>CM060252.1:3427871-4027871 GCA_030684275.1 Acipenser oxyrinchus oxyrinchus | reverse complement strand
CACCTTTTCCATTTTGGTGTTCAGGTCCAAAGTGCATGACATTGCTATAGACAGCATGCCGGTTGTCTTGGACTGCAGTTTAACCCACTGTAATTACTGCAATTTCTGTGCACTATATTTATTTCTTTGGACAATTAAGCAGTATGCAAAGTCATTTGTTATTGCAGTTTCTGTTGGTCCTGTACAGGGGTTTTGATTGATCTGTTGCTCTGGAAGTTGCTGTTTTAATCATGGCATGGATTTGATCCAAATAAAAATGTAATTGTGCGTTGCAGGACTCCGGATAAGGGTTGTCAACATGAACCAGCAGAGTGACACAGCAGATCTCCTGGGAGGGTGCGTTGCATGCATTCATTTTTATATCGATTGTTAGTGGTAGAGTAGAATCTAAATTTAAAATAACATGCAACACATTTCCCAAACCCATTGAAAGTATTATTAAATTATAGGCAAAAAAACTTGTGGGTTTATGTTTACAGCTAGAAGCAATGTACTGTAGTATACTACTGGTAGTTCCAATTCCAGAATCTTAGTTACATGTTGACCACACCCACAAATATACATATTTTATACTTTTAAAAACATTTTACAAGATTGTGTACAACAGTTACATATTGGCTAATTCCCCATTATTTTGTATTATAAAATTGCAATACCAGTGTTTAAACTATAGAATTCAGCCACAGATTTTTGCTTTTACTATGCATGTGTTTGCAGGTACAAGCCTGTGGATCATAAGCTGGTTTTGCTGCCCCTGCGGGAGACCTTCGAGGACCTGTTCTCCCAGACCTTCTCCAGGAGACAGAATAGCACCTTCCTCGGGCATGTGCAGTCATGCTTCAGGGAGAAGCGCTGGCAGGACCTGCTCAAACTCATGGACCATGTGTGCAAATCTGCTGTCAGCAAGGAACCGCAGAAAAAGAAGCAAAATGGTACGCCCTAGTGTGTACAGTTAAACACAAAATTTATTGGTGAACAGCAATAACTTCAGAATGCTTTACATGTGAATACATTCTGCAGGGAACAGGATTCTGGTATATAACAGAATCGGCACGGAGTGGGGGGGCTACACATTACAGAATGGGATTGACCTAATAACTTCATGTCATGAACTTCAAACCCCAAAATGTCAGGTCAAGTAGTAGGATTAACAGCTCCCCCCTGGTGGCAATTTTGTATTTACCACCGAATCCAGTGACTGCATTGGCAAAACAAGTTTTCCACTATAATACATAGTTTCAAAGTTATTGCTATCCAAAGTGTCTAAGAAACCTTATTTTAATTCTAGACATAGAGGGGCTGTACAAATAGAGACCCCTGTCACAATGCAGACTATAGGGTTAAGATACCATGAGCAGCCAGGACTGATTCAACAAAAGAGGCCTGCAAGGAGCCGTCAATGATAAACCCTTCGAATTCCTTCAGGAGAGCTGGGGTTGGCCATTGTGTCTACACTGACTTACAACAGGAAGGTGCAGCTTATAACTATTACAGAAAACATGCCATAGGTCTGCATGCAAGTCTGTACAGTATGTCTAAAACATGTAAATGCATTGGCCTTGACGTCCACATTTGTCTTTAGACTCTTTGTCTGACTGTGTCTTTTCTTTTAGCAGCGTTGCTGAAGGAGCAGTGGGAAGCATTCAGCTTGAGATTAAGCCAGGCCCAACAACAGATAAAACTGACTGAAACGGCTCTCGTCTTCGCCTTTGTGGAGGTGATTTCCTTTACTCTCTGCTTTACAAGTGGGCCACAGACCTTGCTCTCCAACCCACTTGTTTTCCTGAGCTGTTGCTTCTACACAGTTTCACTGGGAGATGGACTAACACACTAATACTGTTGCAAGAAATGTTTTGTGAGATGCTGTTGTTACATGGCTGTGTCTCTGCAGGGTACATTGGCACAAGCGGTGAAGAAAGGAGAATGGATCTTGCTGGATGAAATTAATTTAGCCGCCGCGGAAACCTTGGAGTGTTTGAGTGGGTTACTGGAAGGAAGTGCTGGGTCTTTAGTTTTGCTGGACAGGGGAGACACAGGTTAGTTCAGCTCAACGTCTGCTTCGTGCACGCCAGGTCTCCAAACCTAAATACGTTTTTAAGTCTACCCCTTCAAAGGAGAGCTATTCTGTTTTTGCAAACCTTGTCCACCTATATCAACATTACAGGAATCTAAATAAAATGGTAGATGTTGCTATTCAGTGTTTTCTTGTTTCCTATTAGACCCCCTAGTACGTCATCCTGATTTCCGTCTGTTCGCGTGTATGAATCCAGCTACAGATGTTGGGAAGAGAAACCTGCCTCCTGGAATAAGAAACAGGTACATCATCATCGTGGTGATGATAATAATAATGATGGTGATAATAATTGGTAATTCCTGAATACACAAATCCATGTAATATCGCAAGAAACAACTGCTCTTTTTTTTTTCTTACTTTGCTCAATAGATTCACAGAACTTTATGTGGAAGAACTAGAAAACGAAGGAGATTTACGAATTCTTATCTCTGATTATCTGAAAGGGTTGAATGTGAACAAGAACACAGTCCAAGGGATAATCAGGTAAGGACTATGATTTTCTTAAGTAAGGAAGATTTATTTTCTTACCTTGCTTGGCTTGATGTTCCAGTGCTGTTTCTTATCTCTCTGTAAATAGCTTCTACTTGGCTGTGCGTAAAGAGGCTAACGCCAGGCTAGTGGATGGGACCGGACACAGGCCTCACTACAGCCTCCGAACACTGTGTAGAGCCTTGAGATTCGCAGCGAGCAATCCTTGTCACAGCATTCAGCGCTCTCTGTATGAAGTATGTAGAATACTTTTTAATCTATGATCTGTTCAGCAGCCATTGCAAGACAGAATATCTCAATATAAGCTAAGTTTTATGCCGTGCTAATATACATATACTGGAAACCACCATACAAAAACATGTTCAGTGATTTTATTTATTTTAAATCTTTTTAATGAAATGCTTTTATGTAAAATAATTCAACACACAGAACCTGGCTATTTTTTTTTTTTTTCTTTAGGGATTCAGTTTGAGTTTTTTGACCCAGTTGGACCGAACCTCCCACCCTCTGGTCCAGAAGCTGATCTGTCTACACATCTTGAATAAAAACACCAAGTGTCTCAAGCAGGTATGTGTTTCCTTAAACTTAAAATGGGTAAGACCACAGCTCGGTACAACCCCAGAGCTTTATATCATGGTTTTATTTCAAATTGTATTTCAAATTAATTATATCTTTACTGTAATAGATAACAAAAACCTGTCTGAGTTCTGTTTTAAACCGAGCTTGCATGCTGCAGGTCTCGGTTCGATTATTTCATCAATGTAGAATTGTTTTGTGCATTTTTTTCCCACTGAAGCCTATACCAGAACCCCCTGGTAAGAAGTGTATCCCAATGGAAGGATATTGGATCGCGAGAGGAGAGATGGAGGCAGCGGTAGACAGTACCTACATCCTCACCCCATCCGTGAAGCTCAACCTCAGAGACCTTGGCAGGGTTGTATCTGCTGGGTAAGTGTCAAGTTATTCAGTCTGCCTGTGTTTACCTGCATTCTTCAGCTCTCGCCATTATTACAAAATAACACATTACAGTCATTTAGTTCTGGTCAGTTCATTACGTATCTAGCACAGGAATTTAAGGAATAGCTTTCCGATTTCTACTCGCTAAGTTTTTTACTTTTCTATAAAACTTGTAGGACCCACCCGGTGTTGATTCAGGGAGAGACCTCAGTGGGTAAAACCAGTCTGATCAAATGGCTGGCTGCTGCCACTGGAAACCAGTGTGTGCGAATCAACAACCACGAGCACACGGACATACAGGAGTACATTGGCTGCTATGCTTCTGATATCACCGGGAAGCTGGTCTTCAGAGAAGGTAAACCCGAGCAACGTATTTGAGGTCTTTTTTGCATTGTTAACTTTGGTGTTCACTCTACGTCTTCTACAACATTGAGTTGGGGGGAGGGGTGTGAGTTACACAGTTCTTATTTTTCATGCATAGGACACCTACTCCATAACATGCGATTGATGTCTCATCAGCCACAGATGCTGTAAACTCCTCCCTAGGATTGTGTCCACTTGAGCTTGAATGACCCGTAGATGAACAGTATAGGAAGTGGAGGCCAGCATAGCAGACTGTGTGTAATAATCTGCGTTGGTCCTCCTCACAGGTGTTCTCATTGATGCCATGCGGAAGGGTTACTGGATCATCCTGGATGAGCTGAATCTGGCTCCAACGGATGTGCTGGAAGCTCTGAACAGACTGCTGGATGACAATCGGGAGCTCTTCATTACCGAAACGCAGGAAGTAGTCAAAGCCCATCCCAGGTTCATGCTGTTCGCCACCCAGAATCCCCCGGGCCTGTACGGAGGCAGAAAGGTATGCTGTGTTTTCGGGTGTTTGGTGCTTGGTATCTGTATTGATCAAGGAGGAAAGTTCTGTGATGCGGCTTGTACTGGCACTTAGATCATCTCTTTGATAATTGTTTTCATAACACCCTTTGTGACCACTTAGACAACTACCATTCAAATTCAAACTAAGCTAGCACCTAACCTGACAGTTCTTCCATTGCTGAATAATTACTTTGAGCAAGCTTACCACTGAACACTTTAATAAAGAAAGCAGGACTTGCTTTGCTGCTTTGTGACTGTTCTCCCTTCCTGTTCACCCTGGACACCTGCATGTTTTCTGGTGCTATGTGGGTAGCAGACGGGGCTCGTTGTGTAGAAGCGGCACTGTACCCAGATTCTTCTTCATTGCAGGTGCTGTCGAGGGCCTTCAGGAACCGCTTTGTGGAGCTGCACTTTGATGAGCTGCCCAGTGGGGAGCTAGAGAGCATTCTTCACAAGAGGTGCAGCCTGCCCCCCTCCTACTCCACCAAGCTCGTCAGAGTCATGTTGGAGCTGCAGGTAGCACACTTTTCTACAGTAAAAAAGCCTCGTTTATTTCACTTTTTTTTCTTTTTTTAATTTAGTAGTCGGCAATTGTTTTTATCTTTTTTTCTCCCCAATTTGGAATAGCTAATTATTTTTAGGCTCAGCTCACCGCTACCACCCCAACGCTGACTTGGGAGCGGCGAAGACGAACACATGCTGTCCTCCGAAGCGTGTGTTGTCAGCCAACTGCTTCTTTTCACACTGCTGTGAACCTCAGAGCTGCAGCGTCGGAGACAACGCAGCTCTGGGCAGCTTACAGGCAAGCCCACAGGCGCCTAGCCAGACTACAGGGGTCGCTGGTGGGCAGTGAGTCGAGGACACCCTGGCCGGGCGGCACTCGCCACCAGTGTCGCCACCCCTGGGAACTCCCGTCCACGGTCGGCAGTGAAATAGCATGGACTCGAACCGGCGACGTCCAGGCTATAGGGCGCATCCTGCACTCCATGCGGAGCGCCTTTACCGGATGTGCCACTCGGGAGCCCGCACATTTGTTTCACTTTTAACATCACTTTCTCAGTGAAGTTGATGCCAGCCTGCAGTGTTTTAGATTCAGAAGTTAAACCCAGCAGTGCCACCACCCTTAGCGGTTATATTTCTGTTTTAACAGTTGAATACTTTTCATGCTTATTGATGTTTCATTGTTCTCTTTTATTGTGAACAAAACTTTTTTTTTTTTTTGTGCTCGCACATTCTTTCTTAGAAGCTGTTTTGCAATTCAATTTGATCAATTTTGTTTATTTTGGTATTGGTATGTAAACAGACTGCATTTCATTTCCCCTGCTGTTCGTATTCAGTCACATCGAAGAGGCTCAACTGTGTTTGCCGGGAAGCATGGCTTCATCACCCTGAGAGATCTGTTCCGATGGGCTGAGCGCTACAGGCTGGCAGAGGAGAACCAGGGGACTATGACTGGCTTCAGCACCTGCATAAGCGATGGTACTCGGCTCTGCCAGTTCCACCTTAGAAAAGTTGTATCGACACATCTGCTGTATTGTTCTTAATCTGTGATTTTATTTTTAATTGATGAAAGAAGCAAGTCATTTAAATGTTTATATGATTAAAAAAAAAAAAAATACAATTAAGTTTCCTGTTGGTGTATAATACACTTTGATTTGACTGCAGGTTTTATGCTGCTGGCTGGTCGAGTGAGGAAGCCAGAGGAAGCAGCTATCATCCAGGCTGTCCTGGAGAAACATTTCAAAAAGAAACTGAACCCAGGAGCCCTCTTCTCTCAGGACAACGTCTCCAAGCAATTCTGTGAGTAAACTAGCGAGAAAGGAAAGACGCATTCCTTCATCAACACACTGCATGCATTAGCTGAAATGATTGATTCCTTGACTTTTGCCAATTTCATTTGGGATCGTGAACACATATAATTTACTTTCCTAAATCTTTTTCTAAATCTTGTTCTGTTTTTAGGAATCTGAATAGGGAAGCTCTTGTATGCTCAATAAAGGAACGAGCTAGTACTGGTTGAGAGATTGATTGGTTATGCAACTTAGAACTTGTTTCACATTAGCTCTCAAACAGCTGTCAGACGGGCTGAAATTGACCAGGCAATGAGAACTCACTCGGCTGGTTCTTTTATACTGTGTTATTAACTTATTAAATAAATGACTAGAACAACACAGGCTGTGTTCACACTGGGTCCATTTAGAGGGTTTAGTCCGCACTCGGCACGTTTGGTGTGAACAACAAAGTCCGCTTGGGAAACGAACCGTACCAAGTCCAACTAAAGAGGTGGTCTCGGTCGGTTTGGCAAACGCACAGAGTCTGGTTCACTTGCTAAACCTCAATGTGAACAACAGATGCACTTGGTCCTTTTGCACATAGGAAATATACGAGGTAACACCACTCGGAAGTAAACATTCTGTGAGTAATTTAGTTCATATTGTGAAGAAACAAGTACAGATCAAGAACAGCTTTAATTTTTTGTCCCGGTCGGAAACAGAAATTGTTAAATCGTCCCTGCATTGCGATTTTTATATCACTTTTTTTTTTTAATATTAATAGCTGATCTATTTTTAAATCTGGAGTTTTGTACATTTGAGATGACCATATAAAGAAAACAATGAGTTGTTATCATCTGCAATAAATACACCCGAGATGTTTCATTTTTAGGCTATTATTTACTGTTATTTTTAACAGCTTTGGAGTTGGTACAGAATTAGTGAATTGAAAGGAAAAAAAAGTCCCAGTTTTTCACTCTGCAAATCTTGTAACCTAATTACATAAACAGTGCGAGAAACTAAAGCGCTCATATAAATTTGGTCAAACACCAGAATCCAAGCCAAACAACTGGACAAAATAGAAATAGTCAATATGTTCAGTCGTTTGACAAATGAATGCCAGTAGGAGAACAGTGCAGTGTTGCATAACTGAATACTGCACTATTCTCCTGCTTATTAAATTAGCGAAGTGCTCTCCTGTTCCTCTGCTATCTTCCATAGCAATATGTGAGAATCTAAAACATGCTGTTAAAATTGGAGCAATACTTCAATAGCTGCCATCTTTCAAGATACCTTTCAGGATATTGTAAACATTCAGTTCACAGACAACATAAACGAACCGAGTGCGCTTGCAAACTGCATTGTGAACACAAACAAACGTGGTCCTGAAAAAATTTGGAAAAGGACCAGGTCCCTTTGCTCACAGATAGTGTGAACAGCAAGTACATTGATACATTGTTTCAAACTAAATGAACCAGACCGAGTCCGATTGAAACGGACCCAGTGTGAACGCAGCCTTAAATATCTAAGGCCTTTCTTCCCTCTTACAGCACTGCATTGCTCCACTGTTTTCCCTGTAACTCCTATATAGGGATACTTTTATTTATGACATTTTTAGAACCCTTTCTATTAATTGCCTGTTTATTATCCTAGGACTACAGCTGTATTTCTTTCTTTCTTTCTTTCTTTCTTTCTTTCTTTCTTTCTTTCTATTTATTTATTTTTTATTTATTTTTTTCTGAAAAGACTGTGTAAATATACATATTTTTTTATCACGTCAAAAGAAATACAGCAAATATTTGCCTTTGTGCCGCACTACCTGTTACTCTGAATCTAGGAACCTGGCAGACAGTTCAGTTTGCTTCCGGTAAAGGTTTGAACACACACTGCATAGAGCTGCACGATTTCTTTAAAATGTCAACTGGAGTCAGATCAGTGTACATATTTCACTATGTGCATATGTGTGTGGTGGGCTGTATGTTCACAAGCTCTCTTCGATGACGTGTCATTCCACAGGTAACCTCATGCCACATACTGCTGATTTGCCTGAAGAGTTCCGCCACATCGTGTGGACTCGTGGCATGCGAAGGCTTGCTGTTCTTGTTGGGCGAGCGCTGGAGTTCGGGGAGCCTGTGCTGCTGGTGGGAGATACAGGGTAAATGCTGTTGAATACATGGCTCTTCATTGTAATGCATTGCAATACTTAACCCTGCTGCAATTACAAAAACAATCATTAATCAATTAACCTCCCTAATAATAACCATGACTCTTCCTTTCACTTTCACAATACTATAAGTTTCCTTCCTGTGTAATATGACCCCCCCCCCCCCCACAGAGCCTTATTACCTGGGGTCCTATTACCTGTAACACAGAGGGAAAGGGGAGAATACTTCCATTAAACCTGCAGTGCTGCCTTGCAACATGTGTATGTCATGTAGAAATGCTTGATCTGGTGGTCATTTAAACACACTGTCGTTATTTTGTCACAGGTGTGGTAAAACAACTATTTGCCAGCTGTTTGCAGCTCTGGCCGGCCAAAAGTTTTACTCGTTGAACTGTCACCTACACATGGAGACATCCGACTTCCTCGGAGGATTGAGACCAGTTAGACATACAAGTAAAGACGAGGTACGCCTAGAAACCATTCGACTGTCAATGCAACTGGGATTGTAACCAGGTCCATGCATGACCCAGACCTGATTCTGTGCGTTCCTGTGCTGCCACAGTCTGCTGCATACTGGAACTGAAAAATCCCCTTTTTTATCTCCTTTGGGTCATCAAACAGATAAAAACACATGGATTTAAACGTGAATAGATCTAAGGGGATATCAAGGGAAAACTGTATTCCCTTCAGTATTTCCCAATACAGTTCTTCTTTATGGAATTGGCTGTCTACAAACACAGGATTTAAACATGGTCACATTAGCAGATTTTTCATTATGTATTTGTTTCACTTTGGGTATCGTGGCCTGGATAGCTTGCGGGTGACGCCCAATCAGGAAACGCCGGGCACACGGTACAGGGGTTGAATGCGCTGGTGCGCGAGTTTTAATAATAAATAAAAGATTTAAACAAACACAAAACTGCACATTGGCCAAAACAGACAGACAATAAACACCCACTGTGAATAAACAAGTATCGTGCTGGGTTTAAAGCAGCACGAGTAACAATTGCTATTGTAGTTCTCTATTTCTCTTTACCTTACGTTCCGCCTCTGAAGAACCCAACCTCGTTCAGCCAAGCTGCGGGTTCTTATACATGTGACCATCTCCACATTAGCAATAAATTAATCAATCTGGAGACGGTCACATTCTACACAAGTTTAACCCCAAATTTTAACCCCATCCATGCTGTAAAATAAAACATGTTTTTAAACCCCAAACCATACATTTTTAAATAATAATAGTAATACAAAATACACGCAGGGGCAGGGTGTACCCCGTCGCAGGTATTTAGAACACAAATCAAGTTTATGTATACGTGCATTTCTTGTGACTTGCTACCACTAATCCTTAATTGCGATTTCAGACGGATGGTGAAAACACCAAGCTGTTTGAATGGCACGACGGTCCTCTTGTTTCAGCGATGAAAGAGGAAGGAGTCTTCCTGATGGATGAGATATCTCTGGCAGATGACTCAGTGCTGGAGAGACTAAACAGGTAAGTGAAAAAGAGCAGGTTCAGTGTCAAACCAAAGAGGCTCACCGGTATGTTTTTCTTTCACACAAAAATCTGGTCTTCTTTTATTTACTGCAAAAATGTGACTTCTACCCCTTCTCCACTGGACATCCGACCAGTGAGGGCTCAGTACGGGTGGTTCTCCACTTGCACATCTGACCCATGAGGGCTCGGTACGGTACGGGTACAGGTGGTTCTCTACTGGCTATCTGTCAAGCCGAGCAAGAACCAAACCGTGAAACTCACAAGACATCTGAATCCGGCTGCGAGCAGACCCCAGGGACGGGGTTAAGGATTTTCCTCATTACGTTGCATCAGTCAGTACACGCCACAAAGAAAAACAACAAACATGCCGGACAGCAAGTGTGATGAGAGAAGTACAGCTTTGGCACGCTGAGGAAGTGCAGACTCTAGTTTCTCTGTGGGCAGATAGAAGTGTTCCATCAGATCTGGAGTCATGCGTCCAGAAATGAGAAAGTTTCTGCCTGAATTTCTGACGATTTGAAGCAAATTAACATAAACCGTGGGTACGGTACATTTAACTCACATACTCAAGAACACAAAATTCTACAAAATTTCTCATCCTTGACCTTTATTATATTAATATAATGGAAAAAAAAAGTGAAAATAAAACCATTCTAAATATCTTTACAAAAATGTAGTCAAGCAAAATACCACACATACAACTACGACTCATTGCACTCACAGCTTTTTTTATTTTTTTATTTTTTATTTATTTTTTAATTTTTTTATTTTTTTATTTTTTTTAAGCACCCAAACAAACAACTCTAGAAAAAACAACTATCCTTAAATGGGATATCTTTGGCAAATCATATTTTTAAAACCTTTTTTTCCCCTTCAACAGAACTAATTGACCTTTAGTAAGTCGGTTTATAATCAGTAAAATTTGTGGATTATAAAGACATTCCTAAATATATTTACAAAATATAGCGATACAAGATACAGCTGTGCCGTTGGTCTATTAATTTTAGAACACCATTTGTTTGCTCATCTTTTGGCAAACTGAGTTAATAGCAATAATTAATAACAGCGGTCTATCGTTGCGTATGGCGTCGGTAGCACGGCTTGGCTCTGTAGTGGAAAAACAACCCAGGCTCTCCTGAACTGCACCATGAGGGCTCGGTACCGCCCTGGCGCAGCTCGGCTGTACAGTGGAAAAGAGGCATTATTTATAGTACAATCATTTACTTGATAAAATATCGAACATTACTTTGTTTCACAGGACCAGAAATAGAGCTGCATTAACTTGGCTTAAAATAGTCAATAGCGGATAGTCTTGAAAGCTGTTGAAGTACATGTGACTGGGCAGTTTTCTCTTCCTAATGACATCCTACATGTATGTTTAGTGTCCTTGAGACTGAAAAGACTCTGGTGCTGGCTGAAAAGGGCAGCGGGGACAACGATGATGTGGAACTCATCGCTGCAGGAAAGCGATTCCGTATCCTAGCAACCATGAATCCAGGTGGAGACTTTGGGAAGAAGGAGGTAGGCTGTCCTGATGGAAACACTGCCTTTAGAGTGAACACAGACCCTTTCTTTATCGCTCATTCATTCATTTGTATTGATGTGTTTGTTTATGGCAGCTGTCGCCAGCTCTGCGGAACAGGTTCACAGAGATCTGGTGCCCCCAGAGTAACAGTCGTGAGGACCTGGTCCAGATCATTGAACACAACCTCAGACCGGGAATCTCCCTGGGTGGAGTCCACCCTCAAGGTTAGCCCCTTTCTGTGGAAGCTGTCCGGTTCTGTTGCCCTGCCTGCTTCCTTTCTGCCTGCCCTGTCAATATTGTTGCTTCTAGCATGGGGCTTGTGGTTATACTGTGGCTTCATAACCTGATAGATTATAAAACATTAGTTTGGCAAACAAATTAGGTAAACTAAAGCTGTAAAATGAAATCGTTATCAAAATAGTGCTCCCTCGTTATATCAGTAATTTGCAAATATGAATAATTCAGCATTTTATTATTTTGACCATCTAGAAAATTATACCTGTACTGTATGTGAGCTCTTAACAAAATCACACAGTGATAATAATACGGATGTACCATTATGGGCTTTTCAGGGTTAATGTGACGATGTTGTACATTTTTCTGGACTTTGCTGCCAAACATAATACAAGAAGTATTTGAAGCTGTACGCATTGAATGTTTCCTGTCTTGTTCCAGGTAAAGACGTTGCAGACGTCATGCTAGACTTCATTGACTGGCTCATGGCTGAGGAGTTTGGGCGCCGGTGTATCCTGAGTGTGCGTGATATCCTGTCCTGGGTGCACTTTCAGAACCTCATGACGGAGGCAGGCGGAGTGGAGCGCATGGACGGGGGTACAGTGGAGGGCTGTGCTTTGAGACTTGATCCTGTTTCTGCATTCGTGCACGCAGCCTGCTTGGTATACATTGATGGAATTGGCTCAGGTAAGTCAAACAATGTGTTTTGTTTTGGTTTGGTTTGGAATTTTCTTTCAGTATAATACAAGTGAGTCTACAGTAGAGCCTGTTCTATCTGATTGAATTGGTTCCAGGGGTAATAGGATATGTAAAAATATCCTATCTGAGGGAGTCGTTATACTCCATTGTAGTATTAAGGTCAGGCATATCAGTGTGTGTAAAACACCGAAGTACGGTACTGCACGTATAGTGAAAAATGATTGCAAAGCAAAGCACTAATACAGTATTTGGGAATTTAGAAAAAATGCATTCCAAAAACAGTTCTTGGACTATGCAGAAGTAATCGGAGTGCAAGTGCATGCTAACCTGAGACAAAGGGAGCACACAAACTGGCTTTGGAGGTTGGCAAAAAAAGTTTCAGCTTTTTAACAGAACAGTAATTATATTGAACCCTTGCTTTCTTGTTTTCTTTGAACTGGGCAGTTACGTGAAGTGACAGCATAGAAAAAGGGAAACAATTGCCCAGTGCAATGGAATCCATTCTGTCTGCTAACATCTAAATGGACTGTTTTAGACCCATGATAAAATATGCATTGATCAGCTTCCATTAGTACTGTTCAGTTGGTAGCAGCCTATGTAAATGAGGGCCATGTGTGTACAGAGGGTATCGTATCTTACAGGATCAGATATGTCAGGTTCTACTGTATTCTGAAAAGATGGAACTGTAATGCCCACAGTTGCCTCCTCTTATTATAAACTCCCACAGTGACATGTATTATAACCAATAAAGCAATGCTTTAAAACCAACCAGAACAGAATAGCCGCACTTCTGTTAGAGGAAATCAGGTGAATTTCTGTGAATGTTATATTGTATGCACAGGGTGCCTTCTGAATCCCGTGTGGTTTGTTGCAGGGACGACGTTCTCTGCTGCAGAAAATGCCCTGTCGACTCGGAGGTCATGTTTGAACTTCCTCTGCAAGCAGCTCTCCAGAGTCACCACTCTGGATGAAGTAAGAATGAACACCCTGAGGATTTATGAAACCAGGGTGGTCAGGAAGCCTCTATGGGGGGAGAACTATTTTGGCATACATCCATTTTATATACCTAAAGGTAGGTATTGCGTGATGATGATGATTGAGTCGGTTGTACCTGTATATGGATGGAATTATACTCCTATTGCATAGCAGTTTCACCCATTCCAAATTTTACTACAAGCTTGATTAGCCACAGTGTAGGAAACAAGCTCAGGTGTGTATCATTAAACTTATAGTAAAGCCAGGAATGGATCAAACTGCTATGCAACGGGAGTCTTATTTCCACCCCTGCTACATCTAGGCTGTTTTTATGTTGCTGCTGGCATATGTATGTAATTTAATCAATATTGGCATCACGTTTATAAGTTAAGGTCAAGACTAAAAAATGTGGAACTGTTTTACAGGATTACTGTCCTATGACTGGTAAAAGCCTGCTAGTTTTGTGCTTTTCCCCCAGTAGTTCACATCATTCATCAGTCTGTGTGAGACCCAAGACTCAATGGCAAGGTGTTTCATCAATGTAAAGGTTTATTAGACCCGATTATCACCCCAGGGCTGCAGATGTGTATTATGCGCTGTAATATTTATTTTTATTCTATATATTAGGTCCTCTCATTGAAACCAGCAGCCTTGCTGACTATGCCCTGAATGCTGGAACAACTGCAGTGAATGCACAGCGCCTGCTGCGTGCCTTAAAGCTGAACAGACCCGTCTTACTGGAGGGATCCCCTGGGGTGGGCAAGACAAGCTTAGTAGCAGCTTTGGCAAAGGCTTCAGGAAACCATCTTGTTCGAATTAACCTGTCTGAGCAAAGCGTAAGTGTTTTTAAAAACACATTCAGCAGTTTGTATTGCCACTGCCATTTTGACAGGTTCATGGCCAGCCTTAGACTGGACAAGGCTTTCAAGCTCTGGTTTCTGTATGTTAAGTTAATTCCTTACTTGCAGGACGTGACTGATCTGTTTGGGACAGACTTGCCTGTTGAGGGAGGCAGGGGAGGAGAATTTGCTTGGCGTGACGGACCTCTACTGGCAGGCTTAAAGGCTGGGCACTGGATTGTGCTGGATGAGGTACTGAAGGGGCTAATGGCATTTACAAGTATTCTCTAGTATAAATATTTGTATTCAATAGCATGCATGTAATCATATTATGCAAACATAATCTCAAATATATAGCTTTAACATTCATACATGTTTACATCTCAACCCACAACCCATACCTTCAATTAATACCGAATAGGAATAGTATGCCAACATAAGCTTTTAGTACCTTCTGAATGGTCTGTTTGATACTTTGTGTATCACCTTGCATCAGAGGTGGTCTGTTTCTGTTTCTGCAAACTGGCCCTTTTTAAAACCAACTCAACCACTGAAAGAAACCTGCTGAAATCGATAGAGTGAACTGCGTGGTTGGTTTCTGATGAGTTTGTCCCTGCAGCTGAATCTGGCCTCTCAGTCGGTGTTGGAGGGGCTGAACGCCTGCTTTGACCATCGTGCAGAGATCTACATCCCGGAGCTGGGAATGAGCTTCCAGGTGCAGCACGAGAAGACCAAGATATTTGGGTGCCAGAACCCCTTCACACAAGGAGGAGGCAGAAAGGGTCTGCCCAAGTCATTCCTCAACAGGTTCACACAGGCAAGTGGTGGTGGCTACTGGCTGAGACTGCTGCAGATCCTCAAGTCGGTGCAGTGTATTTATTTAGATATGGAGATAGTGGGGTACAGCATACAGTCATACCCCTACAGACATAGAGAAGTGGATTGAATTGGGAGGGGCTTTTAAACAGCTGACAGTAAACCGGGCTGTACCATGTGAAATCTCTGAGGATGATGTGGAGTGCTGAAACTGAGATAATGAAAAGCTGCCTCCTAGAATTTATAGTTATAGGTGCTGTGTTTTGAGTGAATGGTTGGTGCTGTAGCATCCCTGTCTGATAGTAAAACATGTTCCTCTTGTCTAGGTTTATGTGGATCAGCTTTCAGTAGAAGACATGGAATTTATTGGGGACTCTATCTTTCCTGACATAGACAAGCATATCATTGCAAAAATGGTGCAGTTTAACAACAAGGTAAGAGACACACTTAATAAACTAAAAAATAACATGTGTTATGCAATGTCATTAATTAACTCAGTAGAGGGGCCATCTGGTGTATTGATTTTCATTGTTTTATTTCTATCACGGCCACAGATTGTTGCTTGTGCATGCTGGCACAGAGATAGTAAATCACCAAGCATGTTGCTGTGAAGAGGCTGATTGATATGAAGCCTGTGTAGATCCCTGAGGGGCACTGTCCTGAACAAACTGAGGGGGACTGCTGCTATGAAACAAAATGCAACTTCCATATTAATGCTGCTTCTTTTGACAACAATTCCTTTTTCAGCTTGTTCAGGATGTAATGGTGGACAGAAAATGGGGCCAGAGAGGAGGACCATGGGAGTTTAACCTGCGTGACCTATTCCGATGGTGTCAGCTGATGCAAGCCGACCAGTCACCAGGGTTTTATGACCCCGGGCAGCATGTTGGGCTGGTGTACGCAGACAGGATGAGGACCCAGGCTGACAAAACTCAGGTAAGCTCAACGGGTGCAGAGCTTGCCAATAGTCCTCCTTGAATTAATTATGTCATTTCTGTTTGATTTTTAAATCCATTCTTAATTGGTATTCAGTATATCATAGAGCAAACACAATAATTCCAGTAAGTCTTACCTACAGTAGTATGTATTACCACATGACAGGTCTCGCATTTTCCTATATGAAGACACACATTATGACATTATGTTGGTTTGTGATAAAATCCCACACTTACCCATTGCATGGGACGAATATTAGTCTGAGGAAGAGCAGCTGTTTGTTAGTGAGAAGGACAGACAGCATGTGGAGGAGCTGAAGTGACTGTAAGTGAATATGTCTGTTTGTGTTCTATACAGTGCTGAGAGATGACACAAAATGAGATGCACTGGAATGTTCTGAAATACTTCATTAGTTTAAAGCTTGATGTTACCAAGTTGGTTATTTTCTATAGGAAGTGTATGTTACCTTTCTTTCAGGTACTCTCTCTGTGTAAGAGTGTTTTTGGAGACGATTTCACCCCATATACTGGTTCAAGACAGTTTCACATCACTCCTCAGAATGTCCAGGCAAGTGAATAATATATTCTTAGATTTTATCAAATATGTTTCTGTGTTTCCAAAAGTGTCCCGTGACACATGCTTTATACTTATACAAAGTATCAACAGCAGGAACCGGTAATGTTGGAGACAATACAGGCATGAACGTGTCATTCAGATCCACGTTCACGTTGTGTGGTGGTGGTGTTGTGTTTTTTTTTTCCCATGTAGAATAATAACCCTCAATTTGGTATTCAGGTTGGTTTCTCTGTCCTGCCCCGCGGAGGCTGCACTGCCTTTCCTCCCAGCAGACCACTCTCCCTCCTCCACCGGGCTCTGCAACCTCTGGAGTCGGTGATGAAGTGTGTGGAGATGGGCTGGATGACCATCCTGGTGGGCCCGGCGGCCAGTGGCAAGACCAGCCTGGTGCAGCTGCTCTCCCTACTGACGGGGCACAGGTTAAAGATCATGGCCATGAACAGCGCCATGGATACCACTGAGCTGCTGGGGGGATTCGAGCAGGTTTGTTTACAGGTTTTGTTTTTTCATAAAAACTCAGATATAATTGTGGTTCTTTATTAGACTAGAGAGCAGTCTTGGAATTAATTTAAGGGAGATTCTACTAAAACAGTTAAATGCAAGTAAAATGACATGACTGACGTTTGGCAATTTACAGTTTTGGATTTTTTTTTTCAGCTCTGCTTTATAAGTAGCTATTGTTTTAAGAGGAATCTAAATGAAATTACTTCCTAATACATTCTATACTGTACTTGTGTTATGTATTGTTTGTTGGTATTTTAATATCTAAACATCTTTCTTTGGTTTTTTTTTTCCCCTCAGGTGGATATCATGCGTCCATGGCAACGTGTCCTGGATAGCGCAGCGTGTGCTGTTGCCATGGTGATGAGAAGAGGCCTGCTGTCTTCAGAGCTGGTGACTCAGGACACTGAGGTCCTACTGCAGGCATGGAGCTCCGTCAGGAAGAGCTGCAAAGCTGTGCCTTGTGCCCGGGAGGGAGGGGGCGTCAGCAACGAAGCCATCAATAAACTGGAAGCCATGGTTACACTGCTGCAGAAACTCAACCTCAAATTAAAAGTTTTTGCAGGTGGGTGTGCATTAAGTCCACCTTTTCGATTTTATTTTAGCGTGGCATGAAAAAAATGCTAATGAATACATGAAGTAATAATTGGTTTGCCTGCTACAGACTAATGGAATGATGATAGTACCTGTACTGTGGTTTTGGGAAGGCAAATATTCTTTGTCTCAAAAGCACTATACTGTGCATAAATGCTGTAACACAATTCTAGTATTAAAGAGCAAGAGGATTCTGCTGCGCTGAAAGGAACGTAGATTTAGTCTTGCTGTTGCAATGTTTTTGTAGATATGTCTCAGCTGGTAGCAGACTTCAAGCAGTTCAAACAGCAGCGGGCTCAGGCTATGGGTGGACACAGCCATGGCACCTTTGAGTGGGTCGACGGGATGCTGGTACAGGCACTGCAGGCTGGAGACTGGCTGCTTATGGACAACGTCAACTTCTGCAGGTGGGTGGCAAAGAAATGGTAGCTGGACAGATTCAGACATCTGATTTCCACATTTACCTATTATGATTAGGGGTCTACCTAATTTGTGATTTTGCGGGAAATCAGGGAATTGAGGGGTCACTGAGAAATTCACCTCTTTAGGGGCCAATGCATACTAGACTTTAAACAAATTTAAATTAACTACTGCACACTGCAAGCAATCACAAACTTGCAAACAATCTTAATTCTGTAGATAGGCTTTTTTTATTCTGTCGCCGTCCTGTGTGCATTGCACTTAGGCAAAAAAAAAAAAGAGTACCTTGGACAAATAACATTTTAAAAAATACTCAAGCGGTTAATTTTTTTTTTTTTAAATGTTATTTGTCAACGATGTTTTAATCAGCCTATCCATACGTCTGTACTGGCTTTTCTGTGAGCTATACAGTAGGAGGTGGGACAAAGTCAGTGTTGCATTGTTATTTTGAGTTAGGCTTCTAAAATCTGCTAGTTTCAAGCGGTGGAATTAAAATACCAAAAATTGACAAAGCAAAAAAAAGCATATTTCGGCTGAGGACTGTGTTAAGAAATTTCCCAAAGAAACTTTACATGCAGATGGAGTTTTAAATTGTTTTGCACATCATGTAATTTGACTTTGGAGATCGATCAATATCATTAAATGAAAGAATACTACAGAGGCTGCTAACAGAACGTAAAACAAATAAGCTTCAGAAAACTTGAAAGTTTTTTGTTTCTAATCGATTTCCACATCTGTATAACTTGGCAAAGCTTTGCCTTACACTTCCAACCAATTCAGTGGATGCAGAACGTGCAGTCTCAACGTATGGGCAAGTCTTCACAACAGACAGTGTTCTGAAATATCTACTTCAGGTTATTTTAATGTTTCAACAGGTCGGCGAAATGTCAGCCAAATCCTAATTTCTATTCCATAACCTACCTGCGAAAAATATGTAAATTCTCTGCAATTTAAGTAGACCCCCTAATTATGATGACTATACAATGCACTTGCTTATCCCTGTAATGGAAATTCATGCTGCACATATTACAAAGGGTGCTTTAAAAGCCAAATGGACATTACTGGGTTACTTTGCATTGGATGTATTTACTAGTTTAATGTGCCACATTCTTCATTCATATATATATATATATATATATATATATATATATATATATATATATATATATATATATATATATATATATATATATATATACATATTTACATGTCGATAGCTTAAACAGGAGTTGTAGAAAAGATTGAAAGATAAAAAAAATGCATTAACTATGACAACAAAATAAAATGTTACCAAAGTATTACTATCAATACTTGTGATTACATTTTCTATTTCATACTGGTTTTGAATGTGGTTGATTTGAGTTTTGATGAAGGCGGGTGCGAGGTTCAGATGTTTAACAGCATGTGTGTGTGTTTTGCCAGCCCCTCTGTACTGGACCGTCTGAATGCTCTACTGGAACCAGGCGGTGTGCTAACCATCAGCGAGCGAGGAGTGATTGATGGTACAACACCAAGCATTAAGCCTCATCCTAACTTCAGGTACCGTGCACAGCCACGATTCACTCTCCTTTGACCAGGTTCTGAAGCAGATGCCATGTGCTGTTGTTTAGTGCTGTAAAGTGCTGATGACATTGCAGCAGGCTTGGCTAAGAAATGAAGTTCCCAATGACCTTGCACTGTACGTTTACATGTTTCGATTTAGTGTTGTACTTGGCATACGTGACAAAGCGTAACAGTTTGACTTGTGATATTCTACAGTTCAGGTGCTATCTGATGATACAGAAAGTCCCAGGCGTTGGTTTATTTAAAAGCTGTCCCTAGGCACTCCACTTGGCCATTATCTTCTTTGACATGGCTTTTTTTTTTTGCTTGCTAGGCTGTTTCTCACGATGGATCCTGTCCACGGAGAGGTGTCCCGTGCCATGAGGAATCGAGGAGTGGAGATCTATATCCCTGGGGAGAGTGAGGGGGCATGCTGGGATCTGCTGGATGTTAAAACGGTGCTGCATGGTGTGGGTGTGAAAGGAGATAGTGTGTGCGACCTGCTACTGGCTGTGCACGCGGAGATCAAAGAGAGCATCTTAGGTGAGTATGGTATGGATTTGTATGCCTCCTGTAGCCTCTAGAACATGTTATGTAATGCTGCTGTCATGGCAATAAAGCCTTAAAAAAATATTTCAAGGGTTATATTAGATTATTCTGTGTTTTTTGTTTTTAAATGTAAACCCTTACTGATTTTACCACCCTGGTTTCAAGAACGTCACAAGTAGTTATACATTCTCATTTGTATTTTGGTATTGTGTTTCTTCTTAATCTTGACAATAAAAAACCTGTGAGGAGAAACGAGCTATCTCATTGCTTGCAAGAGGCTCTGTTTGTTTCTGGTTTAAATTAAAACCTTTTCTTGCAGGTTCTCCGACCTCCTCGGTCTCCTCACTGCTTCAAACCGCCTCTCTGCTGACCAGCCAACTGCAGCGAGGCCTGGACCTGCCTAATGCACTACAACAGGCTTGTGAGGAAGCCTACATCCTGTCTCAACGGGCTTCATCCAGTCACAAGGTATGAATCCGCTCAGCCGCTGTGTGTTAGTATATCTGTCCTCTGCCTCTGTGTCCTCCAATATCTATTAAAGTAGATGTGAAAGAATCTGTTAGATTTCCCTTTTATATTTTATGTGTATTCATGGTAAGAGGAAAAACATTTAGCATTTATGCTAGTATTTTTTTTTTTTTTATTATTATAACTGGGGATCTGCCAGCTACAGTATTTAGTATGAATGTTCATTGTGAAATTCTTAGTGTCATTTTAAACATTTTGTTAGTCCATGAAATCCTTGTTCTGTGCTTCTAGTTTTGAAGAGGAAACTAAACGAGCAGTGTTAATTCTGATCTGCGTTTCAGCTGGCACGAGAGATAGTAGAGAAGCATCTTTCGGCCTCCAGGGACACATGGGGAAGCTGTTTGCTGTCTGCTGGACTTTGGCCGGACGCTGTTCCCTCAGCCCTGCACTCAGCCGAGGACTCCTGCTTTGCCACAGTCCAGAGGGACGGGCAGGTCCTTGCCTACTGCCTCAACAGACTGAGCCTGAGTGGTAAAGGGTGAGAGGGCAGGGGATCTGGGCATCTTCTCTTTATTTAAACTAATGAGCTGTGAGTGATACATGAAGGGAGCAGTGCTGGATGTGTGTGTCATAATGACAGTGAGCATTGACAGTTTAAGGAAGATGGGTATACTTTCATTGCTTAAGGTTTATTAAATAGCCAATAGAATCTGTATTTAAAAAGAAGGAAAAAAATGCCTGTGAGTCATGTGACTTAGCTTGACTATTCTGCAAGTTCCGGCTTGACTGCACCACTGCTGCTATAGAAACAAGTATCTCCGTACACTTTACTCTGGATTTATTGGTTAACAGTGTTGAAATAGGCCCATATTGGCAACTAAACTGTTAAGACGGCTCTTTCACTCGTATTGGGTATTTCTTATTGTGTGTGTGTGTATGTGTGTGACTGCAGGACTCGTCCTCTGAGCCTGCCGGACCTGCGCAGAGTTCTCCAGTGCAGTAACATGGAGGGCCTCACGTTTCCAGGCGAGAGCCTGGAGGATCCTGGGATTGAAGAGCTCAGCCTGGTCCCTGCTGCTGTACGGCTCATCACAGAGAGGGCATCCAATCAGGACTGGGTCCTGCGGACCAGGTGGCTGAGTCACATGTCCAAATGTCATAAACATGCACCAGGTTTGTTTCTGCTTTGTTTCTCATCACGCAAATGTGTCTTCAAACATGGCGGCCTGTTCAATTCCTACTGAGAGGACAGGTTCTGTGATGTGCTGACAAAACATCTCAAACTAGTATTGGAATATGTTGTCGTGACGAGGCTAATGTGATCTGGACCATTGCACTTGCACTGCGACACATGCATTGGTTGGAATCCTTTTCAGCCATTCAGAGCTCTTATTTTGTCCTGGCTCCAGTTATTGATAAACTTACAAAACCTACAACAATTAATAAATAAGGAAAATGTCTTGTATCCTATTCAAGTCACATTTAGGTTAATGTTCTTAATGGATTTTAGTGATATGTTCTATGGGTGTTTATGCCAGGTTACTTCAACGTATGATAATAAACTATGCCTTCAAGGCACATGTGAGTGTGAAAGTGCGAGCCCGTTCACATGGGGCTGTGTGTTGCAGGTGCAGTGCAGGTGCAGCTGGAGGCAGGTGCCAGAGCTCTGACCACGGTGTTCTCCAGCAAACTGCGTGGGAAGCTCAGGCAGATAATGAATCTCATACAGCCTCCCTCGGCAGGTAGGTTGGCAAGTGTTTCTGTAGCTGTATTCCTCCCCTCGGTCTGATCCTATCATGCTCCTAGTGAGCTCATATACTTGCATTTTGCCGAACAAACATACATGTTTTGTCCAGCCATCATCAACTTCACCACTATATTTAATCCCCGAAAACAGCTGTCAGTCGCAATGTAGTTATTTTGTATTAATTACTGTTATTGATGACTTCAATATGACCACTGATTTGATTGCAAGTGCTTTTAACATAAGGTTGCTTAGTTTCTCTTGTTGTTGTCATTGCTTTATGGGGGGGGGGGGGTTAAGACACTTCCTATATTTTATTTACTCGAGTAAATCAAGTTCCAGGCTGTTGTGGAATGTAACTCTTTCAAGACAATGAATCAAATGAGGTAAATTTTAAGGCCCAATGGACTGATAAGAAATGTATTGAGGATATTTCAACTTTGGTAACAACTTTTGAACAAATAGAGAGAGAGAAAGTGGTGAAGTGGACAACAGACTGTAGTGAGGCCTGAAACATTGAGAGAGAGCTGTGTAAAGCACTTCACTGTAACACACACACACGAGAGAGAGCTGTGTAAAGCACTTCACTGGAACACACACACACACATGAGAGAGCTGTGTAAAGCACTTCACTGTAACACACACACACATGAGAGAGCTGTGTAAAGCACTTCACTGTAACACACACACACGAGAGAGAGCTGTGTAAAGCACTTCACTGTAACACACACACACACATGAGAGAGAGCTGTGTAAAGCACTTCACTGTCACACACACATGAGAGAGAGCTGTGTAAAGCACTTCACTGTACCACACACACACGAGAGAGAGCTGTGTAAAGCACTTCACTGTAACACACACACACACACATGAGAGAGCTGTGTAAAGCACTTCACTGTCACACATACATGAGAGAGAGCTGTGTAAAGCACTTCACTGTCACACATACACGAGAGAGAGCTGTGTAAAGCACTTCACTGTCACACATACATGAGAGAGAGCTGTGTAAAGCAGTTCACTGAGACACACACACATGTAACCACAAAGGCCACAATGCAAGCAGAAGGGAGGGAGTATTGACAGGTCTCCCTTTTTATTTTTATTTATTTATTTTTCTTTGGGAAGATGAATATATGGTTCTGATGGACCAACGATGGAACATGCAGTACTTGGATATTTTGACCACCTCATACAGCTTTGATTCTGAAGGGGACTATAGGCAGTTCTTGGAGGCTTTGATTTCAGTTGCAAACAGGTATGTAAATGTTGGTATGTTTTACAAGAATGTAGTGTACTGTCAATAAGACCTGGGCTCACATACAACTGCACTTGTAATGAATGGTAACTGCAGCTGAACCTGCGTAATTGGAATTCTAGTATATCAATGATCGAATTACAGCTCAGTAACACATTTGCCATTAGATCTATCCTTGTATTTTCAACCACTTTTGGTGTTTGAAGAAAATACATTTTTATGTAGTATGTTTCTGTATTTGTACCTGTGATTTATTTTTGCGTCCATGGGTTATTTAGAATAAGTAGAGTAAATATGTTAATGTGTGTAGTTGTTTGTTACTTTTTAGTGTAATTTATATTTATAATCGCTGCAGCATAATTGTAACTATGTAATTAAACAAAATAGCATTGTAATTGAAATTTCAGCAAACAATTCTGCTGTAATTGACCCCAGGGCTGCTGTTAATTCTTCACCAAGGTTTACTGTATTATTCTGAATGCAGTGTCTCTGTTAAGTTCAGAGTCTCACAGACTCGTGGGTGACATTTCTGTTTGTTCTTTGTCAGAGTGGCCCTTCTAATGGACAGAGAGGAGCAGATGCATGTGGAGGAGGCTCTTCTAGGATCCAGCTCTGCCAAAAAATCCATACAAAGCAGCGCTTTAAGAATGTCAACTGCTTTCCGGCAAGGTAACTCCGCACACCTGTGGGATTCTGTGCCACAAACACATTTCTATAATTGTGCCTATGCATTTTAAAGGGAAAATGTATCATCCTAGTTTATACAACTTATTTGTATTTTTGTATACTACTTATTTGTGTCACTGCTTTCTAAAGTAAGAATTAAAATGACTTTTTAAAATTATTTTAATATGTGATTTAATGGGTATCTTATTTTATCTGTTACTATTTTGTTTTCTATAATCATTTGTATTACTTTAATCTATCACGAAAGGCACTATATAAGAAATAGATTGATTGAGATAAAAATTCATCAAAATGAAATGATCAGGAAACCTAACAAAGGAATGCAATATTTCCTTTTCTCAAAATAACTATTTTTTTCAAAGTAACTCCTTGACTAAGCAGCCACAACTGCTAAGTCTTTTTATTTTTTTTTTTTATAATATTTATTTTACAAGCTAACTTTTTTTTTTTTTTTTTTTTTTTTTTAACCCAACAATGTGGGAGTATTGAACTGTAGGCCTCCACTGTGAACTCCTCCTTTAACTTGGCTTGAGTTTAAGGTCTGGTAAAGTGCAGGGAAACATAAATAAAGCTAATTCTCCCTTCCTCTTGGTTTTCATCTACCAGGACGTGTTGACTTTGGTAATCTCCCTCACCCGGTGCTGGCTCACATTGCTGCCTTCTTTGAGCTGTGGGATCCCTGTGTGTTGCTCTGCATACAGACTAGCCCCTTGATAATATCGGATGACATTCTTTATGAGGTTAGTGCACGGTTTTGTGTGACAAAAGCAGTGCTTCAGTAGAATCGGATTCCGGTACTATTTTCTATAGCAGTAGTGGTGTAGTCAAGCCAGAACTTTGCAGAATAGTCAAGCTAAGTCACATGACTCCCATCTCCCGCACAACAGTCTGAGTCAGTCAGTAGTCCTCTTGATGCAATGAAAAGAGCATTAAGAACTTTATATCAAACTACTTCTTTTAAAAGGCTAAAAATGCTGATGAAGACGACCGCAACAGAGCATCGACTGCACACACACAAATGAAGCCATGTAAAGTAAAGCATTCTGGCAAGACGGAGAAAGACACTGTGGAAATACTTGTAGAAATTGGATAAATGCATTGCCTATTATATGTGTAGGGCTTGCATTTTTCTGTTTTATTTTTTGTTGAGTTCGGGGGTGGTTTTTCTGTTTTTAATATTTGGCAAAATCAGTTTATTAAAAAATAAACTACACTAAAACTCAAACTTTCAGTTTCTGTAATAAATTGCATGTACGTTTCACTAATACAAATACAAATGTTAACTTGCTGTGTTGAAGTGAGGATGTCCACATTTAGGATTAAGTCAATGTTAGATCAAACTCTGGATTGTATTTTGAATCTGAGAATTATTTCGTTCTATGCCCCTTACCTGCCGCGTATCGATCACGCTGTAATGTTGGGGTTCGGATGTGGTAAAGAAATAACTATATAAGTAATTGAGCTGGATGCAGCTAGATTCCAATGTTCCAGTTGTATTACTGCATCTCACACGCTGGTTTGTCAATAAAGCTTATTGAATACAAGACCTTTCAATAACTTTATACAAACAATTGGAAGGCAATCACTAATACACAACTGCATACTGTAAAGCAAAGTTAACAGCAGTGTTTAACCAATTTACGTATTCGCCTTTTAACAGGAAGTATTGCAATACCATAGAGGAGTTTTTTTTTTGTTTTGTTTTTTCCCAAGCTACGAGTTGTTTTTTCAGCCCACCCTAGTCACAAGTCACTTGATCAAGTGGATTCTATTATGTGTAGGTCCACAAAAATTGCCGATTTGGTCAGTAGCATGTCTGCGTGTTTGTCAGATTGACATTATTAAAAATATATTGCCGAAACCCAGGTTGATCGGTTTAAAGAAAATTCAAACTGAATCTTCTAAATAGGTTTTCGTAGGTGTTTTTTCAGTTATCGGTTAAAAACGAAAAAACTTCAAGCCCTGTCTAATATATATATATATATATATATATATATATATATATATATATATATATATATATATATATATATATATATATATATACACTACCGTTCAAAAGTTTGGGGTCACTTAGAAATTTCCTTGTTTTCGAAAGAAAAGCAAATTTTTTGTCCATTAAAATAACATCAAATTGATCAGAAATACAGTGTAGACATTGTTAATGTTGTAAATGACTATTGTAGCTGGAAACGGCTGATTTGTAATGGAATATCTACATAGGCGTACAGAGGCCCATTATCAGCAACCATCAATCCTGTGTTCCAATGGCACGTTGTGTTTGCTAATCCAAGTTTATCATTTTAAAAGACTAATTGATCATTCGAAAACCCTTTTGCAATTATGTTAGCACAGCTGAAAACTGTTGTGCTGATTAAAGAAGCAATAAAACTGGCCTTCTTTAGACTAGTTGAGTATCTGGAGCATCAGCAATTGTGGGTTCGATTACAGGCTCAAAATGGCCAGAAACAAAGAACTTTCTTCTGAAACTCGTCAGTCTATTCTTGTTCTGAGAAATGAAGGCTATTCCATGCAGAAATTGCCAAGAAACTGAAGCTCTCGTACAACGCTGTGTACTACTCCCTTCACAGAACAGCGCAAACTGGCTCTAACCAGAATAGAAAGAGGAGTGGGAGGCCCTGGTGCACAACTGAGCAAGAGGACAAATACATTAGAGTGTCTAGTTTGAGAAACAGGCGCCTCACAGGTCCTCAACTGGCAGCTTCATTAAATAGTACCCGCAAAACACCAGTCTCAACGTCAACAGTGAAGAGGCGACTCGGGATGCTGGCCTTCTAGGCAGAGTTGCAAAGAAAAAGCCATATCTCAGACTGGCCAATAAAAAGAAAAGATTAAGATGGGCAAAAGAACACAGATACTGGACAGAGGAAGATTGGAAAAAGTGTTATGGACAGACGAATCTAAGTTTGAGGTGTTCGGATCACAAAGAAGAACATTAAGTGAGACGCAGACCAAATGAAAAGATGCTGGAGGAGTGCTTGGCGCCATCTGTCAAGCATGGTGGAGGCAATGTGATGGTCTGGGGGTGCTTTGCTGGTGGTAAAGTGGGAGATTTGTACAGGGTAAAGGGATCTTGAAGAAGGAAGGCTATCACTCCATTTTGCAACACCATGCCATACCCTGTGGACGGCGCTTGATTGGAGCCAATTTCCTCCTACAACAGGACAATGACCCAAAGCACAGCTCCAAACTATGCAAGAACTATTTAGGGAAGAAGCAGTCAGCTGGTATTCTGTCTATAATGGAGTGGCCAGCACAGTCACCGGATCTCCCCTATTGAGCTGTTGTGGGAGCAGCTTGACCGTATGGTGCGTAAGAAGTGCCCATCAAGCCAATCCAACTTGTGGGAGGTGCTTCAGGAAGCATGGGGTGAAATCTTTTCAGATTACCTCAACAAATTGACAACTAGAATGCCAAAGGTCTGCAAGGCTGTAATTGCTGCAAATGGAGGATTCTTTGACGAAAGCAAAGTTTGAAGGACACAATTATTATTTCAATTAAAAATCATTATTTCTAACCTTGTCAATGACTATATTTCCTATTCATTTTGCTATATTTCCTATTCAAACTCATTTCATGTATGTTTTCATGGAAAACAAGGAAATTTCTAAGTGACCCCAAACTTTTGAGCGGTAGTGTGTGTGTGTGTGTGTGTGTGTGTGTGTGTATGTGTATATATATATATATATATATATATATATATATATATATATATATATATATATATATATATATATATATATATATATTCAAGCTGGATTCAAATTTGTCATTTGCCAGTGGTTCACAAATACTTCAAAAGACAAGTATGCCAAATATACATTCTGACCGCATCTGCTATACCAATGTACATTTTCATTGAATGTTTGTTTGTTTTCTTCCATTCACTCAGAGTACTGTGTTTTATTTCAGGTGCTGTCCCTGCTGCTGTGGCGTGACCGCTTCTGGACTGTTTCAGACTCTGTTCCGGGTGATTCACAGGGCATTGCTCTCCTTGCCCTTCACTGGCACTGGGTACAAAAACACCTCATTTGTAAATTGCCCCAAATGCTGATGGGAGAGAATCAGTACGAGTAAGTGTGAACTTCTTAGATTAAGACTCAGCTGTTCGGTTTAGTTTGTCAGTCCTGTCAAAGTGGAGGCAGTTTTGTGGCCACAGTCGGGCTGCTACCATTTCCACCTGCAGGGAAGAATCGGCAGAGGTCACATGACTGGGCTTTTCCTGATGCACTTTTGGTTTTGTTTTGGATCCCAGGAAGTCTTGCCGGATGTCTCTGTGCTTCACTTGCATACGGACTCCTGATATCTGAGCAAATTCACTAGAGCCAATTCTCCCAGTTTGTGTTCTAAACTCGTACCCTCGGAGTCCCAGTTCAAATCCATTCATGTATCTCTGCTGCCGATGGAAACAAAGAGAATCGATTTCAAACCACTTTTACCTCTGTTTTCTTTTACAGATGTTTGCAGGAAGTTCAGTCGGTCACAAGCAGTATCGACAGCTTCCTGTCTAGTTCCACTGGGGCCTCTCCTGTTGTGAAGCTCATGCAGAAAGCACTCGGAAAACCGCTTCCATTTAAGGTACCTGAAACCACTCCCAAATGTGCAACCTCATGAGCCATGCTGCCTGTCCCTCACATGACTGATAATGGCACACCTGAAATGTATTTAACACATAGAAATTATGTTTTTACCTATCGGGATATTTCAACCTTGAAATAACTCTATTGAAGGATTTAAAAAAAACAAAAAAACCCCAAAAAAAACAGCATTTTAATATCGTGGAAGTTGTATGGATTTCCAAGCACACACTAGATCCATGCTGAGACTGTTTTCCTGTTTCCAGGAGGAGGCTGTGGCGGAGTGTGCCTCTCAGCTGAGGGGGCTCAGCAGCACCTTGGATGTGATGAATCTGAGACCAGAGCTGGGAGGATCCCGGTGGAGGCAGGAAATCCACAGACTGGAAGCAGCTGCCAGTGGGCTGAGCACCAAGAGTAGCCTCCTTGAGGCCTGGGGCCTGGTCCTGCAGGCAAACTATCAGCTAGAGCACACAGACTCCGGTAAAGGGGCTCCTTCACATGATTTCAAGCAAATAGAAACTGAACAGAAGAATGCTTTTAGGCAATGCCAGAAATAAGTCACCCATATATAAAAACGTACAAAAAATAAATGTCCTGGTTTTTGGCCATCTACAAAAAGACTGAACATTTTGTAAGGAATTGTGGTAACTTTATTTATTATAATGAATCAGACAGTTCTACTTTTGATAGAGAATTTGAATTACACGGTTTATTAATTAATACAATTATTCTTAACGGATCATTATATCCAATACATGATTACATTTGTTTACTTTTCATTTGGTTATTTAAGATACAGAAACATCACAATAATTATTGCATCACATTTTTCTAGACGAGACATGGTTGTCACCTAGCTTAGTCAAAATAGTAATTATCCATATTACTTTCCAACTGGGAATGCTCTCTGACAGGTTATGGAGGAAGGTTTTTTGTCACACACAAGCAATTAATTTAGGTGCAGTCTCAGTTAAGCTTATATAGTACCTAGGGACCTTACAGATTCTATATTTTAAGCATCTGTTTTACATTTGTCTCAAATCCTGCTGAAACAGCACTTTGACAAATAGCATGGACCTCTTACAATAGGAGACCTGGTTCCACTTTTACACTCAACAGTGTCCTCCTGTCGGACCCTTGCAATATTCTAAGTCATGCTTTTATAGTCCACATTAAATGTTCATTTTAACAAAAGAATTCCAAAAATGAGAAGCCCCTCCTGATAGTTCTGCTTTTTCACACCTAGACTGTCGCTGCTGCTGCTGTTACAATTCTGAAACGTTCATTATCAGACGATTTCTTTAGAAATCAGCATTGTGTTGCATCGTTCTATGCCTTTTTGTTATTTATTGTTGTGATGCAATGCTTTTTCTTTAGAAATCAGCATTGTGTTGCATCGTTCTATGCCTTTTTGTTATTTATTGTTGTGATGCAATGCTTTTTCTTTAGAAATCAGCATTGTGTTGCATCGTTCTATGCCTTTTTGTTATTTATTGTTGTGATGCAATGCTTTTTCTTTAGAAATCAGCATTGTGTTGCATCGTGCTATGCCTTTTTGTTATTTATTGTTGCGATGCAATGTTTTCTTTTAAGGAAATACGGAGAAGCTGCAATCCATTGTAGATGCCCTGCAGTCTCAGATTACTTCAAGAGGCCTTCTGCCCTCCCAGAGCAAAGAGACCTCTGAGAGTGACATGGGGGGCCCAGCCCAGCCTGACACGGCTTCTCTCAGGCAGCTCTCCAGAAGGGTCCAGCTCTGGCCGGTGATGGAGTACCTCGCTGTGCTTTGTCAGTATAAATTGGTGGCAGATCTGCTGGAGGCATCGGCACCCAGGTACAGGCTCCTTTCTGATAGTGGAAAAACTTCCCCTCCTTCATACTCGCACTGTCCATCTTCTCCTCGCCTCTTTCGTAAGGCTTTGTTTTGTATAGGGCTGCAACGAAGGGTACATTTTGACCATCAGAGGTTCGGAACACATTACCAAAGGAAGGTTCGAACCTTCGATGGCACTAATTTGCATAATTTACTATACGTTATATAGAACAGTAATCATGTTTTATAAATAAAAATACACATTGTTTATTTACACTTTTGATGCTGCTTGTGATGATGATGATGATGATGATTATTATTATTATTATTATTATTATTATTATTATTATTATTATTATTTATTTATTAGCAGACGCCCTTATCCAGATACAAGATATCAAAATTTTTTACACATTATTTTTACATACAATTACCCATTTATACAGTTGGGTTTTTACTGGAGCAATCTAGGTAAAGTACTTTGCTCAAGGGTACAGCAGCAGTGTCCCCCACCTGGGATTGAACCCAGAGCCCTAACCACTACTCCACACTCCAGTAAGCTTGCTTTGCAGCAGCACCAAGTGCAGCGGACTTAGACAAAACAAAGCTTTATTTAAGTCACCATTCCAAGCAGGTCACATTTTACTACTACTAAAAATATTAATAATAATATGAACCTAGGCTTGTCAAGTGACCCCAGAGATTGGTTGTGCCTCCATGATACGAGTCGCTTGCACAGTTTGCATTCAACTTTTTTTTTTTATTTATTTATTTATTTATTTATTTATTTTTAAACAAAAAAATCCCAAACAGCAGAGGGGTTTTAAGACCTATTTCAATACAGCTTACGCTATACAACGCTTTGCTGTCGAGATGGTGAATGAAGAAATTAAAGGTTTGCCTCTGGATAACACGAGCTGAAGGGTGGAGGGGCGGACGGTGCTCAGTTTTCAAAATTAAAATTTAGTGTTAGCGTATATGCTTCAAACATATTCTACCATAGCACTTCTCTTACACTGTCTTGTACACGAGGTATTCAGTACATATTTTACTGAAGCACTACAACAGCTGTAGTGCCAGTCCCTAACCTTTGAAATGTGTGTTTCTTTTTCAGGATGGGGAAGGCTCACCCGTGTCTTTCTCAGCACATAGACTTCTGTCTGCAGTCAACACCCACAGCTTCTGAGCACATCCAAGGGCTATGCTCTCTGCTGCACAGTGACAAGGTAACAGGAACATTAACACCCTTCTGAATCACAGCACAGCCCAGGTCCATAACCGTGTCATTTTGTTATTGTTGAAGCATCTAGTGACATTTTTGAAGCAGTTTCTGGAAGTCCCCTGCAGAATTGCTTGAATAATGCGCTTCCCTGTTTCCACAGCTGCCCCCAGAGCAGTTTAATTTGCTGTGTTCAGAGCTTGTGTCTGGAGCCTTGTCATCGTTCTGGAGAAGCAGCGTATCCACAGATCCCCACTTTTGGCTGACGTGGAACCCCCTGAGCTCTGCAGATGAAGACAGGACACCACAGACAGTAGTGGAGAAGTCTATGCAGGTGTGTGCTGATTGGCTCAAATAAGCAGGATATTTAATGCTTTAAACTGTACATATTTCTAACAGCATGTTATTTCTTAAAGCCGAATATATATTTGAGTGCTGAATCAGATAGTTGCAAAATCTTGTTGTTCTTGCCCTAAAATTCTTGTTTTGTTTGCTCTGTTGCCTAAGGGTGGCACTCAATTGTGTGTGTGGTGTTTTTTTTTTTTTTGGTGAACAAAAAAAAAGCCAGTGACTTTTCAATCATTGGGGGGGATTTTATTTGGTGTATGGTTTTTATTAACCTAACATTACTTTAAATATGTCAGTCAGTTTTGGAACCCTCAAACAGCAGTGTCCTCACAGGCAGTGCTTCAGTGTGAAGGTTTAAGACGCATGAAGAGCAGGCACTACTCTGCTTTCTTCTTCTTCTTCTTCTTCTTCATTCAGGGACCTGGAATTCTGGGTAGAGCCGTGTGGTCAAAGTGTTTCTTTGAGATTCTGACCAGCTGTAGAAAGACAGGCCGCTGGGACGCAAGTGGGGTTGAAGTGCTGTCCTCGTCCCGCGTGACGCTGGGGGAGTGGAGAGAAAGAACCCGACAGCTGCAGGACGTCAACACAGTCCTGTGGACCAACATGGCCGTGTGCTCCTTAGCAGATTTCAGGTAAAACACTTCTGTTGGTATGTATTTTGTTGAAATGTAAGACAAGTTTAAATTACACAGCATGCTTGTTTATAGAATTGTATGTTTTGTTTGAAATCCCAGAAAACTAGCAACACAGCTACCATTATTTAATAATGAATGCATGGAATAAATGAGCGATAATACCTGGTGATATTTCTAGCTGCTAGCTATATGACTTAGTTTACAGGAAAATTGTGAGCTCTGATGGGCTAAATTAGCTTATTCCCGTCATAAAATGTCTTATGATCTTGTAGTATTTTTTATTACCATTATTTTTATTTTTTTTGGTAACAGAAAAAGCTAGGGAAACAGGGTGGAGGTGTATAGCATTTTTAAAAGATTCTGCTAGGAGTATCACTGTCAAAGTAAACTAATTTTAAAACATTCTTCTGTCTTTGTAATATATTGTATTGCATACATCTCCAGTAAATGCTAATTTGGTTTACATTACTAGTTTCTGTATTTTATTCACGCATTCTAGTCACACGCAATGACAACTCATTTATCTGTGGATTTCACACATCTGTGGACCTATGTCTCCCCCAGCACACGGATAAACAGAAGAGTTCCACTGTGTGTGCGTGTGTGTGTGTGTGTGTGTGTACACCTGTATTTAAACATCTCTCACTTTAATTTAACGTACACATTTGTCAGTTTTTAGTTTGTAAATTTGTAACTCAGATAGACACACACACATAGGGAGCCGGTAAATCATACACCTGAATTGGGTAAAATGACATGCTACTTTATAAGCACTCGCTCAATGTATCCTATGAAGGGTTTAAAGTGCTTTATTTTATGATGATAATCTAAGAGAACCTGAATAACTGTCTGTTGAAGACAGAGAAGGAAATGTGAATCTCTGCTGATATTCCCCTCTGTCTTCGTTTCAGCACCACAGACTGCAGGCTTCAAGCCATCCTGTTACACAGACAGCTGCTGGCCCTGGGAGAGCTTCTCCCCTCCGAACTGCAGGAGGAGTATGTGGAGTACTGTGACAGACTGACCGTGCACCGGACTCCTGCAGCCATGCAGTATGTGCTGAAGATACTCCGCGACATCTTTCCAGCAGAACTGCTGCCAGAGGGGTTTGTCTCCGGCATGGTGGCCTGTGTGCAGCAGTCTGTCAGGGCTGCCAGTCTGTCCCAGCAGGCACAGTCTGGGAGTTTCTGGGTGAATATGGGCTTAGTGCAGATCCAGGTGTGGACGCCACGGACTATATTCGACCCTGCTGTCAAAAAGGTCTACAAACTCAATTACGCGCAGGAGGAGGTGAGTTTTGATTGGAATGTACAGGAACACAAAGTGAAAGCTGGGATTATTATGCCACATAATTTACCATAATCTCAGATTATTAAACCACAGTTCTCTATGACAGCTTTGCAGTGTTTGTGCCATATTCATATTAACAGTTCTGTGGGAACATATCTAAATTGTTGCACTGCAGTAGTTCCAGATGCATGCTGTTTAAACTGTAAGGACTAAACAAACAAAAACGTACAAAAGAGTAGTACTGTATCTATCAAGCAATTTTGCTGAAATCATTTGGACAAAAACACTGTTCCCTCTTGCGCTTAATAAAATGACCACAGGGCGTACAAAGTGCTGTTACTCAATGTAAATGTCATGTCTGTGCCCCAGCTGAAGACGATACAGAGTGAGTGGAAGGCCCGCAGCCTGTCCTCTGAGCTGCTGTCTGGCCATGGGCTGGAGGAAGAGGATGGCTCCAGCAGACACCTTCACCCTCGCATCAGGTACAGCTGCTACTCACAGATCCAACCTTCCCATCTGAGCATATGTTGATGCTCCTGTACATAGAGTTTACAAATCTAGAACTGCTTATCCAATTTTGACGAAACCTGCTAAGGACGTTATACCAATGAAGTTTTCTGTCTCCTGCCAGGTTCCTGTGGTCTCGGATGCAGCAGCTGAAGGAGCAGATCGCTGAACTGTCCAGGAAGCAAGCGTGCCGCCCTCAAGCCCCTCAGTATGAGCGCTTGTACCAGGAGGTGCAGCACTACTGCAGCAGCATTGCACAGCCCAGCCGGGTGCAGGATCTGCTCTCCCGCTTGCTGAAGACACTCCAGGGGCCAGGCCCCAAATCGAGGCCGGGGATCCAGAGCTTGCTGAACGAGGAGGCCGCCTGGCAGACCTCACAGCACCACTTCACCAAGAGACTGGCTGAGGAGTACCCGCTGTACCCAGACGTGGTGAACCCGCTCAGGGCAGCAATTCTGCAGATGCAGCATGGGATGCGGCTGGTGGCCTCGGAGGTGTCAACCTCTCTTGCCAGTCTGGCTGACCTGCCTGCTCTTGTTTCTTGTCTCCTGTCCTTCCCCTCGCTCTCCCCTTCCCTCCCCTCCTACCTGGCCCGTGCTGAGAGACTGTGCTCCAGGGCATCCAGGGATGTGCTGAGGAGCCTTAGCAAGCTGCTTCCGGCCCAAGAGCAGAGGGGGGTGATCCCTGAGCCCATGCAGCTGCTGCTGAACGGCCTTCTCTACCTGCAGTGCCACGTGCTGTCCAGGGGGGGCATGGATCAGGAAGCCTTGCAGCTGTTTAGGCACATCTGTCAGGTGGGTGTTTCTTATCATCCTGTGAGGTAACAACCCTGATCACATAGAGCCAGGGTCCCTGGAGTTTCACATGGTGGTTTGCGGTTCACTTTCCATTGGGTGATGCAAAAAAAGGCATGGATCACCAGCTAGCATTCCCCCATAATAACCACACTGGCACGCTAAGCTAACGTTTCTTCTGTGTGTGTTCATTTGTTCCTGCGTCCTCCTAAACTCTACACATAAAGTAGCATACAAATTGGCCAAATAGTGTAGTGTTGGGATCTTTTTTACCTCAAATTCTCAGCACTTCTCCTTACTTGAATCCCAGTTTAATGTATTTAAACATCGTCTGGAGATAATTCCATTAACCAGCAGTTCCTCTGCTATCCCAGGCTTTACTTAATTAGTCATACATGAACTTGGAGTATGTGTCTGAGATGGACCAAATTGAGCTCCCAGTAAAACCTGGAATGGAATTGCTCAAACTGCCACCCTTGTATTTGTTCTGTAATTTTAGTTTGCTGTGTATATAAAGCAGGATAGTGGTATTGGGTACAGCAGTGTTTGATGGATCTGTCCTGTGCAGCAGTGTTTGATGGTTGTGTCCTGGCTCTCTCCAGGCAATCGTTAACGAGTGGGATGAGCAGGAGCGGCGCGCCCGGGAGAGGGAGATCGAGGAGGCCAGCCTGTATCGACACCGCAGCCGACAGCACGGGACGGGGCTGAGCGAGGAAGAGGAGGAGGAGAGGGAGTTCAGACGCAGTTTCCCCCGCTACAACAAGGTAACACAGCCTGCTTTACACAAGCTGACACAGGGTTTCCATCTGCTCATTTTTACTGCCTCCTGTCCTGGCAGGACAACACATACAGACTTAGCAACAAGTCAAGGCTTTGCAAGCTGGGGGGATTTACATTTGAGTTACAAAAAATGGTCAGCCTTTTGAAGATGTGATATACAAAGTTAAACAAATACGCAATTCGCGGCTAACTTGGTTCTTCCTTTTTGGAAATGTGTATTTGAGCAGTTTATCGGTAGCAATAAGAAAAAATGTCTCCCATAAAGTTTTTCTCCACTGTCTGCAACTTGTCTGGAGTCACTACATGACTTCAGATACAGAGGGGGGTCAGTCGTGTATCCCTTTTTTTTGTACCGTATACTTAACCTTCTTAAGCTGTTAGTACTTGCACACGGGCATTAACCACCTTCCCCTCCACCCCCCTTGCTCAATAGGATTTTGCAGATATCACATCCGAACCCTCCCTTGAGCAGAGCGAGGAGGAGGAGGAGGAGGAGGAGGAGGAGGAGCACACAGAGCCCAGCTCCCTATCCCCGAGCTGCATGCAGGCGCTCATGCAGATTCATCAGCGGCTCTGCCTGGGTTACTCTCGCTCCCTGTGGTATCGACAGAGCCCGGCTGCCACGCAGACCAGAGACTATCTCTGTGCCCTGGTATCGTCCTACCAGACCACCGCCCCTTTGATGGCACGCTTCTACCACCTCATTGGTACCTTTTTAAACTTGTATTTTAATGAAACAAGCAAAAGAGTGATGCATTTTCTTACACAGATGGTCAAAGAACATGCTCCAGTGTTTCCAGGAAATGCATTACTTTACCTTTGCAGTATCCTAGGTTGTACATATTGCAGTAACCATTTAAATAGTATATTATTATATTAGTGCATGTCATGATAATCCTATTATATATCTAATTTTTGTAGTATGTTTTGCTTATACAGCCAAAACTTTTGCATCACCTAGGATTGAGACATTAATAAAAAGAAATTGAAAAAAAAAAAATATGAATATAATTTTAGATATTTTATTTAACATAATGAAATCAAAGAAAACAGAATGATACCGCAAAAGTCTACCGGAAGTCATAGTAGTAATACAGTATTTTATGTTAGATTTTAAAATGTCATATTTTTCAATTTGTTCATTTTTCAAAATGTTCATTCTATAGGGTAATGCAAAACTTTTGGCCATAGCTGTAATGTCTTTTAACCATACTGCTGTCTTACCCAAATCGGTTAAGACTGGTCACTGTTGCCTGAATGAAAAATATATATTTGTTGTGGTAGTTAATGAAGAATCCCATGAGAGGTTGTTAGTCAATGCATTTTGATTGAGTCACAGCCGTCTTCTTTAAATCTCCCGTTAAGCCTTGATCCACGCACTAAAGCTTATTCCCAAATCTAATGTTGAATGTTTTGTTTTTTCATGAATGGATTGCTCTTTTCTCAACTTGTAACTCCCAAACCCACATTAACCTGAGGCTCTCCCTGCTTGTTCAGACTCTGAGATGAATGAGCAGCTCAGTGGGAGCCAGCTCCTCCTCAGCTCTCTCATTCAGAACACTGTGTCTGGAGGCGAGACGTCCCGACTGCTCCTGCAGCCCGAGGGTCCATATGATTTCTATCAGCACCCCAACATCCCGCAGGCCCGGCAGGGCCAGCCCGCTCTGGAGGAGTTCAGCAAGGCTGTGAGGGGGCTGCTGCAGGACTGGCCCGAGCACCCAGCTCTGCTGCAGGTCAGGCACTTTCTACATCATATTGTCTTGAATGCTGCATATCAGAAAGAGGCTCAGCTTATCTTTTGGCTATGTTTGTAACCTATGTTTTGGCTATGTTTGTAACCTATGAGGTCAATCTAATGTGACTTTCTGGTTTATTTGAAAAGCAAATCAAAGTATAGGCAAAAAAAATTATATTCAGCAATTCTAGGTGCTGTTTCCCAGTTAGATGTCCTGAGTGCTTGTCGTTAGTGTGGTCTACTACATTTCTGAGGACTTGCTTCCTTTGCTTAATGGATTGCCTTGGCAGATGCTGCCATCCAGACAGGACCGACGTGGCAGAGATGCATGTGATTTCGTGCTTGGGAAGCTCAGAGACTTGACTATCTAACTGAGACCTTTCTCCATTCTGACTTTGTGTGCAACTTGGGTTCAAAAGGCAGTCCACAATGTGAGGGGGGTTTGAAGCATTTGGGCATCATTTGAGTTAACAATTTCCTGTTCTCTCTCTTGTTGCAGCTGTTGGTTGTGATTGATCGAATCCTCAGCTTCCCTCTCTCCTGCCCCCTGGCGAAGTTTCTGAACGGCTTGGAAATCCTGTTGGCTAAAGCTCAGGTGAGGCTGTAAGGATTGTGGAAGCAACGATAATCATTTTACTATTTATCTTAATCCATGTTATTCATGAGTAAATTCCATCAAATGTATTTATTATACTTACATTATTAGGAGATTTAGCATTTAAAGATTGATCGTAATACAGCAATACACAGTTATTGCAATGATACCTCTAGGTGTGGTATAATGGTCACCTAACTTGAATACAGAACAGTTACAGAATAGGTGCGCAATATCTACCTGAACTGAAGGCCATTTCAGCTACAGGAGTGAAGGATGTCATCGTCTCCTGAATAGCCCACTGATGGTTTCTGAGTATTTATATGCTACAGCTAACAGAGAGTATGCCAAGTCATCCTTATCACCCCATGTACTTTAACCTTTGTTCTGTCCACTCAACCACATACACACTCTTGATAAGACCAGTTTTAGCCGGACCAGTGACTTGTTATTATGAACCTTCATAATGAATGTGTTTCTGTATCGCTTTCACAGGACTGGGAGGAGAATGCCAGCCGCTCAGTTTCTTTGAGGAAACAGCTGGAGGTGGTCACCCAGCTGATCATTCAGTGGCGTAAGCTGGAATTGAAGTAAGGACTGTCGGCTTTATGTTCTGTAAATGTTCCTTTGTTTTAGAATAAGATTATTATCCCTCACTACGTGTAAATTGTGGAGGCAGCCCTGTGTACCTTTTATCTTACGAAACTCTCTTCTCATTTAATAAAACTTGGTGTTGGCATTCCTTCGTTTGAGAGCTTATCATTCTTTTAGATTACGTGGACGCATATGTACACAGTCCTCTGATGGCACAAATAAAGGGTATAAGTACTTTTTAAGTGTCATTTTAATTTAAACTAAAGCAATATCTCCCTACCTCCGTACCTCCCTACCTCGCTCACTCGAGGTAAGGTTTTAGGTCTGGGAGTAACCTGCCCTCTAGTTTTAACACAGAGAGTAAAATGTATTTTCAGGGCGTACATTGCAACATTACCTTGAAGTCACGAGTAATCTCGATGTAATACTGTACAATCTTTAATGGTAATGGGGTAGGCATTAAAAAAGAGCCTTCCATTTTAACTGCAATGTTACTTTGAACTACTGTACAACCACGCATGTGTTCTACATGGTTCTTTATTGGCTCGGTGCATTTTTTTTCAAGGTATCACACTGACTGCCATACAAAGCCTTACAGATAAATCCAAATAAGGAAATGCATTCATAAGTTCTAAAACAGTTTGTTTAATATTATCGGCACCTTTCTTTAGCAGTTGCCTCTGATGATGGCTCCAGTTGGATTTGTAGCTGGACTGGGGTGTTTATGCTTCAACCTGTGTGTAGCTTTGAATTTTTCTTATTCTTACAGTGATTGGCTGAACAGGGCTAGCCAGAGATTGAATAATGTTTGTTGGGTTGGTTTTTCTTTTGCACAGTTTCCTAGTAACTGAAGACATTGTATTCTCAGAGATGTAGTTGTTAGTGGAAGTTTTAGGTGCAGCAAAATTGCTGTGTGTATTTTTTATTGCGAAAAAATGGCAGGTACGCAGCTTATCTGGACCGCTGCGTGTGTGTTATTATTATTATTATTATTATTATTATTATTATTATTATTATTATTCCTCTGATAATTCATCTAAGAGTTTATGAACTTGCTGCCATTATTTAAGGTATTCGCTTTTATACTATAAGACTGCAGTAGAGATTAACACAGACAACTTTTTTTCCCCACAGCTGTTGGTCCGGTAACCTTGACAATGCACTGAAACGGCACAGAGAGAAATCAACCAAGCACTGGTTCTCAATCTATCAGCTGGTGGAAACGTATCTTCAAGAGCAAAAGGAGGGCAAAACAGCAGGTAATGCAGCACTGTCTTTAACTTCTTGCATTATCACATTATCAGACATGTTCCTCTAGGTAGTAATCAGCTCTGCTCTGGTAAAAATTCCTTGATTTCAGAAAACAAGTCTCAAGCCATGGTTTTGCTGGCCTATCAAGGCATTGTTGAGCAGTTTGCCTGTTTGCGTATAGTTTCTTATAGTTGTAGCTCCTATGTTGTAATTGATTGTTGTGCTCTTCAGAGTGTGTTAGTTGTAGCTCCCATGTTGTGATTGATTGTTGTGTTCTTCAGAGTGTGTTAGTTGTAGCTCCTATGTTGTGATTGATTGTTGTGCTTTTCAGAGTGTGTTAGTTGTAGCTCCCATGTTGTGATTGATTGTTGTGCTCTTCAGAGTGTGTTAGTTGTAGCTCCTATGTTGTGATTGATTGTTGTGCTTTTCAGAGTGTGTTAGTTGTAGCTCCCATGTTGTGATTGATTGTTGTGCTCTTCAGAGTGTGTTAGTTGTAGCTCCTATGTTGTGATTGATTGTTGTTCTCTTCAGAGTGTGTTAGTTGTAGCTCCCATGTTGTGATTGATTGTTGTGCTCTTCAAAGTGTGTTAGTTGTAGCTCCCATGTTGTGATTGATTGTTGTGCTCTTCAGAGTGTGTTAGTTGTAGCTCCCATGTTGTGATTGATTGTTGTGCTCTTCAGAGTGTGTTATTGTATTTTCTCTATTCTCCAGTTGCAGACCCCGACTCGGAGGAGGTCTCGCCCCTCTCCTCAATCACCGGCACTCTGCAGGCTTTCATAGAGGGAGCCACGGTGGGAGAGTTCCACACTCGCCTCGTAATGCTGCTGGCTTTCCACTGCCACGTCATGCTGATCCCTGAACAAGAGGGCAAAGGTGCTGTGCACTTCCTTTACTGACTCGGGACAGGGGAACACGTACTCTTCTACCCCAGACATATTCAGATACCTAATTAATTAAACCGGTAACGCAACAATGCTACATTCAGTACTTGAGTACCTTTCAATACACCTTAACAGGTGCATGTTATCCATTCATTCAAGCTATTTTTTAAGACATTTTAAGCAGTTATGAGAAGATTTTGTTGTTTTCTGACGTGAGGGCAGCTTGCTGCAGACCCCCCCCACAGCCCCAGCCGGTGTCATCCTGGCTGGGTGCCCAGGAACCGCCCCCCTGCCACAGCGGCTCTGCCGTCGGTGTATAGACAGGGCACCGCTTACTCTGTCGCATACCATTTTTATTTCTGCATATTGGCTCATGACATTTGTTATGACGCCAACTTTCATTATTTATTTTTACAGAGCCTTTGTCCAGTGTCCTTTGGAATTTATATACCTACTACCAGCAGTTTTCAGAGTGCGTTCAGGCAAAATTAACCGAACTGCGACGGCCCATTGAAAAAGAGCTCAAGGTAAGAACCCATTGGAAGCTTAAGCTTTCAGTTGACAAATGGAACTACTGTATAATATGCTGCTAAACCAGCAGACACAAATGTGTGTTTACTGTACAGTATCTGGAGTTGTTTTAACTATCTATTCTTTTTTCTGTCTTTACAGGACTTTGTGAAAATCTCCAAATGGAATGACGTTAGTTTCTGGTCCATCAAGCAGTCTGTGGAAAAGACCCACCGGTAAGTATAACAAGAAGGTAGCTTGGGAGCTGGCAATCAAAAATGAGACTTCAGTGACTTGATGGATGAACACTTTCCATGTGAAGAACCATGACTTCAGTGCTTTTAACTTACAGCCAAAATGATATAACTTTCTCTGACAAATCCGTTCCAGCTGGACTTCAAAGATGGTTGTTTTGTAAGTGTAAGTGTGTCATATTGTCCTCATGCTGATCTTAGTAACACTTCTGTGATTCTTCGGTTCAGAACTCTTTTCAAGTTTGTGAAGAAGTTCGAGGCGGCGCTGAACGCCCCCTCTCGCCCTGCGCTGATGGAACAGGGGGATGATAGGAGTTTGGACTGTGTGGACCAGCCCCAGGAGGAGACCCCAGTTCAGAGACTCAACAGAGCAGTGAAGAGCGTGCTCACCACTAAGGGCAAAGCAACGCAGGTACTGCGAGAGAGAAAACAACTTGCATTAGAGCTGAATGCAGAGCAGGCTCACTGAGGTACAGGCCATTCAGTAGAGTGGTGCCACATGGAGGGCAATCCCAATATAGATCTGTGTTGGTGTTTTCTTGTCATTTTAACCAATTCTCAAACACAAAGGCCCATGTAACAGTACAATAGAATGAAAACGATTCTCAAACACAGGGCTTTGATATTAAGTAAGCCGCTAGAAGAGAATAAACTCATAGTAATATACCGTGTCCCTTCAATCTGTGCTTCTGTTGGGTAGGTGGGGGTCTCCGAGGAGGCTGAGGAGCCTCTTTCCCTGGATGCTTCATCCCTGCAGGGGCGCCTGCCTCTTCTCACAGGGAAAATGAAGAGGATGTGTGTGAGGCTCATGAGGAAGAGCCCGCTGCCAGAATTAGTGGAGGACCTGGATCAGTTTACAGGTAAGACCAGCGTGTGAACAGGAACATGTTGAATCCTTTTAATTCCCCTTGTACAGTGTAGGACTACTATAAGAGCAACCGATTTGTGATCATGTACTAACTCTGCTTTTCTTACAAAAGTTGAACCATTCATAAGCAGAGAAAATGTGTTTTCAAATTTCACATGGCCGTATGTTGCAGTTAGTTTTATATAACAACTCTTTTATATAGGGGTACTTGCATCTTGGTATTTTTGCACAGTATTTTTGTAGTTTTACTGTGGTTTGCCATGTGTATTAATGGGCTTTACTATACCTGGCTATTCATTTGCAATGCTTACCTATGCTTCACTATGCTTTTATTACACTTTGCTATGCTTTTACTATGGTGCATGTCTATAAGCGATGTTGTTTTCACGTATTGCGTGGTAATGATTGCTTGTGATTTGTGTTCCAGCTGAAGTTATCAGCAATGTGCAGGAGCTCCAGAACCTGACTGTGGACCGGGCTGCAGAGAAAGAGAAGCAGAAGTCGGAGGTGAAGCACATTCTCCAGCAGAAACAGCGAGCGCTGTCAGGCCTCTTCAAGCTGCTTGCACAGATAGGTGAGTGGCTTCCACACTGCTGCTGAAATCACACGTGCCTCAACAAGACTGTTAAGGAAGGAACTAAGGGAGTTTGTCTGATTTTTATTTTTTATTTATTTTTTTTTTATTTAGATTCTTTTACAGTGTATTAAGATTATTGCTTGTAGTAGCAACATACATTTTTTTTCATTTATAATTTGAATAGCCACTTCCACTGCCAGAAATCTAATTTGTAATTTGTAACTTTGTCTCTTAGCCACGCAAACTGTTAGTCAGTTTATGTAAAATAGTTTAGTTTTTTTGCAGAAAAAATATTACTAACAGACAAGGGGGGAAAAAAAAATATTTGTGCAGCATTTGTTAGCATTAGCAGTGCTGTACTGCATTTACTATTGCATTCTTTGTTAGCATTAGCAGTGCTGTATTGCATTTACTATTGCATTCTGTGTTAACATTAGCAATGCTGCATTGCATTTACTATTGCATTCTGTGTTAGCATTAGCAATGCTGCATTGCATTTACTATTGCATTCTGTGTTAGCATTAGCAATGCTGCATTGCATTTACTATTGCATTCTGTGTTAGCATTAGCAATGCTGCATTGCATTTACTATTGCATTCTGTGTTAGCATTAGCAATGCTGCATTGCATTTACTATTGCATTCTGTGTTAGCAAGACTAAGCCGCTGTTGCGCTGTTTTTTCCTGTAGGCTTGTCGCATCGCAAAGGCCTTGCATGGACCCGAACAGCAGATCCAGAGGAGACGTTGCGTCTTCATCCCCTGGACTTGAAAAATGCACTCTCTGTGGTGAACAGCACTGACAGGCAGGAGAACATGTAAGGAACAGGAGCTTGTATGTGGGCAAATCAGTCCCTTTTTATTTTTATTTTTTTACAACAGCTGTATAAACGTGCATATTTAATGAGTGTGTGATGTAAGATAGTGTATTCGCATGATAATTCCACAGTGCAACATATGCTTGTTCAGGACCACTATAGCTTGGCCAATACCAGTGTTTTTGATTTAGCTGCTGAAAAGGAGTCTTAGCAAAAAACTTGTTTGTTTTATTTTATAATTGTTTTCTGCTGTTCATGCAAACAATGCCTGAGCTTTGAAGAAGCTCCAATGAGATCTCAATGTTGCAGGTTATTTGCTGAGATGGCTGCTGCCTGGGATGGTTGTCAGAAGTATTTCTACAGGTCCCTGGCAAGACGTGTTGGGCTACAGGCAGCTCTCCTCACTCCTGCAAAGGTAACCCTTTTCATAGGGAAAGTCCCAGCAGACTAAATGTCACGCAGTGTACCGCTGTCAATCAATTCCATGAAATTCCTAATCCAGAGGAAGGAATTTCGCCTTTGTAGGAAGTTGCCTGTCGGGCAATCGCAAAGAAAAAATGAATAAGTGAAGCCTTGAAAAGCAGCCGCTGTAAAATGTGGAGTTTGATTGTAACGTCTGTCTCATTCACAGGAGCTTGGCCTGGGGAACGTGGAGAGGTGTAAAGGGTTCACAGCACACCTGCTGAAGTTGCTTGTACTGCAGAGGAGAAGGCTGTCAGGACTGACCGAGCAGTGGGTCCAGCTCAGGTATTGCTCACACTCTTTCATTTGAGGGTTTTTCATGTGTTTTTTAAGCAGCTGAATATGGAAACAACCAAATTGCGCAACCCAACATTTTTGGCCTAGGAGACATTGCCTCCTTGGGCAAAAAGTTTTTCTGGAGCCCTGTATTCTGTGACCAAAGATTTAAATAGCTTAACAGCTGTATAATTCGTAAATGATTTAAAACTGATTTGATTCATTAAACACACAGAAGCTGGTGAATCACTTGCCTGTGGATTTAATATTTCCTTTTTCTCTATCCTTTTTAAACAGAAAACTCTTCAGCTGCATACAGGAAATACAGTCCCGTCTGAGTCAGTCTGGAGAGAGCGGTGCTGCCCTCCCGCCTCAGGACGCTGTCCTCCTGTGGACTGACAGAACACAGACCCTGGCCATGCAGTGCATGATGGGCCTGGAACAGCTGTCCTGGGTCCTCCAGTGCTGCCCCGAGGACACGCTGCCTGAAGGAGCTCCAGAGAAGCAGGAGTCTGGCCTGCGCTACTCCAGTCCCCTGGCTGCGGAGTGTCTGCCGGCCGGGTGTTGTATGAGACAAGGGGACCAGGCCTGGCAGCAGCTGACCGAGGCAGTGGCAGAGATGCTGACTGAGGCAAAGGCCCTGAAGGCAGAGCTGGATGGATTGAAGGAGCAGCCCACTGAAGGGATACTGCAGACATGGTGAGTAAAGAGAGGAGAATGAGAAAAGTACTGTGAACGGGGGCTTTGTCTTGTTTTGTGTTTTTTAATAATACAAATACAAGTAAATTAAATAATAAAATACATTACAGGTTAGATTTCAGGTTAAAAAGAGGAAAATGGTTTTGTATAAACAAATATAATATATTTAGTCATACTAAAAAGGAACCTGGTAATATTTTATCTTGCTCTTAATTGTATTAATACTTGTACTGTGATTCTTGAAATGTACAGTGTTTACAACAAACTCATTACTTTACCTTTGCTGTGATCTGTGTTTTACATATGCCAGTAATATATCTTTCAGCATAATCACGATTTGGTTTGATTCACGCATCCAGGATCATAAACCAGCTGGCGAATGAAACCAGACCAGCGCTGGTGTAGTTGGGAGCACACAATCAGCAAGATGTTTCTGTGTTGACTGTTGGTGTTCTGATTGCAGGAGCCGGTTTGAAGTGTGTTCTTCGGGGCTCAGTCGGCTGGGCACAGTGGCTGCCCGGCTGCAGGCTGTGGAGACTCTCTTTACTCCCGTACTCCCTGAGGGCCAGGCTCCCGCTCCGAGGCAGCCAGCGGTGCTCTGGAACCTGCAGTACCTCAGGGAGGAAATCGGCCGCAACCTCACCCAGTTCACCGCCTGGAAGACAGAGCTGCTGACTCTGAAAGCTGGAAGCAGTGGTGAGGGGGGCATGGGAACAGCTCTACTGAAATGTGCATGCACAGTATCTGGGGGTTGAAAATTGAAGGGTCTTGGATTGATATTTTTCTATCTGTGTTTATTTGTTTGTAAATCTTTAGATATCTTACTATATTACTAATTATTTTTTCCAAAACTTTAAAATGCAAGAGCTACAATAGCATCAAGAAATTTAGACAAATGTTTTGATGACTTGGCTTTTGTAATAACACAAAATACTACAAACACTGCTTATAGAAATGTTGCCTGAGTTTCTTTTTAGAATGTACTGATCATTTATAGGGAATCATTATTTTTCGTAAGGTTTGACTTGTAATTTATGTAGGTGTTTTTCATAGTCAACCCACAGTATTGGTTACATTTTGGCTGCAGTGTTTAAACATAAATAATGTACCAATGTGTTCATGTGGTGCTGTTTCCCAGAATCGGCAAGCGAGTTTGTATCTGTCTTCTCTGATCAAGTGGAGAGTGCCATCAACTCAGTGCTGTGTGCCATTCAGAGTCTAGTGAAGAGAAAGACTGGGGATGAGGCGGAGGAGACAAAGCAGCTAGAGAAGAAAACTGGTATGTTACTGCCAATTCATCCATGCACTGCAGGCACATTTAAACTGGTATGTTACTGCCAAATCATCCATGCACTGCAGGCATGTTACTGCCAATTCATCCGTGCACTGCAGACACATTAAACTGGTATGCAAACTCTACGGGGTACGACAAGTTGCCCTGCCAACAAAAACACCAATGCATTGTAAAGTTAGTCGAGGACGCGTAACGTGCTGCAGGTATATGTGCAGTGATTGTGCAATTGTAAAAGATGGCACTGCAATGTCCTCTTTCTTTTTTTTAGAGCATTCCTGTGTGGTGTGATTATTTTAAATGATACATGACACATGCTTCCCTAGAGTTTTAGTGACTGTAGATTTGTGCTCAGGATTTTCCCGAGTTTAGTAAAGCAGCTTCATTTCCACTGTACAATACAGAACAAGAAGAGGAGGCAATGGAGGACTTGATCAAGCCGGGGCACCTGACCAAACTCCTGGAGGAAGAGCTGTCCAGCGAGGTGTCTGCTCTGAGCTTGCAGAAGATCACAGCCTCTGTCCTGCAGCTCCTTGAAACACTAAAAACACAGAGAGAGACGTGTGCAGCAGAGCCGTACCAGGTAAAGGCTTCTCATTGGGGTTTTAATTCAGCACTATTTCAACACTGCAGTCTTGGACAGGCCCGATGTCTTTATTGAATGACTATTCAATTTTAACCCTTTCATGCATGAAGTAAGTATTTTAAAAATAGCTGAAAGGGGTAGTTTTGGACACATAATAAATATATAGTTTTTTATTTTTTTTTTCATTGCTTTATATGGTGGAAAATGGCATCCTCATATGAGGCTATCATGCATTTACATCTTCCAAATGACCCCATGTAAAGATTAAAAAAAAAAAAAAAAACTCTTCTTAATCTGTCCCCAGATGTGTATGAAAAGGTTAATGGGTTGTCTCTCTCCAAAATGACCTAGTGCTGAAAGAAGAGTACTCTTGGTATACGTGTGCAGAGAACGAGTTTGATCATTGTTTATGTATTCATCAGGAATTCAACTCGCCTCCCTGTCCAGACTTATTTGTTTTTCTTCATGTTGCTCCCCTTTCTTATTGTTTCTTGTTTTCTTACTGGCTTGTGTGGCAGGTGTTCAACCAGGCCTGTTTCCTGTTGGTGCGTCTCCTGCCCATGCTGGCCTCCTACACAGAGCTGGTGCAGTACTACCTGACTGTCTCCATGGCAACTCACAGGAGCACCGGGAAGCTGCTGTCTGTCTTAGCCAACATGTTCACCGAGCTCGCCCAGAAGGTAAGTTAAGTTATATTTGGCTATCCTAGTTTTAACTTCCTTTCTCCAGAAGGTTGTGCACTTTGTAGTGGCCATTTCAGAACTTGTTTCTATTTGCACCCTTTTTTACACGAATGCCCATTCAATTGAAAAAGGCGTAATGGTTCCTGATTCTTCTGATTTTGATTATCCTGAATCTTCAGAATTGGTATACTGTAGGCCTGAGACACTTGGGTTAGTAGACAGGAATGGAATTCTGACCTATAAAATCATACAATAAAACTGCTGTCTGTTCAGTTGCACTGACCCAGTTGCTTTGTCTCGTCACACCACAGGGATTCTGCCTTCCCAAGGAGCTGCTGGAGGAAGCGGCCGGCGAGGGAGCCACAGAATTCCACGACTACGAGGGGGGCGGGATTGGCGAGGGAGAGGGCAAGAAAGACGTCAGCGACAAGATCGAGGATGAAGAACAGGTAGGGGGCAGTGGGAGAGGTTGTCACGGGCTGTGTATTGTGCACCGTGCATGTAGTAGGATTGGGTTCAAATTGGATGCACCACGATGCTGACTGGTAATCTCAAGTCCTTTTTATATGCTGACTGGTAATCTCAAGTCCTTTTTATATGCTGACTGGTAATCTCAAATCCTTTTTATATGCCGACTGGTAATCTCAATTTCTGTGTGCAGGTAGAGGACACATTCCAACAGGGCCAGGAGAAAAAGGAGGAAGACGAAGAGAACAAGCCAAACATCGAGGAAGAGGACAACGCTATAGAAATGACCGAGGACTTTGATGGAAAAATGCATGATGGGGATCGAAAAGAACCAGGTTTGATGAGGCATTGAAATGTCGGTTTTAATGAACATGTTATAACTATGGTTTACTTCAGTGTAGTACAAATACCAGTAAATCAATCTTTATGTTGTAATCCAGAAACTGCTTGGGAATGAGAGTGCAGGCTTCTGAGAATCCTGTCCTTGATAAATAATGAATACAAACCAAGCAAGTTGCTATCTGATTTACATATTTGTATTCAAGGCTTGAAAAAGCATCACATGCTTATAAGCCACTAAATGGAGCCTATTTGAAAATATTGTTCTTTTGAAGTGTGAAGGTTACTCTTCTGTTGGTTCTGAGGATGGATTTGACCCAACAAAACAATTATGAAGATACTGCCACGTTTCCAGCCTCCCAATGAAACCCGATCCTATCTCTTTACAATATCAAACAGGCTACCCAGGATAGTTTCTTAATGGTTTTCCCTTTTGAATCTATGAGTGTTTCTTAAGTTCTAGATGAACCAACAATAACCCCCTGGTTGGAATAAGCAGTAAGAGTCTGGCTGTGAAGGATGCTTTCATGCGGTTTTGATTGTTGCGGTCTGCAGGGGAGGATGACGAGCAGCAGTCGGAGAGCGAGAGCGAGGAGGAGCTGGATAAACAGATGGGTGACCTGGGCGAGGGGGAGGCTGACAAGCTGGACGAGAGACTCTGGGGTGATGAGGATGAGGATGAGGATGAAGGTGCCAGTGACAAGGAGGAGGAGTCCGGCCAGGGGATGGATGAGGTAAAAGATATGCTGGTTTATTAGCCAAGATATTAAGACAAAAAATGACAAGACACAGCAAGAGTACACAGACAATCTCCATATATCATACCCAAATGTGTTACATTTCAAATCAGTAACATCAAATCAAATACATCTGCAAAGCATGTTCTCTTCTAACGCGTTGTAGAGCAAGTGTGTACAGTGTAACATGGTGGCCTTTATTCTGAAGCAAGTGTACAGGCTGCTCAACATTCTCAGAGAACAATAGATTTACATTACTGGTATAAAACTAAAATTCAGTACTGAATTGATCCTTCCTGCAACTAACCCTGTGGTTATGCTCTGCTATCTTTTATAGCCACTTTTTTTTTTAAAATTTCAAACTGTGGTAATTGTGTGCAATTCTTTAATGATAACACTGCATAATTAAAATATAATGTGGAAAATGATTGTAAAAATTTTTTTTTTTTTAAATCCATAAAAGCATTTTTTTCCTGGACATAATTCCCGCCAAAGGAACAGAGGTGTATAGTATTTAAAATCTGGAATAATTGGAATGGAATGATGTGCTTTCAGGGGGAATCTGAACTCGTTGCGAAGGATGACAACTTGGATGCAGGAAACTCAAACAAAGAGGACAAGAAACAACAGGATAAAGATGAAGAGCCTGCTGACACTGGAGAAGGAAAGGAGAAGATTCACGAGCAACTTGATGAGGTAATACTGTGAGGCTGTGTCAGTCAGGGCAGCTTGATGAGGTATTACTGTGAGGCTGTGCCAGTCAGGGCAGCTTGATGAGGTAATACTTTGAGGCTGTGTCAGTCAGGGCAGCTTGAGGTAATACTGTGAGGCTGTGTCAGTCAGGGCAGCTTGAGGTAGTACTGTGAGGCTGTGTCAGGGCAGCTTGATGAGGTATTACTGTGAACCTGTGCCAGGGTGGCTGTGTGCGTTTCGTATAAAGCATGTGATTCTGAGCTGTCCGTGTTTGTGTTGCTCAGAGGGAGTATGACGAGAACGAGGTGGACCCTTACCATAGCAACCAGGAGAAGCAGCCAGAGGCTGAGGCCATGGACCTGCCTGAGGACCTGAACCTGGACAACGAAGAGGACAAGGGGGAGGAGCAGGAGGAGGGAGAGGGTGAGGAGAAAGGGGAAGGGAGGGAGAGAATGAGGAGGAAAGGGAGGGAGGGAGGCTGGCTCTTTTAAAATCAAGCCATACCACACTGAATTTAGTGATTTTTACCCATGTCCATTTGATTTAAAATGCACCTTCAAAATATCTGTATGGATGAACCTGGGACAAGTAGATTTGTATATGAGGAGAGAGAGAGAGGTACAAAAACTCTTGGTAGCAGAAGTGCATGTAATTTTTAGGTGTAGATAACTGTCATATACACAATCATCATTGATTTTTGAATATGAATAACAATGTTTCAGTGCAATAAATAATCAAAACAAAAAATAATTCATGAAATAGCATTATTGCACAATTATTGTTCCAAAATGATTATGCCTGATCTCCAGTGTTTCTTATCCGTCCTACTCCAGAGGAGAATCCCTTCGAGATCGAGGAGAAGCCAATGGAGACGGATGACAAGGAGGAGAAGGAGCAGCAGGAGGGAGTGGAGGGGCAGGCAGAGGAGAGCCAGGGAGAGGAGAGGATGGAGGAGGAGGAGGAGGAGGGGGGCGAACACAAAGAGGAGGAGGAGGGGGGCGAACACAAAGAGGAGGAGGAGGGGGGCGAACACAAAGAGGACGGGGACCCTGAGGGAGAGGGGGCCGAGGCAGATGCAGCTCCAGAGAATAAAGAGGAAGAGGAGGAGAACGAGGCAGCTGGAGACAAGGAAGAAAAGGGAGTCCACACAGATCAGGGCCAGCAACCCAAGGTCTGTGCTTTACTTATTCTGCTTCAATTCGAGACATGACAAGCGAGGGCAAGCGGGCCCCGTTGCATCATTTATTATTAGGCTCCTTACTGAGCATTAAAAAATAAGTGAATAGCAGAAATAATCTGATAATGCATTTGTTTATGGAAATGTTATCTTAGCTTATTTTTTTTATTATTGAGTAGTTTGAAGATAATGTTGTGTGTTAATAACCAGCCAACCAACAAAGTATAACATTGCTGTTCTCCAAAGATGCAGTAGTCTGCAATATGTTATGCAAAACTTTTTTTTTTTTTTTTTTTTTTAACATATGCAGGTTTTGTTTTATTGTGTGATAGCTCTGTATACCACAGCATTTGACCGAACACGGTATTCTCAGCGAGCTGCTATTTTTCATGTCTGTGCCTAGGGAGAGGAGGCGAGTGCTGAGGAGGACAAGGAGAAGGAGCTCCCCGAGTCCGCGGAGAGGAAGCAGCACGAAGCCGACGGGCAGACAGGGGAGGAGAACCTGCAGAGCGACAGTGCTGTGGAGCTGGCTGGCGCAGCGTCAGAGAGGGACCAGGCCAAGGAGGTAAACCAGCAGCACATTCTTCATCGAAGTCTTTCTGAAAAGAATGGTTTGATTTCATGAATGATCCCCTAACCGGAATATAATAGAGGCACACAAAATATCTTGCGAGTCCATCAAATTAGGATGGAACTTGGTTAGTACATTCTTAAGCTATTGGTTATTGAAATTAGAATCTGGATATATAAGTAGGTTCCTATATCTGCTTTGTCCATTTGTGATGCAACTTGTTTAGTAAGTTACGGTTTGGTATTTGTGATAGTATTTGTATTTGAGTGCAGCTGTAAAACATGTTCGATGTGCAGTGACTTGACACACAGTACCTACCTGTCTGTGTGTGTGTTTTGCACAGGAGCATGGCAGTGGGGCTGCTGATGCTAGTCAGTCTGAAGGTCATGAGTCCAAACTCATGGCGCGAGTCTCATCGCAGAAGCAGACGAAGGACAGAACTCAGGTAAGTGTATTCCTACTGAAACAGTATTAAAAGGCTGCTGTTTCCCTTGCCTGACTGTTTTTTAATATTGCTTAGTTTTCCCATCAGTGGTGTCTGGAATAATAAATACATCTGCATAAAAACATCCTTAAAGGTATGTCAAGAGGGTAGGAATTGGCTACCATTTATCAAAACCATGAGATAACTGAGCTAGGTTCGCCTTGTAGTTTACAATGAAATAACTAGTTTGTCTACTTTTGCTTTTAACTGCAGTGGGACCGCCCTGAAATTTCAGTTGAATTAGGTGATGCTATGGGCAGTTTAATGGGGCATGTTGACCTGTAAACGGGCTGTTTCAGAGTTTCAAGCGGAAGCCTGGGCAGGCAGACAATGAGAGATCCACTGGAGACTACAACGAGCGAATCCACAAGAGGCTGCGCACAGTGGAGGCCGGTGCAGAGAAGAGGGAGGACAGGGCTCAGCCTGATGGGAAGAAGGAGGAGTCCGATGTATACGAGCATGTCAAGGAGGGAGCAGAGTCTTACGATGCTCAGACTTACGGTAGGACAGCAGTACACTTTTACCAGCTGGACTATGCGCTCCGACACCTGCATTGCTCATGGTTATTTCTTCATTTATTTTATTTTTTGTATCTACCAAAAATGTTTTTAAACCACCCCACTTCTATAAAACATTTTCCACATATAGTAGGGATTTTTTTATGTAGTACACAGTATAATTTTGTCCTGTAACAGTACAGATACATAAAAAGGTGAATTTATTGCTTGAAAGTACATACGATACCTCTCATTGAGAACGACTGCGCGTGTAATTTGAGGGTTGTGGTTGAATGCTCTCCTTTGCCGGCTGTAGATGTTGCCAGTGCAGAACAGCAGAAACCAGCGGGAGCCGCCCAGGAGGAGGAGGAGAACGAGGGGAGTGATGTTGCCATGGAAACTGAGGAACAGAAGGATGAGGATCTGCAAGCAGTGGATGCACATGAGTTGAAACCAGAGCAAAATAAGTCCACCTCCTCCAAGACTGACGGTAAGCTGGGACCTGATTGTGTGAGTTTTCAGCTCAGAAGGATTTGATTGATACCGATTTCTATTGCTGTTAGGTGATCTACACATGATCTTTTATAGAAGGTTTTTCTAAAGTATATTAATGCCCGCCAAGTCAGATATTGTAACGCATGATTTAATTTGATTCTGACCGTTTTTGCCAACAAAAATATTGGACGGTAGGGACCTGGTAGTGATGAAGTAAATGGCACAGTGAAAGAATGTTTTTGTAACAAGTACAGTACTTATACCTTGTTTTGTGAGAGTTATTTGGTTTCATATGTTGGCCCACACTTGCATAAGAGCACAACCATGGCTGAAAATGATGGGTAAATACTAGGGGTGTAATGATACAGTAATATCATGATATACAGGGCCAGATAGGATATCTATCTGTCTATCTCTCACAATATGCAGGGAGGATATATATCACAGTATGCAGGGCCAGGTAGGATATATATCATGATATGCAGGGCCAGATATGAGATATATCACAATATGCAGGGTCAGATAGGATATGTCACAATATGCAGGGTCAGATAGGATATGTATTACTATACATGTGATGGTTCTAATAGGCTACTTAAGGACCTTTTTATTAAAGATAAATATTAAATGGGATAGGAAGACTGTATTCCTACCATTTATAAAGCACATATTCTTCATTCAAGAACCATTAGATTAAGTACAATACTACAATCTTGTGTTACAATGCAAACAATACACACCTTTATTACTATACAATATATCATGTAGACAAGGAATCCTTGCATCCCTAGGAAATACTGTACAGCACAAGGCAAAGATCTTCACCCATTTACTAAAGACAAGCCCTTAATATTGGTTTCTTCTATACTTTCACATGAATCTCTTCTAAACATTCCAGCATGGTGTTAATTTTGCATATATGCACCCGTGCATGTGCACTTGTGTGGGTGGTTGGATGGTATTGAGATGAATGCAGAGTACTGTGCAGGATTCAGTGCGTTCTGGTCTGTTGTTGTCAGGTGTGGAGAATGCAGAGCTGGAGCTGCAGCCCCCACGGACTGAAGAGGAGGAGCGTGAGAAAGAGGAGTCTCAGAACAGCAGAACGCATGAGAAGCTGGACAGGGTGACAGAGTCCACTGTGCACACTGTGCAAGAGCTTCTGATGGACATGTCCGCAGAGGTACAGGAAGCAGGGCAGCAGGGTCTGAGGATCGCTCTTATCAGCAGGGTCTGAGGACTGCTCTTATCAGCAGAGTCTGAGGACCGCTCTTATCAGCAGGTTCTGTGGACCTCTCTCTTATCAGCAGGGTCAGAGGATGTCTCTTATCAGCAGGATTGGGGTCAATTCCTGTTTTTCCTGCAACATTTTAAACACAACCTCCAATTCCGTATATAAATGAATACGGATAGAATACAATACTAGAATATATGCAGGTGAATTTTGTATGAAATAGTCTCATGCATTTGTTTAAAACATAACTTGAAATGTAATTACAGTATGTAGTGGCAATGTAGCAATGAGACTTCTTGAATTGCTATGCACACAGTACTGTAGGTCTGCACATTTCAGTTTCAATCTTGGTCCTATTGTCTTTATTAGAGATCCATAAAGGACCCTGAAGAACTCCGCAAGGAGCTGGAGCAACAGCTGGATGCCTGGCAGAAACAGAAGCCTGGAAATCAGGAAGAGGTGATGTTTACCTGCTCAAGTTTAAAGACATGAAATACTTTTCCAGTTGCTGTAGTGACAGACCGTAATACACACTCCATTCAAAACAGATCTACCCTGCTGTCTAGCTTGTTTTGTCACCAGCGTCTGTGTTGATTTATAACCAATCTGACCTTTTTTTTTTTTTTCAGGAAAGGGCTGCAGCTGAGATGTGGCAGCAGTACCAGGTGTTAACATCCCCACTGTCACAGCAACTGTGTGAACAGCTGCGTCTCATACTGGAACCAACCCGGGCTGCAAAGCTCAAGTGAGTTCTGTTCCTGTAGACAACACTAACAGTGAGAGAGTAACTTGTCATGTAACGGAATACATAACCAAGCCGTTCCAGGTTTTAATACCATCAACTAAATGCATAAGTGGTGCGGTATTAATAAGAAGCCTATTGATGTCTGCATCTTGAATGGAGAACCCACCTCTGTGACTGTCTGCAGTTGAGTTGCATCTCCCTCTCTTCCCTTTTGCAGGGGTGATTTCCGCACAGGGAAGCGGCTGAATATGCTCAAGGTCATCCCGTACATTGCCAGCCAGTTCCGGAAGGATAAAATCTGGCTTCGCAGGACCAAGCCCAGCAAACGGGAATACCAGATCTGCCTGGCTGTGGATGACTCTTCAAGTATGATAGATAACCATTCAAAACAGGTACAAAAAGCATTCAATGAGAAATGCCAGAACCCAATACAAAAATGGATGTATTTTTGCTTTTAATAGGAGAATTAATAGTTTAAATAGTTTTGCCCATTCATGTTTTTAGTTGTATTTTGAGGGCATTTGGGAGAATCCACATATTTTTGCTTCTTTTAAATAATAGTGTTCTCAGTGCATCGTTATTCCTGGGGTTGGTAGAATGTGACGTCTGACAGTCTCTATGCTCTCTGTGTTGTGCAGCTGGCTTTCGAGTCCCTGTCAGTGATTGGGAACGCACTCGCTCTTCTTGAAGTGGGACAGATTTCTGTGTGCAGGTGGGTACTGCAATTCAAAAGGTGCCTTGGATAATAAGCTGTCTCTTATCTCTTGAGTCAGAGTTGATTTATACCTACTAGAATTCACTGCAGAGATATACGCACTCCAGACACTTCAACTCTAGCTCAGGGGTTCTCACCTGGGGGTCCACGGCCCCCTAGGGGGCCTTGAGGAGGTTTCAAGGGGTCCTCCAAAAATAAACCAGAGAATGTGTTATTTTCCCTGCATGCTTATGTCATAAGCATGCACAGAAATGAACGTGTTCTCAGGTTACGCAACACTTTCTTTCTTGGGTTACGTATGGTGTAATAGAGCTATTTCAACGGGAGCATGACAGATTACAAAGGAGAGGAAAAATCGTTGGAAACACACACAATAAATACCAGATATGGATATATTTTTAATTCAACCATCAGCATCAAAACAACAAACCCACAGAATGATGATCCAGAACTTCATCAAGTTTAACTGTAAGGGCTGAAGAACAGCAAGGAGGTGGTGTTGTGAGTAAAAAACATCAAGCTGTTATTAACCCTGCAAAATTAAAGAAATAAGAAGACCGCTCTTTCAGTTTTGGTTTTATTTGTAGTGGAAGTGGCAGTGTATAATTTGTGCACAAGTACTGTCCAATGAATGTTTGAAACCCTCCAAATTACGGACATTTAATTACCAAGCATGACATTTGTAAAAAAACAGCAACATTCATTTCTTGAGTGAAAGAAGGCTAAGGAACTGCTTGGTATTAAAGCTGTAATGAAATCCACAACTACCACGGATAAAAAGCTAGTAGTGTCATCGTACATAGTGGCGCAGAAAATTGCTAAAGCAAAAAAATCGCATACGATTGCTGAGGAGTTGATCATGCAGAGTGCCCATAGAGCCAGCTGGAATCGGTCTTGCAGGATAACTTCATTCTTTTAGACAGTATATATTTTGTTTTTACTGTGCAGTAGTAGATTTGTAAGGTTTCTGTATTTTTCTTTCAGTTTTGGAGAGACTGTTCAGCTTTTACACCCATTTCATGAACAGTTTAATGACCAGTCCGGAGCCAGAATACTTCGACTCTGCAAATTTCAACAGAAAAAGACTAAAATCGCCCAGGTGTGTAGCAAAATGATTTGTGATCTAAGCAGTCTTGCCTGATTTACTTAAGGTAACCCCAGAGTCAATCAACAGCAAGGTTTTTTGAGCATCTTGCACATTCTGTTTCAGCAGTTACAAATGATGTTAAACGTTTACCACTAACCTTAAAAATATCTTTTGAAATGCTTCTCCTTTTTGCCGTGCAGTTTTTGGAATCGGCAGCCAGCATGTTTGTTGCAGCTCGACAGCAGTCCCACAGCTGCAGTAACACAGGTGAGTGGTGGACCTCTTTCAACACTGCAGACCTCGTACACTCCACGTCAAGCAGCAGACCTGGTCCCTAGCAGGGGTATATCCTCATATATATTTACTGTATGGCTTATTCCCATACAAAATACCTGAAAAGTATTGTATTATTGATAGTATGGTGCAAAGTTAGTAGTCAGTAAATGAGCGGATCCAATACGAAGTCACTTAAGTTTTGTAACCGCTGGATTTTTGCGTTCTGCAGAGAATGTTTTTTTGCTCCTTTTGAACTTGAGTATTTGTATCCCTAGAAACGGCTCAGTTATTGCTGATCGTGTCTGATGGAAGAGGCCTTTTCTTGGAAGGGAAGGAACGGGTCACAGCAGCGGTTCAGGCAGCTCGAAACGCCAACATCTTTGTCATCTTCGTGGTGCTGGACAACCCCAATTCCAGGGTAAGAGCCCAGACGGGTCATTGGGGGTTAAACCTATAAACTTTGATGCAAAAATAACCCATATAGAAATCCGTCATGGGACTGTAAACTTGTTGCTTTGGGTGTCCCACGTATAAACACCCAAAGGTGTTCAGCAGTAAAGAAAATTCACACATGCTCATTTTCTTGTGATTTTTCAGGACTCCATACTGGACATTAAGGTTCCCATCTTCAAAGGTCCGGGAGAAATGCCTGAGATCCGCTCCTACATGGAAGAGTTCCCGTTCCCATTCTACATGATCCTGCGAGACGTGAACGCTCTCCCGGAGACACTGAAGCGGCAGCTGCGACAGTGGTTTGAGCTGGTCGCAGCGACCGACCAGTAGTGAACGAGCCTGGAAAAACTCTCCACATACAATGATATACATGGAAACATACATATACATGGATAAATCAATATACATTGCTGCTACAGTTAAGAGCGAGGGCCGAAGGGACCTGCTGCTTGCATGTGCCTTTTTTCTTTTTCTTTTTACCACAAGCTCATTCTCTGTGGAACTGTTACCTGGTTACAGTGGGTCTTTGCTTTCACTGCCCTCAAGAGAACTGAAGAACAAATATTTACCGAAATATACAGGTTTTCCTTTTGTAAATGTATTATTTCAGAAGCCGAGTTGTTTTAGAGCGCGATACACTTTGTAATGCGGTTTATGTTTTGTCAGAGACTGTTGTATAAAGTAAAGATTACATTGGTGGCTGATCCGCACCCTTTTAATATTGAAAAAAACAAGGTCAAAGAAAGTATTTCCAAATGTTTTGTTCAAATCGAAATGCATCATGTTTAAGTACGTCTGGTTCTTTATTTTAGTTCTATTTTTTTTTCTTTCAAAGGACAGCAGTAATGGCTATAATAAACATGAACTATGAGTTACAATGCAGATGGTTATAGGAGTAGTGCTGTAATGCACAATGGTTGAAATATTGTAACTGTTTACTTCAGCATTGTTTGTATTTGTTTTAATGCAGCTCATAGTGTTTTAAGTTATTGTACAGACGGCATATATTTTAGCATGATTGTGTTCACTGGTTCATATTGCTGCAGTGCTGGAAATCCCTGAACACAGATAGTTCAACAGGCTGCAGAAGAACAGTTTCACAGTGAATAAAGCAAACCTTCTAATGCTGCATATAGGCAGTTCAGATTGAATTGTGAACTATGCAGGTAATCGGTAAGTGTGGCCATTATGTTTTGTATTCTATATAATCAACTGCCCAAACTCAAATCACTATATATGAAGGACGTTTCGTTCTGTGTATACAGCACAGTGTATCGATAATAAAAATGGGTTATCTTCTATCATGGTGTATTCATTATTACATTTACCAGCTAGGGTAACATACATTTGTGTCTTTATTAAACCTCCTCCGTGATGATGATCGTGTGTGCGTGTGTGTGACTATATCTCTATCTCTATATTCCAAATGCATTATTACTGAAAGCCCCGACTCCAACTTGGAGACGACAAGGACTGCATCATCCTAGATTAAACCATTAAATACCAGAGAACACTAGCGGTATTTATGTAATTAGATACATTCTAAATCCGTATTTCTTCATAGAATTTCTTTTTAAATCCTTCTTGTTGGCTACAAACTGCTGCGTCCTGTTTGGAGCACAGTCAAGTTAGACGAGCCTGTAATCAGAGCAGTGAAATTTCACGCTGGCTATGAAGCTGAACACGTAGAATATAGTGCTTTATCATCACTGGGGGGAGGAAAACACAAAGAAATTGATCATTTTCCTTCTTTGTAGATTGAGGTGTGAAAGGATCTGAAGGGCTGTATTTGCAGATTTTTTTCACATGTTACTCAGCATTACTGCAATAAACCACAGTAATCAGTGGTTTGAATATGTTTCTAATGCAGTACAATCCAGTAATAATATTGCAGTGTACTATTATTTGTTTATTTAGCAGACGCCTTTATCCAAGGCGACTTACAGAGACTAGGGTGTGTGAACTATGCAGCAGCTGCAGAGTCACTTACAACTACGTCTCACCCGAAAGACAGAGCACAAGGAGGTTAAGTGACTTGCTCAGGGTCACACAATGAGTCAGTGGCTGAGGTGGGATTTGAACCGGGGACCTCCTGGTTACAAGCCCTTTCTTTAACCACTGGACCACACAGTTTAACTATACAGTTAAACTGTGAGATTACAAACTTAGTGGGCTATATTATATTTGCAATAGTTTTAGTATTCAGTTGGAGGTAAATAACAAAATATTGGTACTATAGGTCTCCATGTGCTAAATTAAAGCAGTTAAAAGAACAATTTTAAATAAAACATATATTCTCACCACCGTAAGAGGATTATTAAACATGCACCAATAATAGATGAATATAAAATGCATACTATACAGGGGTTGGTATTAAATACACAATTTGGAACCGTTTTTGCAACCAGAAGTATTTTCAGTCCAATAAAACTTCTCCGGTCCACCAAGGGGCGCTGCAGCCAACAAAGAAGTTTGTATCTCCTCTTGATAATCAGGTTTGTCGATAGTGTGTTTGTGTCACGTGGCTTCATGTACTTGTCCGAGCTGATTCTACTGTAGCGCAGGTTAGGGCATTTGTATGTATCGTGCTTTGTGAATAAAGACGAAAAAGAAGCAGAAATACGTCATTTCCACATGGCAGCCTCCAGATTGCCTCCCGCAGCATTAAGCCTTAAACAGGTAAGCACTCAGAGTTATATATAGTACTACACTCTGTTTCTGTAGACGGAAAACACCATCTAATGACCTGAATCACAATGTCGCGTCAGAGTGTGTGTTACGTTATTTTGTTACACAGTTTACAGTCTTATTTTATTTACACGAGAGGTAACTTACTTTAACCAGATGTGTTACAAAAAAAATATTATCACAGACAGAGCGTCGTCACAAATGTCTAAGTTTGGCAGCCGTTCCTATCAACCCTTATAGAGTTTTCGAATGACGTCAGCCTTTTTGCTTGTCTCGAGCTGGTGGACAGGCAAGCCGTATCTCTGATTCACTTAAACTCGGTTTCAGACCATAAAAAAGTTTAGTTTGCTTTTATGAAAAAATGGTGAACACTTGCTGAGGGTTATACTATTGCAGGTATATATATATATATATATATATATATATATATATATATATATATATATATATATATATATACTATCACACACACACAAAGTACCAGTCACAAGTTTGAGTACACTTGCTGGAAACTAGTTTTTTTTCATAATTGACAATGTTTTACGTTGTATACGTTTCTGTAAATACTTGAAAATGAAAACGCATGTTACAATATACAAAACAAAACATAAGGAATATCAAAGCAACGTTAAAGAAAATTGTCTCTAAATCTTGGATTCCTCAAAATAGCCACCCTTTGCCTTAATAACAACCTCACAAACACGAGGCATTCAGTTAACAAGTTTCAGCAGCAAATCACCCGACATGTCTTCCAAGCTGTTCTGCAGCAATTCCCAGAGATGTAGGGCACTTGTGGGTAGCTTTGCTTTGACTCTTGTCTCCAGTTCGTCCCATACAAGTTCTATGGGATTGAGGTCTGGAGACTGGGCAGGCCAGGTCATTAGCTTGAGTTGTCCTTCACTTTCCTTCTTCGCCAGATAGTTCTTGCACAACTTTGAGGTGTGTTTCGGGTCATTATCTTGCTGAAGAATGAAGGACTGCCCAACTAGCCATAATCCTGATGGAATGGCATGCCTCTGAAGTATGCTAGGATAGCCATGCTGGTTGAGCTTGCCATGGACTTGGTAAAGATCACCAGCAAAGCAACCCCAGACAACGACACTTCCTCCTCCATGCTTGACAGTGGGAAACCACACATGCAGAACTCATGCTCTCACCCTCTCTGCGTCTTACAAATACTTGGCGGTTGGACCCAAATATTTCACATTTTGATTCATTGGTCCATAAGACCGACTTCCACTCCTCAAACGTCCAGTTTCTGTGTTTTTTGGCCCAGGCAAGTCTCTTCCTCTTATGGTTTCTTTGCAGCAATTATTCCAGTTAGGCCAGCTTCATGCAATCTCCTCTGAACAGTTGATGTTGAAACATCTGTACTTCCAGTAGCATTTAGCTGAGCTTGTATTTCAGGGGCAGTTAATCGACGGTTTCGCAGACTTGTGACTTGAATGAACTTGTTCTCTGATTCTGAGGTCACCCTTGGCCTGCCTGACCTTGTTCGGTCCTCATGAGTGCCAGTTTCTTCAAATCGTTTGATGGTCTTGGCCACAGCAGTTACAGACACTTGCAAAGTTCTTGCGATTTGTCTTAAAGATTGACCTTCACTTCTTAAAGTAATTACAGACTGTCTTTTTTCTTTGCTTAACTGAGCGTATTTTGCCGTTTTCTGCTCCCTTACATTCAGGAATGACAAACTTGTGCCTATGCTACCTATATTTATAGTAATCATGGACCCTCACCTGTTAACAATAATTGGTGACAAAAGGTTAATTAGGTAACATGCTAGTTAATTCGGAGAACATCTAACAAAGACACTTTTATACTTAGGCCAGTGTTCTAACACCGTGTTATACACATTTCAGACTTTTAACTGACTTGGGCTTCAGACTGAAATCCCCTTGCTTTGGGTGACCATTTCATTGAAATTGACAAAATTTACATTTTCATTTAAAAATAAAATTTTTGAATGCAATTCACTTATGATTATCAGCTTATATAAGTACACGTATCATATAATGAAATATTAAGTGTTTATAGACAAGTTTATACAGTTAAAAGCAGAGATAATCATGAAAAACCTGGTTTCAAGCAGGTGTACTCAAACTTTTGAGTGGTACTGTATATATAAGACGTAACGCAACGAAGATTAGGCAAGTGGCTAGCTAATATATCAAGGGCAGACCTGAAGGAGTGTAGCTTCTTGTCCTCAAGAGTGTGTTCACGACATTTCATTTTAGGTATGTTACTATTACCGCATTACTGAATAGTAGTTAATAGCAGTTATTTGAAATGTCCTGTTTCAGAAATATAATATAAATAAGTTACAGTAATATAAGAATATAAATTGAGCAACATATATTTTTACATACAGTATATGGTTTATATTCGCTAGATATACCCACGCTTGTTATAAGCACTTTGGGGTCCTTGTGATGAAAAGTGCTTTAGAAATGTGAATTGTTGGTTATACACTTAAACATGCAGCATACTGCACACCAGATATACAAACATACAGCATACCGCACACCAGATATACTTAAACATACAGCATACCGCACACCAGATATACAGTGTCACAATTGTTAATCTCTCATGTCTGTTTTTAGTTTTTACAGCGTCAGAAGGTCCTTTGTTTGTACAGGACATTGTTGCGAACTATCCGTCTGGTACCCAATGAGGCTGATCGGCAATACCTGACGAGCTGGGCTAGAGATGAGTTCAAGAGGAATAGTGGGGCCAAAGAAGAGGCAAGTCACCTTTTCTGTTCAACTGAATCCTGATAAACCAGACATGATGTATACAGCAGAAGCAGCTAACTACACACAGATGATGGACACTATTTGGATTTAGCTGCCTTATTATAATAGTGATGTAGTTGGACCTGGACATGGATATGTAGTGAACTGATAATGCTTTAGTGAAAACAGCTAAACCACCAATTAAGCACTAGAAGGTAGGTAAATTCTGTGTCTTGCTACTCATTCATGCTGGATATGTATTGTATGGTGTTTTGCCACCACACAGATTGTTATCTTATATAATTATTTATTTCTTAGCAGACGCCCTTATCCAGGGCAACTTACAATTGTTACAAGATATCACATTATTTTACATACAATTACATTATCTTTTACATACAATTACCCATTTATACAGTTGGGTTTTTACTGGAGCAATCTAGGTAAAGTACCTTGCTCAAGGGTACAGCAGCAGTGTCTCCCACCTGGGATTGAACCCACAACCCTCCGGTCAAGAGTCCAGAGCCCTAACCACTACTCCACACTGCTGCCCATAATTAGAAGAATTGCAATGCAGTGTTCTATAGAGGTACCAGGTAAATAAATCTAAGGGCAGTATTCAGTGAAGGGAAACTGAATATCAGTCTTAGAATGCTGGTGCTTCTTGCTCAGTTTGAGACAGTTCTCTGTGAGTGTACTTTTGAAGTAAGCCGTAGTTCATAGGTCAAATTGTGACCTGGAATTACCTCAAGAACCTTCACGACTACACACTTATATGGGGGTCCTTTTTTTACTGTCTTCTGACACCACCTCCCCAGAAATGTGTCCACTTCAGCTACAATAGCACATCTATTATTATTATTATTAATTTATTTATTTATTTTTTCTGGAGATGTGTAAAGTCTTCTGTTCCTTTCCCACAGGATGCGATTCGGATGATGGTTTCACAAGGCAATTTACATCTTCAGGAGCTTCAGAGAACTCTTCAGCTAGCGAAAAGTTAGCGGACAAGAGTTACTGAACATTTTCTAGGAACAAGATCATGTCAACTGCGCTATGAAAAGAACTGTAATATATATATATATATGTGTCAATGTGTTGATCCGACTACCTTTGCCAGTACACATTTATACTGAGAACATTTTCAAAGGAGTTGTGATGGGGGTGGTGATTAAAAATATACTTGTATTAAATAAAACAACTTACTAAAGTACACAAAGAGAATGTTTATTTAAATAAACAGTTTGGCTGATGAACATTCGCGTGCATATTGGAGAGATGTTGTAATGTAAATCTATTTGTTTTACTCACACAGCTCCTGATGACAAAGTAACAAAGCTTATATCTGCATTTCACAGTTTTTACTCCACACTAAAGAAAACAGAAAATAGAAATTTGTATATACAATCTAACACTACAAAAAAACAAAACAAAAAAATACAACAGGATTTGTCAGTACATTAGTCCCGTGGTTGACTGAAACACTCTCATGAAGTTTAACACTTGAGTCCATAATGGAGCGCTGTCTGGTCAGCCTCTACGTGACACAGTCATGTCAGGCTAAGGGTTTGATTTACTATTGTGTTATGAAGTTGGCTGGCATGCCCGGTGCTGAAACGCCTTCTAGTGACGAATTAACGTGACAGAAACTGAAGGAAAGCCAGAACATAGTTTTCCAGTTCCGTTTTGCCTCAACCAGCAACCACACGCAAATCACTGTCTCATTGTGACATAGAAACATAGGTGGGACTGTTCATATTCGCATAATAGCTGGTAAACAATGGGTTCCTACCAGGGTTGGGGTCAATTCCTGTTTCCAAATTCTAATTCCTTCGAAGGGTTTGGAATCCGAATTGATATTTTAAAGACATAATAATTGTTGTGATTGTTCAACTGCTGTCATTTGAATCCAATTTAATTGACTATCAGTGACTTCAGTTTAAGTACTTTGTTGCCACTGTGAGAAGCTCATTTTAATAGAATACGACAGATTGCAAGTTTTAATCAATGTGTTGGAATTGATTAGAAGGGAATGAGAATTGGAACTGAGCCCCTTTAATAATGCTTCCCCTTTTAACCGTTTATTGGTAGGAACTCATTCAGTGTGTTTTTTTCAATGGGTGTAGGCAATGGTATGTTATGTTTAGTATGATAAGTGTTGCCCTTTTTGAATAGCACTGTATACAAACTATTTAAAAAAAAAAAAAAAGAAGAAACACTTCTCTCCTTTCATTTTAGTAGCCAGTAAAAAAAATATTTATATAAAAACTGAAGTTACCAAACCTTTTTCCAGATATTCCTGTTAGTAGAAGGTGTTAAGAACCTTGTTTTAAAAAAGCTCAGATTGTACATCTTCCATTAAAACACAACAACATTGTCTATCACTCAAAATGTAATATAATGCATTAATTCTGGGTTCATATTATTTTTGTTTGTTTCATATTTTAGATTAACAAATTGTTTCCGACTGCCAATTTAGTCTGAATATCCAATCCAGAACCACCTGGGTTCCATTAACCAGAAATGTAACCTGCAGTCTTACAACAATCATGCAACATTGCTTGGTATTTGCTTACTGCATTCTTCCATAGATTAGTCTGTGCTCTTTCACATTAGAAAGCAGACTTTATTGACTGTTTTGTATCTTTACATGCTCCAAAGTGGACAACATTTTTTTTTTCATCATGGGCTAATAAGAGGTAACAAACTTTTGAAATATATTCAAACTCTTTTCTTTCCTTTTTTTCACTCCGTATATGACGATGTACCGTTTGATGAAAAATCTAAACCCGAGACGAATGCCTATACTGTAACTGTGTTTTTGCGGAACGGACTAGCCCTGCACACGTTCCCTGTCCCTCTGCTAGCTCTCCTTGTGCATGTTAGTCCGTAGCATTCGGAGCTCCTCCTCCAGGCCGAGGACTCGCTCCTGTAGAGCTGCTCTGTCCTGCTGGGCTTTCTGCTCACACTGGGAACGAGCCTCCTCGATCTTCCGCTCGTACCACTTCTCCATCTGCGTGGCGACAGCCTCAAAGAAGTACTGTGTGATCTCCAGAGCGTGCAGGGTGTTCCGCTCCTGCTGGGGGGCGGGGAGCTCTGGAGGCCTGGCCTGGCTTGGCTTGGGTTTGGGAAGGTCGGTCCTTCCTTGGGAGTGTCTCCTCGGATGTCTCCCCCCGTCTTGCCCCTGTCTGCTGCTGGAACGCTCAGTAGGCGGAGACAGGCTGCTTGTTCCTGCGCAGAAGCTCTCTGAAGCCTTTATCTGCACTTGTCTGGGTTGAGAAGCTAGGGTCTCTGTCTCTTGCAGTTCCCCCTGTGTCCTACTGCAGACAGCAGAGGCAGATGTCCTCTCTTTGGGCCGAACGACTCTGGGAGACGTAGCTATGGGTGTGCTTGAAATGGGTGCGGGGAACTCAATCAGCAGGAGCTGCTGTTTCACATCTGTACCGACAAGAGTAGGAGGCAAGTCAATAGCAGTGTGGAGATGCACACACATACAGAGACACACACGGATACACACACACACGGGGAACTCGCATACACAGAGAGACACACACACACCCCCAATCACTGTACACATTTAACAGCAATGCATTGTGGAATTCACATTGATAGGGCTAACCGTAGTGTTCTCCCTATGGTATGGTACAATACCTGGTGGGCTGTCTTCCTGAACCACAAAGTACTCTTGCCCTGAGCCCTCCTTGGCCAGGCTGTGCTGCTGGACCTCTCCAGATGGGAGGGAGGCAGCCCCACTGAGGCCATTGTCCCGAGGGCTCGGGTTACTCTCGGTGGTCTGGCTCTCAGTAAGGGCCTGAAAAGCAGAGGACTTGGGTTTTGAATTCCTGGAATCTCCAGAAAGCCGCACCTCAATGTTCTGGATCTTAGACATGCACCAGTTTTTCAATTCATTGACTACAGATGCCTGCAAAATAAAATAAATCAAACTGAAATGCTGTGTGCAACTAGGACAACTTTTTGTTGCAGTTGAAGTTTTGTGTAGACTGCTGGCACTTTGAGTGAGTGTGCTTTGTCACCTGTTTCTTTTCCCCCTCCAGCTTCTCCAGAACAGCCCGCTGGTCAATGCGATGGAGACACTCTGTTCTTTCTGCAGATAATCTTTCCAAGGTCATCTTATCCATTACCTTTAACTGTAGGGGAGGTGAAATATATACAAATGACAAGGCTTTAATTGAAGAGTAACACATTATCTTGGGAATATAGATTCACTGAAAAATCAGATTGGCTTTCAATGTATAATTACTCTGATGATCTGAATTTGAATTAAAGAGCACTAGTTTCAGATATTCTGTTGGAGTCAGCATTTGTTGCCAATTATTTACCATTTAGAATGTCCAATTATTTTTCCCCACTGAGAACTGAAGGTTCAGTATGCGTCCTTTGATCCCACAACCAAACCAGCTTCCTCTTTTACACCCAGGAACTCGAGAGGGGATGTCAGCGAGCTACCGGCCTCTGGAGGATAAAGGTCATCCCTGCAGGTGTCCGCTCTGAGCTCGCTGGACACCTGATCAGTAGGGTTTGCTGTAGCGTGATGAGGAGAAACAGAATCTGCAGCTGTGCTTTCACCAGGTGAGCCACTTGGGGACCCCCACTTGACTATTTGAACCCAACCCTGGACTTAAGAATCCGGAAGTGAAGGCGTCTGTACCTGCAGTTTGTTCTTGTGATCGACCTGCCCCAGTTTGCTGTTCATGCGTTCCTGGACAGTCTGAATCTCAGACTTTATCTCTTCTTTGGTGGCTTCCAGCTGGTTTTCCAGTTTGTTAATTAGGGGTTCACAGCGACAGCCGTTTATTGGGGCCTGAGGAAAGAAGGCAGAATTACTTTTCTGATCACATTCGGAAACTTTAATGGGTAATTACCATTGTCTGAATGGTTTTGTTACTGTACTATAGAATGCTACGGCTACAGCATGGCAGTAGTCTAATGCTAATGCTATGGCAACAGACTGAGATTTCCTTTGTAATTATTAAACATCGGGTCCTACCTTACTATCTTGATAAATAATTCATGATGAGTTCAGGCTTCGCAAATATGGCCATATATGTGTACTCTATATGTTAAATATAATTTATAATATAATTTGGATGTTGGGTTTTTTGTGCACTCAGGCTGGTCCTACCTGCATGATCTTTCCATCCTTCCCCCTGTACAGTGTGTAGAGCTGGTAGGCCTTATAACTGTGAGGGGGCTGCAGGGAGGGGCCATTTTGTTTGTTTCTCTTCTTCTGATTGGTCTCACGGTGATGGGTGTCTTTCCTGGGGGCGGGCTCTGACAATGCAGAGGGCTGCAGGCAAGCGAATGAGCTTCACATTATTATTTGAGCTGCAGTGCTGTAGATCTGTGATGAATACCCCATTCCTGAACTGTGCCCCGTTGCATGGATTTAAGAACACTTACAAGCTGCTCGTCGTTTTTAGGAGGTCCCTTCTCCTTCTCCTTTTTCTTTTTCTTCTTATCCTTCTTTGTTCGGGGCTCAGGTGTGGTCGAGCGGGGCTTGTTCTTGCGGTCTCCTCTTTCGCACGGCGGGCGGTCACTGCTGTGGGTGTCGTCTGCCACACTCCCCTGATTGGATGAAGCAACACCCAATGAGGGACTCCCACTGTGCGACAGTGGCTATTCACTGGGATTTGGCCACAAAACACCATGTAAAGAAGGCAGTTCATCCATAATTGAACGATAAATCAGAAAATATATATACAACTATAGAGTAGTACAAAAAGAACATTTAGAGCAATACTTTGGATGAGAAGTCTTTAACAAATATATAAAGTGTTATATATTTGTTAAAGACTTCTGCTAAATAAACAAAAAATAATAATAATAAAATATATAAAGTGGGGTTTTATGTTATTTCCACTATGCAAAACTAAACTTGTTTTACATTTCCAAACATTCTATGGCATCTTCACAAAAATAACTGATAAATACATACACATTACATTCTACAGTTAAATAAAGAGTGCATTTACCTCTATAATACCTCTCAAGTTCTTTAGTTCTTTATAGTTACTTTAAAAATGACCGGGATGTGTAATCAGAACACAGCTTCATAAGCAGTTGAGACGACTGAACTGGTTTTACCTTCGTAGGTAACATTTCATCCCTGGTTTTACCTTCGTGGGTAACATTTCATCCCTGGTTTTACCTTCGTGGGTAACATTTCATCCCTGGTTTTACCTTCGTGGGTAACATTTCATCCCTGGTTTTACCTTCGTGGGTAACATTTCATCCCTGGTTTTACCTTCGTGGGTAACATTTCATCCCTGGTTTTACCTTCGGGTAACATTTCATCCCTGGTTTTACCTTCGTGGGTAACATTTCATCCCTGGTTTTACCTTCGTGGGTAACATTTCATCCCTGGTTTTACCTTCGTGGGTAACATTTCATCCCTGGTTTTACCTTCGTGGGTAACATTTCATCCCTGGTTTTACCTTCGTGGGTAACATTTCATCCCTGGTTTTACCTTCGTGGGTAACATTTCATCCCTGGTTTTACCTTCGTGGGTAACATTTCATCCCTGGTTTTACCTTCGTGGGTAACATTTCATCCCTGGTTTTACCTTCGTGGGTAACATTTCATCCCTGGTTTTACCTTCGTGGGTAACATTTCATCCCTGGTTTTACCTTCGTGGGTAACATTTCATCCCTGGTTTTACCTTCGTGGGTAACATTTCATCCCTGGTTTTACCTTCGTGGGTAACATTTCATCCCTGGTTTTACCTTCGTGGGTAACATTTCATCCCTGGTTTTACCTTCGTGGGTAACATTTCATCCCTGGTTTTACCTTCGTGGGTAACATTTCATCCCTGGGCACAGACTGCGCCCGCCGCTCTTCTTTTAACTTGTCTCTTCTCTTCCTTACACTTCTGCCTCGGCTGAAGCTCTGGACCTGGTTCGTGAACAATTGCAATAATAAGGGGCCACGTTTAACACTGAAACTCAACTCAAATCCATCACAGCACATGAGTTTAGTGGATTGTTTATTACCTGAATAGTTTCAGTACATCACTTACTGTATAGATAGATAGATATACAGTACTGTGCAAAAGTTTTAGGCAGGTGTGAAAAAATGCTGTAAAGTAAGAATGCTTTCAAAAATAGACATGTTAATAGATTATATTTATCAATTAACTAAATGCAAAGTGAGTGAACAGAAGAAAAATCTAAATCAAATCCATATTTGGTGTGACCACCCTTTGCCTTCAAAACAGCATCAATTCTTCTAGGTACACTTGCACAAAGTCAGGGATTTTGTAGGCATATAGTCAGGTGTATGATTAAACAATTATACCAAACAGGTGCTAATGATCATCAATTCAATATGTAGGTTGAAACACAATCATTAACTGAAACAGAAACAGCCATGTAGGAGGAATAAAACCGGGTGAGGAACAGCCAAACTCAGCTAACAAGGTGAGGTTGCTGAAGACAGTTTACTGTCAAAAGTCATACACCATGGCAAGACTGAGCACAGCAACAAGACACAAGGTAGTTATACTGCATCAGCAAGGTCTCTCCCTGGCAGAAATTTCAAGGCAGACAGGGGTTTCCAGATGTGCTGTCCAAGCTTTTTGAAGAAGCACAAAGAAACGGGCAACGTTGAGGACCGTGAGACGCAGTGGTCGCCAAGGAAACTTACTGCAGCAGATGAAAGACACATCATGCTTACTTCCGTTCGCAATCGAAAAATGTCCAGCAGTGCCATCAGCTCAGAACTGGCAGAAAACAGTGGGACCCTGGTACACCCATCTACTGTCCAGAGAAGTCTGGTCAGAAGTGGCCTTCATGGAAGACTTGCGGCCAAAAAGCCATACCTCCGACGTGGAAACAAGGCCAAGCGACTCAACTATGGACGAAAACACAGGAACTGGGGTGCAGAAAAATGGCAGCAGGTGCTCTGGACTGATGAGTCAAAATTTGAAATATTTGGCTGTAGCAGAAGGCAGTTTGTTCGCCGAAGGGCTGGACAGCGTACACGAATGAGTGTCTGCAGGCAACAGTGAAGCATGGTGGAGGTTCCTTGCAAGTTTGGGGCTGCATTTCTGCAAATGGAGTTGGGGATTTGGTCAGAATTAATGGTCTCCTCAATGCTGAGAAGTACAGGCAGATACTTATCCATCATGCAATACCATCAGGGAGGCATCTGATTGGCCCCAAATTTATTCTGCAGCATGACAATGACCCCAAACATACAGCGAAAGTCATTAAGAACTATCTTCAGCGTAAAGAAGAACAAGGAGTCCTGGAAGTGATGGTATGGCCCCCACAGAGCCCTGATCTCAACATCAGCGAGTCTGTCTGGGATTACATGAAGAGAGAGAAGCAACTGAGGCTGCCTAAATCCAGAAAAGAACTGTGGTTAGTTCTCCAAGATGTTTGGGCCAACCTACCTGCCGAGTTCCTTCAAAAACTGTGTGCAAGTGTACCTAGAAGAATTGATGCTTGATGCTGTTTTGAAGGCAAAGGGTGGTCACACCAAATATGGATTTGATTTAGATTTTTCTTCTGTTCACTCACTTTGCATTTAGTTAATTGATAAATATAATCTATTAACATGTCTATTTTTGAAAGCATTCTTACTTTACAGCATTTTTTCACACCTGCCTAAGACTTTTGCACAGTACTGTATATATATATATATATATATATATATATATATATATATATATATATATATATATATATATACCATTATTGTTTAAAATGTTTACAATTTGAAAGTCACATTAATTACAGTATGTTGAAATATCTGTGCCATCAAAGCTTGGTTTATGTAATGTAATACAAGGCACCTTGGATATAACCATTTTTTTGTGTGTTTTTTGATAATTATGTTGTTCATTAATCTGTTAGCTGCTGACTTCTTTTAAATGAGTTAATAGTAAATCTATGCAACAAATTTGTTATATTGTAAGTACCTAGTTCCTATGTACATAGTTCCTATGATCAGAATATGGTGTCCCTTTTTACATTTCAAAGATTAGGACTGACTATGGCAGGTGGTCCTTTAGTATGAAGGTTACAGTTTAGTTTACTGCCGTTAGTGTACCCGTAAACAAAAAATAATAGACATGATTTCCTGCCCTTTTTACACACCGGGGAGAATGCTCGTGTTACAACAAAACCAAAGTGAATGGAACATTCCTATGGGCACAGAGTCTCAACATTATAAAAAGAAAACCCTGCAAAGTATTGTATGCAGCTAACAAGACATTACCTTATATATCTTTTACCTATGCAATCACTGAACTACAAAGATTTTAAAATGTATCTGAGTGATATTCAGACCACAAATGGTGACTGAAATCTTTTGGGCAACATCTAAGCCTATAAAAAATGTAATTTGCTGTTGTTTGCTGTACTGTTCCAAAGATCAACACCAAGTGTATAAGCTGGAGAAAGAACAGAAGCCTCATTATGCAGTACAACGTTGCATATCCAACCCCCTGTGGACTGGGGTATAGGCAGATATAGGCAGATATGTAAATAGAAAAAGCATTTACACATCCATAAATAGGTTAGGTGAACAAAAACAACACGCAAACTGCTTTAAACATGGGGAAATGTTTTGCTTTAAAAGTAAGCAAACGTAAACGAGATTAATTAGGCTACAAATACACAGTGTTACTATGCGGTTTGCTATAAGCCATCTCCATGCAAAGCTTTTTGAAAACAAAAAAAAAATGTAAATGTGCAGTAACCTGCAACTGAAGTCTTCTTTCTTTACTCTAGAAGTCCCTGCCTCCCTGGTTCTGCTTTCTTAATATCTCTGTCACGGTACTTTGCGCTCTTTCTTGATATTGCCAACAGCCGATAAGCAGCTCGGTTTGAATTGCTTCGGCTATTTTAAACAAACAGCCAGTAAGCATTGCGTTTATGAAGCTTGGTTTGTTTAATTCAAATGCATTTAAAAGCTACAACACGCTGCCAATATCTGCAAGCATGCGCTCCATCATGTAAACACAAAAAAACAAAAGCTTTCTCGACTGGTGTATTGAAACGTCACTGCTACACGCAGCTAACTGACACACGCACACAGCCCGCCTCTCTTAAAGGGGAACGCCCCAAAAGGCTGATTGCTAGAACGCTTTCTTTGTTTCCATCGCGGAAGCTGCATTTGTTGCCAATGCCATTACTCTCGTAGCCTACTTTTAATATTTATTTATTTATTTAGCGAGGTGGTTAATTGATCAGGGCGGTTATGTGACAGTCGGATGTGCGATGTTCCACTGTACTGCCTGTTCTGATGAAGCTGAAGTGCTTACCTGCGGAGCTTTGGTGAGAAGCAAGGCCACTTCAGGGCTGTTCTGCTCTCTGGCCAGATCCAGGGGAGTCTGACCTGCCTGCAAGCATATGAACATCATTACCAGCAGGGCCCTACTGAATACTTCAATACTTTAATACATGGGCATGGAAACTCAATGTGTCTGAAAAACATTCTTAGTAACCTACCAGAGACCAGAAACTACCCCCATCCACCCATTGACAACAAAACACACAATGCTGTAATACCTTCTGTGTTGTTATAGAAATAGAATTGCAATACAACTCTTCTCTAAATATAACATAGTGCAGTTCAGGGGGTGTGTAGCTGGGGATCTCTAATTAAGTCTCTAATTCCCTATTTAAGACCTGATCACTGCACTCCCACTGTCTAGTGTTTTTGTTGTAGCAAACGCTCAATATCTTCGCTAATATCTAAACTTTGTTGCCTCGTTCCTTTCACTGCAGGCCACTTCTCTGTGTAGCGCTGCCAAGATATTACTAGCCTACCATCTACCACCTACCAGCTCAGGTGATTTTTCTCATCATTTAGCTTCTCTATTTGGATGCAGGAGCTCCAGCATTAGTCTTTCTCTGCTCTCTGCTCTCTACAGCTGGGCCACCGCACACTACTGACAGCACTCCTTCGTTTACTTCCTCAGAGCTCTACTCTTAATCCTTCCTCACTACAGCAAATCTCGGCTCCCTCTTCAGATCTCCTCACTATTGCAGAATGCAAAAGTTGCTTTAGTTTACCGTTTAAATCTACAACGTCCTCCTCCAGAGCTTCCAACGCTCCAGCTTTCCTCCAATACTCGGATCATGGCAGCCATTTCCACAGTCAAGGCTAACGCTAATCTCCTTCTAATCAATCAATCAATCAATCAATCAATCAATCAATCAATAAATGAAAAAAAAAATATAGGGCGCTTGACTTCCTCAGTAATTTATTCATGTCTGCTCATCCTCTCAAATACTACAAGCATTAATACATGGTGAGAGACGTGGTACGAGACTGGAAATCTGTCTTGATTATGAGTTAAGGAGTTCCACTACTAGGAGAATGACTGGAGTTGTGAAATGTGAGTTCACCTATTCCATTCCAACCCTAACTACTACTCCACACTGCTGCCCATTCAGCCGTCAAGTATCGAGTCCCCAAGTATCGAGTCCACTATCTCCCTTTCTTTTCAACGGCAAGGTATCTCCCCAGCAGGAACCCCTGCCCCCGACCCTCTGTTCATTGATTCCTCTCACTCTATCATCCCGTGTCCCTGGTTCTCAACCCACCTCCAGAGCAGGCCTCCCTCCTCGGCTCTACACACCTATTCATTCCATACAGATGCAGCCACCTCCACCGTGAGGGCCAGAATCAATCACAGCCTGATCAAGAATATGGGGAGCTGGTCCTCTTCTGCGGTGGATTCTTACAGTCATTCATCCTCCTCTGATATAGTTGCAGCCCATTCTAAAATTGCTAGTATACCCGGAGTGGGGGCTTCCTGTCTGCCGGGGCCACCAGAGGCATGTGTTCTTTGTCATTGTCTCACGGTGCAGGTGTTTCACAGCGAGCTGGGGGTCCATCCTTTGAAGGGCAAGTGAATCTCACTTCCCCGACCTCAGGTGTAGGCATCCAGCTACCTTCCTTCTAATAGGGGGGGTTCTCACCACTGTGAGTCAGAGCGGACCCCCGGCCACACTCTATCCTATCGCAGCTCATGTGCTTATCTTACCTCGCTCTGTTCGATCCATTCCTCTCTTCGGGATGTGGCCGCTTTACACTTCCAGTGCTCGAGTCCCATACTAACCTGCATGCTTTCCCTTTACTTTAGGTCCCCAGGCAGTGTAGAGTCTCGGCCAATCACGGGGTTTAATGAGCGCCCCTTTACAGAAGCCTCAGATGCTGGGTACCCTATTATCCTGAGGGGTGACTCCCTCGTACTTCCATTTGTGTCCTAGCGCCCAGGATCGATTTCCTCTCCCGAGGGTCGGCTCTTCGAGTATTAACCCTTGTATATATTTTTTGGCAGCTGGGCTTCGCCCCTGGGATGCGATGGCTACGCCACCCTCAGTCAGCAACCACCTATCTATCCTAATTTCCAGCCCGAGCCATCTGCCCGCTACTAAGTCTGGGCTTCGTTCCTTCAGCGGCACTCTGTCCTACTAACTGCTCTTTCTGCTTCCTCTGACCTATCCTTACATACCCAGATCACGCCCCGTGAAATGGCTAATCATTTTGTGCTGTGTTACTTTAGTACTGTAAACACTGCTGTCATTATTAGAAGATGCTAGGTGTTTATAGCTTACATTGTTTAAAGTGGTTGAATCTGTCCCTGCTTCCAGCAGAAGCCTTGCTGTTTTCTTGTGGTTTAGAGATGCAGCAATATGGAGCGGTGTGTCCCCTGCCTGAAACACATTTACAAAGCATTATAATCACAACCAAGTCACTCTCTGCAGTCCCTTGAGGGCAAACACATTTTATCAACAAGAGAAGCGTGAAACCCAGGGGATTCCATGACATTTTCACCCATCACAGCTCTATACGTATATATGCAGCTGTATAAACTTACCTTGGGAAGTGAAGACAACTTGTAAAACTTAAAGAACATGAGTCATTTCTTCAACCCATTATCCCAGGTAAAGTAATGCAAACTTCCTACTAAGTTGAAATATTGAGTGTGTGCGTACAGAACAGGGTGGAGATCCCCTTTGACTTATTGCATCCTATAAACCAGGGGTGCCCAATCCTGGTCCTGGAGGGCCGGTGTCCCTCCTGGTTTTTGTTCCAACTGTACACTAAATTGCTTAATTGGACCAATTACGCTTCTAATAAGTGTTTGATTGGTCCAATTAAGTAATTTAGGGGGCAGTTGGAACAAAAGCCAGGAGGACACCAGCCCTCCAGGACCAGGATTGGGCACCCCTGCTATAAACCATGTGATAACCCATTATTTTTATTCCGATAGAGGTGAAATAAGATGTTACTAGTGTGGGAAAGGCATGATGAAGAGAAACACATACAGTATAAAAACCATGTGATCTTCACATGCACTGACCTGATTCTTGTCACTAACAGAACACAAAGCACTGAGGAGTATTGTAATTATGGTCACATGATTGTAGCGGGCAGCAACATGCAAACATGTCTCACCCACCTGAAACAAATGGACATAGGAAACATGAATGCAATGTAGGAACAACAGCGCAATAATCATAACCTTTAAAAACACCACATTTAAACTATTCACGGTGGCTTTTGGAGATCAAACATGTACTTGATGAGAATGTTATTTTTTTCATAGAAAAAAACCCTTTGTTTTCCAGTTCCTATTGAAACTGGACACTTTAGTCATACAATGTTGTGAAAATATCTAATGAAGAAACGCAACGTAGATTTCTCAACAAGCATTTTTAACGTCTTACGGGTATATCAGGTAATCGCTAGCCCCAATAAACTAATTTATTTGTGTATTACACGAGTGATACATAAAGCAAATGTTTTCAGCCCTGAGTAGCACATCTGCAGTTTCAATAAATGAGTGACAAATGATTAAATTTGTGGCACAGTAGCTATGATACACAGAGAACAAAGAGAAAATGGCATTGTGAGACTGAAGTCTACAGCTGCACTGAAGATGCTGCCCTAATCATACAAGAGAGATGCATGTCTTTAATGAGCTTTTAACTGCACATCAACATCTTTTTTCTTGTATCTTGTGTGCTGTGCCTTTGTTTTCTATAACTGCATTCTCCATTAGCAACATTACATTCCTAGCAAAAAAAAACTATGGTGGTGCTAGTAATGAGTGACTCAAATCCACCCCACGCCCCTGGTGAATAAACCAAACCAGATACATCTGGAAGCAACCAACAATGGTTTAATGAGAAATACACTGGAAATAAATTTTAATCTATTGCACTCAGATGGAAGGGCACATTTAGACTGACATGCTGGTCTCACAAATACCTGACTTGGTCTGTTTATCATGTTTAGTGTCACCTCAACAGCAAGTAAACACCAGTGCTGTAAAACTGATTCCCCATGTGTACTTACTGATTCCAAATAACAGAAAACTATTTTATTTAATGTCACTTTTACACAGAACATGGATTCCAAGTTCCATAAAACAGGCCAAGCTGCTAAGACACACAACCCACCCACACACACACACACACACACACACACACTTACACACACACACTTAACTTACACTGTTCTTGATGTCTGGCCTCGATCCGCCCAGAAGCAGCAGCCTGCAGCTCTGGGAATGGCCATTCTGACAGGCCAGGTGCAAAGCTGTGTTCCCAGCCTTACAGAGACAAAGAGACATGAGAAATTCTTTAGGGCTCCCCCTCACTGTGGATGCCTCTGTTCTTCTGACGCTCAGCAAGGCTGCATGGTTTACTTTACTATTGCAGTATACTATGGTAATAGCATAGTTAAAGCACTGGGAAATTATGCTAAAGCGTGACCACTGTAGGAATAATTGCCCTGAATTATAACTATTTTTGATAGAAGTGCATATCTGGACTAATCTCTTATACCCCTTTCACACAGACGAGTTATGACGGCTCAGAACCGGCACTGATGCAGCATTTTGGCCTCTGTGAATTGCCTATACCCTCGCAAAGCTGTCGTATTTTATGCCGTCTCTGAACCAACTTGCATGGTAAAGGACACTGTACACGCAATACATTTACCACAGTAAACCTTTATAAGGGATATGACTATCATCTCAAGTGACTTTTAATCATGGTTAATTAAAATAAGCTTTATACACATAAAAACATAATAATGTGCAACATCACTGCAACTGCATGTGGGCACTCACATTTCAAAACATATTCTGCAAATGTCTAAAAACATATCATTTGATTTGAATGATTGTTTTTGTAATATGACGTATGTTTTGTATGTCAATTCAATGGCCACGATTGATACGATAGTTTACTCTCATGCAACAGCAAAACACTACATTGATATGAGAAATGATTTCACCTAATGGTAAAATGCAATTAGAAAAACAGGATATAAAAAATCATGCATGGTTGAGATTGATATCTTTACCTTATTCTTTGCTTGAATATTTGCCCCTGCCTTGACCAGCAGTTTGACAGACTGACTGAATCCATGCCAAGAAAGTTCATGCAAAGCAGTGTTACCATCCTATAAAAACACAGGCAAGACTCTCAGTAACCAGATCCAGCTGTGCTGACTCTAGTGACAGAGGGCTGAAGAACACATGGACACGATACTGCACTAGTGACAGAGGGCTGAAGAACACATGGACACAATACTGCACTCTAGTGACAGAGGGCTGAAGAACACATGGACACGATACTGCACTCTAGTGACAGAGGGCTGAAGAACACATGGACACGATACTGCACTCTAGTGACAGAGGGCTGAAGAACACATGGACACGATACTGCACTCTAGTGACAGAGGGCTGAAGAACACATGGACACGATACTGCACTCTAGTGACAGAGGGCTGAAGAACACATGGACACGATACTGCACACCTCTAAAGCCAGGGGAGATGCCAATGAGAAGCTGCTGTGAGCATGCCAGTAACGTACGGCCTCAAATCAAGGTCTGTGGCATCTTTTTTTAAGCAGCTGTAGCTATCCGAACATTACTTATTGTATCCCCAGCATTACCAAAGAATAATAAGCAATATATGGAAAAAGGTTTACCGGTTACTAATTACTAATACTAAAGTTGTTCCAAAAATCATTTCCAGTCATAAGAATTGTGTAATAAAATGGATGACGGGATCAATAGGATAAACATGCAATGCATTCAGTGACATCAGCTGATTTTTAGGTATACAACAATTTATACAGTATAGTAACAAATACTTTTACATACGCATAGACAGAATCTCTACAGAATTATACAATAAACACAAAGGAAATGTATCGACACAGACTATCCATGCTAGTGCATTATATATTGTTCAATATTGTTTTATGAAAACTTGTTGTTTCACCATGTAAGTGTTATAATCCAGTTATGCTCCAGCATCGCACTGTAAGTCCTAGAAAGTTTACCTTGTCCTGTCGATCCAGAGCACACCCCTCCTGGAGCAGAGCCGAGATGACATCAGTGTTCCCCACTACTGCTGCACGATGCAGGGCTGTCTGCTCGCTCTGTCACGATGCAAAGAAACAGCACGGAAATGTACAGTGGCTGTGCCGTTCACTGCTCTCTCAGCAATGCCCAACACTAGCTAGGGTTTCCTGGCTCAGATTCGGATCTGTACAGGCAAGGTTGCAGAACAAAGAAATCCCCAGGAACATACAGTTCAGTAATTATGAGCCCTATTCATAACACTTATTAAAATAATGATTTCTGTATAAATTACATGCAGGATATCGATGAAACTGGTGTTGGCTTCTTTGATAACAGTTCAAGAAAGCTCAATTAATACCAAGCTTTATTTTACTCTAAATAAACATCTTTACATAACTGGAAAAAATAAATAAATAAATAAAAATAAACTTTGAGGATAAGGCATGGCTGAACAGTGGTTAGAATGAATTCATTAAGAACAAAAAGCACTGGGTTGATTGCTGTTGTAAACAGTTTTTCTATAGAATAATAGGGGTCTGTGTTTGCACTCATTTATAAGAACAGAGACAGGATGTAGAAGAAGAAGAAAATAAGTGAAAACGTGTGCCATGGGGTCAAACAGGCCAGAGAGCTGGCCTCTTCTGGCTGGTAGTCATAATAATCCCACTCTATGCCACTGGAGGTCATCCTTCTACTAGATTTATTTTCTCTAAGAACATAAGAGATGTCTGTAGGAAAATCAAATGGGCATTGCTTTAAGAGGGCTGGGGCTTCATATATAATTCCAGGACGGAGGCAGCAACCACAAAGATAATTCTTAACCAGTGGTTTCAGAGAGCTTGTTTTCTGCTGAAATATGGTAAAAAAAAAATAATAATACCCAGGAATAACAAAGGACCGGAGCATTCTCTTGACTGGAAGGTATGAATATGCAGAAAGTGGTTGAATAGGAGGTACTGTATAATCCCTAAAAAAAGGTAAAATGTAAGTATCCCAGAACCCTCTGCAGTGTTTACAAGCTACTTTGTCTTTGCTGAGTCCTGTATTGTCCATATCACAGTATTTTTTTTAACCTGATAGTTTTTATAGGTAACAAGGGGATTACTTTTTTTCAACTTCTACTCGAGAACATTCTCCAGGAGAGAGATTTTTCGTAGTGTATCCAGTTCATGAAAAGGTCCGGTTCATGGCGTATTGTGGAACAGAAGACCAGCACTGTTGCAGGAGGGAGTGTGATCTGGATACGCGATGATCCTTGAAGGCTTTTTTTTTCCTCCTGGTGAACACTCCCAAGTAAATGTTGAGAAATGTGGTGCCTGGTTGATTTATGACCCATGATGTGATTAAAAATGGTCGGCAATATGTTGAAAAATATAACGCTGAGATTCAGACAACACGAGACACAGTAAAGGTAACGTAATGTGTTTCTTGTAAACTTTGCAGGTTGTTCTGTAACACTTTAACGGAAATACTTTGTCACCACTTTAACATAAACTTAGACATTGATAATATCCCTTGCATATTGTTTAATTACAGTAGAATGAGCTCCTTGCATGCTGTACAACAGGGAGATTTCTTTTTTATGGTAAGGGGGATGTTAATAAGACTGCAGAGGAAGGCTGGCAGCTACTAAGAGGGAACGCAGCAGCAGGCTGTAATCACGAGGCACTCACATCATCCTGAATGTCCAGATCACAGTCGGCCTTCAGCAGAATGCGCACCACTTCAGTGTGGCCCTTGTAGGCAGCCAGGTGCAGCGGGGTACGGCCGTACTGTTGAGAGGAAATGCAAATGATATAGATGCCTGCTTTTAATACAGCAAAACTTATATAACGCCTTTCAAGAGCACTCAAAGCACTGAACACATTTCAGCAGAGCAAATAGGATTAAAAACATCTTAGTTTAAAATGAAAAAGAAACATTTTAGTATGAGTTAGCTATTTAAAATCAATGCACAGCCTTAAGACAGTGTACTAGGAAATGCCTTTTCAAAGAGCTACGTTTTTAAAGGAGATTTAAAAACAGGAACAGACTCTGCTTGTCTGACCAAAGGTGGAAAGGAATTCCAGGAGGTCCCCAGTTCAAATCCCACCTCAGCCACTGACTCATTGTGTGACCCTGAGCAAGTCACTTAACTTCCTTGTGCTCCGTCTTTCGGGTGAGACGTAGTTGTAAGTGACTCTGCAGCTGATGCATAGTTCACACACCCTAGTCTCTGTAAGTCGCCTTGGATAAAGGCGTCTGCTAAATAAACAAATAATAATAATAATAATAACCAGGCCTGTCCAGCATTTTAGGAAGCTGTGTGGTCCAGTGGTTAAAGAAAAGGGCTTGTAACCAGGAGGTGCCTGGTTCAAATCCAACCAGAGCCACTGACTCACTGTGTGACCCTGAGCAAGTCACTTAACCTCCTTGTGCTCCGTCTTTCGGGTGAGATGTTGTTGTAAGTGACTCTGCAGCTGATGCATAGTTCACACACCCTAGTCTCCTGTAAGCATCCTTGGATAAAGGTGTCTGCTAAATAAACAAATAATAATAATAATAATAATAATTCCAAAGGCTCAGGCCGAGGCACAGTAAGAGAACATCCTTTCAATGCTGGAACGCATTTTACACTGTTGAAGTCACAGCAAACAGGCACCCTGTGAGCATAGTGTACAGTCAGGGATGTATGGAGATAACAATTCAGTGAGATATAACGGAGCAAGACCAGGTAACGCATTATAGGTAAGGAGTACGCTCTTAAAAGGAGATCTAAATCGTATCGGTCGCCAGAGTAACAAGGTGCAACAAGGTCAAAACTGGGGTGATATGATCGGATCTCCTAGACTTAGTTAACACTCTGCAATGTATCATGGTCAAGTGGTTGATGCAAGGTTGCAAGGTGCAGGACTGACAGCATTCTCACTTTCTATCCCTCTCACTCTCGAATGATCCAGGTTAGGTTAAAACGTTACTGCATATTGTTTAGTGCAGGGTGGTGAGCGTCTGATGTAGTAGCCACTAGAGGCCGCTAAAGGGTGCAAAAGAAACTGTGTTGAAATAATAGTAACAGAGTTAGTGTTGAAATAATTGTAACAGTTAGTTTGATAATGACAGGTTTAGGGGTAGAGGGTAGGTTTAGAGTTAGGTTTAGGGGTAGAGGGCAGGTTTAGGGGTAGGGGTAGGTGGTAGGTATAGAGGGTAGGTTTTGGGGTTGAGGTTAGGTTTAGGGGTAGAGGTTAGGTTTAGGGGTAGATGTAGGATTCATTTTAGGGGTTATGTGTAGGTCGCATATGATGTGGCGTTGACTGAAGTTGCAGCTGTATTTTGTTTTACTATATTTTTGAAAATAACTTTAGAATTTTTTTATTTTCTGCATTTATTTTTTTCTTTAAATTAAAATAATAAAGGTCAAGGATAAGAAATGTGGTAGAATTTTGTGTTTGAGTGTTGTGAGTTGTTAAGTTCTTTTGCACCCTCTAGTGGCCTCGAGTGGCTACTACATCCGACGCTCATCGCCCTGAACTGAAAGGTGAATACGCAGTAATGTTTTCACCTATATATCATAAATAAATTCACAATTTCTGTATTTTCATCACTTCATTGTTCTTAAAATGACTAATTAAAGCTTAACGAGCAAAGACTTGGTAGAATGTTCTATTTTTGAGTGTGTGAGTTAAGTGTACCTTACCCAATAAGGTAAGGGAATTGTGTCAGTGATGGAGGTTGCATAGCAGAGCATAGTGGATTTCCACTCTATCACACACTCCTAATCAAAGTTAGTGTGACTCTCATAAACGTGTAGCCCCTGTAAAAGTTAATTATAGTGTTTTACAATGCTTTAATATACTCCTCACTGCTTTCCTATGCTTTTTTATGGATTCACAGGTAAAACTAGGTCAAATAGACAAAGGTTTCAGTTAGTGTTTTCATCACTGTAATAAAGCCATTTTATTACTGGGATTAAAGTTTTACCTTATAATCTATGAACCTGAGTTATTAATGAATTTACTAATGCTACTTTATATAGTATTCCAAGGAGAGCAGGAAACAGGAGGAGAAGGCTGTGTGGTCCAGTGGTTAAAGAAAAGGGCTTGTAACCAGGAGGTCCCCGGTTCAAATCCCACCTCAGCCACTGACTCATTGTGTGACCCTGAGCAAGTCACTTCACCTCCTTGTGCTCTGTCTTTCGGGTGAGACGTAGTTGTAAGTGACTCTGCAGCTGATGCATAGTTCACACACCCTAGTCTCTGTAAGTCGCCTTGGATAAAGGCGTCTGTGAAATAAACAAATAATAATAATAAACATTCGTGCTCAAAGCTGCATAAGAACACATTATAATACACAAACACAAATCTGATTTGAAGTAAAACTGACACTGCTGCTTTAGTTTGATAAGAGGTCAGTAAATGTAAAACCTGTGTAACTGACTGACAGCACCTTCTAAACACAACAGCAAAGTGAAAGGACGGGTCTAAAGCACTGTGCTTAGAGGTGAATGGCTGGCACAGCATCAGCCAGGAGAGTTACATTTCATTGAAGCTTGGAGGGGAGCCACAGCCCCATTTCAGGTGACTGGATTTAGAACGAGAGCCAGTGGTCTCCTGGCAACCAGAAAGGACCCATTTTGACTCTTCTATGGCTCCTGTCCTGGGTTAAATGGTTCTGAACTCCCTTTCTGTGTTCACCTCCCTGGGTTAAATGGTTCTGAACTCCCTTTCTGTGTTCACCTCCCTGGGTTAAATGGTTCTGAACTCCCTTTCTGTGTTCACCTCCCTGGGTTAAATGGTTCTGAACTCCCTTTCTGTGTTCACCTCCCTCCAATGACACCAGCGTTGCCATATCACCGACCCGTTCCAAGTTTCTGCCTTGCTCAGATCACATCAAAACCTTTTAATTAACAGCGAAAGGGGTAAAACATCTGGATGTCTGTATAGTAAGAGAAAAGGTAATATGCATGAGACTTTTTAGAAGTTGTTTAAGATGCCTAATTAAACCACAAAGTGGTCTAACATTTTCACACGAGTGCCTATTGTTTCTATATCACTGATTATTGACCGAAAATTTAGATTGTTACACCCTGAGGTTTTCATGCAGGCAGGTATATAAAGGATAAAAATGACAAATCTTGAGGTGTTCCAATAAATGTGCACACTACTTTTTTTTTTTTTAAGGTGCTGTATATTTCGCAGTAAACAGATGTTATTCAGTAAAACTGTCTAGGATGTAACTGGTGAAATCTTCCACATGTTCTCATGTGTAGAACAATTCATCTTGAAACTGTGTGTTGTGTTACTACTTATTGCTGCAATTTCAGGTGTCAGACAGTGACATGAAGCAGTGCACCACCATAATCTAAATAACTTAACCTGTCCATGCAAACAGTTAGCATGAAATATGTATAATGGAAAATGCTTGACATGAATGCATATTGTATTTTGCTGTATTGTATTTGAATACTTAAATCTTTTAATATTGAATGCCAATATCTTACTGTTTAATATTATCTATTTAATCAAAATATGCAACATTGCACAAACTGATCACACTTGCAACTCCAAAACACCCACTGGGATCGAAAGGAGAGGAAAGGGTTTATAAACTTATTATTTATTTATTTAGCAGACAAAAAAGCAAAAAAAATCCTGCACTGATAGCAGTAATGAACTTCTCTTTCTTTTTCTGCATTTCAAACTCTATAAAGTCACTCCCCACACATGGCTGGGAATGTGATATATTTATTTCTTTTTAAACACAAACACGTTTTAAAACAGGAAGTCCCCTTTTCCCACACTGCACACAGAATTCTTTCATTTCTCCCGTTACCTTGGTTACTGCTACCTTGGCGCCCTTGTTAATAAGCTGCACCACATTACCCGCCTGGCCTTTGTGCGCTGCTATGAGGAGCCGTTCTGAAAGCACAGTGACTGCCTCTTCCTGCTGGCTCATGAATTAGAAGTGAAGGGGCGTCTCCAGGGCAACCGATGGGCAAGTTCCGTCAGTCCAGGCCGAAGCAATGAACCCAGCTTTCATGTTCCACACAGAGCGAGAGAGCGAGAGAGAGAGAGAGAGAGAGAGGAGGCCTCCTGAAGTCAGGTAGAGGCCCCTGCTTATGACATCTTCTGTGTCTGCAAGCAAAGGAACAGCAATAGCTTTATATATATTTATTTATATATATATATATTATATATACAGTGCCTTGCGAAAGTATTCGGCCCCCTTGAACTTTGCGACCTTTTGCCACATTTCAGGCTTCAAACATAAAGATATGAAACTGTAATTTTTTGTGAAGAATCAACAACAAGTGGGACACAATCATGAAGTGGAACGAAATTTATTGGATATTTCAAACTTTTTTAACAAATAAAAAACTGAAAAATTGGCGTGCAAAATTATTCAGCCCCTTAAGTTAATACTTTGTAGCGCCACCTTTTGCTGCGATTACAGCTGTAAGTCGCTTGGGGTATGTCTCTATCAGTTTTGCACATCGAGAGACTGAAATTTTGCCCATTCCTCCTTGCAAAACAGCTCGAGCTCAGTGAGGTTGGATGGAGAGCATTTGTGAACAGCAGTTTTCAGTTCTTTCCACAGATTCTCGATTGGATTCAGGTCTGGACTTTGACTTGGCCATTCTAACACCTGGATATGTTTATTTGTGAACCATTCCATTGTAGATTTTGCTTTATGTTTTGGATCATTGTCTTGTTGGAAGACAAATCTCGTCCCAGTCTCAGGTCTTTTGCAGACTCCATCAGGTTTTCTTCCAGAATGGTCCTGTATTTGGCTCCATCCATCTTCCCATCAATTTTAACCATCTTCCCTGTCCCTGCTGAAGAAAAGCAGGCCCAAACCATGATGCTGCCACCACCATGTTTGACAGTGGGGATGGTGTGTTCAGGAGTGATGAGCTGTGTTGCTTTTACGCCAAACATAACGCTTTGCATTGTTGCCAAAAGTTCGATTTTGGTTTCATCTGACCAGAGCACCTTCTTCCACATGTTTGGTGTGTCTCCCAGGTGGCTTGTGGCAAACTGTAAACGACACTTTTATGGATATCTTTAAGAAATGGCTTTCTTCTTGCCACTCTTCCATAAAGGCCAGATTTGTGCAGTATACGACTGATTGTTGTCCTATGGACAGAGTCTCCCACCTCAGCTGTAGATCTCTGCAGTTCATCCAGAGTGATCATGGGCCTCTTGGCTGCATCTCTGATCAGTCTTCTCCTTGTATGAGCTGAAAGTTTAGAGGGACGGCCAGGTCTTGGTAGATTTGCAGTGGTCTGATACTCCTTCCATTTCAATATTATCGCTTGCACAGTGCTCCTTGGGATGTTTAAAGCTTGGGAAATCTTTTGTATCCAAATCCGACTTTAAACTTCTCCACAACAGTATCTCGGACCTGCCTGGTGTGTTCCTTGTTCTTCATGATGCTCTCTGCGCTTTAAACGGACCTCTGAGACTATCACAGTGCAGGTGCATTTATACGGAGACTTGATTACACACAGGTGGATTCTATTTATCATCATTAGTCATTTAGGTCAACATTGGATCATTCAGAGATCCTCACTGAACTTCTGGAGAGAGTTTGCTGCACTGAAAGTAAAGGGGCTGAATAATTTTGCACGCCCAATTTTTCAGTTTTTATTTGTTAAAAAGTTTGAAATATCCAATAAATTTCGTTCCACTTCATGATTGTGTCCCACTTGTTGTTGATTCTTCACAAAAAATTACAGTTTCATATCTTTATGTTTGAAGCCTGAAATGTGGCAAAAGGTCGCAAAGTTCAAGGGGGCCGAATACTTTCGCAAGGCACTGTATATAATTTTATTATGTCTCAATCCTAAAATTCTAGGTGATGCAAAACTTTTGGCCAGAGCTGTAGGTGTTGAATGACTTTTTGTTCATTAGTCTAGTATTGTTATTAAGGGTAGATTCAAGGATGAATGGGATTAGTATACTGAAAATAGTGCTTGAACACTGGAATTCTGAGCTGCATGAAATATCTAGGAGACAGACAAGGCTTAAAACAGTCAAAGCTGTGAATGGGCCCAACGATTCCAGTGAGTAAAACCTGTTCTCCTGTATAACCATCCTTCTTTGCTATAGTTCAATGGGCTGCGGGGGTTTACAGCACAGCTGTGGACAGAACCCAATAAACAGACAATAAAACAGTATTGCTATGCAACAGCAGTTTGAAGAAATCCAACATGTAAGAGTTCTCTTCAAACCCTTGTCACAATACTTTCAGGAGCTTCTAGGTGATAGACAGCAGACAGCAACAGCCAATCATATTAGAGCTGTAAAGAACTCAAGCAGATAGAATATAAGCCTCATAGCAGCCCAGGCTATACTGTAACACTAATGTTGCCCCCTGCTGGATTCCATTTGCAAGTAAGTCCGTAGAGTCTTCCAGCCATCCAGTCGAGTAGGCTGAAGTGTCAATGATACAATAATCTAACAGTTTGCGGTTATCCGAGTGATGACACCTCTAACCACAGACACTGTGACTCACAGACCGCAGTTCGCTTTTTCTGGTTCTTCTGGCCAAACAGGCACAGGTAACATAATCGCAAGATCCCAACAGATACCTCAGCGTGTCATCTCCTGCAATGTTACATCCGGCATAAACAATTTCAATGATTTATCTCGTACTATCAGTGTACTGCATCACAGTACACTGATAGTATGTTTCAAGCACAGTACTTATGTAACAGAATTCCAACTGGAAATGGAAGTTTTTGTGCAAAAGAACCCTCATAAGAGGGCTTTACAGTCTGGTAAGGCCCTTCTTGTCCCCAATTTGGCAGCCACCTTGTGAAAGGACATTTTGCCTGAGGAAGTTCTTGAACCTTGAATTCGACGACAGATGGCGTCAGAGGAGGTAACAAGTGTAACAGTTCAATAGCTGGATCTTCAAAGACTATTTCGAATTGCAGCCTGACCAAAGAAATATCTCTGTAAAATGTAAACTGTGCCTGAGACGTAACTAGCTACTTTACTGTAACTAATGCGTTACTTTTTAAAAGGAACTTCCCCAACACTGTTAGTAGTTTACTGTCAGTGGTTGAATCTCTGGGGCCCCATTGAAAACGGAGTGCTTTTCTACTTCAATTATAACACTTTGTGAATTGTGAAACTGAAATGTAGGTGAGAACAATTACCTGACATACAAGGTGAGCTTCCCAGGTAACTCATGATGATACACAAGTTTTATAACCATCATAATGGTTGATATATTATTTTCCATAAATGCCAGCTAGTTGCAGATGTTTCAAGTGAAAGACAGACCAGCTCTGGCCTGTCTGCCTTTACCTGTATTCCAGTCAGTGTTGTGTAACTCATTTTTTCTACCTCATAATATTACAACCACTGTGATTGGGAAATACTTGGGGGTGTTTCTGTACATCCAATATGTTATCTGAATGTTCCAGTGGACAGCTATCATAAGACAGTTCCTGCCAATAAGTCATTGGATCCGTGCCTTTCCTGGAAATTCAAAATTAGAGCCTTCACACAAGACAGATCGTCAAACTGACAGATCGCCTCTGTGTACTCCCAGGTTAAGATACGCCAAATAACTTGTGCTAACAAAACATCATGGGGTTCTCTAGAATTGAAAAATATGGAGTTTGACGTACAGAGGCAGTAGAACAGACCGAACGACGGCCTCCATACACCCCTAGTAACTTCATCCTCAACAACTTGAGCAAAATAAGTTTCATCTTTTCTTCAAAATCGGACAAGCAATTTCCAGATATATGCAAAACTGCAAAGTTTGGCGTGGTTTTGTGTGTGTGTGTGTGTGTGTGTGTGTGTGTACTTACATACTCCTGCCTCCACTACATCAACATTAGAAGACGAGATCCCTGCAATAACAAAGTAACTAGGCCTGGTATTCAAAAGAAAAACAGCAAATACGAATTGTTTTACTAAAGTACTTCAAAAGGTTAGTTGTAACAATAGGCTGGTGCCTAGAAAATTGACCCGGTTACCACCTGAAAATAATGGAATTATAAATCCAAAACAAAAAGGTTAAAACACCTAAGTGATTACACTGCAGATTACTGCTCCAGGAAAGTATCTGATAAATGGTAAGCCACCACCAGAAATATATTAGTACAGCATTAAAGACCTTCCACACTGATCACAGGAATGTGCTTTTAACCCCTCTGAAAAGCCACCGCTGCTGTAGTATCATGGCACTCCACTGAGAGGGGCTCCTAAAATAATATCCTAATAGAAATGTGGTCAAAGGCAAACTTGTTTCTGCTGTGTTGAGTGCTCTTTGCTATGGAGACTCACTCCACCTATAACCCCTTGCGACCCTGCAGTACAGTGTATTGCACAGAACAGAAAGATTTTAGATCACTCTGAATTAGCAAGAGAATAATCTTATTGAAATAGATAAGACACTGCATTATTTTGGATGATTACATTGTTGCAGTGCTGCATTGTTTGTAAACATAAAATAAGACCCTATTTATTACCTTTGTAAAAAAAAAAAAACAATGCCTTACTGAACAATATCCCTGTAAAATATCTGAACTACAATCCTGCTGCTATTTCCTGCATTACTCAACAATGGAACTCAATTCTATCATTTTTTTTTTTTGAAAAACTACTGTAGGTGGCAAAATAGCTTTCATAAGCCCGATACAAGTGACATTATTATATTGTCTTTTTTGGTGGTCTAAATCAGTTTTTAAAAAACAGCTTTTAAAAATAAAGGACTTCAATTTCCATGTTTTCATTTGTTTTCTAGCAGGTCCACTTGATAGATTAATGAAGGACATCTGATCTGTTACTGCTGTGGCTCAATGTTCTGAGTGCAATTCACCTTTCCTCTGAAACTTCACTGCACTGCAACCCTAAACATCAACAAGAGGAAGCGTGCTGCCTTGTGCTGACACTAATTAAAACAAGTTATTCTTAATTGCTTTTTTTGTATTTCTTGACACTTTTGTATCAAATCCTCTGCGTTCTTGCCACTGCTTCATTTAATAAACCTCTGGCATATGCACATTTTGGCTCAGGATCAGACATACTTGGTATAAACATTGCACTGCAGCCAGCCTGAAAGCATTATCTAAATGCTATGCTATGTTACTACTCCTGCTGCAAGGTATAAGAAATGGGTTAGCATACACCAGACTAGGACATGTGCTTGTTAATCTCATTTTCTCATCTTTTATATAGGAATACATCCTGTGTTTGCTGCACAATAGTAACATTTTAGACACTTTTGCCAAAACGTTTGTCCACAATGTAAAGTAATCCAAGCATAGTGTTAATTGATGGCTGTGAAGCCAGGTGTAAAACTGCTACACCTCGACTGGGATTAAATCTAAATTTGAAGATCAAAAAAAAAAAAAGTTAGACATTGAAGGCTTCTGATTTGTAAATTGGATTTAACTTGCAGAGATGAGATAATGGCATAACTAATTAGCAAAACTCTAAACGCAAACATGTATTTCTAGAAAGTCACTTATGAAGGCTGACCAAAGATTGAACTGCCATGAACACAAAGAAGAATTACTATGCTGCATTTTCTATTATGTTTAAGACTTTAATCCTCATCAACACCCACACGTAAGATACTACATGTGTTTAATTTCCCATACACTATGATGACAGCTAACACCAATCCCTGTACTTTCTGTTTCAGCATCTGAAAAATAAAAACATTCTCAAACACTAAAGCATTTCATGCTGGGAGCTGAACTGCATGCTGAAATCTTAATGAAGAGATTGTAAGGCACAGCGTCTCCTAAGAAACAGAAAAAAGGTATTGGGGAGTGAGATTGGTCATGTGGATCACACTTGAAATAAATTAAAAGTCTAAAAACATTTTAAATACACTTAGTTATTAAGGTAAGATGCATCGCTAATATAAAAGAGATATAAATCAGGGAGTCAAATAAAAAATAAACACACAGTTCTTATATGTGGACCATCATAATTATTTTAGTCCGCACTGAACCACTAGCGAAAAAAAACAACACACATGTAGACATTAAATGCAAGTATGCATATTTACAGTATTCCGAAAAGCCATATATGGATTTTAAAGGATGACGTTTTTTTCTTCACATGCTCAAGAAACATCTCAAGAAACTCAGTAAACATAAATAATAATACAAAAATCAGTATGTGTAAAAATAAATAAACCTTTAGTGTTTACATTCTGCAAGCACCATTTCAGACTCCAATTATTATTATTATTATTATTATTATTATTATTATTGAAATCAGTATACAAACAATGTGTCATCGCAACATTATTCATCATTCAGGTTTTCTATTAAACACCGATTTGTACTTTTAAGCCATCGAAAAGTCTCCCCTGAAAAGTGCATCCTCAGAATTATAGAAAGTCGTCTTATTGAGAGACTTGATTAACCCTGCCATGTAGGTCGACTTTGATGTAATTTGATGTAATTATTAACGCATTCCTGGATTAGAAATGATGTACACGCTGGTACCTTTCTATTGCATTCAGTCACAGGTTTGAACAATGCTGGGTGCAGTATAGGCTACAGACTGAACACTTTCTGTTGTTGACAACAATAATGGTCGTCAGGGAATAAAGGGTTAACCCCAAGACTTTGTACGCTGCTCAGACTGCTCAGATAACAAGTCCTTGCTCTGCTGAGTGACGCAGGAAATGCAGGTGGACTCAGAATGGCTCAGTTGCTTGTAGTATAGACTGGCATAATCAGATAAATATTACATAAGCCTGATAAGTCTAACAGGCAGAAGCTTATAAAGGGAGACAGCATGGATGCAAATCTGTCAAAACTGAATTCTCAGTTTCCTGGCAGACAGCTACTGATTTTCACAGCTAACCAGGACCCAATGCTTCCTCCTAGAAACAGCACACGACTCTCTGTTTGTCTGATGCTCCATGCCAGGCAATATTGAAGCTTGCTTTGCCAACACTGCCCTGCTGTCATTCCCCAAGCATGGCACATTTTTTATACCCAATTTGAAATGCCCAATTTGAATGTCCCATCACTAAGCACCCAGTTACCAATCAATGGATGACCTACAGTCATGCTGTCAAGGCAATCCTTTCCACCCCCAGAATCCAGGGAAGCTTGGCTCACCCTGCACTCCAGCTTGTCAAGCATGGTGTGGGGCTTTCTTTTTTTATTTATTTATTTATTTATTATTTAGTAGTCGCCAGTTATTATTTTCTCCCAATTTGGAATATCCAATTATTATTTTTAAGCTCGGCTCACCACTACCACCTCTGTGCTCAGGAGCGGCAAACACGAACATACGCTGTCCTCCGAAGCGTGTGCCATCAGCCGACCGCTTCTTTTCACACTGCAGACTCGCCATGCAGCCACCTCAGAGCTACAGCGTCGGAGGACAATGCAGGCAAGCCCGCAGGTGCCCAGCCAGAGTACAGGGGTTGCTGGTGAGGTGAGCCGAGGACACCCTGGCCGACCTAAACCCTCCCTGCTGAGTATCTGAGTTTTAACGGCAAGTTTTGTCTTATCTGTTTGCTTACAACTGAGTCCCAGCAAACACATAAGAATACACATAATGAACTTGCAAAACGAGCCACTATCTAGCCACTATCTATCTAAACTTGCAAAACGAGCCACTATCTAAACAATCAGGTTACATGATTGTTCTTGGCACTAGAAGTATAAGCAAATTAGGCGAAATATTTTACAATCCCCGTCCTGTACTGAATGAACTATAACATTGCAAACAAACAGCCAGGTAACGTGGCTCCTGCCTCATGCCATATCTCAGAGACTTTAGCAATGAAATATACGCATGTAGCGTTATTACCGTCACTCGGACCTGGGGTGGCCAAACAGCTGTCAGTGTGCCAGTCTTTACCTGCTGCTGCAGTGGATCCCATTGCACCTTGAGCAATGTGCAGCAGGTCTGGATCTGCTAATTGCTGCACATAAAAAGACTGCTTTACCAAGACTGATGATAACTGCTCTTACACCCTGATAAACAGAAAATACAGAACACATAAAAAAGCTGTTACTTAACTAAAAGCTTTAGTAAGCCGGTACGATAATGAGCAAAATAAAAGATCAAAGTTGTTGAAGTAAGATGAATCATGAATTCTATTTATTATTTACTCTATTGAAAAACTATATGTTTAAATCAGGATATTCCTAGTCCCACTGACCTAATAAACATTTATTTTAACCTACATTTTGCTTGGGGGTTGGGGTTTATTCCTGTGTTTCAACACACTCACAAACCTTAGAGAAAGTAAGAAAATACAAAAACAAAATCATCTTTGAATGAAGTTAAGTCTTTGCAGATATACTGTACTGCATTGTTCTAGGCATGCCCATGGGTAAGGCTATTACAGTATGTTTACAGTTTTTACTGCGCGTTTTAACAATGTTCTCAGACCACACACAGACCACCTCTTCAATAGCTTATTATTTTCATGCACTGCAGCAGAAACACAGAAACCAACGCTTGAAGGATATCCACTGAAATTAATGCAACTGCAGAAGATGTTGTGATATAAGCAGATTAGTCTGGTGAATGAAGGCATATTAGCATCTGCAAAGAACTCCCGTCCAGCTGTGAATGCAGTAACCAGAAACCAATTCCCCGTTCTGCTGTCCTGTCAATGGACCTCGACCGTTATCTCGCGAGCACACCTGATACACACAAGGAGGGTACCCTATTAAGCCAAGAGCCTCAGAAGGCACATTGTTTGGCTCCCTTGATGAGAGGTTTGGGGGCAGACACAGTGACCCCCGTGCGATCATGGCTGTTCATTGGTTGTTGGAAGCATCTGCACATTATGTACCATTTGTTCTGGCAGAAGGAGATATCCCAGAGCATTCTGAGAGAGGGAGCTGGATATGATTGAACATGATTTGATATGGATTTTGTTTGCTTCCATTGGCAGCAGATCAATAACGATCTGATGTAACCTGGGGCACCTGAAAGCAGGAGTTGAAATCCAGAGAATCCGCTCTGACCCAGACGCAGTCGCTCGGATGGAGCAACTAATGATCACCCAATGCGAAGGGAGAATGGAGGCTGGAGGCTGGTGAATTAATGTATAAAAGGCAATTATACAAAACATTATACAAAGACCTTTACGTAACGTCTGGAGTGCAGATGGAACCAGTGGCAGAGCCAGTTGGAACGAGATTAGAGTTTTACATACCGGTTTCATGGTTCAGATGGAAACATGGCATAAGATATTTTCATTTTCATTTAACCTTTATTTTACTAGGTAAGAAGATTGAGAACAAATTCTCATTTACAACGACAATCTGTAAATAGCACATTAACAAGTACAAACACATGCATCACACAATAGTGAATTCAGATTCCGATTAAAAACATCCTCCGAAACAAAACTCTGTAGTTTTAATTTGATTTGAAATTCATTCAAGTCATGAGCAGCCGCAAACTTAAATAAATTACACCCAAAAACAGTGGACGCTCTGGGAAGAACTAATCTAACAAATGAATCTGATCTTAAATTGTAGACTGAAGCAGAGAACTATAATAGGTTACACAGATATAGTGGAGTTTTACAAATCAGGGTTCTATAAACTAACCTAAGCCAATGATCCAATGTGCAATGAAAGCCATTCAACCATAATATAAAGATCACAGTGATGAGTAAGATAAGAAGCAGCAGTTATAAATCCTATAGCAGAATGGTATAAAGCATCAAGCTTCCACAAACACATGGATAACTTCTCTGTACCAGAATCTCTTTCCACGGCAGTTGATTTTTTTTAATGAATCCCAGCATTATGCCTGGGATCCAGAAGGCATCATGCAGCACCATGAATAGAGGGGCTGGTGAGTATAAACTCCTGATAAACCTTTCAATAAGGACCATACTGCAGCACTGTGAAAACAGGCCTAAAGGAACAAATGAATTCAGAAAGACTCAAAGAGTATCACTGTAATAAACAGAAAGATTAATAATAATATTGACAAAACTGTTTTAAAACATTGGCTTGGTTTACATGCACGTGAAAATCGACTCTACAGTCATGACTGTGTCACGTTGTCACGCAAATACATGGTGAAACAGCAAAAGGACGTCCTTTTGGCAGCGAGACTTTAAGGGTCAATCGCTTTCTCACGATAAAAATAGCTGTAAAAACCCATGTAAACCGGAGCAGGAATCGTGCTTGTGGCTACGAGGTTTCAGCAGTCAAGATCCTGTTCTTATGACTTAATCTCACTTAATCTCCAGCAAAAAGGCTGTGCAAAACACACACACATGCCGTACAAAACACACTCACACACACACAAAATGTACATTTATGGACTATTTTAACACTAGAACTGCCACAGTTATACTCATACCTACAACCACTGACAGCAATCATTATGACAGTTACATTTTAAACATCATCAATATTAAAACGAAAGACAAACTATCGGATACAACTCAAAAGTTTTATTCACGCACTTCATATCAAACATCTGCACAGCCAAAACACTGTATTTAAATGAACAATTAAACATAAAAGGGTTTATTTTCTAACTTACCACATATAAAACACTACTTAAAAAAATGAAAAACCATAATAAAATAAACATTTCAAAAGAAACTAGTGTATAAACAGGTTTATGTACATAAACAAAAGTAGTTAATCTAAAACGAAACTAACATTTCTCTTGTGTGTGTGACACTCGCAGCACAGAATCCAGGTTGAGCTGCTGCAGCCTGCAGCTTTGCAGTTTTCTGATCAAAATGTTTCTGCTGAAGCGCTGTGGCTAGCTTCATGATGAAATCTCTCCTACTGATATTTTCCCTGGTGCATTTCTTGTACAAAACAAAGGAATTGATGGCTGCTAGGTCCAGTGGAGATAACAAAAGGCTTGTATATATATTTAAAAAAAACACAGACAAACACACACACATATAAATATAAATTCTAAGTAGTAAAACTTGTACTTAGTAGAAATTATATTTTATATAATCGCGCGCGTGTGCGTGTGTGTTGGAAAGGTAACCAGACATACAAGTAGCTAATGCACTTTGTAATTCAGAATGTGCGCGACAACACGTGAATTCGTTTTTCTTGTTAAATGTTTTTATCCTCATGGCAACGCATGAAGCTCTCCTCACAATATTCAGAGTCGTTCTTTTCCTACTTAGTAAGCAGACACGGACATTTAAATATCCCCTCCCCTAAATGACTATAAATTGAGTAATCTGCATCGGTACGGCTGATTTCTTTTTCCTAAATCAGAACTGCATAGCAACGCATTTCCTGAAAAGTATGGCAAACAGGTTGTGAGGAACACTGTCATGTGCATGTAAACGCCGCTATTGTTGGTTTCTTTAACAATCAAGGACAGATTTCATGAATACCAAACTTGATTTAATTTATCACAGATTATAAAGCACTCTTTTAATAAGGCATGAAAGCTTTGTGAATAAGGCTCATTATGTTAAAAGACATTTTAGTCTTTATGATGTCATCTAAAAAGGGGCATTAATAGTATGATTTCATGGCACACTAACAATGACTGGTTACACTTGTCCTATTCTCACAGAATCATTCAGTTAGTGAACAACATGTTGAAACAGAACAATAAAGAGCCAGTTCTATTGTTCTACCGTTCCGAGGCCTGCTCTTTAAGAGCACGCTGGGGAACAATTGGGTTTTCCCGCTGGGGGAAGAGCTCAAGCGCATAACTGTCAGGACACTGACCGAGACAGAGGTCACTCATGAAAGATGTGATTAGTCACCCTGCATTTGTAGAAAATTAACCATATTTGCTTTACCAATTGGATGAGGTGATTATACATTTAGTGCCAAGATATTTATTAAGGAAGGTGGAGTAAAATAGACAACAGATTGCTCACCCCCCACCCCCCAACAGTGTGATTATTGGGAGAGAAAGAGAGCTTGATTTTTTTTTAATAAATGTAGTCGCTAATTGATGTTACCCCATTTGAAACGTCCAATTGTAGGCTCAGCTCACTGCTACCACCCCTGAGCTGACTTGGCGAAGACGAACACACACTGTCCTCCGAAGCGTGTGTCGTCAGCCGACCGCTTCTTTTCACTCTTCAGGCCCGCCATGCAGCCAAACCAGTGCTACAGCGTTGGAGGACAACGCATCTCTGGGCAGCTTACAGGCAAGCCTGCAGGAACCCGGCCAGTCTACAGGGGTCGCTCCCGGGGAATGCTCGGCCAATTGTGCGCCGCCCCCTGGGAGCTCCTGTCCAAGATCCCTTTCCTCTCTGTGTGGGAGCAAGGTGGCTGGTACTGTGCATGCATTAATCACATTTCCAATCGTCAAAGTCGTGATCAATGCACAGCCAAAGCAGAGGACAAAGCTACCCTTATGAAAGTGTACTGCAAAGTATAGTAGGTGACATTTATAAATATATAAAACAGAGAAATATAGTAAAGCACACTAAAAGTAATAGAAAATGGAAAGTATAGAAAAACCCATCTAAAGTAAAGTTTTACACAGAATATTGGCAAACTATGACTCTCAAATAGCTAGCCGCCATTGAACCTGACTGTTTGGGTCCACTTACCCTATCCTGGCAATGATGAATGCAAAAATGCACTACATTAAAAATTGCTAGAAAGAATAAACACACATGTTAATGTAAATTGCACTGCTTTGGCAACACTGATAAAAAGCTTGACAATCTTTGGGAATGCTCCTTTTCTGGTTTGATGGCCCTGAAGCAATCAGCAACAAAGGCCTCACCAGAATAATCATGTACCACAATCAAGGGAACTGTTCCTTCATCGCATCACTGAGTCCTTCCACGCACTGCTCTCCATACAGCTGCCCAATGCACTTCTTAATCCTCTCATATGGTTCTTTTACACTAGTCTGAAATGTCGTCTGCTTGTGCTGCAAGCCCCAGTGAATTAGGTGGTCCTTTTGTATAAAAGAAGGCATAAATATTTATGTGGAACACCCTTGAATTCGCTTTCCTGGCAAGTAACTGAGCTAGGCATCAAATGGGACACCAAGACCCCAGCATGTCATGCAATCACAATTTGGGAGACGGAAAGCTGAAATACATTATTTTGGTTCAATGCCTCTGCGTTTTCTCTAACAGACTGCTTTTTGTTTAATTTTTTTATTCCTTGAATTAAATAGTTATTTTTTTTCCTTCATTACTATTTTCAGTGCACTGTTTATTACACTTTTCCCGGATGTGTCAGAAACTAAATTATGGGTCAGGAAAATGAAATGAAAATTAAAAAGCAGATCCTCCAGTTCCACCACGGTATTAAAGAGACCCCCTTAGTAAAAGCATGGCAAAGTGTAATAGAGCACAGTGAAAGCACAGTCAAGCATAGACAAGCATTGTAAATGACAGCGACGTATGGTAAAGCATATTAAAGAACATGGCAAACCAAGGTAAACTATGGGAAATGCATAGTATAACCATGGGAAAAACAGAGCAAAACTGCAAAAAATACAGTGGAAAACTTTTATAAGGGTCTTAATCAATGCTAGTTACTCAGGTAATCTCTTGAAATATAGGCAGACATTAATAAAGGCTGGCAAATTATATGAATATCAATACAATTTCATATTCTGTTATGTTTTGTACATACTTTCTAATGGATAACCTAATTTAGACATCATTTTACAGTGCAGAATCTTGGAATAGGCTGAGGCCCTTGTATTTCACCAGTGAAAAGGGTTCGCATTGCCTATGCTTCCTTAGCAGCCTAATTAACAGGAATGCTTCATTCTTGGCTGCACTCCAAATTGGAAGCATTATGCTATAAAAAAGAATTGAGGAATCAGGACCGGGCCCCTGTCTAAGCCACCCACTGCAAAGCTGTAGTGGAATAATGAATGCAAACTGGCAGATGTGAGGAGGTAATCCAGTTAGACTGCGCACCGACTGCTTGGGTTTGTCCCCTTGAAAAGAGGCTGAGAATACAGCATTATGTGTTTGTGAAAACACTGCTCTTAAACGCTTAGTGATAGCAGAGGAGGTTGACGGGCCTAATCACACAAAATTCTACTGATCATTTTGAAGGATTAATTGCTTTAAAGCAATAAAATGTTTTAGTGTTCCCTGCAATCAGGAGGGCAATAAAACAGCGGTTTTATAGTCCCTTGAAGCCATGATGGCAGTATGTAGAAAACGACATTGTTTAGGAGCTGCTTTAGCTAGCTACAATACTATATTAAAAGTTCAATATAAGAGCTTGTCACACAGCTGGCTGAGTGGTGTCGTCAGATCCAGGAAATGAATACACAGAGACAGGACAGATGAGGTGAAATGATGAAAGCGCTGTTGCGCGGTTTATTATAAATAAAAGGTTTAAACAAAACAGAAACACAGGACACGGCACTTGAGGCCAAAATAAAGAGACAAACAAAACAGACAAACGACGTGGACGAACCAAACAAGTATCGTGCGAGCCCTCTCGCACGAGTAGCATTTGTTGTTTTTGTTTACGTTTCTCCTCTTTCTCTCCCGTTCTCCACTCTCGAACACACAACCCCGAGTGAGTGAATCGTGCATCTATATATACTGTTGTGCTGGGATTCAATTACTAATTAATTATTTACTTGAATCCCAGCACGTGAATTAATTAAGTGCAACCTCGTGCCTAACTACAATTATACAATTTTAAACACACGTGAAACACAGACCCGCTTATATCCCCGTGTACCAATCGCTATACACCAACATTAACACATGCAACATATAACACAGAAATGCACACAGGGGCGGGGCACATTGCCACAGAGCTGTTGAAGTTTTCACCTCCATTTCAGGTTTTGCTGCTAAACTGTAATATTGACAGTGTTTGTTTTTGTCATTTTTGTTTTTATTGACATTTTGTTTTCTTTTCTGTTAAGAGAAGTAAGCCAGAAGTGCTCATACCAAATTCTGAAGCAATGCTTTTAGAACAAATAGCCCAGCTGCAAATGTAAACCAGCAAACTGAAGCAGCCTTGCAATGCTGCTGTGCACTGTGCACTACAGTGGAAAAGGCAGTGTGGCCACACACTGGGTTCTGATGCCTCCTTCAATGCAGTTAGTATTGGACAGACACAGTACACATTACATACTCTATCGGGTTCTTTTTTTTCTCTCAGAAAGGGTTTTCTTAGTTGATCGGATTCTTCATGATATATTTAATAAGCAGCTTTGAGTCTGTAATTATCCATTAAGGACTATCATGTCACATAATCCAGCTGGTATCTGCTATGAGTCTTTCCTCCCCCAACTCATGAATGTGTACCCACGGGAATTGCTGAAATTCTTGCGAGTAGTAGGCTTAGACGACGCATGTACAGAAGACAGAATGACTTTCTACAATACATGTGTGCTATACTGAACCACAAGCAGTATAGATAGGTGAGCATGCTGCTACACACTGGACACTGGACCCCCTTTAAGGAAGATCCTGTTCAAATTGATATCTGTTAATGTGAGAAAGAAGAACTGCCATTATCAGCACAAATGACTTGACACCTATAAACCACAGAACCAAAAACAGCAAGTGCTTCCACTAAAGTTGTTCAAGGCTGTTCACATGGGTCATTCTACAGTTAACTGCGAGTCTGTGATCAAACTGAATCTTCACTCATTCTAATTACAGGAAAAGGGATTTGTTTTCTTTGAGTTGGAGTTTTTACTGCCCTTAAGGGGATTTCATGCTCATTATTTCCTCTTACCAAGGTAATTACTCTTTCCTGCTAATTGAGTCCGACAATGGCTTTTTACAATCACATGGATACGAAACATTACGCTTTGAAGTTACTGCAAAATCTGCCAGAATATCTACATTGGCACCACATACTGTAAAAAAGCTTATAGTCGTTTGTTACTTTGAAATCGTATTTACAAAATGAGCAATACAAATGCAGGTTATGCATCACAGTATCCAAAACTTCATTCGTTTGATGAAGGTTTTTCAATGAAGTACTGTCCACTAGATTACTGAACAGTCCTGTACTTGCATACTACAGACCTACGTTCCAATACTATTGAAGGGTAGTGTACACAGGTAAGAACAGCAATGAAGGCAGCACAATGAGCTCAATCCAAACACTGAAGTTCCCTCCGGGTGGAAAACAGTTGCATAATCTTACATGCAGAATTGCATTTTCCTTGGCTTTCCTTGGTTTTCAGACCCACAGCTGAATGAATGCAATAAAGCTACACTGGATTCAACTAGGGCTGTTTCTCCATACACACACACACTACAGTATTTATCTGTCCCCTGGAACTAACCTTACAGTTCCACTGCAAACTACCATATAATGACAACTCGTTGAGGGATACATCCCCATGAAACCAGATATACTCTACAACACTCGTCACATTCAATTCAACACAGCGCACACACACCCCAGCAGAGATAATATTCCAGTCCTACTGTACTTACAACAAAAGGATCCACAACGTTGCGTTGCGTGGTGGAGATTATATCCTTGGAGCCTGTAGTACAGCAGGAAGCTTGAACAACTGTGTGTGTCTGAGAGCTCAGTGTAAAGTGACTGGCAAAGCACACACACACACAGAGGGAGAGAGAGAGAGAGAGAGCTGGAGTAAACAGCCCCCGAGCACTCACACTGAGAGAAACATACGCTCCAATTTACATGTCAATAGCCGCTTCACCAGGGGAAGTCAGAATAATGAATGAATGACCAGAAGCAGCTCCCTGGCCAAGCCTGTCCTGTCTCTGTCTCCTATATCGTGCCTGTCCTGTGTCTGTCTCCTCAATCAAGTCTGTCCTGTCCTGTCTCTCTGTCTCCTCTATCAAGTTCTGTTGATATGAAATAGCAAGAGGGAGGTTAAAAAAAAAGTGCTTGGCAAAGCGTCTTGGGAATGTTTACATTCCGCTCTAGCAGCACGACTTAGGAATCCTTTATTGTCATCTACTGCCTGACACAGTCTACTCTGAATACTAATTAAGTCCTGACCCTTTTCTTGTTTGTAAATAAGTAAATAAGTGTTGTGTTTTGTTTACTCCTAATTTCCAAAAGCAACTAGACACTGAGCTTGTTTATTCCGTTGTTTACCTACTAGTGTATCAACAGCCTGAGTTGTCATACCTGACATTTCAGTTTTTCATCCACAACTAAAAACAATAGTGGTCATTTTTAGAGGTACTTAAAGCAGCTTTGTAAAATGTAACAACGCGCACGTTTCTGCTAGAAGTCCTCTTCTCCACTGAAGATGAAGAGAAATACTATCCTCTTTTCAGAAGCCCGATCTACACAATTGCTGTTTGGTTTGTACACTTTGGAATACTAAATGTGATACTCATTCAGTGCAATACAAACGGTTTAGTGTCAGGGTTCAAGTTATGGAAATGAAAGCAAGAAGCCTTGCAGCTTTTCCTAGTAAGTGTTTTAAATAAATACATTCTGCTACGCAATTACACAAAGGAAATGCACTCAGAAACAGCAAATAAAAAACATATTTTCTGAGGTGAAGAGAACTGCTTTCAAAATGGAATGAGACTACAGTAGCTTGGATAGTCACAGTTTTTGCCTAATTATTTCCATTGCCTGAATGTTTTTTTAATGTTTTTTTTTTACATTTTTATTAGGACCTGATTTAAACTATTTTAAACTAGGCTTATTTATCTTTTTTTATTTAGTCAGTTTTGTATTTAACAACACCTAAGCTTAATAAATGTTCATCAAAATGAAACTACTTTATTGTATTTTAACATCATAAATGTTATGCAGCTTAGCATTTTGTTTCCATTTTAAAAGTCACACCGTGTATTAAGAAACTATATCCACCTTAAAGTTTTTATCGTTTACATGCTTTTATCATCTTTAACAACACAGAAAACAATTGTGACTAAAATAGTCACAAACATTATTATTATTATTATTATTATTATTATTATTATTATTATTATTATTATTATTATTATTATTAACAGTAGTAGCAGTAATAGTAGTAGTAATAATTGAGTTTACAGTTACCACACAATTATTTCTGACCGAACAGATATTGAATCTGAGCTCAGAACTCCATTCATGAGCCAGGTCTTCACAACACAGTTGAGAAACAGTTCTTGACCAGCTATTAACAAAGGAAACCCGTCAGCTGGCTGTATCACCACCTGGTAGGCATGTAAATCTCAGTGGCATTCTGAAGGCCAGGTTACTGTGCATGTATAATCATGTATTTATACAATGCCTCTTTACAGTTCCTCGTTTACCTTTTACTAAACATATTATCAGTGTTTAATTATTAACTGTGGCAGCTTTATGGAAAAAGAGATGTGTTCTACAATATATGAATATGTATTATCCAACAACATATGACACTCCCTTATTCCCAGTCATTCTAATCGTGTCCCTTATCTCTGTCAGATAACGCATCACACGTTGGCATCCTCCCAATGTTGGATTACAGCAGAACCCTACAGGGATTTAAGCCTGTCTTCTGTCCTTACATCACAATGCACATCTGTTCCATGCCTTTCCCAATCAGATTATACATTTCCTGTAAATGAGGAAAATATACCAGCAGAATACACAGTCAGTTGATGCGTTCAATAGCGGAGAAGAAACGTCCAATATGGCTAAATATTGTATCAGACAGACCTGGCACTCTGGATGTCTGCAAGACTACCAGCATTCATAGTGATGACATTTCCCAACACCTATAATAAACATTACTTATTTGGTTTTTACAATGGTGTGTCCTTGTGACAAAAATACAATGATTCTTGGTGGTAAATCTCCGTCAAGACCTGTGGGGCGCTGAGCAGCGAGAACAGAGTTCCCTGGACGGGCTGACCTGACAGTTCTTTCCAGGGTTCAAGGGAAGTTGGCCAGCTAGGATGGGGGCGAGACTCTGTTGCAATAACGCATTGACCCAGAAGGGAAACGATGTGGCAGTCGCAGATTGGAGCGGCGGTTGCACTCGTTTACCAAGAGGTCATCTGTGACGGCATAAAAGGGGACGGAAAACCGCAATCTGTTCCTTCGCATTGTTTTTTTTTTTTTTTAATAGAACCGAGAAGGACTGTGAGCGACCCTGTGAGAAAATAGTATCGTGAGTGTTGTGTTTTGTTTGTTTGCAATTGTCTTTGTTTGTTAAATTACTTGACGGCTAAACACGTTTCCGGAGCTGTCGCCGAGGGCCAGCACTAAGCCGGAACGTCACTTTACCACTTTACCATTTCCAAACAGGATTACAAATCTCTGTGTTTCATTACCACACTACATCACCCCTGCACCTGCATCCACTCAGCCACTTTGCCAGTCCTTTATATGGAAAAAACATGCATCATTATTATACGTAAATACTGTTATTATACTAAAATAACGTATGTTACGTGTCACTCACAAACATACAAACAATTCCAACATAAACACAGAGCTGGTGGATGGTGTTGTTACAACTAAAACTGTAGACAACGCATGGTCCCGCTTTTCACTCTGAAAACATAAAGACGCAAAGGTAGGCTACACATAGCTTGTATTTTCATGTGACCGGCAACTTTTATATTAAAAAAAAAAAAAAAAAAAAAAAAAAAAATTACACTGAAATAATATGGGGAAGACTTTCCCTCCCCTGAGAAAGTTTAACAGTAGCTGTCAGAATTTAGGCGATACAGTGCAAGTGCAGTAGCTGTTCCCAGCCAAAGGCTTGGGTGACCACCACCACCAAATAGAAGAGACAGCTTGGAATGCAGCCCCAAACTGGTTGAACTGGTACACTGCCTAGTGAAGGACACTAGTGGACACCAATGCCATGTTTCCTACTAAAAGGCTTCCTCTGATGATCGTTGTCAACAACTCTATTGTACTTCGCAAGCAGGAAGGAACTGTGAAGAAAACAACATTTCAACTATGACTGCTGCGGCCAACTGTCAGAAAAGGAAGCCCCTCTAGAGTGAGAAAAACATTGCATTAACTACCGTTAACCTCACCTCCTGCCAGATCCTTTCCTTAAAGTCACACTACACTGACTGTAAACTCAAAGACAATAACAATAATGTACTAAATTAGGTTTAATAAGGTTTTAGATAATGGTAGTTTAGTTTAGGGACTGCTCTTATATTGAATGACTGATCAAAGCAGGTAAAATTGCATTGTATATGTGTATTGCTGTATGTCAGATTCTACAGTCAAATATTTGGATTTATCTCAAGCAAAAAAGGTGGGGTTACCACCTCGGAGGTACAAATAAACGGGACATGTGAGACTGGGTTGTTCAACGTTTAAACCCTCTTTAGAAATCCTATATTCATCCAAAAGGTAAAATTCATAATATCACTACTATAGTATTGCCAATTGTGTCTTTATCTGGCATTTTGGTGTTGCTGTAGTAAACTACATGGATGTGGAAGCATAAGATTACAAAACACATGACCTTTTATTATTATTATTTGTTTATTTAGCAGACGCCTTTATCCAAGGCGACTTACAGAGACTAGGGTGTGTGAACTATGCATCAGCTGCAGAGTCACTTACAATTACGTCTCACCCGAAAGACGGAGCACAAGGAGGTTAAGTGACTTGCTCAGGGTCACACAATGAGTCAGTGGCTGAGGTGGGATTTGAACCGGGGACCTCCTGGTTACAAGCCCTTTTCTTTAACCACTGGACCACACAGTCTCCTCGGCCTCACAGACACCTTTTAGTGTCCCGGGAAGGCATATTGAAATCCCAGGACAGCTTCCTCAAAACCAGGACAATCCAGGGCCAGGTGGCAACCCTAGATACAGTACTGGTAAACTTCTGCCTCTCCAGCTGTCAAGGCCAGACGGCAACCATATGCCACAGTGCAAGTAATCATTTCTTTTAGATTCATTGCAATACGTCACATTATAACACTAAGCCAGGACTCTAGAAGCCCACCTAGTAAAAGCACTGCCACTCGGAGGGTGGTGGGAGTCATGCCAGCGCAGTGCCAATCCTGCTTGGGCCAAGTTGACAATGTTGGCTGAACTGGGGAGAGTTCATCTCCTTTGCCTTCAGCAACCCTAACTGGACAGGCGCCCAGAGAGGCCAGAGAAGTGTCCTGGGTTGGACCCTTGCATCCTGTGTTCAGTCGCTTTGTAATATCTGATTGTGGCAAAGTGGTTAACAGGGAGCAGGTGCAGGAGTGCTGCGGTGATTAATAAACAGACAGACAACGATAATCCAGGTGCAAAGATGTTTTATTTTTATATTCCAAAGTCTGATGACAAAACACAGTAAATAATAATGAGAACAGGCAATACAGCGGCGTGTATTGCTCTGATTTAATCCACGGGTTGGTCCCGTAATAATAGTCCCGATCTTAAACACCCAAATGTAACACAAACACAAACACAAGTCCACAGTGAGTGCTAGAGTGTTCATGGTGTAAATACAGGTAATCGTGAACAATGGTGCACTGTGGTCCAGGTAAGTGCTGGCTTTTGGCGACAGCTCCGGATCGTGTTAGCCGTCTAATAACAACAAACAAGCAATTTTTAGACACGACAAACAAACAAAACACTCATGATAACAATACAGGTTCTCCTTCCGGTTCAGCATTAACCATTCAAAGGAACAGATCACTTCGCTACGTCCCCTTTTGTGCCATCAATCATGACCCCTTGGTTAATGAGTGCAACCGCTCCTCCAATCCGCAGCTGCCATGTCGTTTCCCTTCTGGGTCGATGACTTAGTGTATCGTAGCTCCGCACCCTTTCTAGATGATCGACTTCCGTCTAACCCTGGGAATGAATTGTCTGACCATCCAGTCCAGGGCACTCTGTTCCATTTACACAGCGCCCTCACAGGTCGGGGGGGAAATTCAAATGATAAAGCATACATTCAGTAACCTATTGTGATTAAAAGTCAAAAACTACAATTTAATTTATGATTCACTGTGTGTTGATGGTGTAAGGTGGTGTTTAGAGTTAGGGTTCCAATGAAAAGAAAAATGACTATGAAACTTGTAAGTTTAGGTTTTTTGATAATGAAACACATGTAGAGCTGATTGAGGTAGATGGTTTTAATCTCTTGTGAAACAATATTCCTGAATAGATTAAAAGAAAAGACTGGAATTTTGTTAAACTGACCTAGTTTTGGTGTCCAAGGGAGCTGCATTACTCACTGTGGAGCATTTCCATAGTGAAGAGCTCCTGTTGGGGTGGAACTCTACAGGGAGCTGCATTACTCACTGTGGAGCATTTCCATAGTGAAGAGCTCCTGTTGGGGTGGAACTCTACAGGGTGCTGCATTACTCACTGTGGAGCATTTCCATAGTGAAAAGCTCCTGTTGGGGTGGATACAGGGAGCTGCATTACTCACTGTGGAGCATTTCCATAGCACTGTGGAGCTCCTATGGGGGTGGAACTCTACAGGGAGCTGCATTACTCACTGTGGAGCATTTCCATAGTGAAGTGCTCCTGTTGAGGTGGAACTCTACAGGGAGCTGCATTACTCACTGTGGAGCATTTCCATAGTGAAGAGCTCCTGTTGGGGTGGAACTCTACAGGGAGCTGCATTACTCACTGTGGAGCATTTCCATAGTGAAGAGCTCCTGTTGGGGTGGATACAGGGAGCTACATTACTCACTGTGGAGCATTTCCATAGCACTGTGGAGCTCCTATGGGGGTGGAACTCTACAGGGAGCTGCATTACTCACTGTGGAGCATTTCCATAGTGAAAAGCTCCTGTTGTGGTGGAACTCTACAGGGAGCTGCATTACTCACTGTGGAGCATTTCCATAGTGAAGAGCTCCTGCTGGGGTGGAACTCTACAGGGAGCTGCATTACTCACTGTGGAGCATTTCCATAGTGAAGAGCTCCTGTTGGGGTGGATACAGGGAGCTGCATTACTCACTGTGGAGCATTTCCATAGCACTGTGGAGCTCCTATGGGGGTGGAACTCTACAGGGAGCTGCATTACTCACTGTGGAGCATTTCCATAGTGAAGAGCTCCTGTTGAGGTGGAACTCTACAGGGTGCTGCATTACTCACTGTGGAGCATTTCCATAGTGAAAAGCTCCTGTTGGGGTGGATACAGGGAGCTGCATTACTCACTGCGGAGCATTTCCATAGCACTGTGGAGCTCCTATGGGGGTGGAACTCTACAGGGAGCTGCATTACTCACTGTGGAGCATTTCCATAGTGAAGAGCTCCTGTTGGGGTGGAACTCTACAGGGAAGTCTGTTCTCTGGAATAGCCCTTAACTTGTTATACTGTTCCTGCAGTTACGGATATCAAGGATTTACCAGCGGAGGCCTTCGTCAGATCTGCTGCCTTGCCCATTGTGACTAAGAGCTGAGTTGCAACAGAGTGATGATGCTTTCATTACAGAATACATGTCAGGGATGCCATACTGTATGCATGCATGGTACATTAATTATTCATGCAATGCAATGTCCGCTGGAAAATAAATATCTGGGTTCACTGAGCACCTGGAGTTTGGGAAGCTTTTAATTGTCAATAAGCAACATTTTTACCATTTGAAACATCAGAACCGTTAGGAACGGTTACGATGGCCAAGGCTGTGGTTGCATGCAGGTCTAGCACACAAGATTGCAGTTCATGATAAAATACCATAACAGCTGGTTACTTTACGATTTCAAATGGCCTTGGGGTTTTTGGCAGTGAACAGATGTTAACAAATTTTCCTTTAAAAAAAGCAAATGACAGACAAGAGGAAGAATGTGAGGATAAACCATGAGACTTAAAAAAAGCAGTGTCATCGGAGCGGGTTAAGCCTGATGAAACATGCCCAGAGTTCAAATTTGGGCCAACAGGCAGTAGTAAAAGCTGCCCTTTAAACGTAAAGCTTATGATTTAGGGCTGAGGTCAAAATGCAGATGGCAGAAGATGGGAGGCAGCTGTTTAAAAAGTGTTACAAAGTTCCCTGATCCTCTCCATCACAGTTTCATAGCGAAGGAGGGTTGTTTTAAATATTGACAGAGGAGAGGGGGTAGAAAAATAAACTGAGCACTGCACCGCACCTGGAACAAGGGTAGCGAAAGCTAAGGCCATGCCTGCCTACATACAGTTTATTCATTCTCCCCGCCCAGGTTTCTAGGACTGGTTTTGTTGGTTGTGTGGCTGCAGAGTTCCAGACACAACACCTCCCAGTTCAGCTACAATCTCAGCAGGTCTATGTTCCCAATTGAAAAACCCATAGCAGTTTAAACATCAAAAACAAAGAAAGAACTTGGGAGGGACAGTTGATAGCAAACTTCATCTTTGAAGTTTTATTTTTTTTTATTATAAAAGTACTTCTGCTACCCTACCTTGCACACAGAAATGCAGTGAAGTTGGAATAAGAGGCAACAGAATAGTGATGTGGGTTCTCCAGGCAACACTGACAAGAACAGGGAAGCAGCATTGGCAGGTATCATGTTTCCTTACTGGAAATATCATAACAGATCAGCGAACAGAAACTACTAAAGCTTTGAATAACAAAGAAAGTATTTTGTTTTGCAACGTTAATGTTTCTATAAAGCATGTGCTAACGATTTTCTGTGGGATTCAAACCTGAACCGTAACACTTGTGCCTCACCCCTGCATCCCTGCATACCGGTCTGAGTCATTCAAAACAAATGACTGAGGCCGGAGGGTGAACAGCAGTTTTTTGTTTTTTTTGTAAACTGAAATGCCATCCAATCAGGCCTATCATGTGTGCTAATGGAGAGGGAGGCTTGTGGCTCTCTAGGAAATGGCTTACTCCATGATTTCCATTACATGAGAGTAGATGTTAAAACTTCATGCTGATTTGAACTTGGCTCTCGCCAAGATAAGCACCAACTAAGACGTAGCTTCACAGTAAACTAATGTGATCCATATGTGTCTCCATCCATTTGCGCTTCCTTCTGTCTGGTGTTGATGGCTGAAGTGTAATGCTGGCTCCAGGGATCAGCTTATTGCCTCCCTAACGCATCAGCACACACAACGGCTGCGATGCTGGCTCCGGGGATCAACCATAGTGCGGTCTCCCCAGCGCATCAGCATGACTACCGTCTGGATTGAGCTAAGTAGGGTACATCTCTGGGGTCTTCAAGTGGGCACCTTCCATCCTCGGTGTTTTGTCGACTAGCCCACGACACCTCAAGAGGGCTCGACGGTGATTCTGGCGTCCCAGCATCACCCTCCTCCGTCCTCCACTCAACTCAGCCCAGCTTACTTACCTGTACATCAGCATTTCTTTCTTTCTATTGTGCTTGAGATCCCCAGCCAGAATCTTTCCGTCTCAACCACAGCCAGTTGCTGCTCCTCTCTGCTGCTTCAGATAAGTTCTTCACTGTGCGACGCAACTCTTGGCCATTGAATCCGACATCTCTGAGAAACCGGGTTGTAGAGTGTGCCACAAATCCTCGACATCCCACTTCCACTGGGTAAACCCAGACTCTCCATCCTCGCTGTTCCGTTTCAGTGGCTAGTTGAGCATACCGCAGTTTCTTCCTCTCATACGCCTCATCTACAGCATCCTCCCATGGCACTGTTAACTCTACCAGGTGAACAAGGCGTGCTGATCCAGACCACAAGACAATATCTGGTCGAAGGTTTGTGGTGGCAATCTCAGGTGGAAAAATAAGCTGTTGACCAACATCTGCCAGCATTTTCCAGTCTCTAACAGCTTCCAGTTGTCCTGGGCGAGGTTTGATTGTAACACATTTTCTTGGTGGTTGCTCTCCTGGGCGGAGGAATGTTGTCTTTTGTGTGTAATGTTTTGATGGAACAGGTGGCAACTTATTGGTCATGTTACGCTTGTCTTCCAATGCTAAGGCCAAACATCGCAGCACCTGGTCATGGCGCCAAGTAAACCGTCCTTGGCTAAGAGCCACCTTACATCCTGTCAAAATGTTCCTTAATGTTGCAGGTGATGAACACAAAGGACATGAGGGATCCTCTCCTACCCAGAGGTTTAGGTTCTGTGGTGATGGGAGAACATCATATGTTGACCTTACAAGGAAACTGATCCTGCTCTGTTCCATTGACCATAGGTCTTGCCAGCCAATCTTGCGCTGTTCCACACTCTCCCATCTCATCCATTCTCCCTGCTTGCCCTGGGAAATGGCCTTTATACACCTCATCCGCTCCTCCTGCTTTTGCACCTCGTTGACTACCAGCTTCCTCCGTTAAGCTGGGGCTGCCTTGTGCCATGTAGGAGGAGCTGAACTGAGACCAAGACCCCCTCTTCCATGCTGAACTTGCCCCATGATATCACCAATTCGAAGGGCAGCCTTTGCATCCTCCACAGCTTTCTTTGCCGCCCACTTTCTTCCAGTTTTCAACACAGGTGCTGCCTCCCTTACGCATTTGTCGCATGACTCTACTAATGTCATTTCCAGTCGGACCTTGGCGCACTTAAACTCCTCGGTTAGAGCGGAGACAGGTAGCTGCAGTATTCCTTTACCATAAAGTCCCACTCTGCTGAGGCAGCGTGGAACTCCCAACCATTTCCTGATGTGTGAACTGATTAAAGCTTCCAGCTTCTCTACTGTTGTCAAAGAAACCTCGTACACAGTCAGTGGCCACAGCAACCTTGGCAGTAGACCAAACTGAAAGCACCAAAGTTTTAGTTTGCCTGGTAAAGCGCTGCTGTCTATGCTCTTCAACCCTTCCACAGCTTGTTGTCTAACTTCTCCCACACGAACTGTGTCCTTTAGATCCCCGTCGTACCATCTACCAAGGCTCTTCACTGGTTTCTCAGACACTGTTGGTATTGCCTCACCATTAATGAAGAACGTTTTATCTACTACTTTACCTTTAATTATAGAGATGCTCCTTGATTTATTGGGCTTGAATTGCATTTGTGCCCATTCAATGTTATTGGTTAATTTGCCCAATAACCGATTAGTGCAGGCTACTGTTGTAGTCATGGTTGTCATGTCATCCATGTATGCTCGAATTGGTGGTAGTCGCATTCCAGAAGCCAAGCGCTCTCCTCCCACTACCCATTTTGATGCCCTAATGATTACTTCCATTGCCATGGTAAAAGCCAGTGGAGAAATGGTGCATCCTGCCATTATTCCAACTTCTAGGCATTGCCATGTAGTGCTGAATTGTGAAGTTGAAAAACTAAATTGCAAATCTCCAAAGTAGGCTTTCACTAGATTTGTTATTGTCATTGGTACACTGAAATAAAGCAGTGTCATCGGAGTGGGTTAAGCCTGATGAAACATGCCCAGAGTTCAAATTTGGGCCAACAGGCAGTAGTAAAAGCTGCCCTTTAAACGTAAAGCTTATGATTTAGGGCTGAGGTCAAAATGCAGATGGCAGAAGATGGGAGGCAGCTGTTTAAAAAGTGTTACAAAGTTCCCTGATCCTCTCCATCACAGTTTCATAGTGAAGGAGGGTTGTTTTAAATATTGACAGAGGAGAGGGGGTAGAAAAATAAACTGAGCACTGCACCGCACCTGGAACAAGGGTAGCGAAAGCTAAGGCCATGCCTGCCTACATACAGTTTATTCATTCTCCCCGCCCAGGTTTCTAGGACTGGTTTTGTTCGGTTGTGTGGCTGCAGAGTTCCAGACACAACACCTCCCAGTTCAGCTACAATCTCAGCAGGTCTATGTTCCCAATTGAAAAACCCATAGCAGTTTAAACATCAAAAACAAAGAAAGAACTTGGGAGGGACAGTTGATAGCAAACTTCATCTTTGAAGTTTTATTTTTTTTTATTATAAAAGTACTTCTGCTACCCTACCTTGCACACAGAAATGCAGTGAAGTTGGAATAAGAGGCAACAGAATAGTGATGTGGGTTCTCCAGGCAACACTGACAAGAACAGGGCAGCAGCATTGGCAGGTATCATGTTTCCTTACTGGAAATATCATAACAGATCAGCAAAAAGAAACTACTAAAGCTTTGAATAAAAAGAAAGTATTTTGTTTTGCAACGTTAGTGTTTCTATAAAGCATGTGCTAACGATTTTCTGTGGGATTCAAACCTGAACCGTAACACTTGTGCCTCACCCCTGCATCCCTGCATACCGGTCTGAGTCATTCAAAACAAATGACTGAGGCCGGAGGGTGAACAGCAGTTTTTTTTTTGTTTGTTTTTTTTTTAAAACTGAAATGCCATCCAATCAGGCCTATCATGTGTGCTAATGGAGAGGGAGGCTTGTGGCTCTCTAGGAAATGGCTTACTCCAAGTATAGGGTGGTAGCAGTAAATTACAGCTTTATGTACGAGAGAGTGAAATACATAAATACAGTGCTCCCTCGCTATGAGGCTCTCAGTTATAATGCGCCTCGGATATAACACTCCTACAGCATGTCCCCCAATTCCCTATACTAGTGATTCATGCAATATTTCTACAGTAAATACAGTACCGGTGTTGTTCAAACTGTAAGCAACTTCTCAGTCTAACTTCTGTTTCTGTCTCTCCCTTTTAGTATCTGAACTGAAGAAAAGCTGCGCTGGCACTTTATAACACAGACATCTTACTCAGCATTCATTTTATAACTAAATAAATATTAGGTCTATTACGTGGTTATCTTTCTTAATGTATTTACTTTTTTGCTGCGAGAGGAGCTGCAGCTTTCTCCAGGAGACGAGACGCTTCAGCTTCGCTTCAGCCCCGCTCCAGCAGCCGAACCTGGGGCGAGCCCATTCCCTCTTCACCTCACCCGAACCGTTCTCCTTCTCGAACTTGGTTTGCTTGTCTGTCACTTCGAACTGAACTCCTGACTGCCGTTTAGCCAAACTATTTATAGTTTAAAAACTGCTAATTAAAATGATCCATGAGCGGGAATGTTACCTTTTTTTTTTTTGTGTAAAAATATAGCGTGAATTCCAGGTGCTTTATGCATGGTTAATTCATGGAAAGTTACATTTTTGCTTCACTATATGTGCATTATAGAGAGGGAGTTATTTTGTATTTTAATCAGATGTGTGTTGTTATTATGTGTCCTGTGGTGCTCCCCACCCCCTCCCACATTTATTACGCTCATATTGTGCACCCCCCCCGAGACCCATGTTATAGCGAGGGAGCACTGTATTTCAATTATAATGGGGTGTGTGGGGTGGACAGCTGCACATGCTATTTGATACACACACACACTCACACACAGAGGAATCAGAAGGGCCTGGTGGAAATGGTGTCATATGGACAGGTCTAATGTGACCTCACCACCAGAATATGGAAGTGGTATTCCTACTCACCACAAGGGAAACAAAGGAAAAATCTAATTTCATTTTAAGAACAATGAGCAAGATGTTCTAAGCGTTTACACTTGTCTTTAACATTGAACACAGTAAATGTAACCCTAACTGGGCAAGCGATTTTCTAGTTCAGTAATACTGGTTAGTAATTCACTTGATTAACCACCCCAGTCCCACTCCCCCCACGTGTTTAAAGCTGCATCCTCACATCATTAAAATGTATCTTCTGTTTCCTCGTTTCAAAAGTCTGTTTGCTTTGTTATCAACGTAGATATACTGCTGCCAAGTTTTTTTTTTTTTAATGTTTGCATTCCATATGAAAATCAATCTGATTAGATGGCAATTTGTTGGCACTTCTTCCCAACATTGACTCGCGTAGATGTAGGCATGTGGTCATGGTTAAAGAAAGCATCTAACCACTAAACAAGTGTGACGAGAAGCCAATCTATGCCGATCTGATGGGTGATACAGGAAAACACACTTTACTCACAAAGACATCACAAAGGGGATTCAGAAGGCGATAGATTTTTTTTTTTTTTTTGTACACGCAATTTGGAAATGATGCAGAATTTCAACAGGAATAAAAATAAAAAAGCAATTTTATACTGCACAACTTCATCTCTTTGTTTATTAATTTCTTACACAGGCAAAGTTAAGCAAGACTATCTACAGTGCTTTCCAGTGCTCCGAGAATCAGTCCTTTATGGGTTTGCCTGTACACTTCAGAATACAGGTACACTGTAGCCACACTTCATCTCAGTCACAGAATTGTGTACGAAGTGCATGTATAGGGTTTCTCTAATTCACTGAGCCGGTAGCAACACTGAAGCTGTTCAAATAACAGTAATACACAATCATCATTTAAAAAATAAACATTGTGTGTATTTATTGCCCATCATAAAAACGGTTTTCTTTCTATTATCACCTGATCAAAACATGTTAAATGTAGATCCACTGTGTTACTATTGCTGGCAAGTCCGTCGTCTGTAAATAGCTCTGTGGTCTGTAAATAGTAAATACTTATAATTATTCAATTCTGCTACCAACACTGTCGCCCGGGTTAGACTAGTTGGTTATCCTCAAATGAATTTCTCCTTTTGTATTTGAAATGAGTATTTCATTTTAAAGGTTGACAGAAGTGTTATGAGGGTTTATTAGCTTAGGTGGAAGAGTATAGAGATGTGCTTGTTACACCCAGCTCTTTCCTAAGCTTCTGCTCCAAAACACGTTATTGCAGAACACAGGGCTTGCACTGCACAAAATAACCCAGAAACACTGCTAAGCTGTTAAAAGTTATATTTAATAGAAAAACTAGGCTACTTCAAGTGTGCTTTCTATAGAAAAGACTTTCAGCATACACAAAACGGGCCCAAAGTCATTACTTGATTTTATGACCGTCGTACTTATAAAAGCCTAAGCAAATTGACAAACACAATATAAAATTAAATCACCGTGCAATAGTAAGAAAAATGTAACTTTTAGGCGATAGAAGTAACCTTTTTCAATGTGCACGCCTATCTGTCTCCATCTGTAGTGTACAGAGTGGACGAACTGCTTAACTGAAGTCCAAGCAGCTGTCAACATTTTACATTTTCTACTTTATCATTTTTCAACGTGGTAAAAACAGTGGAATTAGCATACTCGAATTAACTGGAATTACACACACACACACGAAAATAATCCTCGATCCCCCTTTGAGGATATCGAGAGAAAAAAAACAACACATTGACCTACTGTACTGTCCGTGTACCCTCCCAAACGGAAATGGAACTGCGTATGTGGTCATCATATTCCAGGTGATCAAAGAAAACAAAAAAAAAACAACATAAAACTACAACATAGCACGTGCATACATGTTTTCAAACTTTTTTTACGAGCTGAAAAATTGTTACATAGCCGACAAGAAGAAAAAAAAAAAGATTTTCACCAATAGAACACACTGAAAGAGAGTCTATTAAAACTTTATAAACTGTAGCATGTACTATATACCAAACACTTCAAAAGCTAGTCTATGAAAACGGAAGGGCTCAAAACACGATTACATTTAATAATAACATACCTTTATCTGCCTTTCAGCAAGTTTTTTGTTTAGTTTCAAATCAATAAACCAATGTATTAAATTTTGTTGCTTCGAATTTTCTGTCAGTAATACCTGAGCTCCTCCGCCCCCCAAACTGTCTTCTTTTGACAAGCATCCAACTTTTAATCTACGTATTTATGAAGCAATTCATACCTATAAAGACCAGCGACCTCTTCTGGAAATTACTTAAATAACATCTTAAAAAACAAATACCTTTCAAATATACAGCACTAGATTTGGTATAACCCATTGTCCTTCTTAATGAGGACGTGCAAATTAGGTTAACTTAAACAAATAATAATACAAAAATAACTTTAATTGAATTATTACTTTTTTCTGGATATTACAAACAGAAGTTTTAGTTAATCTGGATATTTGATCAAAACCTTACACCGCTGACATTTTCGACTGTACATAATTCGCACACTGAAAAATGCAAGACTTGAATTTCTTTTAGTCTGGTTCTGGACTAGGAGAGCCATCTCGTGGATATCTCAAAAAGCACAACAGAGCAATAGATACTGTAGGTATTGTAGCCTACTGTGGTAAAGCCACTGCGCTGTGAACTGCAAGGTAGGCTTTAAAAAATTCGGCACTTTCATCAGTTACTTTTCATACAAGGATAAAATCAAATTAGACTAGTACTAGAACATTATCAAGGCAGACTTTTCAAATGCATTGCATTGTATGGACTGTGCGTAGTACAATGAAACTCGATTTGTATTGTACATGCTTCAGTTTGCACTCTTCCCTGGTTGTTGTAGAGTTACAATTGTGATTTATTATTAGGCTTCCAAGCCCGTAGGCTGGGGAAGCCTATTGTTTTTGTTAGGATTATTATTATTATTATTATTATTATTATTATTATTATTATTATTATTATTATTATTATTATTATTATTTTTCTGCCAAAACATGCTCAAAAACTCACGAAATTCGGTACTCTGGTAGATGCCTATGGATCATAGTCGGTGATATTCAGCAAATTTGCGCAAGTCTCACGGTTCGTCAGCCATATTGGATTTTGCGGAATTTGTTAAAACGCCTATGTATCGGAAACCGCTTACTGCAGAGCTCTGAAAATTGCTATACATGTTGAGGGATAGTCCACGGTTAACAGTTGTTAATATGAAACCGATTGGTTCTGTGGTTTGGCAACCACATTGATTAATGACATAAAATTACAATAAAAATATAAAATCATCAAAATTCAAACATCTTCTTCTCTGAAACCGCTTATCCGATTGAAACAAAAATTGGAATAAAACATCTCAGTATGGTCATCTGTTACGCTTGTTCGGGAATTTGCTACTGTGAAAATCATGGCGTCCACGCTGCATGACATCATCAACATACGCAACTGGCTATAAAACTGCGTATAACTTCTTATCGGCTGCACAAAAATGCACGAAATTTGACACAGATGTAGAGGACTATGGGATGTTGTGTAGTGGTCAATATGGCAGCCTTTGGTCACATGGTGTGGCAGCCATCTTGGATTTAATGAAAAGTTTGGACAATATTCAAAAGTCTTCTTCTCATGAACGGTAAATAGCACAGCTGTGAAAAATTTTGTACATAGTGCGCTCATGTCCACGATTGATCCTACTTAAGGAAAAATGGATCAGTCACATGGTGTGGCAGCTATGTTGGATCTTGCATAAAACACTTAAACAACAACTGCTCATGAACCCTTTGGCTGATTGACATGAATCTTGGGTATACGTTATCTTTGTACTGTCCTCTAAAAAAGTTAGTCAGGAAAAGTTCCTACATCAACAAACATGACCGCCATGAGCCAATCAATATGGGTGACATGACAGTTTTGCCAATTTTTCACCCTGAAATGACACATTCCCACCACTGGGGACAGCTGCTAACATGGAAAAGTCTGCAAGGTATGGAAAAAATTTAGCAAGGTATAGCAAGGTATAGAAAAAAGTATGTTTGTAATTTATTAGATGTGGCTTTTGTTGTTTTACAAAAGTGCTGTGTTTATATGAGCACTATAGGTAATGCAAGTAGTGTAATGTGTAATGCATAAATAGTTTTATATAGTATGGTTAACTTCTGCAAAGGTCAAATTTAAAGCTGGCTGTAAAACTTCCCATAAATTCTTATTGACTGCAGATGGATGATTGAAGCCAAAATGAGCATAAATGATCTAAGTATGATTATCTTTTACGGTTGTTCAAGGGAAGTTGCCACAGTAGAAAACATGGCTGCTGTGGGCCAATGAGATTTCATCATTGATCATCTAACCAGTGATTCCAATATTTTGGCCAAAACTGACACAGTCAGCTGTGTCCAAAATGATTTATGCTAATGTTTCATCTTTAACAACCGATGCGCTTAAATTTCACACTAACTGCTTGGAAGCCGTAAAGTTGCTCGCATCTCTAGTTAGTATTATTATTATTCCTTCGGTAGGTGTAAAGTTACTAGCCTCTGTGTTTCCTGCTGCACACTTACAGACACTCTTTTGCACTTTGTGTTGGGACCAAGTCAAAGAAATCCACTACACGGTGCACTGCGCTATCTGGGTAGTTTCAGGTATCACTTTTGAGGAATATTCTTTTGATTGTTTCCTTGTCTATGCCTATACTAGGTCCCTGTCCCTGAATTCAAATTGATGGCATCGCAAAGTTATCACCTGTCTGCTACAAAAACAACTGCCAAAATGAACTAATACATTATGTAGAAATAAAATGCCTGCCTAAAACTATAGGATATATGTTGGAAAACACACATCAGACAATAATTAAAATAGCTATTGAATCGTGTGTGGCCTGTGCGACTCTCAAAATACAGTACGTTCGTCACTGAGAATGTCGCGGCATTGAAACACTATAGCAGTGTAGCCGCAGCCCAAATATACAGCTATCCTAACAACTTCAAATCCCAGGGTCCATCAGTGCTCAATGTTATAGTAACCAGCTAACACAAGTGTCTGTCTATTGGAAACGAAGGAACCCATAGATGAACGCCTTTATAATAAAGATTTGTGAATAAATAATAACACATATCATAATAATCATCTCCATCGTTGTAAATTTTTCCCCTCGTTTCCAGTTTTGCATGCTTGGACTCGGAGGCGGGTCAGTTTTGGCAGGCGGGTGAAAGTTCACAATGGCATGAAAATATCAGGTGACAATGTGAATGTGGAATAGCGCTGCTGCACTATTACTGGGAGAGTTTCATTCTGGAAACTCATAAACGCGTTTGGGTACAATGAGCCAAGATAACAAAAAGTATGGCGAGGAAGAGGGGGAGGAAGACAGGTCGCTCACAATGACTGGTGTTGATGATGATGATGATGATGATGATGATGATGATCTTGACACCTTTACCGACGGGGACCTTGACAGCGGGTGCGAAGATGGGGGTAACTAAGCTGCTACTAGAGTACACCTATACTTTTATATCGAGTTCAAGGCATTAAGTAAGAACTACCGAGGTTATGAGTGTCGTTACACGCCGTTAAGTTTATGAAAATAAGTATCGACATTTCATATTTAAAAACAAATTATTGTGAAGAAGAAAAAAAAACGTTTTCAAAATAAATGTCTGACAGTATACAGTAAACTTGGTTTCACAAAGGCTTGTTTTGCTTTTTGTGTTTGGGGTGACATTTCTGTAAATTAAAAAGCGACCATGAAAATGTACGGCAGACTTTGTAACTGCTGTATGTAACTTTTTAATTAGTATGTATTTCCAGTGTTTTGCTATACAATTGTAACGGTAAAGTTCTGAAGCATACGCATGCGCGTGTGAAGGGCTGGGGCTGTGGTTGGAATTTGACAAGTTGCCCTCTCGAGTGAAAATGATACATGTGTCGTCCGCCTAGCAAGTAGCTCAGTCACTGTGGAGACTCAAAATACAGGAATGTGTTTTTCTCTCTGTGTTATACCTAGCATATTCAATTTATAGTCTGTTCAAGCAAACATGTAAGTACCATACTCTGTTACAGAGCCCGTTTTGAAGCCAGCAGAATGCTAACTTTGTCATTTTTAGAATGCTATAAAAGATAGTGAACACAAAAAGATGTTACGTTCTGCATAACAAACCCATGCTCTCTCCTTTTCAAAAGAAATACATGTACCACCCACTGTTGTCTACTCAATTGCTCTAAACGCATCAAAATACCTGCTGTTGTGCAAATCATTTGAAGAAGGTGCCCAAAATCTCACAGTTTGTGGGAGATTCTTAACTGTATTTTGTCTTTAAAAATAATTTTTAGGTGGATCAATTGAATAGACACCATTATGTTAGGATGAAGGCTACAGCAATCCTTCTTCAAAAGAGATTTCAAAATATAGGGAGCACTATGTTTGAAGTCATTGTGAGCGCTTAATATTGCAATTATTTAAACACTAAACTAAAAATAATAATAGAAGACTCACTGGACTCCTTTGTGTTTCTTACAGATTATGGTTCCCAATTAGCATTCTGTATACATATTGCTGTGGCTGTTCAAAATGCAAAATTGGGTTTACGAAGTCATCAATAATCAATTGGATTATGCAGATGTAGTTTTTATATACAGCTATGGGCAAAGGTTTTGCATCCCCCTATAGATTGAACACATTGTGCTTCATAAAGTCGAATGAAGCCTGCTGAAATGTTACGTTAAGTTATTGAATTACATACCGCTTTGTAGTTTTCCATATCTTTAACAAAAAAAAAACTGACAAAAAATGAAAAATGTGACATTTCAAAATCTAATATAAAATACTAGTATTACTATTATGGATTCCGGTAGACTTTTGCGATATCATTTTGTAGTTTCTTTGATCCTGGTGACTGGCAGTAAAATAATTCAGCACAACAAACAGCAAGTGAAAAGCAAGTGAAGAAGATGAAACTGGATTGTGTGTGGCTGCTGTCTCCGAGGACCCCTGCTAAACAAGACGAGGCGTCTAAAGAGATACGGCCTATATCTGGAAGAGCAAAAGGTGCCTCGTAACGAAGTTTAGATTCATATACTCTCTCTGCAAACTCAACAGGCATGCTACCTCTCGGTTTTGGATCTGCAGTTAAACTTGAAGGCTGCAACCTTTTTCATACTTCAGACACCAGTGTTCTGTATCCTAAAATGAGATGGTCCTTTCCTTATGGTCTTTACAATGCCACTCTTGTCAGGTATATAATTCTAATTCAGGAACACGTGCATCTGATTATTCTGCTCTTACGTGGAGCAGGAATACAGACGGCTGATTCATCAGGGTTCTGCTTAAGACAGTCCAGGAATGTGTTCTGGGCTCCCAGTGTCTTCAAAATTAAATGCGCTAATCAGAAAGGGTTTTGTTACATAAGGGTCTGCGTACATTCTACAGCAAGTGTTGTTTCTCCTCGAGTGATCAAGAGAATAACAAAACTGTCAACAACAGCATCATCTTCTAAACAACCCTGAGACGCTCATCACATTTTTACACAGCTTAACAGAATTAATAGGGTAGCTTGTTGTGTCACTTTGACAAAACAGGATCTGACAGGCCTGTCAGTTTAGGAGCTTCGCCTCTCAGATGCCTGCTGTAGCAGTGAAGTGAACGCCACCTGGCACGACACTTCTGACTAGTTACCCACCTCTGTGTCTGTAAATCCCTGCCAATGGGGATCTATTGGGTACGGCATATTTACCAACCCCCCCCCCATGTTCAATACCCATACAGAAATGTACTTCTTTTATTGTGAACCCCACGGATTGTCTCAGCCAATCAGGTTCTTGAATAGAGCGGTCAATATCCCACAGGTAGATGCTCTCTAAAAGCCAACAGGTTTTCAGAATCTTGACGGTCAACTTTGAATAGCAATATGCAGGTGGTGGACAAAAAAATGGAAACACCAATGTAAAGTCACTTAATAGGGCGTTGGGCCACTATGGTATCCTGCTCTGTGGAGTTCTCGGCAGACCGTTTTTGATGAAACTGGCTGCTCACGCCCCAGGTTGAAATTTGCAGTCAATTGATCTGCATGCTCGCCTGTTTTGCCTTGCACTTCAAATTAATGCACGGATATCACGATTCTGGAGTATGCGCTTCCGCCCACTGTTGCCCTTTGCTGATGATGTCTTTCCCTCGGAGTTCCATGCCGACATCACCTTAGACACCGTTGCTCATGAAACATCAGCAAGTTGAGCTGTCTTGGTCACTGAAGCTCCTGCCAAACGCACCCCAACAATCACCTCTCTTTCAAAGTCACTGAGGTCTCCTCTTGCAGCCATGCTAGCCATAATTATAGGCAACCAGGCCTGTCCAGCATTTTTATACATGACCCTAAGCATGCTGGGATGTTATTTGCTTAATTAATGCATGAGCCACACCTGTGTGGAAGCCCATGCTTTCAATATACTTGGTGTCCCTCAGGTGTTTCCATTTTTTTGTCCACTACTTGTACGTTTCAAGCAGCCAAAATATAACCTCAAACAGTGGTACTCAGTGCTCACCCTCATGATCAGGTCCAGTCAGGGGTAGGTATATTCGGATTGTTTATGATGAGCCAGTTCTTTAATGGGGTGCGGGGGTGTTCTCCTGTGATTTACACTGACAGGTGCTCTTTCTACACAGTCAAACCAGACTGTTCGTTCACGTCACTAAACGTTTGTTTTTTTTTCCCCTTGACACTGCGTTGCATGTGTTTCAGTTCTAGGGTGCAGGGACCCCTTCAGCTCTGAAGTGAAGCCGCGTATCCTGCTGATGGGGCTCCGGCGGAGCGGCAAGTCCTCCATTCAGAAAGTGGTCTTTCACAAAATGTCCCCCAACGAGACTCTCTTCCTGGAGAGCACCAACAAGATCTGCCGGGAAGACGTGTCCAATAGCTCCTTCGTCCACTTCCAGATCTGGGACTTCCCTGGGCAGATCGACTTCTTCGACCCCACCTTTGACTATGAGATGATCTTTAGGGGGACCGGCGCCCTGATATTCGTCATCGATTCTCAGGTAAACAGCATGGGCTACATTTTGAAAGCTTTTAATATAGTTACCAGCACGGTTTCTGTCTAAAACAAAAGAAAGAATGGTTAAAGATCTCTTACTGTATTACTGATAACTTGTCTAGTCATGATTATTTATTGCAGTGATACGTTATGAAATCAGAAGTCGTATTGTCTGCGATAAGCATGTTTATGACAGAGCTACAGCTAAAAGGGATCAGCGGCATTGCTACCAAGATGTTTGGTTTCTCTCTTTCTGGAGACAGCTGCTAAAGAGATGCTGGAGGGAGGGGGTTAGGAGCCATGTAATTAAACTGGGCATAAAAAAACCCCGATGCTGTTCATGTGTTTATTTATCAATTTAATAGTCCAATTGTCATGAAAATACAGTCCTCGCTTTGGTAAAGTAGTTACTAGGGAGAAAATGCTCATTATGGTCCAATCCTAGTTCTATGAATATTAAACTTATCAAAGAGACTTTAAAATGAAGCCCAGCATTACATAAAAGCAACCTTGTCCACACTGCTCAAATCATTTCAGTTTATTTAGCAGTCATTATCATTGTCCAATATGTTCCTCCCCTTATAAAGGATGACTACGTGGAAGCCTTGAGCAGACTTCATCTTACAGTGACCAGAGCCTACAAAGTGAACCCCGACATCAACTTCGAAGTTTTCATTCATAAGGTTGATGGACTGTCAGATGACCACAAGATTGAAAAACAGAGAGATATTCATAAGCGAGCCAATGATGACCTTGTGGATGCAGCTTTGGAGAGAATCCATCTAAGGTAGGAATTAAAGTTTGTCGACAGAGAAGGAGATATTCACTGTAGGTAAGCCAGGTATAGGGAAGCAGGGCTTTTAAAAGTAAAATTCTACATTTGAAACAGAAAAAAACATACTGACGTATTAACCATGTTTCACACGTCAAAAGCTTTTGAGGTTGTCTTGTAAGCACAATGTGGTGGCTTACAAGAGTTCACTTTATCAAAAGTTCACTTTATGAATTGCTAAACAAGCATTGTGGCACTTTCCAGGGCTAGGTTATGTAGCTGAGCATGGCTAAACCAGCCAGCAGTGCAAGTCAGTGATGGATCTACTTGCTGTTTGCAAGCATGTTTGCATTTATACCCAGATGATGTGTTTAAAATGACACAGGGTCGCTTGAAAGTTGTTTTACTAACCCAGCCTGTTGATTCCTGCTCATGGATTATATGTGACATTCTGCGCCATTTGTACAAAGTATGTGAAGAAAGCGACATTTGAAAACAGTGATACTGACACTCTAAAATGTATAACTCTAATTTTTTACTCACCTTCAATGGGTTAATATAAAATTAATACGTGGCAATATCTAGATCTGCCACCATTCAGATCCCATTACCTTTTCAGCAGTTAAAAGCAAATGTGTATAAAGCAAATGCTACTACAGTTCATAACTTTCCTAATAATCTTTATAGTATCAAATGTGTTAATAAAGTATTAAGAAATGGTAACTTGTCGGAGTTGGTGGTTAAGTTGTGGGGTATGTAAAGTAAAAAGAAAACAATATATAGAGTTAAAGCCTTGCTGTTTAGAATTGAAATGGACCTTGTAGAGGCCATCGAGTGGCTCTCATGGTAAAGGCAGGGCCTCATGGTGTGCAGGTAGCTCTCCACAGTCTACTATAAAACTACTCGGTGTAAAGAAGCAATGAGCATCGCCGTGGCATCGCAGGAGCCCTACTGATCTTCGGTTCTCCTGAGCTGTTGAGCAGAACAGAATTGTACATTCTAAATGAGGTATTTTTCTGTGAACATGGCGGTACGGAGTGTAACCCTGCTGTCTTCCTGCCCACAGCTTTTACCTGACGAGTATATATGACCACTCGATATTTGAAGCCTTCAGCAAGGTTGTGCAGAAGCTCATCCCCCAGCTTCCCACTCTGGAGAATCTGCTCAACATTTTCATTTCCGTAAGTGCATGTGCACGCTTGCTGTGGAGAACATTGCAGTTAACATCAGATGCCCAAGAGAATAAAGCTACTCAGATCTATTTCACATTAACCACAGACTCAATATTAGTCTGTTGACGGCCGGTAACTATTTACTATTGGCCTCCATCCAGTAAAGACAGGGCTGCCAGTAGAGCAGCAGAAGGCATTAGAATTTTACAAAGGCAGATTGGTTGACATTTGGCTGCTGTAGTTTTACTAGCGAGACAGACATGTCCGGACAGTACTACAGAGGTAATTTAACAGTTTATTTAGAAAGCTCTACCAGTCTATTTGTTTTTTAAAGCCACATCACAATGTTATGTAATCTCTATTAAAAACAAAAAAAAGGTTGGATCTACAGTTATGGCCAAAAGTTTTGCATCACCTAGAATTTTCAGATTGAGACATAATTTAAAAAAAACCAACTATGTAAACATAATTTAGATATTTTATTTAACATCATGTAATTAAACAAACTACAACATTATATTTGCAATAGTCTGCCAGAAGCCACAATAGTAGTACAGTATTTCATGTTAGATTTCAAAATGTCACATTTTTCAAATTTTGTCAGTTTTTAGTTAAGTACGTATATGTAAAACTACAAAGCGGTATGTCATTTAATATGTTAACGTAACATTGTTCAGCAAGTTTCATTCGACTTTATGAAGCAAAATTAGTTAATTCTATAGGTTGATGCAAAAACTTTGGCCATAGCTGTATGTAGAGGCGATCTAACAAAAAAATTATACACAACAGGTACGGCCACCAGGGGCTGCTAGGACAGCAGTAGTTCAGTATTCCTGGGATGGGGCTGCTAGGACAGCAGTAGTTCAGTATTCCTGGGATGGGGCTGCTAGGACAGCAGTAGTTCAGTATTCCTGGGATGGGGCTGCTAGGACAGCAGTAGTTCAATATTTCTGGGATGGGGCTGCTAGGACAGCAGTAGTTCAGTACTCCTGGGATGGGGCTGCTAGGACAGCAGTAGTTCAGTATTCCTGGGATGGGGCTGCTAGGACAGCAGTAGTTCAGTATTTCTGGGATGGGGCTGCTAGGACAGCAGTAGTTCAGTACTCCTGGGATGGGGCTGCAAGGACAGCAGTAGTTCAGTATTCCTGGGATGGGGCTGCTAGGACAGCAGTAGTTCAGTATTCCTGGGATGGGGCAGCTAGGACAGCAGTAGTTCAGTATTCCTGGGATGGTCTTTTCATCTCTAGTCCACTGTGATTAAAGTGAGGGAATATTTTATATATTACAGAATGCATGAAATCTAGCTGCCCTTTTACACACATGTGTGCTACATATTGTATTTATTTATTTGTTTATTTAGCAGACGCCTTTATCCAAGGCGACTTACAGAGACTAGGATGTGTGAACTATGCATCAGCTGCAGAGTCACTTACAATTACGTCTCATCCGAAAGACGGAGCACAAGGAGGTTAAGTGACTTGCTCAGGGTCACACAATGAGTCAGTGGCTGAGGCGGGATTTGAACCAGGGACCTCCTGGTTACAAGCCCTTTTCTTTAATCACTAGATCACACTGCCTCCTAATGTCTACTGTACCTGATATTTTTCTTTTAAAGTGTAACTGTAATGCAAATGAGCAGTATATCGTATAAAAACCATTAAAACAAATTAACATTGAATGTATTGGAATGTATTGGAGCTCTCTTCCGTCGCGCTTTGTGTGACGTCCTGTCGTTGACTCGCTCTATAGTCACACATGGTATTCTATTCAGCATATGTCCCCTTCCTATATTATCTAGTCAATGTTTTGTTATGGCCGCCCTTTGTTGGTTTAAAGGCTTAGGCACACAAAAATACTTTTTGTTACTGTTTTTCCTTTTGTTATTTTTGCATCCGAACATCCTGCCGGCGTTCACTGGTGTGGGAGGCTGTCAATGATATGACAGAACAGCTGCGCCAGAAAGATTCCAATACGGCAGTGGCCTGCATTTCCAGCTGACCCAGAAAGCTGACACAAAAATTGAAATACTGGCCAAACACTTGACTTTTTTTTTTTTCTATAAATTTAGTGGTCGCCAATTATTTTTATTGTTTTCTCCCCAATTTAGTAATGTCCAATTATTTTTAGGCTCAGCCCACCGCTACTACCCCTGCGCTGACTCGGGAGGGGCGAAGACGAGCACACGCTGTCCTCTGAAGCATGTGCCGTCAAGAGACCGCTTTTTTACACACTGCAGACTCACGATGCAGCCACCCAGAGCTACAGTGTCAGAGGACAACGCAGCCCTGGGCAGCTTACAGGCAAGCCCGCAGGCGCCCGGCCAGACCACAGGGGTCGCTGGTGCGTGGTGAGCCGAGGACACCGTGGCCGACCTAGCCCTCCCTCCTCCCGGGCGGCGCTCGGCCAATTGAATACTGCCCCTTGGGAGCTCCCGCCCTCGGTCGGCAAAGGAATAGCCTGGACTCGAACCGACGACGTCCAGACTATAAAGCGCATCCTGCACTCCACGTGGAGCGCCCTTACTGGATGTACCACATCCTCACAGTGTTTTATATCCCTGAGACCCAAGCCAACCCAGCCACCACATCCTCACAGTGTTTTATATCCCTGAGACCCCAGCCAACCCAACCACCACATCCTCAGAGTGTTTTATATCCCTGAGACCCCAGCCAACCCAACCACCACATCCTCACAGTGTTTTATATCCCTGAGACCCCAGCCAACCCAGCCACCACATCCTCACAGTGTTTTATATCCCTGAGACCCCAGCCAACCCAACCACCACATCCTCAGAGTGTTTTATATCCCTGAGACCCCAGCCAACCCAGCCACCACATACAGTGTTTTATAGCCCTGAGACCCCAGCCAACCCAACCACCACATCCTCACAGTGTTTTATATCCCTGAGACCCCAGCCAACCCAACCACCACATCCTCAGTGTTTTATATCCCTGAGACTCCAGCCAACCCAACCACCACATCCTCACAGTGTTTTATAGCCCTGAGACCCCAGCCAACCCAACCACCACATCCTCACAGTGTTTTATATCCCTGAGACCCCAGCCAACCCAACCACCACATCCTCATAGTTTAGTATTGCAAATATTATGTTTCTTACCTGTTTATAATATATAGTACAGGGGGAGGCATCTATTATGTCCACCAAAAGAAGGATTCTTAATTGAGATCTGGGCCAAACAGAACCTTTTGAAATGGACTGATCTAGAGCTGGTCACAGTGGTAGTATAATGCACTATGCACTGGCACATGAAATTTGTAAACTAATAGACGGCTCGGTTTTATCCCAAGAGAATTCGAATCGAGAAGGCATTTCTTTTTGATGTTGTCAGTAAGATTTACATTGCAACGGACAGCTCTCCAGTGGATATGCAGACCTACGAGCTGTGCTGTGACATGATCGACGTGGTCATAGACATCTCCTGCATATACGGGTGAGAACATGTGCTTAGTCCAGGACCTGATTGAAAAGCATTGCATTGAGTAGACCTACGAGCTGTGCTGTGACATGATCGACGTGGTCATAGACATCTCCTGCATATACGGGTGAGAACATGTGCTTAGTCAAGGACCTGATTGAAAAGCTTTGCATTGAAGCCATCAGGGCATTTTGAGTTTTGCATGTTGATTAAACAGAACGAGTATGAACGCAGTCAGTCTCACGTGTTTACAGTACCTGTGACTTACCAAGTACTTTCATCTATGCTTTCAATTGCTCTCAATATTTATCCAAGAAATCTTAACATTTGATGAAAATTATTGAAACTGAAAGTGTCAGTCATATGAAGTGTTTCAAGGTGCAGCATCCTGTTTTGGTCACGACACGCAGGTTTTCCCTTGCATTGCAAAATAACTCATCCAATGTGGGTCCATAATGTATGTTACTAAATAAACGTTTGATCAAATGACTTGAGTACAACTCCTGGGTTTCATATTTTTTGTAACCTAGTTTACAAATATACAAGCTAAATGGACATCATAAAACCCATGTGCATGTTTCAGTTATTAATCTAATTCTATAACTGTCCTTATAATGCACCATATTATATCACACACTTATTATTATTATTATTTACTTCTTAGCAGACGCCCTTATCCAGGGCGACTTACAATTGTTACAAGATATCACATTATTTTTACATACAATTACATTATTTTTTACACATTATTTTTACATACAATTACCCATTTATACAGTTGGGTTTTTACTGGAGCAATCTAGGTAAAGTACCTTGCTCAAGGGTACAGCAGCAGTGTCCCCCACCTGGGATTGAACTCACGACCCTCCGGTCAAGAGTCCAGAGCCCTAACCACTACTCCACGTTGCTGCCCAAAAAAAGAATAATTGGGAAATAAATGTAAGCTGAGGTCATGTGCATTTTGCATAATGAGAATGAAAAAACATCTGATGCAGAGAAGTGTCATAACATCATGCTTTGCAGTTATCCATTGTCGATGTTACATCCTCAAAAAAGTCAAGTAGGTTAGTTAGACACGATCTCCCTTTCCTAAAACTATGCTGACTGTCTCCCAGGATACTGTTACCATATAGGTAATTTTCCATTTTGGATCTTATAGTTTCCATAAGTTTACATATGAAAGCTTACTAGTGGTATGAACAAATGAACCAATTTGAAATCTATTTGAAATCTACTGTATCTTTAAACTGTCATTCAGACTTACAGAATGAAAGGTTACTGAGTCCTGTCCTTGTTTTAGAGTGATGGGGGATGAAGGAGGAATACCGTATGACAAGGAGTCGATGGCGATCATCCGACTGAACAACACCACGGTCATGTATCTGAAGGAAGTGACTAAATTCCTGGCCCTGGTGTGTTTCCTGCGAGAGGAAAGCTTTGAAAGGAAAGGTAATTTCTTCAGAACTCTACACAGTGTTGAACTGAACGGGCATTCAGTGACAGCACCCTGTGAACCCTGATCACTCCAGGACCTTCAGGACATGGGGACAGATTCCCAGAGCGTTTTACTACTGTTATCATTAGCACAATTCCGGCTAGATCTTAAAGCTCTTTAATCCAGTTGTTCAGATGTTAAAAACACATCCAATCATGTTACTCAACCAGAAATAAACTGACATTTAACTTTGCAACTTTATTGTTAAATGGTGTCCATTCCTTTCTGAAAAAAATAGCAATAGCTTAATAATAATAATAATAATAATAATAATAATAATAATAATAATAATAATGAGAAACTAAGTAAGTACTTACAAGCCCTCTAAATGTCTAAGTCGTTTGGTAACTTTTTGATGGATTTTTACTTTCTGGAAAAATAGTTCTAATGACAATTTGGAGTAGTGAGTTCATGGTGACTAAATTACAAACAGAGAATGTAGACACATACAATCTATCCAATGAGTGGGCTTACACCAAAGTACATGTGTTCCTATCTGCGAGTCCTTGTTCTCAAGTTTAAAACCTAATGCTTCTGATCCTCAAGTACAAATCTTACTCTCAGTAACAACCAGCCCATGCTGGTGCTGCCATTCAGTAACCATTCGCTGTATTTCCTATGACTCATGAGTTTTCAACATAGCCATCTGTCGTGTGACCTCGCTCTGAAGTACAGGACTGAAGTACAAAGGTTCTAGGCCAAATATTCTTCACTAATTGCAACAAAAAATGGTATTAAATGAATCTACCATAATGTGGGAGTCTTTCATGTAGAAAATGTGAGATTTACTGGAATTAAAACTTTACTGGAGCAGGAGAGACACATGAAACTGACATTGCAGTGCTACACAGGCACCCATGATTTATTTACAATATTTACACAATTGCAGCAGTTGTAGTTGCAGGTAGCCCCCACTAGAGTACCAGCAATGGCAACTCCTTGAGCAGGGTTGAGCAGGACACAATGGTAACTCCTAGTGCAGGGTTGAGCAGGACACAATGGTAACTCCTAGAGCAGGGTTGAGCAGGACACAATGGTAACTCCTAGTGCGGGGTTGAGCAGGACACAATGGTAACTCCTAGAGGAGGGTTGAGCAGGACAGACCATGACTGTACCAACGGTGGTACAGATAAAGCGCATTGGACGAAATACACACAGGTGTAAAATAAAGAAATACAAAACATGTGGGAAAAACAGCAAATAAAGAACCGTTTCCTGTAGGTGGTGAAGCGTTGCTCCCACTTTAAAGAGAGATCTCGCTGGAGGAATCAGTAATCACTGTTGCTGTCAAACAATGCCATTTACATCACAGGGGTTGTCAGGAACTGGCTCATCAGCCTTGAGAGTGTGTCAGAGGCTACTTTTTATAGCGAGACACTTCCCCGGGACACGCCCACCTGCCAGACAGCCTGTTTCAGGCATGGGGCATTTTCCTGTTAAGATTAATCATTAACAGGAAACTAACAATCCTTTTACAGAAATCCTTTCCTACATCAAGATGTAAACAGAGAGAGTGAGAGTTTGCTCTGTATACCCTGAGTTCCATCACAGTAAAAACTACTAACTTAGTGTTTTACCTTAGTACCTTTCGTAAACACTCCAGTTCATAATGAAAAGGCTATTTTAAGAAATATGTACCTTTTGAACAGTTTGCAAACAGAAAATCTGATGGTTCTTCTTGCATAAAGTACAAAAACAAATACTGTTTTGTAGAAAGACATAACTAACTTGGGACATCTGCGGTTATGTCTTCTGTTACTCATCAAACAGATTTGCGTTACCCACCTAGACCAATTCAATCATGATTACAGTATGTATTGACCAGCAGAGGGTATTGTGCTGGCTTGTGTGTGCTGTAGTCCATGCAATGACCTGATGTTAAGGCAGGTTCATTGAAACACATTAGCACATACTGTACACAGGCAGGTATGGCATTACTGAACTGTTACATGATCAGTCCTTTTCTACCATGCCACATTCCTCCACTCCAGAGTCAATCAGGATCATCAGTGCAAGCACAGCTGGGGTTGATAATAGGTCAATACAAATAATCCTCAAACTCATGATAACCAGCGGCTTGCTGAGGCTGCTGGAAGTGGATCAGTCCCAATAGTTGCATGCTGTTTAAATATTATATCACTACTAGCTAATCAAGAGTGATACATTTCTTGCATACGAATGTACTCTGCTTGTACAAAAAAATATATTAATTCAAGTCTTGTTTTCATGTGCAGTATCCTGTCATTTTGTTTGGAAATGTTGTAAAATTCTAATGCTGAATTATAAAAAATTTACAAAGAATATAATAGATTGATCCAGTATTGACACTGTCTGTTTGTTTCAGTTTTATTATTCTCCCCGTCCCTGAGTAGCATGCAGTGTTCTACCTCCAGTTCTGAATCTATTCAAGTACTGCTGGATGACTTGAAGAGTACTGAGCAGTTTACTGAGCATTTTAATTAAGAGACACACATTTGAATGCATGGAATGGCAATGGCATTGGTATTTACTAAACGTGTCACGTTTTCTTCTGGACTAATAGTAAAACGTATTTTACTGGAAAGTTATGTCACTGAAGGTTAATGGAATATTAACTAATAACAGTACATTTACTACTCAGGGTGTAGCACTCAGTATACTGTACTGCATAATACCCTATTGTGCTGGCTGTCATAACAACACACTTTACACATTTTAATTTGAATGTACAAAAAGAAGTTACAGACAGGTCAAAAGAAAGGGGACCCCAGCTCCCACAAATGTTGCATGCGTAAAGCTTTTAAAACAGAACAACCCCAGCTCAGGCAGTGACTCTCTGCGTGGCCTTGTGAAAAGCACCTTCCTGCTGGTGCTCCTGTCCCTGCTCTGTACTAGAAGTTACATACAGTTACATCATCGCATAGAGGACGACAGGCTGGCTTACCTATTTTCAGATGGGATTCACAGTTAATATGCATCCCATACAAACTGCTGGCTATCTCAACCATTGGTTAAAGAAAAAGGGCTTGTAACCAGGAGGTCCCCGGTTCAAATCAGCCACTGACTCATTGTGTGACCCTGAGCAAGTCACTTAACCTCCTTGTGCTCCGTCTTTCGGGTGAGACGTAGTTGTAAGTGACTCTGCAGCTGATGCATAGTTCACACACCCTAGTCTCTGTAAGTCGCCTTGGATAAAGGCGTCTGCTAAATAAACAAATAATAATAATAATAATTGTTTGTTGTTCTGCTTACCCTGTTTACCACGGCACACTTGTTTAATCCATTCCCCCTGTGATCCAGGTTGACATTTTCTTTCCCTATATGGTAAAGTAGCAGGGAGTCTGTTACACAGAGAATCTGCCTGAATGTAAAAAAACAAATATGAAATCTCTTTATTGTAATGCATGCAATACACAGGTTTGTTATTTCACACCAAATTATATCTGTGCTCCAGTATTTAAGGGCTTGGTTCATACAGCTGAGTTTGAATCCTGGTAATAATGACCAGCAGGAGAGATGCTTTTATTCCAGTAGGTTTAGAATTGTTTCTTTATCCAGAAGAAGAATCTTTTACACATACACCTAGACATGCACTGTACAGACATGTACCAGTCACAGCTGTGAATGAGAATCTGCTCCCAGTTGCTTCTACTGTATGTACGTGGATGTGATTGAGCCAGTGTTTGATTTCAAACCCAGAATTTCAAGTGCATGGTCACAAGAACACTGCTCCACTCCCAGCCAACACAGTAGCATCTCTCTCCACTGTCCACTGGCTATTCCTGCTATTTAAAGTTAGGTCAGATACTGTATGGTTTCCGAATTGTGACAAAACCAGAAGCACAGCCCTCACTCGTTTCTTTGTATTTTACAGGATTGATCGACTACAACTTCCACTGTTTCCGCAAAGCCATTCAGGAGGTGTTTGAGGTGCGGTTGAAGGTGCTGCGGTCCCGCAAGCTGCTGAGTCAGAGAAGGAGAAGCAGGCAAGCCACCCCGAATGGCACGCCCAGAGTCCCGTCCTGAGGAGCCTGCACGGCGGACACTGCCGGGCAAAGGTGGCCTGCTGCACCACTATTGCACTGACATCATATTCTAGCTAAAAGAAAAAAGACAATTGAAGAACTCCTTAACCCCCTCACGGTCACGCCTTATCGTTTTTTTATACTTGAAAATAAATTTCTGGTGATTTTTAAAAAAAAAGCTTGGATGCATATCAAGTTACAAATGGGGTCTATATTAAATGATGTAAGAGCAGGCAGTGCCTTTGTCATAGGGATTCATTTTGGGAAAACACAACAAATTGAAAGAGGGGGTTGAATTCTACTTTACTGGTTCACAACTGGGCAGATTTGGCAATAACTGGCCATTCCAGACCAGGTTTTGTTCCTCCTTGGCCCCTTAGTATTCAATATTAAATCTGCATGTCCCTCCAGTCCATAGCACTCACAGCCTGTGACATTTGCATACTGGATGAAAAGAAGAAGACATCATGCCTTTCATGCTTCATTGTGCCTTTAATCTTCAAATTATCACATTTAATACAAATATATATTGTATTATTAAAGGACAACTTGGTAAAGGTCTAAAATATCTTAAAAAGTAAAGTTAACTTCATGTTTTTTCTTGCTGTTTAGAGTTGCTTTGAATTGTTTCTGTTTTTGTCATCGCATTCTAGTGACTTTTTAAATTCAAAAGTGGATTCAATAGAGCTCTCAGAATCATATCTAACTGGTGCTTTAAAGTCACCATGTGACTGACACTTCAAATTATGCAAAGTGAATCTAAATAACAAGAACAATACAACAGTTTAGATAACACTGATAATGCACACCAAAGTTGCTCCTTAAGTGCACCTTACTATAAAGGAAGCAGCCCTGGCAAAACTGTAGCATATACTGCAGTAGTCTGTTGTAACTACTCTAAGTACAATGGAGAACAAAATAAGAAGAGATATTAAATATGATATATGGCATAGCATAATCTAAACTGCAGCTAGAGGATGGAATGCAACAAAATATTGTGTATTCTCCATTGCTACTGTTAAGAATTTAGAGCTCTTTTTAAAAATGATTTAGGGAGAAAATAAATGTAATGCTTTATGAATACAGACCCCTAATATGGGCTTGCAGTGCCTGCACATAACACACAAAACACTCAGAATGAGACTATTTAGAAAGATCATCATTTGTGGTCAGTTTTGATCATTCTAATTCTTGTTGCGATTGGGGACCAGTAAAGTGGAACTGAAAGGGAAAAATGTGTCTTTCTGCTGATTGTGCAATTTGTAATATTATATTTTGTTCACATAGTTCCACTATTTTTGCACCACATTTTCCTGAAATGAGTTGGCACTGAAAATGCCACCAGGCAGGTAAACAATTTCAGCACCCAAGTGTTTATCAAAATGCTTTTCATTTAACTTGTTTTATTGATTAGACTTGGTAAGCATAACAGTTCACCATGTTATGTATTATCAGGTGTATATATTTGCTCTACAGCAGCTGCAGGAAACACATTTGGGAAATTGGTTCTGTGCTAAGGTGACAACTGAATCCTATTCTTTTTAAAGATGTGACACATGGAGTTTCCTCAATGGAAGCCTCCTTGTTTTCTTGTAACACCCTCCTTTGCTGTTTTTGTTTTATTACTAATCCACTTTATATGTATTTATTTATTGTTTAACTTGTCAGAGTGTTCAACTATTAAAATATTAGCTGTCTATTGAAACCTTAGTGTTTTTATTTTTTGTATTTATTAGTATTTTTTAGTTTATTATAATTAGAAGACCTATTGAAAATCGCACTGTTTATAACAACCTCAATACCGAGTAAGATTATTTGCACTTCTCCCCTGCCTTACTGTCATAATCCACTTACTGTAAGCCTAGCAATTAAAACAGGTGATACTAGTAATGCAGTATTTCATCAGGCAAGTTGGGCGCCTTATTTAGGGCGAGGTTGGTCTTAATTAGGAGTATTACAGCACCGTGAGCTTTATACAATTCCATACTTCTCTCATCCTCTAACGCTTTCATTTTCACCCAGACGGAGCTGTTTCCTGGGTAGTGTTTTAAATAAAGTTTTTTTTGTTGTTATTATTATCATTTTTAACCAAATCTTCCAAATTCTTGTTTACATGAGACGGATTTTTTTCTTCAAACCTGTCACCATCTTACTGACCAATATCTGCCGTACAAACTTTCTGCCACGTCAGGACATTGTCAATAATCAAAATCCTCTGCTGACAAGACAGTAATCGTCCACAATGTGTTCGTCTTTAAAGATACAATAGCCTCCACACTACAGTGAACCTGACAGGAAATACACCGCGCCGAAGACCGAGCGGGTTAGAGGAGATCAGGGTATCTTTAATTTCTTGTCTCCCTGATCTGAAATGGAAATCAAATACAACCTAAAGAGTCCAGGTAGGTTAATTCGTTTTATCGATCGGTCGTCTGTTTGTTTTTGACAATCATTACGTTAATGGCCACCCGAATTAAGTGTTTTTTGCTTGGTTTTTTTTTTACTTCCGTTTTCCAGGCTTGTTTTGCGTTACAGTTTATTATTATTATTATTATTATTATTATTATTATTATTATTATTATTATTATTTCACTCACAATTAAGTCCCCCATTATTAACGTGTGTACATCTACATCCTTACAGGTGTTTTTTAGAAAACATGAATGCGGGTTATGCAAACTGTTTGTTATCATTTGTGACGCGTTGTGGGTTTTTTAATTTTTATTATTATTTATTTATTGTAGAGTGTTTTTGTCAAATTTCATTTTTTACATTTATACTTTATTTTCATTGACTGCTTTTTTTTTTTTTTTTTTTTAACAAGCGCTGCTTCGGTGTTTGTTTTTTTGGTTTTTAGCCCCCTCTGGAGTTGCATTCAGCTTGCTTTCTTTTTACTTGTTTTCGCTCAGATTTGATGATACTCTTGTTTACCTAGGCCGCTCCCATCACATGCATTTATTCATGCGTACATAGTAATGCTTTGGCTATCCAATCACAGTCCTGGAAGGGAAACCCACTCCAGGCTATAACAGGTAAAACTATATAATTAGCGGGTTCGTTCACGAGAGGCAGACTTTGCTAAGTCTGTGCAGATTCTGAAAATTCATTGGCTACTTGCTCCGATTCTGTGCAGAAAGACGAAAGTCTGCGTGTCGTGAACTTACCCTCCCACTTCATGGTCTACATGGAGGTTTAATAGATTCAATTAAACAAGTCAGAATAGGGTTGGAACAAAGACCAGGAGTGGACAAACCAACTTTGGCCACCCCTGTATTACGACCTAATGGAAGTGCCAATTAATAATGTAAAACAATACATGTGTAGGCATATTTAAAATATTGAACGGTAGAACGTTCTGCAATACAAATACCTAGTCAATTTTACAAAGGGGGAAGAAGAGGCATTGATTGGCAGGGCTCAACATTTATGAATAATTACAAAAAATCACAGCATAATCTGAACAAAATAGTTTTGGTTCCTTTACAACAGGGGTGTCAAAAGTTCCTGGAGGGCCGCAGTGTCTTCTGGTTTTCGTTCCACCCGAGCTCTCGGTTACTTAATTAGTCTAATGATATGATTAATTGGACACACGTGACACTTCTCTCCAGGTCTCAAAATGTTTCGTAGGTCGTGTACCTTCAATCAAGTGCATTTTTTAAATCATCAAGTGTAGAAGACCTTGAAAAATATGAAATATGTCCAAATGAACAAATAATTAGATCAGTTATGTTAATTGAGAGCTTAAGTTGGAATGAAAACCAGAAGACCCTGCGGCCCTTGAGGACTGGACTTTGATACCCCTGCTTTACAAGTAGCTCATGTCATGTTTCCCCAAAGCAGCATCTGTTGCAAGAGATGCATTCTTTTTTTAGAATCCACAAATCAATGGTAAATTAATAATCAGTAAAAAATTACATTTGACATTACATTTTCTTGCATAGCATTTATTATTTTCTTGCTACCCCATTGTCTCTGCGGTCAGTTGTTAATGACAAATCACATGCAAATGACATCAGAGCATTTTGGCTTCAAAGTGAGTAAGATGTGTGACAGCATTTAAAAATAGTTTATGATGAGGAAACTCTTCTAAATTAAAATGCCAGCCTCCTCAAAAAAACATATGCAAAGTTGTTGTTTAGTTTGCTGGTTTATTACAGCCCGTTACTATAATACATACGACTCTATGATAAGGTCCTTACACTCGAATTCAACCAATATGCCAGCAGAATGCAACAACAGAGTAATCAGAAGCTACCTTAATAAAAATGAGCATCAAATTGAAAGCAGCTTCCAGGTATTTGTCTGCAGCAGCCCTGTCGATTGTTTTGCTGCTTCGCCCAGTTTACTGTGAAACTATTCCAGTTTCACAATGGTTCGGTGCCTCAAATAACATTGCATTTTCTTTCAATACTTTTGCATTTGGCTATTTTAGTCACTTTAATATAATTATTTAATTTATTAGGTCTACACAGAGTAATTTACAGATGCGACAGACTCCACAACTTTTATTTTTTTTAACTCAAATACTTCCAGCGTCAGCTTTACACTTCTTAGGATGCATTTTTTGCCTGTACTAGCACCAGCACCTTTCTTCAACAAACCTGAAAAGGAAACCGCCTTCGATATCTGAACACCCAGTCAGGGCTATCTCTACTGAGGGCAATCAGGTAAGTCTTGTCATAACTTGATTTATATTACACATTAAAATGTTAATATGAACTGTCTACATGCAGCAAAGTGTGTGATGTGGTCCCGAAAATGCCACCGGCTTAGTGCTGAGACAGCCTTTTTTGTACAATTAAATCATTCTTAAACTCCTGAATCCTAACAGTAAACAATGTAAACGAATCTATTTTACCTGGGCTCGTTGTGGCTGCTAAGAAGATGCAACAGACGAAATTAATCTGTTCTTGTTAATGTAACAAATGAGTGATTGCCCTGAGTTTAATCACAGGCATCTGCCCTTGCAAATTGAGACTCCGCCACTGGTAATAGGCGGCCCTAGAAAAAGGGTTAGAAGCGGTATTCAGGAGATTGCCAAGCCGGAGAACGCAGCCTGCAGTTCAAAAAGAAAACCCACACCAGCAAACAAGAAAATAAAGAGAACAGGAGAAAAAGGAAAGAAGCGAGGAGCAACCACGAGAGCAACGCAAGCGGCTCGTTTAGGAACCCGGGGGTAGGAGCGATACCCTCCAGGAGGAGAGAACGCCAGACCGGCAACGGGAGCAATAAACACACGAAAAGGAAAGAAGCGAGGAGCAACCACGAGAGCAACGCAAGCGGCTCGTTTAGGAACCCGGGGGTAGGAGCGATACCCTCCAGGAGGAGAGAACGCCAGACCGGCAACGGGAGCAGTAAACACACGAAAAGGAAAGAAGCGAGGAGCAACCACGAGAGCAACGCAAGCGGCTCGTTTAGGAACCTGGGGGTAGGAGCGATACCCTCCAGGAGGCGAGAACGCCAGACTGGCAACTTATTTTGAAAACCCTGTTTTGTAAGGAAATACACACAAGGGCCATGCAATGAAAAAGCTATGTCTGTTCCACTGATCAATTTCAGACTAATGGGTAGCCCAAGATGGTTGTGGTGATGGATGTGTTATAATACTCCGAAGTTGGGCTTGCTAGTTGTTGATACAGCTGAACTAATGTAACAATAGCAGTTAGTGTAATGACAGGTTGACTGCTGAGTGGTATATGCAGAGCATCAGTAGGGTTATTATACCTCTTTGCTAGTAAAATGCATTATGTAACAGGATTTTATGTTCAGAATTCTAATCCTGTGCCAGAGCCATGTGACCAAAAACCTTTTCCGTCATTAGTGTCCATCCCATCTGTGAGCTGGGACTCAATAAAAAATCTAATCAGAAATGAAGTCCCCAGAAGTTAGAGAGGATTAGGTGCCGTCACTTTGAATAAGAAAAACCACAATGTTTAACCTTCTCTAGCATAACGTGAATTGGTGCACTGGCAGCAAGTGTGTCCTGTAAAGATCATTTAGAGTTCAATCAGTTACAGTAACATGGTTCCAATCATGAGCACAACATAGTACATAAAAACTAAAGAACCTTCGTAGTTTGGGAAAACAAGCATTTTAACCATGTCCATTTCACTGTCTGGTAATTAAAGGCTGCATCCAGGCCCTGCAGTTTTTCACACTGGCATTTCAGAATTTTTGCACATGGCTGATATTTTTTATTGTCCAACGTAGTTCAATAATTCATTTTGTGGGGGGGTTCAGACTTTCCGAAGCCTAAATCCGGGACATGTGTTAATTTGCAAATGCAGGTTACACGGTGTTCTTTATTTTTTATTTTTTTATTTTTTTTAAATTTAGTAGTCGGCAATTAATTTTACCCTGCTTTTCTCACAATTTGATATATACAATTGTTTTTTTAAGCTCAGCTCACCGCTACCACCCCTGTGCTGACTCGGGAGCGGCGAAGATGAAACGTATGCCGTCAGCCGACTGCTTTTTTTCACTCTGCAGGCCCGCCATGCAGCCAACCCAGAGCTACCGCGTCGGAGGACAACGCAGCTCTGGGCAGCTTACAGGCAAGCCCGCAGGCGCCCGGCCAGTCTACAGGTGTTGCTGGTGCGCGGTGAGCCGAGGACACCCTGGACGACCTAAGCCCTCCCCCCCTGGGAGCTCCCATCCACGGTTGGCAGTTGAGTAATATTTTATGCTGTGAGCTTGTCTAGCCACTGTCAGTTGACTGTCAGTGCTGTGGAGCTGTGTGTGTTGATGTTAACTCATATTCACTCACTCTAGTTCTGCATGTTATTCTAGATAATAAATATTCAAGAGGTATCATCATGCTGTCTCGTGGTAATTAAGCAACCGTTTCGAGTTTCGTTTGCGGTTTACCTGTTCCCGACTTCATTATACTACACACGCAAACTGTTTATAATAACCGTAATGCCCTTTAATCGTTCTGAATCCCACTTCACATGTTATTCTGAGAGTCGGAACAGTAAAAAAAAGAGCTTACATTTTTTTGGGCCGGCATTTCGAAAACAAATGCCAAACTCTCAAAAATTACATAATTAGTTTATGCTATGTGTCCGGAAGACATATCTCTTTGATTTATTATCCTATCAGGTGGGCTTTGGAAGATATGTGGGTTGGATTAATTGACGCGCATTTAGGTTTGTCAAAGTTTAACTCATTCTCTGCTCTCTGACACAACGGCAGCAGCAAGTGGTACTGCATTGACAGAGTGGCTGTCTTGAGTGACAGATGTGTTTTTAGGGGCAGGCTGTAGCTTGGAGTGAATTTTCTTTTTGAAAAGTTTTAATATTTAATCTTTTTATCAAATTAAAGATTAATATCAAATCTTTTATTTTTAAAGCTAAGCCAAGATGGCCACCGGGCTGGAATTATAGTCATATAAGTTTTTACTGAACTTAAACACATCTGAAAGGTTTTTTACACATTTTAAAACCTTTTAGATGTGTTTAAGTTAAGTAAAAACTATTGATAATAACCTATTTTGGGTTTTGTTTGTTGAAATCTAAAAATACATTTCACCACCGTGTATACATTTTGAGGGGCGCTGCAGCAATTGAGAAGGGCATCCACAGCAATTGCCGCATGGCCGGCGTTCATTTCGAGCCCTAGTGTTGTATCTGACCTTTATACTGCAGTTGGTACAAACACATTAGTTTAGAAGCATTCTTCAGTTGCACACCCAGGCCTTGTGTAACCAGCGTTGGACGCTTGACTTAGATCATCATTTGGCATGTGGCCTGGCTTACTTATAAGTAAAGGGTTAAAATGCACAGCTGTTTTTGCTGATAGACCATGTCACATGTGTCTTGGCTTACTTATAAGTAAAGGGTTAAAATGCACAGCTGTTTTTGCTGATAGACCATGTCACATGTGTCTTAATGCTCACTGAGATCCCTCATAACGATCTGCTTATATAATTTTACTTTCATGAGCATGATTAATTGAACTCTGGTAGTTTGTAGCAAGTCCCGTACCATCTTTGCTCATTCAAAGCTGGCTCATACCTATTGGTGATTTGCCGAATTATGACTGACGCATACCTATTTCTATTGTTGAACTAACCCATGCTATGGTTCTTAATGACCATTGTGTAAAAATATCCTGACTGTAACATGTTCTACTTTGTTCTATTCGCTGTTGAAATTGTACATAATATCCACAGTTTAATAAGTTTATGTAATAAGTCCATGGCATTGCTGTGGTACAGTAGTACAAGAAGCTAATGGCAGCTGCTCAGATTTCTCCTACTTAAACCATTTGCTCACCTGCAATTTGATCAGCCTGAATTGAGTGTCGTGTTTTGTCTTTTATGTTTCCGTAGCTGTGAAGCGGTTGATGAAGGAGGCAGCTGAGCTCAGGGATCCAACAGAACACTATCACGCACAGCCCTTGGAGGTACGAACAGTTCAGAGGTGTAGGGGAACTGTCCGAGCTGAAACAAGCATCGGTTTTAAGTGCTATAGAGCACATGTGTTTATGAAATTAATAATTTCTTACGTTGAAGAACGCATGGATTTGTTTTGTTTCGAATGCCAGGGTACTTTCTCATCTACAAAATTGAAGAGATTGAAGGAGACTTTGTCAAACATGTGTCATTGAATTTACCCCCGCTCTAATAACCCTCATTCACAAACCAGTACAATTAAATCCTTCAAACAAACAAAACCCCCAAAATAAATTCAGGTCACCACTGACGTGTCATTTTTATAAACTTTGCACTTGCAGCTTGAAGAGAAAAAAAACAGTTTCATGTCCGTGTTCTGGCTGTCGCAAGACATTAGAAAGGCTGTCTTGTCACAAGTTTTATTGTCACTGCTGCAATCTATTAACCTTGGCGAGTGTGCTGTACGTTTTGATTTTCTGTTGTTTGTTGTCTCAGGATAACCTCTTCGAGTGGCACTTCACAGTCCGTGGCCCTCCTGATTCAGATTTTGACGGCGGTGTCTATCATGGCAGAGTTGTGCTTCCTCCTGACTATCCGATGAAACCCCCCAGCATTATACTGCTCACAGTAAGAGTGTTGTTACATGCATTCTAACTGATATGTGTACAGGGATGGAAATAAGACACCTAGTGCATAGCAGTTTCACAAGCTTAATTAGCCACAGTGTATAGGTAACAAGCTCATGTGTGTCTTATTCATTGTAAAATCAGGAATGGCTCAAACCATTATGCAATGGGAGTCGTATTTCAATCCCTGCATTTTTAACTTAAAAGCATACTTTATACCATGTTGAATCCCATAGGAGAAAGTGTAGCGTTCCACCTCCCATCCTTAAGACCCAACTTGCCAAAGGTTTGATGCTGTTCAAAAAAAAAAAATTATACTAATAATAATTTTGATGGCTAATATTCAATTCCGTTTCAGCCAAATGGGAGATTTGAAGCTGGTAAGAAGATCTGTTTAAGCATCTCTGGACATCACCCTGAAACCTGGCAGCCCTCCTGGAGCAGTATGTACTCTCTGTATATTACACTTCGGAGACACTTTTACAGTCTGCCCAGAGGCACACAGTTGAAAATCTCATACAGTTTGTCAAATTGAATCTGTCAACAAATAAAACCAGTACAGAGAGGAGCGCAGAGCAAACTTGAGACCAGTCAAAGTGCAATCCCATTGAAAGTACAGTCCTCAGTGAAGGAGTTATATACAGTAGAAGGACAGGTGCACTGCAGGAGCTTTCTGTTTTCAATATCAGAAACAGAACAACATTTTGGTCTCATTTAGAATTTTTAAGAGCAGTTTATGCATTGATTATGCAATGTACCTGTTTCTGGACATAGATTTAAATAAAGAAAATGAATTACTTGTGTCATGCCTCTAAACAGAATATTTGTATTACAGTATCATTTCCATGTAGTTTATTTGGCAAGCCAAAGTTGCTTTTCTAAAAATGTGCTATTGTTTTCATGTTGGTTTTGCTTGTGTTAATGAACTGCATTTGAATGGCATTACTTTACTGCTTATCCCTTGTGTTTCTGCTTCATTACTTTTTTTGTATTTGTAAACAACTACATTTGTGTAGAGTATAATGCTTCTTGTACAGTAGAGTGGAACTTCATAGGTATTGTACTATTAGTGCATGCAGCAGTTCCACAGACAGCAAATGACCCTGCAGGGCTGTTCACATCACAGGTAACTCTGAGTAGACTGTAGATGTGATTAATACCATACAGGGGTAAGCCACAGCTGGGTTTCACATCACAGGTAACCCTGAGTGGAACACTTTTGAACCACATTTATGATGTTTTGTCGTTTGTGATTGCTGTTTCCTCTCAGGGTTCCCTATTCATTAATTAAATTATCATTGAAGCTCAATGGGAGTGTCCTGTAAGAGGGAAATCCATGCTTTAGCAGAACAGTAGCAGAGCATTACTCCATCTTATGTAACGTGCGTGTTTGAATTAATTTAATGTTGAATTACAGTTTTTTTTTTTCTCTTTCAGTAAGAACTGCACTAATAGCTATAATCGGATTCATGCCCACAAAAGGAGAGGGTGCAATAGGGTCTCTTGATTACACTCCTGAAGAACGGAAATCCCTCGCCAAAAAGTACGATTTGTTCTATGAAGCGATAGCTCTTTACACACCCAGACACAGCTAGATGAAGAAGGGGCTTCACTTTAGCAAAATCATTTGCATGGCTCGTAACTACATTTTTATCGTAATAAATGCAACCTAGCAAGTACCCTGTCCCGATATGTGTCGGTAATCGCTTATAAAGGAGTGAATTGGATTAAATTCAGTAAAAAGGGGCTCCCGAGTGGCGCATCCAGTAAAGGCGCTCTGCGCGGAGTGCAGGATGTGCCCTATAGCCTGGAGAGGACGCATGTTCCAGCCGCTGTTTCCTGAGTCCGCAGGGGGTTGCGAGCGGTGAGCCGAGGATACAGATACTAATTGGGCATACTAAATTGGGCAGAAAACCGGGGTAAAAAATTGGTGACGACTAAATTAAAAAAAAAAAAAGTCAGTAAAAACAAACCCCCATAGTTTACTTTTGATGCATCATATAAGTTAATTCCATGAATTGTCTATATTATGAAATAAACAAATGCATCAGTAACAGTTGAACAGTTAAATAACGTCAGAAAAATTAAGACAATGTATCATCCTGACAAGTACAGCACTGAAGAAAGTGTTTCAATTGCAGCATTCCCATCATTTTAATGTAATCCTTTGTAAATCCCCCAAAGCTGTACTGTTAGTACACAACAGTGGCAGTCAGCATTGTTCTGCTGCATCTCACACCGGACCAATCCTACAAGGTAAAATGCATGTTAACATTAACTTGTGAAGCAGGGTGCAACAGTGGCAGTCAGGTTATTTTCTGCCTCCTCAGGCTGTGCTCTGCTTCTTGTATGCGAGACGGGCACACAATAAACACCCCAATAATCCAGGAATAAGCACTGATCATTAGCTTGCTAACAATCAGTGCTCATATGCGTTATTTCAGGTTTTCTGAAAAAATGTCCATGAAATGCCAGGCTGATTTGGCTCTGTGTTAAATCTTTCCTGTGATTCCTCGTGTCCTTAAGGTCCCAGGACTTCTGCTGTGAGGCGTGTGGTGGCAGCATGAAGTCTGCTCTGCTGCCTGTGACCTCCAACAGCAACCCAACCAACAATGACAGGGAGGCCAAAGAGCTTGCAAGACAGATCAGCTTTAAGGTACACCAGTTACTGGGCACTTTTTTTTGTGTGTATGTCTGTGTTTTTTCTGAAGACTTGGTTACCTATGGTGACAGCTCAGCGCCTCCACGATCTTTGTACAGGAAAGCTACAGTTATCAGAGTTGGCATTTAAAACACATATGTGTGTGTGTGTGTGTGTGTGTGTGTGTGTGTGTGTGTGTGTGTGTGTGTGTGTGTGTGTGTGTGTGTGTGTGTGTGTGTGTGTGTGTGTGTGTGTGTGTGTGTCTGTGTGTGAACACCTGTATTTTTATTAGACCGGTTAGATGAGGTCCAGTTAAATAAAAGCACTACTGTGCATTTCACTTGCCATTATTATTTTAGCGGCAACAAAGACAAATATTCTCTGTGCTTGATTTTATAGGCGGAATCCAGTTTATCCAGTAAAGCAGCCCAGAAGCAGGTACCGGTCAGCCCAGTGAGCTCAGAGCCGTCCGGAGAGCAGGCGTCTGCATCCGGGACCCAGACAGAAACTCCCGAGTCCCCTGAAGCGGTAACACACTTCTGCATTTAGTTTGTGACTTGTTTTCTTTTATAACTTACCCCTGGACTAACACCTCTAACAGCATCATAAGTAGGCTTGCTACTATTCGATTTTTATTTTTTTGCCAAATCGACGATTAATATCAACGTTTATTTTAGAAAGCATTTACCATTTTTGTTCGATCTTTATTTTTCAATTCAAGCAGAGAATGGGTGAAATCGACCTTTATGCTTTTAAAAAAACAGACTTTATTTGTACATATTTTTCAGTGTTCTGAGGTTTTTGCATTGCAGGTAGTTTCTCTCCAATGCTTTAATTAATTTAACATTTAAACATTTATTCCATATATATTTAGTGTCGAGGGATTCTTGGAAGGACATGAGCCATTGCAACTGGAGGCTGACTTTGGCTACTTCTTAGTCTGGACCGAGCTCCTTGATTTTTATAACTCATAGAGCTTTAGTCAATCTCTGAACATAGGGGCCTTAAAAAAGCAACTCTTTTAAATGCTGATTTCCTTTAATGTTGAGTTTTGTAAGTTTTAACTACAGAACCTTTGATCACATTTTGACTTAATAGGAACATAAAATATGTTATAATAACCCGTAAATCAATAATAACCTGTTTCCACTGGCACAGGCGCCCCCAGGCCCTCACCGTTAGATTGATTTTCACAGCCTTGTTTGCTGTGCTCTAGCCGAACCAGGTCATGCAACTGCCTCTAAGCAGATCTTGCCCCAGGCCTAAACAGCTGTTGAAGAACGTGCAGTGCAGTCTTGGTCTGCAATGCCTCATACTATTAATTCTGTTAAACAAATATCAAGAAATGTAACTGAAAAAGCACGGTGGCTTACAAGACAGAAAGTCTGCATTGGGTGGTATAAAGTTAGCTATACTTTTACTGTCTGAAGTGCAAAACCCCATTATCATTAACAAAATGTACTTGGCGTCAGCTATCGTTTTAAAACAAACAAACTATATAAAAATACTTGGTGGCAAATTATCTTTAACCCAAAAAGCATTAAAGAAAAGCGTTGGCACAACTAGTATAAAATTCTGGTGGTTGTTATTATTGCAGTACAATGTATAACTTAAAATAAGTATCAGACCTGCAAACATATGCATAGATTTCATCATGACTGATTTTTAAATAATATGCTCAATTAGAAACAAGAAGTCTCACAGCACAGCTCAGACAATTGACAAGAGTGATCCTCATGCCAGTGCTTTTATTTTACCTCAAGTTAATAAAAAGACTCCTGGATCTCATGCAAGAAATTGCAGAGCTCCCTGGCACTGGAACACGTTTTAAACTAAAATACAGCTACTTTAACATCATTTGATTTAATGAAATCGGGGATGGGCGGCACAACTTACCAATGCTTGTTATATTATTAAGAAGAAAAACGCACTGAGAGAACAAGGCAACCGTTTTCCTTCCCAGGTCAGTGTCTATTGCTATATTACTGAATTAGCTGTGTTTGTCAATAGGTACAATGTGTGTATCAGGGTTCAGTGGTGGTGTGCTAGCAAGGCCTACAACTCCAGTGCCCAAGAATGGAAGCCCAGTTCTTTGAGTATTGGAGTGCCGTGTCCGTGTTTGCTGTGCTGTCATTGTATGCTTCTGAACGTTACTATAAAAATAAATGATGCTCTTAAAAATAGCCGTGGGAGTGCAATTTACCCAAATAAACCTTGTGGCATTTATCTCTTAATATTGAAAGGCCAGCCTGACTTTTACATAACTGAGCCTTTAAAGAAGTTGACTTCAGTTCAGTGCTGCCACCTGACTCAAGTAAGTGCAGCCTGGTATTTAGTGATAAATGATTGTTAAATCCTGGATAAGCTGTGTTTCAGCAGTGACAGAGCTACAGATGAGTGAGATTGGGGGGACGGGACGACAACAAAAGATTGAAAAAGATGAATACTTTCTGGCTTAGAATTGAACTTCGTGGTCCCCAAAAATAGAATAATACAATCGTCAGAAGCCACTGTCATTTAACATCATTCTCACAGCGTAGCATATTGGTAAGCATTTCAGTCTTTTGCTCAGTTGATTATATTTGTGACAGCAGTTGATGATTATATTTGTGACAGCAGCCACTGTCCTTTTTTTTAATTGGGTAGCGGAAGAAAGTCTCCAGAAACTGTATGTTCATCTTGGTTTGTTATTCCTGTATACTTTTGATAAGGTCTGAGTATGAGGGGAACATTGGCACGGAGAAGTGAAGACCGCTGCGATTGGTGTTGTAACCCATACACAGACGCTGGCAATCCTACACACACACGCACGCACGCACGCACGCACACTTACTGCTTTAATTGTTGTTATAGAAGTAAAATCTAGCTATATTTATGACCAATCTTTTTTAGTCATTGTCATTTTCATTGAAAAGAGGAGAAGCAGGTTAATGAAGAGAATACCTGTGAATGGAAGACTGTGATGTCTCCCTATTGAATTGACATTGCAGTCATGAAAATCTGCGCTCTGATATCTGTAAAAACATTTTGGCGAACAACTTTATATTTTCAGTACTATTGAAACGCCTCCTTTCCAATTACTGAAGACCAGTTAATGCAATAATACATTAACTCCCTGTCATTAAACAATGACCTTGTGTGGGCTCCCGAGTGGCACATTTGGTAAAGGCTCTCCGAGTGGAGTGCAGGATGTGCCCTATAGCCTGGAGGTCGCCAGTTCGAGTCCAGGCTATTCTATTGCTGACTAGACGGGAGCTCCCAGGGGCGACGACAATTGGCGGCGCCGCCGGGTGGGGGTTCAGGTTGGTCAGGGTGTCCTTGGCTCACCGCGCTCCAGCGACCCCTGTAGTCTGGCCGGACGCCTGCGGGCTTGCCTGTAAGCTGCCCAGAGCTGCGTTGTCCTCAGAAGCTGTAGCTCTGAGGTGGCTGCACGGTGAGTCTACAGTGTGAAAAAATGCGGTCGGCTGACGGCACATGCTTCGGAGGACAGCGTGTCTTCGTCTTCGCCTGCTACCGAGTCAGTGCAGGGGTGGTATCGGTGAGCTGAGCCTAAAAAAATAATTGGGTATGCCAAATTGAGAGAAAATAATAAAATAATTGCTGATTACTAAATTTAAAAAAAAATAAAAAATGATCTTGACCTACAGAGGCTAGAATCAGGTATGCTTGCTTTTGGTTCAGGTTGACTGTGAATTCAGAACTTTCCACTATTCATGTCTTGAATACTTTGGTACAGATAATGATATTGGGTCCGTATTAGTTGGGTGACTAATAGTGAATACATTTCTATCACACTTTTCTTTTAGGCTGACTCACAAACCAGTCCCCAGAGCAGTCCCAGGGAAGAGGCTCTCCAGCCCGGCCCTCTGAACAGACCTCTGAGCCCTCGGCAACGTCGTGCACAGCAGCCTAGGAGGCCTGCCTCCCCCACCTACCCGCAGCTCCAGCGCCAGCCTGAGGGCTCCAGCCACGTGGGGTTGGCTGTTCTCATAGTGCTTCTGACTTTAGCACTTGCTGCCCTCATCTTCCGAAGGATCTACCTGGCCAGCGAGTACAAGTTTGACTACGAACTGTAATGCTCTTCTTGCTTCATCTGACCACATACTAGAGACATCAGCCAGCATGTAATCCTTTAAACTACTGTATAGTATCAAAGTCAGTTTACAAAGGCTGTTCTTTTTAGCTTGATTTTTAAATTTTATTTTATAAATACATGTTAAAAATGGTTTAACCCCAAAGAGAGGACAATTTTGTTTTTTGCTGCACTTTAATGCTCATAGTATACAACCAGTTTTTTAAACAAAGAATGGCAGAACAGCTTAAACCATGCAGTCCCTAATGATGGCAAATCTATATTAGCTATGTAAACCGAGTGCTTGCTAACAAATGTCAGAATATTTATTATAATATATCCCGGTATATATGATATGGGTTAAAAAAAGATGTAAATGTTTTAAGTTGCTTTTTTTATTTTATGTATCTTTATCTAGATATATTTAACCACCTCAATGCTGTATAATGGCTTGCTCACATTCTACAGTACAAAAAAAGCTTTACAGTATTTACAGTTACTTGAACCAAATGTTTGGCTGCCAGCAAACCAAACCACTATTAAAAAAATGAGTTGAAAAATCATCCACCTGTCTTATTAAGCAGCCACAATTATGAATTCCCTTTGGCCATGGCTTAATTAATTTTTGACTGTATTTGTAGTGAATAATATGGGCACAACTTCCTGTTGGGTATTTTCAGTGACTATTCCAAAAGGTGTTCAGTAATACTGAAGAAAAATAACAAGACAGAGAGAATTGAGAATTCACTTCCCCTTGAAGAAAACTGGATCGATCTACTGTATGTCAATATTTAACTTCTAGCATGCATTTTTCAACATTCCACCATCTATTAGAATGACCTAATAATAATAATCAATAATGGGGAGGGGTTTCACACACATGTATTGCACATCTCTTAACAAAAGGAACAGGAGAAATCTCATCTGTCTTTTACATTAATAATATGTAGGGTCTGCTGTGAAATTGCTCTTGTGTATTTGGGGGTGGTGGGACATTCTCAAAATAGTTTTCTTATTAAATCGTGCCTGAAAGCAAAATACAACCAATGCTTTAAATCTAAACATACTGCAAGAACAATTCTATATTTAATAATTTAGAGTTTATCTGGGTTGATTAGTTCTCTTATAAAAAATATTTAATTGACGTGTTACAAGACCAAGGATTTACTATGAACACACATACACACACTAGACGCAAGGAATGTTTAATCAATAGTAGTATTTTATTAAGTACACAAACATTAAACGGAAATCAGAAAAGTCAGAAAGTAAATCTTAGTTTGTAAGCACAAAACACAAGCTAGCAGGACCAGTGAAATATGATACTGCTTATCCACACACACATCCAGCAGCAGCAGGCTGTGACCTATCTAGTAGTTTGCAGACACAGACTTGTTTGTCTGATAAAAGTCTTAAATGTTATGGAAGTGCTCTAGCCGAGTCCCGGAGTTGCAGCTTTGTTTAGCAGAGCGATAGCACCAAACAATGTGGAGCGCAAAATATTTAGTTTTGCTTGGATATTTATTGTCTTTTTACTCTGCTGAGCAGCTACATTCATGAGGTCATTTGTGTATCTCGCCTCTTTAAAAGTCAGTCCTTTGATGTTTTAATGTCTTCCGTCTCGGGATATGGATGCTTTATGTCTTCCTTGAGTCAAACCGCTTGTTGTTGCAGTTTTGAATTATCAGTACATAATTCAACTGTCCTTTCGGCCTCATCCAGTCCAGACGCTGCCTCGCCCTGGTCACCTAGTTCAGTATGTCTGCTAGGAAATGGGGCCGTTCAAGACACACAGATTTCATTACTTAGTCCAGTTAGATTTCTAATACACGTTCGGGTATTAATATTATATTCAGGGAATATGCACCACAATGCACTTAAGTAAACTATGCCCTCAGAAAAAAAAATCAGGTTACAGTACCCAGATTTTTTTTTGGATTTTTTTTAAACATTTAAATAAAGTAAGTGCCCTTGAGTTAAATCTCATCTCCGAAGTAACATTCTTGTTTATACAACTTACTTCTGTACACATGTTAAAAATGTAATGCTTTCACTACCCAATGGTCACCACTAGTAGAAAGTCAGCTCACCTCAATCAAGCACAATATATCGGATCTGCCTGGGTACGGGTCTACAAGATGTTGGAGGTTTTTCTGAGTTACGGTATCAGCAACCATCTCCAGCAACTCAAACCGGGTGCATAATCATAGAGTTGAATTTAATTGCTTAATGCCTCAATTAGCCAGGGAGGATACCAAGATGCCAAATTGATCTAGACGGAATGGAGAATAGCTTGAAGAGCATTGCAACCCTTTGAGGCTGTATAAGATGAAGTTCATGTGGCATCCCCCATATGTTAGGACAGGATAAATATTACATGTGTCTATCAATCACGTTTTGCTATGGTTATCATTTGATGTTTCAGGAAAAAAATAAAATATTAAAAGTAACGTATTGCTTGTTTTTAGTCACTGTCATCTCTGAATGTATTCGTTTTGCTTTTTGCTTTATTTTTTTCACAATGCTGGATTTTTGGGGTGTTGTACCTTTAATTGTTGTAACAGAAGTCCAAGGTGGAGGTTTAAGTTCAAAGTAACAGATGGCAACAAAAAGCCCCAAAGGTATATGGCCATATATGTAGGCCTATGTGTGCATGCTCCTTTGATTGGATCATTCGAATAATGTTAACCAGTGTAATTTTTTTTTACATAATAAAATGAAAGCAAAGAAAGTTAAAATATTAGATAAAAACAAAACAACACTCCCATGTGTGTATCACATTTAAAGGGATTGTGATGCGCTTTTAAACAATGACGTAACCCCCATCCAATGCGCAGTGCATAACGTTAGCCTGAGAGCGGGGATTGTGATGCGCTTTTAAACAATGACGTAACCCCCATCCAATGCGCAGTGCATAACGTTAGCCTGATAGCGGGTCACCAAGAGGCTGGGAGACTAGCTATCACTACAAACAGCTGTGTGGCGGGTAACCAATCACAAAACAATCAAGGGAAAGCAGCTTGGAGTCGAAAATATCAGTCTGCAATGTAATCAACCAGCAGAGAGCTTTCCCTTAACAATGATTTCTACAGCGTTAACACGCTTTGGATTAACATGGTTCAATGTCCAAACCACTGCAGGCCTGGACTAAAGGGGGTTTCTAGACTATTTTTAAGACTGCAATACCTTATTTTTCTATTATTATTATTATTTACTTAGTTGCCTGATTCTTATTGCTGAGAGCCGAAATCAAAGGACTAGGAGATGGACAGGTCCCATGGAAACGCAAAAGCATGGCACGTAAGTACCTGGGAAGAGCGCCACAGAAACGCGTACCTCTTAGGTTTTTTTGTTGTTGTTTTTTTTAGTCTACTCTACATTATCCCTTCCTTGATATCATAGTAGGTTTGCAGACAGTAAGTAGGCAAAGTATTTGGGGCATTTCCAAGCTTCTCCTAAGGATTGTCTTCATGGATGTGAGGGTGGCAAGTCTCCAGATTTCACTGGAGCCGTTTATTATAGACCCGAGATTACGTTTACTGCGCTGCAGTGACATGACCATGGCACGTAGGCTGCTGACAACTGTACAGTTAACTTCCCTCGAGTTTTTCTACCTTGAGCTCTGTGCAAAGTATTTCGTACTTTCTTGGTACTGTAGTATCACTTTATAAGCTTTTTAAGCTGTCAAGACCACGACGTTGTTCGTGTGAATAACATGAGATTTATTTATTTTTTCATAATCCTATAATGTGAACACGGGTATTACTAAGAGAGATCAAAGCAGATTTAGACCTCAACAGGTGAATATGTCACTGTTTGTCAGTTACTGAAAGACAGATATATATTGTGTGTGTGTGTGTGTATACTTAAACACGATAGCAATTATAAACACATTGTACTAGTTTACAGTATGTATCTGGTCTTCTTAAATATCTTTCAGTGTTGACGTAGTATAACTCCCCAGTAATGTTGTTGAAGCTGGCACCGTGGGATCCTTCAAGAAGCTGCTTGATGAGATTCTGGGATCAATAAGCTACTAACAACCAAACCAGCAAGATGGGCCGAATGACCTCCTCTCGTTTGTAAACTTTCTTATGTTCTTATGTTCTTATAACTTATCAGTAACTTTAAACAGTCATAAAAAAAACACTGTATATTCACAATAGAAACTGGTGCAACAAAATAAAATAGTCCAACAAAATTAAATGCCCATATATATATATATATATATATATATATATGATTATAACATATTTTATTTTAGGTCGCTTCAGACAAAAGCCCTTCTTCAGCTGTATAGAAAGGAATTAAACACAGTGCAGTAAACGTGTTATTCTTCAAGTATAACACACACACAGAATCCCTGAAGAACAACAAGTTTACTGCACTGTTTATAAGTCTATAGCCGAAGAAGAGCTTCTGTCTGAAAACTCCTGAAATAGATTGTTTAACCATATAAACCTTTTGTTTACATCCCCGAAAGAACTAGACCGTAGCCTAGCTGTAGCATGAACAGATAACTAGTCTATTACATTCCATTGAAACAAATTGAGAATCAAGTATGTTCCTGTCAGTCACTCATTTTCTCTGTCAAATACATTTTAATGCTGCACCCAGGCTGAGAATACACATATTTTGTCTTTTACAGTCCTTTATCAAAGAAGACCCACGATGGAACAAAAACGAAAAAAATTAAGACTGCACAACTTCTCAGAGTGGACGATTTTGATTTTAGTATGAGACCAGCGTTTGCAGGTAAATATCAATGGGTCCTTCTTTGATTTAGTTTGAGACCAGCGTTTGCAGGTAATTAATCAACCGGTCTATTTTTATTTGCTAAAAGTGTAGCAACCAGCGGGGGCACTCGTTCTTTTCGATCAGTCAGGAAAAATACCAGAAGGAAATAAACTAAGACCACAACAATATGCAGGGCAATGAACATCGTTTTATTAAATACAGGTGGTTAACTATATTTAACAAATAGGAAAAGTCTAGAATACACAGTCACGGCATGGGGTTTGTACTGTTCAATAATAAGATGTTCAACTATAATTAAAACTGTTCAATACAATCGCGGAGATGGGGCTTACTAAAACAACAATAAAACCAATACTTTAATTACCCGTCTCCAGCACTCCTCTAAAACCCCAATGCCTAAGTTAAAAAAACGAATTTCTAAAACCGTTAAAAACAGACACACACACACACACACACACAAACACACGGAGAGACAGGAAGCACAGCAGGAACCTCGCTCTAAATGTCGGTGGCTGTTTGTTTCTGTTTGTTGGGAAGTTTGTCTGGTTGATTGGACATTTGCACGTCCATACAGCCTTTCGTATTATTTGATGAATTAACAAATACGTTTATGAATTACTGTATGAATTGACACATTTATGGACGAATTGTTGGACAAATTGACCAATTCACGAATTGGCAAACGAATTGACAAACTAACGGCCGGATAGTTTGGGCACAAATTGCGCTCCATACCGCCGAACACAAACGAGTCCAATTCCTTCTCTGCTCCTGCCTAATTGTGCGTCCAAGCTCCACTCCAGACAAACCCGGGTTCACGTCACACTGAACCAAAAACAATCTCTCAAATGGATGAAAATCAGGAACTTTTATACCAGGTGCTCAGCTTCTTCAAATCACTTAGCACCTATGGGGGCTGAGAACAGGAGCGCATCAACGTGCCCGTGAGGTCTGTGCAAATCGACAACAAAGTAACGTGCCAAAGCAAACGTGTTTTATAAACGTGTTAAAATAAAGCAAAGTAAATAACATTAAATCAGTGTGACAAATCAAAACGTGAATCTACTACAATAACAAAATCAAACGTGCCTAAATAAATTGACGTGGGTCACCCCGTTACACAACGTTTGGAAAAGTGCAACTGTCACTTTGTTACTAAATGCTCTGAAGGGCAAACAAACTCAGTTATTTAGATTTCGCCTGTGTAGGGCAGCCTATTCGTGTAAAATAAATGTTTTAAATTGTGTTTTAAACTCAACTTAAAAGGTGTGCTTAAAAAATGCCCCCTAGAGTCGATCAATGCAATTAATTTAAAGGGATAGCTTTTTGTTTTCTTTTTGAAAAAGCCGATTTACAGTGCAAAGTGCATTTTACTACATTGTCCATCAATATGCCAGGCACCATGTAAGAACATGCCCATAGCCAAAGATATTTGCCCCAAAGGCAAGTTCTGTAGTAAATAACAGCGGCAGATAATTAACCCTGTAATGCCAATTTCTGTATATGATACAATGCATAGGCATCCATTATGTGTTGCTGGAATCTAGTTACATAAGTGAAGTAGCTGTTTTCATTTCAGAAATGCTTCGGCACTACAGGGTTAAAGCAGGGAATTAAATACTGGTATACAGGAACAGTGTTCTTGAAACAACACCATAGAATATACAGAATTTACATTAAAATATCATTTTTGGTGTCTGTTTACTACATTTTTCCATAGTTTCGCTTGAGTGCACTCCTGCTTCATCAGAAAGCAGACCTTGTTGACAGTCCTCCTCTTCCTTTGAAACTTGCCATTTCAATATGTGAGCCTAGCAGACATTCACCTGAGGTTAAATGTCATCGGCAAGTTCTGTTGTGGCTCATGATGCCTTCGTTAAAAATTGTTATCTCCCCATGGCATTGTATGTTTAAACATACATATCAGAAACTGACAGCTCAAAAGGCTAGACAACAAGTAGGATACACATGGACAGTTTATGTCTGAATGAACACGTCAAGGTTCAAATCCAAACTGGCAAAGGCACTCATCTGGAGCTTGACTAATCAATACCTTGAAATAGCACCTTCTGACGTGTCCATTTAAACACATGGGGTTATGTATACACTACTAAAATATTACAGGGAAAAAAGTAACATAACAGTGACGCCAGATCCTGTGGCTATGAAGTAGAGGGATACCAGTGTATCTGAGAAAATGAAAGTATTTAAAACACTGTTTGGTTATTCTACAGTAGTGTTTATTTTTTCATTTGGGATGGCACCCCCATGTGGAGACTTGATATGGAATGGCTCAGATCTGCTGTGTTAACCACTGCTGTTTGTGAACTAAATCTCTTAAGTCCTAAAGTTAAGGGGGTTTAAATGAAGTTTTACGGATGTGACAACAGGGAACCTCTATAAATGGGTGTTTCCTCCAGTTCAGATTTTTAATCATACAGTTAGTCATACAGTCAGGGGAGCGCAGGGGTCCCAGAGGGTCTCCCCTGGTAAAAGCATGGCCGTGTGGTGTGCAGGGTGAGTCCCAGAGTGTCTCCCCTGGTAAAAGCATGGCCGCGTGGTGTGCAGGGTGAGTCATACAGTCAGGGGAGCGCAGGGGTCCCAGAGGGTCTCCCCTGGTAAAAGCACAGCCTCGTGGTGTGCAGGGTGAGTCATACAGTCAGGGGAGTGCAGGGGTCCCAGAGGGTCTCCCCTGGTAAAAGCATGGCCGTGTGGTGTGCAGGGTGAGTCATACAGTCAGGGGAGCGCAGGGGTCCCAGAGGGTCTCCCCTGGTAAAAGCATGGCCGTGTGGTGTGCAGGGTGAGTCATACAGTCAGGGGAGTGCAGGGGTCCCAGAGGGTCTCCCCTGGTAAAAGCATGGCCGTATGGTGTGCAGGGTGAGTCATACAGTCAGGGGAGCGCAGGGGTTCCTGAGGGTCTCCCCTGGTAAAAGCACAGCCGCGTGGTGTGCAGGGTGAGTCATACAGTCAGGGGAGTGCAGGGGTCCCAGAGGGTCTCCCCTGTTAAAAGCATGGCCGTGTGGTGTGCAGGGTGAGTCATACAGTCAGGGGAGTAGCTGTGCAAAGGGAATTGCTGTGGTGTGCGGAAAAAAAGAATGCATACTAGTCAATTATTGTTCAGCAAAGGTGTCCGTATTAGTGAAAAAATATTAGTAGCCAGATATTTAGCTGTGGAATAGGTTACAGCCACAGGCTCTAAATGAAAAAAAAAAAAACATTCCTAACAGTATGTCATTTTTAATTTTACACAAAAACAACTTTTCACTGCATTTTGCCACTGAGATTTTCTGTTACCTAATGTGTATGCTGGTCCCTATAAAACGTCATCTGTAATCATCTGTTTTCTGATTCTGGATAGATAACTATGTCAACAATTATGTCAAACAGGTTTAGTGGTCAACAATTTGTGCAAATTTAAATTGTTCTTCAGAGTGCTCCAAAAATCCAACATGACCCCTTTGTGTTCGTTTAGCCTAATATTCTTATTTTTAACACGACTATCATGGCCCCCCCTGCAGAGATTAATGACAGTGTGTAATGACTTCTAAGAATCTTGTTTCTAATGCGATATGTTTTAGCTGAATTCCCTGAAGCTTGCAGCAGGGTCAGCACTAATCCAAGCTGGGATGCCTAATGATGGGATTAGTTTAGGCTGCTAATCCATATCCAGTGTCATTTTTTGTAATGTATAGTGCTTCTGCACACTTTAAATCTGATAAGGCTTTTTATTTAAAACGTCTAAGATAATTATTTTTACATTTACATTCAACATTATGAACGAGAGGAGGCTGTAGCTTGTTGAGGGGAACAAAATTAACGTTGCTTTTTTTTTGTTGTTTAATTTTACTAAACAAAAGATCTTCACCTTACTTGGAACTGGCAGCTGTTGGAGAGAGTAACAGAAAGCTGGCTGATTAGTTCACAGAGTGAAGCTTCAAGGAGGGAGGAAGCTTGTGTGCCTGGAAAAGGAAAGCTGAACTATGGAAGGATGTAGTCAACATTAATTCAGGAAGCATGTTTTTGGGACACTGTAGATTTAAGAAGGTTCCAGAAACCTTACAGAAAACTGCTGACTGCTATCGATAGCTGTACACGTGTCTCTTAGGCACATCCTCACCTCTAACCCATTTACTGGTGACACATACCCTGAATATAATCTTCTTTCAAAACTGTTAATGGATAATTACAATTTGAAACAGATGGCATCTTTACTCATTGTCTGTTCGTGTTGTATGGTTTTGAATGCGGGGAGATTGTGATTTACCTCGATTCGATTTGTTACACGGTAGCCCGTCATGAGATCATGGTTGGCTGTGATTTGAAACCACCTGCTTTGTATTGTAAGCTGAAAATACACAAATAACCGTTTGTATTGGAAAAAGATGTAATGGCATTAATTTCATTAAGCTTGACTACTTGAAGTGAAAACCATGTCTTTCAAGATCCATTAAATAAAGTGTAAAGTACCAGGACCGTGAGCCCTATTACCAAAAATATTTTAAAAACTTTTCTAGACTACTGTTGAAGAAACCAACCACAGTTTTAAGCTGTCATTTTTGGGATGTTCAGTGAATCCTATAGATTCCATTCATTTGTTTGGTGTCACGGTGCTTGTGTGCCTATGCTTTTCCAGTGCTGTACCTTAAGCTCCCTAGCTGTTTTTTTCAAGCGTTAGTCTTTCATTAGGAAACTATTACTCGTCAGTCACCATCTACTCATGATGTCACAGGGAAGCGCACCAGTACATCTCTCAAAGAGCACAACAGCACCCCCTAATGGCCAGGCGCCCAACAGACAGAGCTTCCCCAGGCTTGTTCAGTGGCTTTACTCCCCAGGATGAACCCAATTGAGATATCATATCTTGTGTCCCCTGTTTGCAAGCAGCAGGCAATACTGTACAAACCACACTCACACAATTATTTACCAAGCGCTGTGACTGCTTAAAAAAACACTCCTAAAAGCTGAATTTGTGAAATGAAGCACACACACACTCACACTCACACTCACATTCCACTCATGCAGCGTGCAACTGCATGCTGGGTGGCATTAGGAATGCAAATCTCTTATTTGGGATTTTGCTTTCCTGTTAAGCTTTAAGCAGTGCTGGTTGCTACGGATTTCGGCAAACCATCTGGAGCATCTCTGGCTGGCTGTAGAGTTGGCTTTTCAAAAAGAAGATTAAACTGCGTGCAGTTTTCTGATGACTGCATAGATTAACACAGCTGTTTACCTCTGGAAGACACATGATTGTTTTATTTTAGGACAATTTAAAGAGATTATGCAACTAAACACTAAATGCACCTATTGTTTGTTTTCGCCTTGTTACCCATAATGCAGTCCCAGTTCAGCCCAGGTGTACCCCCACACTATATCAGGGTTTGAAGTGCAGCAGCTTGCTGCTGAAGGAGAATTAAGACATTCAGTAGTATATAAGTGAGGGGCTTCCTGAGTGGTGACTGCAAGGACTGATACAATATGCAATGTTCTTCTTGGCAGTCCTTAACCAGAAACCTGTTTGAGAGGGTAACATGAAATACATTCAAATCATACTAATACAATGATAATAATGATAACCCAATTCAAATAATAATCATGCATAAATAATAATAGCCTTATAACAGGGAGCCCTGTATGTCTGGAGTTTAGGCGTAAGGGTTAGTAAGTGGCTAAGCATACACTGTATTCGTAGTTATAAATTAAACTGCAGTGTGTAAACTTGACACCCCTATTCAGTGGGAGGTGGATGCAGTTGATAGAGGGTGGTGATTTATTAACTAAATGGAAACAGGAATGAAAAGGATTTTGTATGAAAAGCCACAGCTCATCATGCAGGACTTGTGGGGGAGGGGGAGTGTTGTGCTGTCATTAAGTCTGGAGTAAATACAGTGTGTGTGGCGTGTGCCCTTCCAAGCAAGCCTCCAGCAATGTCATCTGTAGGGCAGTGCTTGCCCCCTAATCCTACAAAAGTCATAAAAAAAACAATTGTGTCAGTCAACTTCCCTCGGCCCTGTCTGAATAGACCCAGAGCACCATCAATCAATTCTCTTTCCAAACTGCACAGCATGTGAGACCTACATAGCAAATGAAAGTTCATGACTTTTTCTTTTTATTAGCTTCGTGCTACAACATCTTAAAGGGGCCGTATCCTGCAACCACAGCAACCTAGCAGGAGTCTGGTTATTCTCGAGTTCACTTGATGCTTATGATTATACCTGTTATAGTAGGAAAACAGCAAGCATACTCTAGATACAGTATAGGTAAAATTGGTGACATACCGGTACTTACATACTGTATGGAATGTTGTTACCAAGTCTTATCACAATTGGATAACGCAGTTCTGTGGATGTACAGAAAACCCCAAGTGTGACTTTAAGATTTACAACCAGCTCCACCATACAGTATCCCAGCCTTCAGGTATACTGCAAGCATCACCTGCGAAGGATAGGGAGGTTCAAAGTAAGGTCAAATGTTACAACAGTCAAACTGCCATCATTGATTACAGTGCATGTTTGTGCCTAATGTATTAGTAAACTGTAGTTATCTTATAATCTCACAAATTGGCACGTCAGCTTCTACTCAGGGATACTCTGCTCTCTGTGAAAACGCAGTTACTCCTTTGTTTGCATTATATTAGCCCACATTCTTGTGTTCAAGCATACTCACCCACATGGCTGAAAATATGTGCAAATGTGCCAGTCTTGTGGGCTACACATTATAAACTGGACTACACTTCCCAACAGTATGAGTGACTTTGCTGTTGTTCCTTTTGAATACAGGACGTCACCATGACACTTTACCTGAGACATTACTGGAAAGATGAGCGTCTTTCCTTTCCCAGCACCAGCAACAAAAGCATGACTTTTGACGGCAGACTTGTCAAGAAGATCTGGATCCCAGACGTGTTTTTTGTCCACTCCCAAGAGGTCCTTTATCCACGACACGACTACGGACAGCATCATGCTGCGAGTCTTTCCTGATGGGCACGTGCTGTACAGCCTGAGGTGAGGGAGCAGGCCTGCACTGCTGTGCATCACTGTCATCTGTTTTCACAGCAGGTTAGAAGCAGCACCAGGTTCATGGAACAGCCTTGCACCACAGCTTTTAACCCCTTGAGTGAACACAAGGAACTGAGCGCTCGTTTAAACGGTTTCTTCTTAAAATACATTTGAGAGTGACTCAAGTATCACAAGGAGAAAACTGGCAGTTTGGATGACCAGATCCAACCTGTCAGTAAAGCCGTGTTTTGTGCACCTCATTGCAAAAATAAGAAAGTTAGCATCAGTTTATTTGTGGGATACATATATCCCTACCTTATAGGGTTAATGTGGGTTTGAATCTGCCACAAAGATCAGGATTGGAAATAAGGCTTCCGTTGCATTTTGTAAAAGTTACCAATTTTACTGCGAGCCGAATGTGAAACACCTAGAGCTTTCCTTTTGCACTGTGATTAATTTCAGTAAGCTCATAGTAAACTATTACGCAGTGAGAGTCTTATTTCTATACTTGCATTTTAGCTGAGGCACCGGAACAGGATTATTGAGTTCCTTTGGTTAAACCATGTGGGGAAGCACACATACTGTCAGTGCCATACTCATCATGCCAGACTGTTGCCTACGCCATCCTGGAAGGTGTATATTTAACCCAAATCAGCATTCTAGTGACGCCACCGAGTGCTGTATATTGAATGTCAGGACTCTGAAGGGCTCTTGTTTGGCTTATGTATGATTTCATTTGAGACCCACTGTAGACAGTGTTATTAGTAAAAGTGACCTTGTTGGAAGGATTCCAAATGTGTCTGACGTAGAGCAACTTCGTATAGTCATTAAAATGAATCTAGTCAAAAAACCATTGGAGATTAAAAGCACAGAGATATCTCCTGACTTCTTCTTCTGCCAAAAGTGTAACCTTAGTGGGTTACTTTGATGGTCAGATATTTTCAGTATTTTACTTTGTTGTAGTTTTATTGTCTCTGGGACAACCGTAAGGTACTCAAGCTTCACTATTGTAAAGATATTGTGATATGCTCCAATGCCCACTGGGAGTGAGGTTGAAACCACCGAACCAAACTCATCACTTGGTTGGATGCTGGGTCTCCAGAGGTGAGACATGATACTCTAATATAGTGAATTAGGCTGCCACATAATCATGGCCTGGCCGTGGGGTCATTTCAACTTCACATTTCCTTTTACTCATTCTGGAACCCATCATTCAGATTTGAAAGTTTCAAACAATCCTTTTTCTTTGCTTGAATGTTTAGGGTCACCGTAACAGTTATGTGTAACATGGACTTCAGTCGCTTCCCCCTTGACACTCAAACCTGCTCGTTGGAGCTGGAAAGTTGTAAGTAACACAAAGACTTCTTCACCTTTTTATATCTTATGGAGTGTTGAAGGCTTGGTCTTCCTGGACGCGCACAGTATAAAGTATTTTTATTTGTCTTGATGTTCAGTATTGTATGATATCTTCATGAAATACCTTCATGAAATACCTTTTAGTTTCAGAATAACTTTCATTCTGCAGTTTGTCAGCTTTTCTTTGTTTGGCCTCTGTCGCAAGTGACGCTGAATCAGCTAGGCTGGTCAGTAAAACATGGAGGATCTCAGTAGCTAAGGCTCATGGTTCATCAGTTGATTCAGATTCAGTTGTATTGTGTCTGCCAACTGATGATGTAAGGCAGAACAATAATTGGATACCAGAAAATATGAATAACAGTGAGTTTTGGCCTCCCTTTGTATTCTGGATGGATGGCGTACCTTGCAAAGTGACTTTGTGCGAACAGAAGGAAATGTATAGCCATAATGTGTACAGATCCAGAACTATTGTACAGGGTGCAGAATTAACCCTGACACATAAATTAAAACATAATCCTCTTGTTAGGTGTGCATGTAATATGTGCCAAAGCAAGTCATCACTGACTGGGCCTAAACTTTGTCCGGCCTGCAGTCATTTGGCTAAACACTGTAGAATTTTGTTTGAATGCAATGATTCTGAATTTCTTTCTCTCATTTAAATGTAGACCCAAAAGATATTAAGAGGATTGAATGCATGAATTGTGAAGGAGGTCACTTAGTGAAATGGGCACATCTAGGTAAATTAGAATGTGCAGAAGGTGTCCCAGCTAAACGTGTCCAAGTATCTTGTAGGTACGAAGTGAGGAAGATGGCGTCTCACACCTGTGATGCTAAACTCTGGATAAAGGGGCCAGTGATCGTGTTTGCGGAGCCGACCAGAGCTGAACCCGGCACAGAAGTTGAATCCTGCTGGGAACGTGTGGATATGCTGGACATGTACTAGGCAATTTCAAATATGGAATGTACTTTGATATAAAAATGAAGGGTTAGAGGTTTTTTTGAAGGAAGGATAAAGAGAGAGTATCTTTGTATTGTCAGTAGATGGACCATGAAATAGGTCAGTCTACATCTGTTTCTAATCAAACACTTAGCAATTGGAGAATTTCTAAAATATAAATATATTGAACGATTTACCACTATATCTTATCTTCAGAAAGCATGACGCTTGATAAAAAGCACCATTCCGGCTAAAAAGTGAACTTAATCACACCTACAAATTTATGTTTCTAAAGACAAGATAAGAAAGAGATTCTTTACAACCTATGAATTAACCTAACAGCCAAGGTCTTAGGGAAAAAACCTGTCTCGGCTAGATTTTGTATGAACAAAGAACAGGGTCAAGCCTAGTTCAGTCATTATAAAATATATAAAAGTTGAATGCATTTATACTGGTCTGTATTTGGATTTAAATCTTAAGAGAGATTCACCAAAGAAATAACGTGATATTATAAATTCTAGGAGCAACTGTTAAACTGAAGTAAATTAATTAAAAGTTTATTTTGAAATGCCACATTCAAAGTTAAAAAGGTTCAGTGATAATTTACACTGTCTATAGTTCATATTAATAAAAAAATAGAAATTAGACACAAAGGTATTATAAATTAATAAAATAAATGATCAACCCCTTTTTCAGACAGCATGATATTTGAAACTAAAAATAATTATTTGATTTCATAAGATTAATAATATGTTTTAAGTATTTGCTATAATAAGAAAACATATTATTTAAAACTGACAAGTATTATTGCTTGTTCAGGACTTTACTGTATTGATAAGAAGATTAAAACCTGGAGCAGTATTCGATTTAATTAAATGGGAAGGTGGTACAGTTTCTTTCTTCTTCTATTGAACAATAAGACTTCTAGACATTATGATATCCACTGAATTATAGGATATAAAAGGTGTTGTGTTATGTTTTTGTGTTAAGTTTGTAATAATATACTATAATGTACCTTGTTATTAATCCACTATACTGTTGTCTAATGATGGTAGATGAAGTCATTATAATGGGGTCCTGTGAAACTGCTGCATTGCAAGGGGAGCCTCTCTCCTTATCAGATGGCTTGTAAAAGGATACACCAGTAAAAGTTGCAAATCTTACAGATTTGGAACTTAAGGTTTATGGAGTTAGTGGCCTAGCACAGCCAAGAATATATCTTGAAATAATATGCAAAAATTATGGCTCAACAGACATTGATGGGTCATAGATCTAAAAAGTGTTTGCACAGACTCTGGCTTTGGAGAAAACAAGAGACTGTGGAAATTATTGACAATAGCATATACTCAAGAGTCAATTACAGGTCAGAGCCTGATTAGTGTATCTTTTAAGTGATAAAAGAAAAATTGTAATGAAAACTATTATCACTCAAACTTAGTGAAACTAATTGACTTGAATATTGTATGAGACAATCTTTTGTCAAATACTCTGTTAGACAATGGTATATGGAATTAAAACTGACTCATTGACAAAATGATGAAACAACATGAGGTTAAAAGAAACACATACCTTTAATTTAGCAAAATATAATCAATTAGAAGTTGATGTCACATATTAAGAACATCTCTTATATTTAACACATATAAAAATTGTGTTTTGCAATCACATATAAACAGTAGTGTTTTTATATTATATAGTAAACCAAGATCCTGCGAACCTTGGTTCACTTAACTTTTTAGATAAAGGAGGGGCTCGGAGGAAAGTAAGGAGTGAGATCATAAAGTTTGGAGTTAGACAAATATGAAGTCTTGAATTTATTGAGTTCATGACACTTATTAATTCTGAAAAGTTAGTCCGGATCTTTTGAAAACTATTATTTGTAAAAGGGATAGGAGCTGTCTCAACAGATTAATGACTGGATTTAATTGAGGTGTCCCATGTATTCCAGTGAGACGAAAAACCTATATAACTCCTAAGTAATTACAATGGAGTACCACACTCATCCGAGACAGGGTAAGGTGGTCCATCTTCTGCAAACCAAAATACAGTGGAGCTGATTAAACTCAGTTTAATTTGCATGGTGGAGACAGTCATATCCTTTTAGGGTAAGCATTAATCAATTATTATTTTACCTCACATGTATTGCATGTATTGCTATAAGGGACTTACTCTATGTTTTAGAGATAAGAGAGTGTTTTGTTGAATGTGCTGAAATAGACCATTGGGTACTTTAGGTGACGTGTTCTTGGCCAGCTTGTCGGCCTTGATTACATGTATATACATGTATTAAAGTGTTAACGGTGATATCTGTTAAGACGCTGGACTGCCCAGTGTGTCTGTCAGCTAGGGATACGACGTAGCCTGTAGCTGCGCTATCCAATATCTAACCTTTAATAAACCGAAAGAGTACTGATCATACTCTGATTCGTAAAAAACTTTAAATACATGAGTCTGTCAATTTCTTGAGTACTATATTAGTCATCTGGAGATACTGCGGGTCCAGAGCACGAACTATATCCCACTAGGAGTAATAACATCTCTGTCCTCCTAACGTCTCCCCTGAGACAAGAGTGTGTGCTGAGCAATTCAAAAGAGTACGTAACGGAATCTGAACACGCGGAATTCGTGACACCTCTTTAAATATTGTATCCAGGAGTGTTGCATCATTTGATCTGAAAATGAACTAGGGGCAGTGGTGTATTTCTTACACATATGAAAGCATTCAGTGTGAAATGTGTCTAACACTTTCAGTTTGTTTCCCAATAAAGCACTGACCCAGCCTAGCTAAGAACTGTCGTGCTTTTACTACACATGGAGTAAGGCTAGATAGCATCCAACATGCTCTGATCATTGAATTCATTAATCACTTCAGCAAGCAGCTGACAAAAAGCAACATCTCTGAGTTAGAAAGTTAGATTGATTGGGTTGTTTACACATGCAATACTGTAGTAAATGTATGCTGATGTCCTGCTCCATCCTGTAGGAAGTCCATTGTGGCAGAACATGTGGCAGTTATGAACCATTTTGTTAAACCCATGTATCCTTCTGCAGCACCAGAATCCCGCCTGACACCACTTAAGAGTCCCACGTACAAAAAATGCAGTTTTATGTTTGAGTGCACCCACTAGGTTATAGTGGAATTCTAAATGTATATAACACTCCATTTACTCAATCATCACAGAACAAAAAGTAACCTTAAAACCTGTAATATCATGCCTTTATAGTTGACTTCATATATTTTACAGATGCCTACACAGATGAAGATCTTTACTGGAAGAACGATGAAGAGTCTTTAAAAATAGATGAAAGAATATCCTTGTCTCAGTTTCTTATACAGAAGTTTCATACTACCTCCAGACTAGCATTCTACAGCAGTACAGGTATAACTCATTGTAACCTGCTAAACCTGAGCAATACACAGTTATGTGTGGCTCTCCTGGAAGTCTCAATACCCATGGGAGATGAAGTGCTGTATCCTGTGTCGCAGCTGTGAATTTATCAGCAGAATCCTGATGTTTTAATTGACAAAAATCAAGTGGGGAATAAAACCGAAAACATTTCTCAGCTTTCATTGAGGAGTGCCTGACATTAGAAAGAAGGATTCTTCTCTTGAGCGTCGTTGTCATGCTGGCGCTCTGAGTGAAATTAATGGCTATTGTGGAACAGAACACTAGCAGCGTTGTTGCAGGGGGAGCAGTGTCTGGATAGAACACCAGCAGCGTTGTTGCGGGGGGAGCAATGTCTGGATAGAACACCAGCAGCGTTGTTGCAGGGGGAGCATGGTCTGGATAGAACACCAGCAGCGTTGTTGCAGGGGGAGCAATGTCTGGATAGAACACCAGCAGCGTTGTTGCAGGGGGAGCAATGTCTGGATAGAACACCAGCAGCATTGTTGCAGGGGAAGCAATGTCTGGATAGAACACTAGCAGAGTTGTTGCAGGGGGAGCATTGCAGGGAGTTCTGTATTCCTTTAAACTGAAGTCAAACCCCCCAAGCAGTAATTATGACATCATATTACATTTAACACCTGTCAAACTTTCTCAGGTTGCACTTTTAATAATAATAATAATAATAATAATAATAATAATAGGTTAGGAATTGTGAAGCTTGCTTTTTAATATGACTGAACTTCAGTGCACGTTTCAGCAAGCCGGTGTAGAATGATGTATATGAGGCCAAGGCTGACTGATAATGCAATAACCAAGTCCTCTTTGCCACTTGCAGGTTGGTACAACCGCCTGTACATCACGTTCACGCTCCGGCGCCACATCTTCTTCTTCCTGCTCCAGACCTATTTCCCAGCCACTCTGATGGTCATGCTGTCCTGGGTGTCCTTCTGGATCGACCGCAGGGTTGTGCCAGCTCGAGTGTCACTCGGTGAGAAAACACCTCGCTGCTCACAGCTTGTTAAACTAAGAATGCCACCTCTCAATGTATTTTACATGTTTGGATTCCCCCTCCAGAGAATTTCCTCCTGAAACAGTTTATTAGCAGGTGAAATACATTAGTAGATATGCTTCAAATGAAGGCTTTACGCAAAAGTTATTCAAGTATAATAAGCTTTAAAAAGTAAGTGCTTTAGAAATGGTGAGTTGTTAAACAAACTGCCTTGTTCTTCCGCTTCCAGGTATCACCATGGTGCTGACCATGCCCACCATCATCACTGGAGTCAATGTACTACTGCTGACCATGCCCACCATCATCACTGGAGTCAATGTACTACTGCTGACCATGCCCACCATCATCACTGGAGTCAATGTACTACAGCTGACCATGTCCACCATCATTACTGGAGTCAATGTACTACTGCTGACCATGCCCACCATCATCACTGGAGTCAATGTACTACAGCTGACCATGTCCACCATCATCACTGGAGTCAATGTAATACTGCTGACCATGCCCACCATCATAACTGGAGTCAATGTAATACTACTGACCATGCCCACCATCATCACTGGAGTCAATGTACTGCTGCTGACCATGCCCACCATCATCACTGGAGTCAATGTACTACTGTTGACCATGTCCACCATCATCACTGGAGTCAATGTACTACTGCTGACCATGCCCACCATCATAACTGGAGTCAATGTACTACTGCTGACCATGTCCACCATCATCACTGGAGTCAATGTAATACTGCTGACCATGTCCACCATCATCACTGGAGTCAATGTACTACTGCTGACCATGCCCACCATCATCACTGGAGTCAATGTACTACAGCTGACCATGTCCACCATCATTACTGGAGTCAATGTACTACTGCTGACCATGCCCACCATCATCACTGGAGTCAATGTACTACAGCTGACCATGTCCACCATCATCACTGGAGTCAATGTAATACTGCTGACCATGCCCACCATCATAACTGGAGTCAATGTAATACTACTGACCATGCCCACCATCATCACTGGAGTCAATGTACTACTGCTGACCATGCCCACCATCATCACTGGAGTCAATGTAATACTGCCCCCAGCCTGCATAATGCCCTGTTAATAACGAGGCCTTCTTAATTCTGTGCAGGTATCACCACGGTGCTGACCATATCCACCATCATCACTGGAGTCAATGCGTCGATGCCCAGGGTCTCCTACATCAAGGCTGTGGACATCTACCTGTGGGTCAGTTTTGTGTTTGTGTTCCTGTGGGTGCTGGAGTACGCTGCAGTGAACTACCTGAGTACCGTGGAGGAGTGCAAAGAGAGGAAGCACAGAGAGAAGGTAACAGCGCTGTATTTACATTGTACAAAGTCATAGCATTTACAACATTGATCATTTAACAACATGGCCTTGTCTTCATCTTTACCTGCAGCAATTGCCTTGTACCTGTGGAATATCCCACGCCAGGACAATGATGCTGGATGGGACCTACAGTGAGTCTGACGCCAACAGCCTGGCTAGCTACACCAGGACGCAAGTGGTTTCAGACGAGCAGGAGAAACAAGAGAAGATGGTGGTCCGTCTCTCCATGAGCAGTGAGTCCACGACAACCAAAAAGAAGGGCGGCTTGAGAGGTTACCGGGGATTCCGGATTATAAAGAACACGCACGCCATTGACAAGTACTCCAGGATGATATTCCCAGGAGCTTACATAATTTTGAATGTGATATACTGGTCCAGTTATTGCTGATCTCCCATGACAGGGACCTGCAGAACATTTCTCTTGGTATTGGTACCAATTCCATCATGGAGGAAAGTGTTAGAAAGACTATTTATGAGCTGCTAAAGGACACCTGCATCATTCCTGATGCAATCAACGTACACTTTGACTTGTTCAAAAAACTGTTTTAATGATTGGATGTACCACTGCTACACACAGAGGTATCGTTTTAATAGCACTGCAGGAGAAGGAAGAAGTCAATCACTACAATTTAAACAGATCGCTATATGGACTTTACTGTATGCCTTCTTTATCCCTTTGATTAATTTCACCAATAAAAAAACTTTTGGGGGGATTTAAAGACACATGCACATAAAGGTGTACAATATGTATATTCCATTTGTGACGGTTGTAATTTATATGGATTGTAAAACAAGATGGAATTTTTTTTTATTGCTCATGTTGGTTGGTCATCAACTCCCAAAACAGTCAGTTGGCCAACCAAAAAAACAACTAGTTGACTTGTCTTGAAAATGCACTAAAGCAGCTTTACCAAGCTGAATTATTAAATACTGGACTAGAAAAGTGTGTCTGTGATCTTCACTTTGTTAAAATGGTAATGTAATGGTTGGCGGTGGCGGTGGCGGGGGTGGGGGTGTGTGTGTGGAGATGTCAAAGAAATCCAATCAACACCTACAATCTAATTGACTAATCTATGTATTTTGTAATAATAAATAAGAGTAATAATGACTTTTGTCACATACCTACAATCCCCTGTTAATTTGCTAAGTAGAAGGGTGGCGCCCTTTTATTACCAACATTTCTATACTCCATACTTACTGTCCTTCCTTTCCGATGCGTAATACATTTTATAAAGGTTGTGTAAGGTGACTATATAATCGCTGTAGCGTCCGCAGCTTCAGCGAGGGATGAGAACAGTCAGTGCCATCATTGCAGAGCTTTGTTCTGATACACTTCCTCATAGATTTTTTTTTTTGTGGCACCCTGTTTATTTGTATTTTTCCAGAATGCTCGTCACAATCTAGGAGAGAAACCAGCCAGGGACTACCTCAGCCTCACCCGCTGCAGTAGTTAAGAAAACTGAAATCAGTTACAAAGCCTGTGAACTGTAATGGAAAAAGCCTGTTCAAACACAGACCAAGGTGACCTTGATAGATCTGCAGTCATATGCCACCTACCGAGCTATGGTTTTGTTTTGTGTAAGGAAACTACATTATTTATTTATTTGTGTTTCTCTGTGTGAAGGACTATGTGGAGGATCTTGATGCCCATTCAAGTGCCTGCTGTTTTATACAGTCTCCATACCCCTTTGCATGCAAGGCTTAGTTGCTGGCTTCTCTCTCTGTGTCAGCAATACTGTGACCAGACAACTCCTGATAGCACCAGATCAGATGAGGTCAGTTTTATTGACACTTTCTCAGATAATGGCTGCTATCTTTCCCTGATAGCAGCCAGATAACAGCATACTTTGCACAGCTGCACTCATAATCATTGTTTTGTACTAATAATCTTTCATTAATGACTTTAAGCTTTAAAATTTAAATGCATTTTAATTGCATGTCAGCATTCAAAAAGGAAAAGCACTTTCATTGGCTCCATTAGCTTTGAAAGAAACACTCTCAGTAAATCTGTCACTGCTTCACTTCCTAGGTCGTTTCACCTCAGTGCGGTAATGCATGTTTCTGGCTGTCAGTCAACACGGGAAGGAGCTGGTTGGTTAAAGACGGGTGTGAAAACCGGCGAAGGAGTGGGAACAATTTCACTCTCCAATTGAAGGAAGTGCGACATTAACTAAAAGCGGGGCTTGGCTGTTCAACAGGCAGTGCTGTGTGATACACTGCCATTGCGGTTTCTGTCTGTGACATGAGATGTGGTCAAAAGCTCTAAAACAACGAATGCAGACACAGGTATGCAGGTCTCGCGCCACCATTGTGTATAATAAGACTGTAAAACAAGTTTAGTATAACAATAATTTAAACAGAGCTATATATAAGAAATATTAATAAAGGTAATTCAAAAAGCAAACCCCTATCCGCTATCCGCTCAAGCCAGCCTTGTTGCCTGGGATACCCTGTGCGCCCGTCTGTCATTTGTTTAATTATTTTGTTAATTTGACAGCACAGTTTGTCTTGGACAGTCAATTCCACTAAACACAGCCACTAATGCTCCACTGAAGATAGACAGACAAACAACCTAAAACATACACCACACCCAGTGTCTGAGTACTGCCCCATTGCTTTAGGCTAGGGTATGCATACAGAATTTAAATGAAATAAATCAAACGTGACCGTTTAATACAAGAATCACTTCAAATTGTTTTTGACCCATAATAATAGGTGTCATGTTGGCAGGGAATTTGCCAGGGGGCAGTAGAGGATCACTTTTCATTCAGCTGACATCATCCACACAAGGATTCTGGTTCGAATTTGCTAAATACATTTTCAAGTGGCCCTGAAAATGCAGTGCAGTTTATCTTTGCAGCAAACAGGAGGTTCAGCCCTTAATACAAAATATTTTCAGTAATATAGAAACGCTTTTACAGGTCAAGAACACTTTAATTATAAGGTACACTGCATCACTATGTCAATACAAAATATCTGAATCACATGTTGACCATCATTGAATGCATACATTATTCTGTTAATGTGCCTTACATTTTTACCATTGTGAAAGAACTTCCACCCTATTTGTGTCTGTCCTAACAGGTCATTGAATCGGTTCCTATCAATTTATTAACTGATCAGATGTGATATGAATGTGCCGTGTATAAATGTTTAGTGCTGTATTTTTTAACCATGGTTTGCAGTGCACTGTTTCACCATAATTATAAGATTTTAGTGTGCTTGCTCATAGAAATATATAAAGTAAGGGACGTCACACTCTTAGGATGTTTAAAACCTTGAGTGATTATCTGGTCAGAAAATGAAGCTTAAAGCAACAGCACTCAGTGAATTCAAACAAGCAATGCAAACACACAGAGGTCAACAGGGACTTCTGTTTTAATCCCTGCAGTCTCCTTTGATTTAATCTACCCATAACCAGCAGAAAACGCAGTGCTTTTCCCTCATGTCTCCAACACGATACTGCTCAAGCATCTCCACAACTCAAAAGTGGGGTTAGTCAAAGTTAGGCAACACAATGCACAGCCGTGCCAGGCTAATTCCACTGAGATTAACATATCTATCTAATGCTACACCTGTGAAATGTACAGTACAGGAGTGCACTGCTGGCACATGATGTGTAACACATTGTCACAGCGTCCAGTCTTCCCTGTCATTCAGAAGGATCGATCCATATGCTGTTCAATGCAAGGTTCTGTTTGCTTCAATTATAAGGGGGGGTTCGATTCCCAGCGATAAACTCTCTACACCAGCACCATTGCTCTTGCTGGTGTGATAAATGTTTACCAGGCTTAGGCGCTGTTCCAAAACCAGCAGGACTCAACTCAGAGCTGCCTTTCATACTGCACAGGTATTCGCCTTTATGTAAATCGAGGGCTACATCTTACACCCTTATATGAATGCAGTAAAAATGAAGTTTCCCTTCGCCCCACAACAGCCATGTCAAATGAAAAAAGCTTTAACTGAGAGAACAGTCAAGAACATTCAAAGCATCAATTTGAATTATTATGTGAACATCCTGAAGACTTGCTAAGACGATACGCTGTAAAACAATGGAAAATGTTTGCAGCCTGAGGGAACACGAAGCCACTTTGTGGCTTGCAACTTGGTTTCAGGCCACTGCATGGTACAGCAGGGGAGACTTGGGGTTTGAGCAACGTTGCCTCAAACTAGGTCTCACGGTAAAGCCACTGTTCCCTCAACTTTATAAACACCCAGCAATACAATATATGGCCACATTGTGTTAGCCTGCTTCATTTCTGCAGTTCTTTTCACAGTTGTTCCCAGCTCCTCCCAAGGATACACCTTGCTGCGTACAGGTGTCCAGCCTACTTAGATTGACTCATGGCATCAAGGAGCAGTTGTGTGAGAAGGCAGGAATCTAGGCAGTTCCCAGCAGTTACTGGCTCCAACATTCACCCTGTTGTGAAGCTAATCTGTTTCAAGACCTCTTAACACCACACATGACTTTTGTTTTAAAGCTGTGCCTCTGGCTTCCCAATTTTTGAGGATTCCAGAGGTGAATGCTAAATAAAGCAAGGCAGTCCATTGGTAGTGTGTGCCAAGGACCGCAACAGCCTGACGCTAAATTTCAGTAACCACTCTACTTATTATACAGTACTGTGCAAAAGTTTTAGGCAGCTGTGAAAAAATGCTGTAAAAAGTAAGAATGCTTTCAAAAATAGACATGTTAATAGATTATATTTATCAATTAACTAAATGCAAAGTGAGTGAACAGAAGAAAAATCTAAATCAAATCCATATTTGGTGTGACCACCCTTTGCCTTCAAAACAGCATCAAGCATCAATTCTTCTAGGTACACTTGCACACAGTTTTTGAAGGAACTCGGCAGGTAGGTTGGCCCAAACATCTTGGAGAACTAACCACAGTTCTTCTGTGGATTTAGGCAGCCTCAGTTGCTTCTCTCTCTTCATGTAATCCCAGACAGACTCAATGATGTTGAGATCAGGGCTCTGTGGAGACCATACCATCACTTCCAGGACTCCTTGTTCTTCTTTACGCTGAAGATAGTTCTTAATGACTTTCGCTGTATGTTTGGGGTTGTTGTCATGCTGCAGAATAAATTTGGGGCCAATCAGATGCCTCCCTGATGGTATTGCATGATGGATAAGTATCTGCCTGTACTTCTTAGCATTGAGGAGACCATTAATTCTGACCAAATCCCCAACTCCATTTGCAGAAATGCAGCCCCAAACTTGCAAGGAACCTCCACCATGCTTCACTGTTGCCTGCAGACACTCATTCATGTACGCTCTCCAGCCCTTCGGCGAACAAACTGCCTTCTGCTACAGCCAAATATTTCACATTTTGACTCATCAGTCCAGAGCACCTGCTGCCATTTTTCTGCACCCCAGTTCCTGTGTTTTCGTGCATAGTTGAGTCGCTTGGCCTTGTTTCCACGTCGGAGGTATGGCTTTTTGGCCGCAAGTCTTCCATGAAGGCCACTTCTGACCAGACTTCTCCGGACAGTAGATGGGTGTACCAGGGTCCCACTGTTTTCTGAGTTCTGAGCTGATGGCACTGCTGGACATCTTCCGATTGCGAAGGGAAGTAAGCATGATGTGTCTTTCATCTGCTGCAGTAAGTTTCCTTGGCCGACCACTGCGTCTACGGTCCTCAACGTTGCCCGTTTCTTTGTGCTTCTTCAAAAGTGCTTGGACGGCACATCTGGAAACCCCTGACTGCCTTGAAATTTCTGCCTGGGAGAGACTTTGCTGATGCAGTAAAACTACCTTGTGTCTTGTTGCTATGCTCAGTCTTGCCATGGTGTATGACTTTTGACAGTAAACTGTCTTCAGCAACCTCACCTTGTTAGCTGAGTTTGGCTGTTCCTCACCCAGTTTTATTCCTCCTACACAGCTGTTTCTGTTTCAGTTAATGATTGTGTTTCAACCTACATATTGAATTGATGATCATTAGCACCTGTTTGGTATAATTGTTTAATCATACACCTGACTATATGCCTACAAAATCCCTGACTTTGTGCAAGTGTACCTAGAAGAATTGATGCTGTTTTGAAGGCAAAGGGTGGTCACACCAAATATGGATTTGATTTAGATTTTTCTTCTGTTCACTCACTTTGCATTTAGTTAATTGATAAATATAATCTATTAACATGTCTATTTTTGAAAGCATTCTTACTTTACAGCATTTTTTCACACCTGCCTAAAACTTTTGCACAGTACTGTATGTGTTAATCTGAGCTTTCTGTCTGGCACAGAATTGAATGCATTCTGTGCTTAACATTCCCGCTGCGCAGGATACAAACCTGTTTGTTGGGTTTATTATCTGTCATTTTTGTTTATGGTTTCTCTTTGCGCTTAAAGAGTTTCATGATTTTTGGGAAGGCATTCTGAAAAGGGCTGCCTCTGCTGTCGACTGGTAATAACACCCTGCAAACAGTATTCAAGTGTTAGCTGATCCAGCTTTTCTTTGCTTTTTGACATCAGTATATAAAAAGACAACAATAGTTTGTTTGTTTTTTGCCTTTTCTTCTCTTTTATCAATCATATATGGCCATACAACACTGTATAAGCAGAGCAAGGGCCTGTAAAACCTGAACAAGAAAAGTCAAGCAAGATAAAGCACTAAGCATGGGAAAAAAAACAAACATTGAAGCATCGGGCATGCAAACGTAATCCCATTCCAAGATAGTGGTAAAGCAGACATCACTCAGCCAGACTGGAGGCAAAACTGGAACTTCTATAAAATAAAAGTATTTTATTTTTCTCAAATAATAATAATAATAATAAATAACATTAGCACGGTGACCAAACCAACACTTTCCAGAAACAAACTCAAAGTCTTCACAGAACTGCCTTGTCTAACTCTGTCACAGAACTCCACACCAAAAACATTTCTTTTTTGTTTTAAATAGTTGATTGTCTTCTCCAGGTGATTAACTGACTGATTGATCAGCCACCCAGGAACTGCATGCCTGGCATTCTCGTGCTGATCAATCACACAGTCAGCCTCCCCAGAAAGACACCACACCAGACCAATGAACTCATTTAAAACCATGTGGCTGTGCAAAGGGTGGCAATCTTGGCTCCAAGCTGTTCCCCTGCCTCTGCCCTGTTGCACTCTCCATTTACCTGGGTAGCTGAGATGAGACTAACTCCTTTTTGGAATACAGACAAGGAGCATAAGTGCCACAGAATACAAATATGCTAATCACAGTTGAATTCGCCTTGTGCACACTGTACCAGAATAATACAACTTATCCTCATTATGGCCATCTTTATGCTGACATTTGTTCAACTGTGGTGTTGCCCCCTTTCTATTCCATGCTACTATTTTTGGAAAGGTTTCTATTTTTAAAAATGTTTAATTTTTTTGTAGCCTGTTACAATTAAGCTTGAAACGAAGCAAGGGAAGTAAATATACTGATACTTTAAAAAAGGGAAGCAGGTGCTAAATAGCTTAAAAGCATGAAAAAAGTGGTCAGCAATCAAACTTATGGATCCAGATAGCTACTTATAAACGCCTAAGCATAAAACAATGAAGTTTAAACAAATGTTTGACTCACTTTAACTGATTATGATGCTGAATTTCAGTTCACATCAAAATAAAACTATAGGAAAATCATCTTTACTGCAAGGAGATTGCATTCTTTCTCCCAATAAGAATGACTGAATCCTGTGGTGCAACCCCGCAATGGATTTTCAAGTGTCTAGAAGATCTCAATCACATTCAGGTACACTGTGTAAAATCAAACACATGATGATTACATACCGTAGCTTACCAGTTAAACTTATACTGTGTCTCCCATACAATACCAGTTATACTTATAGTGTGTCTAACTCTTTGCATGTAGTGTGTTGAGAACTGATCTTGTTAAGCATGCAATGTGCTGAGAACCTTGTGACACTGACTCTGTACTCAAGATTGGCTGGCAGCTATTCAAGGTTGTGTTATGGTACCTTGCTTCTATTTTGGAATCAGGAGAGATAACTGAAAGGTCAGAGCAACCAGATGTGCCTGTTGCTTCCTCCCCGCCAGTACAGTACCTGAGGATGACTCAAGCAAGGGAACAACTTCTGTTGTTGACTACGATTGTGTTGGTGTCTGATTATTCCTATTTTGAATACGCATTGAAATCTTACAATACCCACTGCAGCACCACCTCCTTCAACATGAGGAGGCTACTGTACTGGACCAGCCACCACCGCTGAGCTCACAACAGCTGTCCTTTCAAACCCACACAGATGGAGGGAGCTGTCATTCTTAATATCCAAAGCATTGAATGCATGAAGTAATCGAGCAGCATCACCTGGGAACCCTGGGAAGGATCACACTTGGCCACCGTACTAACACTGGCCTTGTGTAAATATCCCCTTGGCAACCAGGAGATGCTTCTTGATTATTCCATACGTATTAATAATAGTGCAAACCCATCATGTGTATGAGGGCAGCTGAGCGTTAACACTGCTGAACCTATAGTACAAGACTACATTATCACAAAGATAACGAGTAAGCAGAGAAACAGGTGTGATCTCATGGCTCACAGCAGCCAGTGGGGCTTCACACCTGGTAACCAGAGAGGAAAAATCAGGTGACCTGTTATTTGTCATAGAACGGCACGTTTCCATTTTTGAATTTCATAATCTTTCACTTTTTCTTCAGTAATCTCTAATGCTGCTTAGACAGCATAACCAAGACCCCGTATTCCACATGAGCACAAGCACCGGTGCAGCATGAAGCTCTTGATTTCAATGATATTCCCAATATATTCTCATGAGCACGATGGAGAAAAAATACAGCAGGGTTACATACACACAAAAGTAAATGTAGCAGGGAAAGGCAATTGTGTGGTGTCACCATCCTGTCATTGAGAGAGGTGCTGATTATCGTTTGACAATTCACATTGCTCTTCTTTGGCTGCTTTCAAACATGGTGGCTGTTGAATGGGTGTAAGAAGCACAGCATTCCAGGCATTGGGTAAAGTGGTAGAACTGAACTTGCTTTCATCATTGGAAGACCCGAGGCAGCTGGACAGATCACTGTCCCAGGAGGAAAGTGCAACTCCAATGTCATCCACAGCTCCTGAAATAAATGCCAGTTGAAGTGGCTACAAAGTAAGTGTGTCTTCTCGTTGGTTTGATCGGTTGTCCTGTCCTATTACATCGTTCTCCCCACAACAGCTACCTATTGCCATTTATATGTAGGATTCCAACAATGTTTGAATAACATAAATGTTTTACATGTGGCTGATAAAGCAACCATTTGTTCAGTTCGAGCAAATCCCCAAATGTTTGAAGCCCTACAATATTCAACATGGAAGGAATTAGGTCAAGCAGCACTTATTGGTTTTTTAATAGTCAAGTGAAGTGCAGCATTAAAGCAGGATAGCTTTCCAAAAGCAAAGAGCAAGCTCACAGCGGCTCTCTCTCTACAGCAACAGAACACACTTCATATTAAAACATCCGAAACAGCAAGCGCTGCTAAATGTTTTCTCAGAAATCTGAGAGAGAGTGAATTCTGATGACAAAAGCTTCATAATCCATTCCCAAATGGATTGCCAGAGCAGTAGGTCAAGGTTATGTGAAATTCTCAATGCACTGGGCACCTGAGCAGTGTGTGGGCTTGTCACTTTATTCCCTGCCGTTGTGCATCGTTGAAGCAGTCTACACTCCTTTTGAAAACAGATACAGTAATCAAAGGAGGCAGCACCATTGTAAAATGGTGATACTTGTGCTTATAAATGTGTTATGAAAGATGCTGGAAAATATGATGCTACATTATATATAGTATTGCAATGTTATAATACACATACATCCTAAGCATTTACATACATCTTTATACTGGTGACCCTTATACTAGGAATAGCTAGTACTCGTTTTATAATCATAACAATAACTCAACTGATGGCAGGTTTTCGTGTAAGAGTTTAATATTTTTAACATGAGGAGCATTTATGTATTTAGCTGCTCACGAATTACATGACCCAGTAACTGATAAAAACAAACTGCATTTGCTTTTAATTAGGAGTGGCTCTGGTATTATTATTGTCATTCTCAATTTGCCATACACAGCAGAGATGATTTTCATATCTATAGGTATGGAAGGAAACGGTACTGAAGCAGTTATTGTGAATTGCAATTTGCCATAACAAGGACAGCCGGTCAGTCAGTTATATAACAGTGGGTTTGCAGTGACAAGATATGAAACATATTCTAGTCAGCTGAACCTGCGAGTAACAAACCCTGAGGACTGGACGAGGAGACGCACGCATTCCGAAAGAAAATCCCTACCATCTGACGTAGAGGGATTTACAGGTTCAGATGGAATTGCTTTTCCCACTGTAGAGATTAAATACTCTGGATGCATTTGTGCATAACTTGGCATTGTTACATTGTTAAGGCAAACGAGAAGGTTCTAAAGAGGGCTGTGAAGATTTGGGTGTTCACCTTGGATACTTGTGAATTTCACATTTGGATTACCTACAATTGGCTACCACTTTCTTAGGTTGTTGGCACCATGCGATTTGGTGTTGTCTTGCTACTTTGCTTGTGGGTGCTGGGGGCTGCAGGAAGCGCAGCTGAATACAAGAGGCACATTCATGAAGGGCACAGGAGAGGCAGGTAAAGTGTGTCAAACCTCTTATAACACTACAGCAGGGCTTTACTTAAGCAGAACAATGTACAGATGAGAGATTTGCTTGCTTTCAGAATCTCCAGATATTTCAAATATACACATTTTTTTATTCTGGGTGTCTCTGGATTCCATGTCTTTCTAACGACCGGATTCATTATTTATCATGGATATGAATATAGAAATCCATGCCTAATTAAGCGCAATGGAGAAATATATATATATATATATATATATCCCTGAAACATCAGCTTTCTTGGCTCTCAATCAGAATGGGAATTTGAGTGGATGGTTTGTATTTTATTTGAATTTGATTTCCATTATTGTTTTTCTCAGTCCTGTGCGTTTAATTTCATAGCATTTTTTCCATAATATAAACAAGCAGAGGGCTGTTAACTAACAGCTTGGTCAAGGTCATCGACAGTCAGTAGATAATGTGGTTACAAATAATGCAATTCTGTCTGCGTTATGCTTGCTTTTGAAAACTGGTGTTGCTGGGCAAGGTTAGTAAAGTTGTACAAAGATGGACAAAAACTCCCTGGTTAGAGCTGAGACTGGCAGCTGCAGTATCCCTTTACCATACAGTCCCACTCTGCTGAGGCAGCGTGGAACTCCTAACCATTTCCTGACATATTAACTGATTAACGCTTCCAGCTTCTCTACTGTTGTCAAGGAAACCTCAAACACAGTGAGTGGCCACAGAAGTCTTGGCAGCAGACCAAACTGAAAGCACCAGAGTTTAAGTTTGCCCAGTAAAGCACTGCTGTCTTCTCCCACACGAACTGAGTCCTTTAGGTCCCCATCATACCATCTACTAAGACTTTTCACAGGCTTCTCAGACACTGTTGGTATTGCCTCACCATTAATGTACAACCTCTTATCCACTATACCTTTAATTATAGAGATGCTCCTTGACTTAGTGGGCTTGAATTGCATTCGTACCCATTCAATGTTATTGGTTAATTTGCCCAATAACCAATTAGTGCAGGCTACTGTTGTAGTCATGGTTGTCATGTCATCCATGTATGCTCGACTTGGTGGCAGTCACATTCCAGAAGCCAAGCGTTCTCCTCCCACTACCCATTTTGACACCCTAATAATTATGATGACGCCCTTGCCTTTTTCCAACTTAGTTACTTTCAGTGTGCCAAAACTTCTTTGCAAATTTTAATGGATCTTTATAAAAGTTAGTTTTCGCACACTCCTTCTTTTTGTAGCATTTCCGTAAGCGCTCAGCTCTGCGCAATGTTGTCAGCTTATCTTTTATGACCCTTTGTAACAGATTGAGTGCCTCCTTCTGACTTTGTTCTGCTCTCCTCCATTGCTTCCTCAGCCTCCTGCTTTCTCTAACTAAGCGTTCAATCTCCTGCTGCCGTCTAGACTTTCCAGGAATAGTTTATACTTTCTCCTTCCTTTTTTCAACTCCAAACCTCTCGCTTCCATATGCGTAGATGGTATCCCCAAATTTATCCAGCTTCTTTTCGAGTGTTCAACCTAACCTTTCCAACACAAAACAGGGATCTGTGTTTACTGTGCCCCACACTGTTTTCTCAGAAGCTTTTGGCCATTTAACTCCAGGCTTGTGCCCGTTGAGGTTCTTTTCTCTCTTACGCTGGTTCATCTGACCGGGTTCACATCATTAAGTTCACCACTAGCTGTGTTTATTCTCTCATTTATTACAGGGGGTGCGGATATCCTGCAAACTGTTTGCTTCCTGCCATTGAAATTCATTCGACTGACTTGACTGACTTTGTAAAAAGTACTGATCAAGTCAGGTCCTTGTCCCTTCTCCCTGAAGCATTTAATTCTCCCTTGATGAATCTTCAAACCCATTACCGTTGTCACTTTGCTCCACCCACAGACACAAAACTGGAGCTCCATGTCTTTGCTAACTGCAGGTCTTGAGCTAGTCCTTTGCAAAGTACTCTCCGTTCTCATATCTGTTTCCTTTCCTAAGTCGTTAACCGCGTTGTCAAACCTTGAGTCATCTACAGGAGACTCAGAGCCAAGATGGTCAGTTATTAATCTCTCTCCATTGGTGACCATTTCAGGCATGATTCAACACCAGCCTCAAGTCATAGCATAAAGGAAATCAAGTGTGTTCTTCAGGGGAACTTGCATCTCGTATTAAACATGTTTGGTTGGGCTCCATATTGTTTTTCACAATTATCCCAGATGGCATATTTGATGCAGCTGTGGATGTTACGTCTGATGTTGAATAAAATAAAGCTCATTTTTGGATACCAAAGAGGTGGAAATACAGAAGTCAAGTCCAACATAAATAACTTCTAAACATAAATGGTCTTGTCAATGATTTTTGTAGCAGCAAAATCAGATTCCTTAGTGGCAGTAAAAATCCTACTGGTAACATCTGCCTCTATCCTATTACCAGCTGTCTGTCAACAGCAGGCACAGGTTCTTTCATTTCAGAAGAAGGAGGGCTGTGATCAAGATATTCTAATTGCAGAACAATAGGCTGCAGTATATACAGATATCATGATATACTGGTGGCTTGTGAAATGCAAGTGAAATAGAAGCAGACGATTGCATTATTATTATTATTATTATTATTATTATTATTATTATTATTATTATTATTATTATTTGTTTATTTAGCAGACGCCTTTATCCAAGGCGACTTACAGAGACTAGGGTGTGTGAACTATGCATCAGCTGCAGAGTCACTTATAATTACGTCTCACCCGAAAGACGGAGCACAAGGAGGTGAAGTGACTTGCTCAGGGTCACACAATGAGTCAGTGGCTGAGGTGGGATTTGAACCGGGGACCTCCTTTAAGCATTAAAGGGCAAGTGTTATAAACTGCCATTGCAAGTTGGACCAGTAAATATTCAATTCAGAGTAGACCAATTTACACATTTGTATAATATTCTACAAGTTTGTTTTGTAGTCCTTTCCATAAGACAGCATTTCTACTACTAGTTAAACACACAATTCTATTGGCTTCTTACTTTTAGCAGACAGAACTGTCAGTATACACTGCAATCCTATATTACCTGTGCGATTAAACAATGAACAGAATTTAGTGTTGTTCTGTTTGCTGCAGATATTTTCGTACTTAACAGAACCAATAGCAGTTTCTCACACTACTCAAACTGAATAGGCACCAATCAGTCAGCTACGGAACGCCTCTGGACCATTTCATTGAAGGTTTTTTTTTATATCATCCTTGCATAATTACAGCATCTGAAAATCCAGGTATGATGCTGTGGGGCAAAAAGTTTGTGCTATGAGACATCACTCTAGAAGCTGTAATGAAGGCCATAGGAAGTTTTAGTTATGCGACACTGAATGTGTTTCATTACTGTTATGGACAAGACTTTCCTTTACTAAACTGATTAGTGTTCATTTTTGTTTTGGACTGACAGTAATAAGTGTACTGTCATAACTGCAGTTGTGTTTTATGTTGCTCACAGGGCTCACAGGCTAAGAAGAGAAGCATCTAAAGAAGATGATGGGGGAAGGCATAAAAAGGGCAGGTAATTTTGTAAAATAGTTTATGTAGCACATATTGGGGGAAAAAAGAAATCGGTTGACTCCTGGTACCTATTCTGAAGATACCACTGTTAGAATGTAGCTAAACAAGATTGAGAATGGACAGCACCAAAGGCCTACAAGAAATACTGTTGAACCAATCCCCCCAGAGTGCTGTTAGGAGACAAAGTGCCCGGGGACAAATTCCAATACTTTATCGTTATTCATTCATTGCTACTCTGGATAATGTGTAGAACTAGGGAAGCCTGCTTTTTGGTTGTGTTTTATCTGAAAAGGAAAATCATTCTGCAATAAATAAACAATAACAAACAATATCAATTTCTTATAGTTTTGGGGGAAAACTTGGTATTCTCAAAAGCCTTCAGAATAACCTTTCTGATATCTTAGGTTTTGGGGAAACATGTTGGAACGTTGCAGTTTTTTATTTTTAATTGTTTTTCTCACCAGCCCCATCCTGAAAAGAAGTCCTGATGTAACAAAATCCGTATTGACAAAATCAGAGCAGCTTCTCCGAATCGATGACCATGATTTCTCAATGAGGCCTAGTTTTGGAGGTAAGCTTTTTCAATAATACAGCACTGTCTTTGAATTGGACGCTGTGAAGAATTCATCACATCTTCATAAAACCTACACAGATCTGTATAACTGACATGACATGCACATCAGTGTTCTTAACATGCTGCCTGGGCTGTCACACATGATACAGAACGATATTATTCAATAATTACAGTAAAAACATGAATGGCTCTTGAAATTGTGAATTTTCAATTTCAGTGCATTTGGTTGGTAAATCATATCAGAAAACAATTTACAATGCACTGAAGAAAGCACTGGTCAGAACAGTGGTCTACTTTACCTTGCTATAGTTTTACCTTGCTTTGGTTTGTAATATGTACGTTTTCAAAGTGAATCTGAAGAGCTGTGCATGCAGTACAGTGTTGTGAAGGCTTTACAAAGGTGTAATGAATGCTACATGTAGTTACAGTGTTGTGTAGGCTTTATGAAGGTGTAATGAATTCTATGTGCAGTTACACTGTGTTGTGAAGGCTTTATGAAGGTGTAATGAATGCTACATGCAGTACAGTGTTGTGAAGGCTTTATGAAGGTGTAATGAATGCTATGTGCAGTGCATTGTTGTGAAGGCTTTATGAAGGTGTAATGAATGCTACATGTAGTTACAGTGTTGTGAAGGCTTTATGAAGGTTATTGAATGCTACATGCAGTTACACAATGTTGTGAAGGCTGTAGGAAGGTGTAATGAATGCTTCATGCAGTTACACAGTGTTGTGAAGGCTTTATGAAGGTGTAATGAATGCTACATGCAGTACAGTGTTGTGAAGGCTTTACAAAGGTGTAATGAATGCTACATGTAGTTACAGTGTTGTGAAGGCTTTATGAAGGTTATTGAATGCTACATGCAGTTACACAGAGTTGTGAAGGCTGTAGGAAGGTGTAATGAATGCTTCATGCAGTTACACAGTGTTGTGAAGGCTTTATGAAGGTGTAATGAATGCTACATCCAGTACAGTGTTGTGAAGGCTTTATGAAGGTTATTGAATGTTACATGCAGTACAGTGTTGTGAAGGTTTTATGAAGGTTATTGAATGCTACATGCAGTTACACAGTGTTGTGAAGGCTTTATGAAGGTGTAATGAATGCTATGTGCAGTACAGTGTTGAGAAAGCTTTATGAAGGTGTAATGAATGCTATCTGCAGGACGGAAGAAGTCTGTGCATCCATATGCTACCATTTCAGAATTCACTACACATTTCTAATGGTTATTTTGGGTGAATCAACTGTAAAACTAATTTATGCTTGCCTATTTATATTTGTGTATTTTGTTAATTCACAAATCAGGGATAAGGCCTGAACGTACCTTTAGGCCACAGGCTTCACCTCCTCTTTGAGCTTTCAGTAATAGATGGTGATGCTTCTTTATCACATTGTTGTTGTTAAACTGACATAGTTTTACAGTGGCGATATTTTCAACAATATTTTCAAACTACAGTACAACAAAACAATTAATGGACTGTAGCTATTGATGGGAAAGCTTGCAAATCTCTGAATCTCTTAATCCCAGTGCAAGCCACCTAGGTATAAAAAAAATAAAACTCTGACCTTCTCTTCTGTCTCTGTATTTTTAAATGTCTCATCTGCTAATCCTATAAATCAGCATAAAACATTGTGTCCAGATGCCATCCAGCTGTTAGGAGACGTGCAGAATTTGGATCAGCAGTGACCTCATTGTTTTTCTGCATCAGTGAGGACAAAAGGGAGCAGAAACAACAGCAAGGTTAAAAATAAAAACATGAATGGATGTGCTGTACTGGCTTCCTCCAGTATGAACACACTCTCATGAATGGATGTGCTGTACTGGCTTCCTCCGGTATGAACACATTCTCATGAATGGATGTGCTGTACTGGCTTCCTCCGGTATGAACACACTCTCATGAATGGATGTGCTGTACTGGCTTCCTCCGGTATGAACACACTCTCATGAATGGATGTGCTGAACTGGCTTCCTCCGGTATGAGCACACTCTCATGAATGGATGTGCTGAACTGGCTTCCTCTAGTATGAACACACTCTCATGAATGGATGTGCTGAACTGGCTTCCTCCGGTATGAGCACACTCTCATGAATGGATGTGCTGAACTGGCTTCCTCTAGTATGAACACACTCTCATGAATGGATGTGCTGAACTGGCTTCCTCCAGTATGAACACACTCTCATGAATGGATGTGCTGAACTGGCTTCCTCCGGTATGAGCACACTCTCATGAATGGATGTGCTGAACTGGCTTCCTCCAGTATGAGCACACTCTCATGAATGGATGTGCTGAACTGGCTTCCTCCAGTATGAGCACACTCTCATGAATGGATGTGCTGAACTGGCTTCCTCCAGTATGAACACACTCTCATGAATGGATGTGCTGTACTGGCTTCCTCCGGTATGAACACACTCTCATGAATGGATGTGCTGAACTGGCTTCCTCCGGTATGAGCACACTCTCATGAATGGATGTGCTGTACTGGCTTCCTCCGGTATGAGCACACTCTCATGAATGGATGTGCTGAACTGGCTTCCTCCAGTATGAGCACACTCTCATGAATGGATGTGCTGAACTGGCTTCCTCCAGTATGAGCACACTCTCATGAATGGATGTGCTGAACTGGCTTCCTCCAGTATGAGCACACTCTCATGAATGGATGTGCTGAACTGGCTTCCTCCAGTATGAGCACACTCTCATGAATGGATGTGCTGAACTGGCTTCCTCCAGTATGAGCACACTCTCATGAATGGATGTGCTGAACTGGCTTCCTCTAGTATGAACACACTCTCATGAATGGATGTGCTGAACTGGCTTCCTCCAGTATGAGCACACTCTCATGAATGGATGTGCTGAACTGGCTTCCTCCAGTATGAGCACACTCTCATGAATGGATGTGCTGAACTGGCTTCCTCTAGTATGAACACACTCTCATGAATGGATGTGCTGTACTGGCTTCCTCCAGTATGAGCACACTCTCATGAATGGATGTGCTGAACTGGCTTCCTCCGGTATGAGCACACTCTCATGAATGGATGTGCTGAACTGGCTTCCTCTAGTATGAACACACTCTCATGAATGGATGTGCTGAACTGGCTTCCTCCAGTATGAGCACACTCTCATGAATGGATGTGCTGAACTGGCTTCCTCCGGTATGAACACACTCTCATGAATGGATGTGCTGAACTGGCTTCCTCCGGTATGAGCACACTCTCATGAATGGATGTGCTGTACTGGCTTCCTCCAGTATGAACACACTCTCATGAATGGATGTGCTGAACTGGCTTCCTCCGGTATGAGCACACTCTCATGAATGGATGTGCTGTACTGGCTTCCTCCGGTATGAGCACACTCTCATGAATGGATGTGCTGAACTGGCTTCCTCCAGTATGAGCACACTCTCATGAATGGATGTGCTGAACTGGCTTCCTCCGGTATGAGCACACTCTCATGAATGGATGTGCTGAACTGGCTTCCTCCAGTATGAGCACACTCTCATGAATGGATGTGCTGAACTGGCTTCCTCCAGTATGAGCACATTCTCATGAATGGATGTGCTGTACTGGCTTCCTCCAGTATGAGCACACTCTCATGAATGGATGTGCTGAACTGGCTTCCTCCAGTATGAGCACACTCTCATGAATGGATGTGCTGAACTGGCTTCCTCCAGTATGAGCACACTCTCATGAATGGATGTGCTGAACTGGCTTCCTCCAGTATGAGCACATTCTCATGAATGGATGTGCTGAACTGGCTTCCTCCAGTATGAGCACACTCTCATGAATGGATGTGCTGAACTGGCTTCCTCCAGTATGAGCACACTCTCATGAATGGATGTGCTGAACTGGCTTCCTCCAGTATGAACACACTCTCATGAATGGGTGTGTTGTATTGGCTTCCTCCGGTATGTGTACTCTTTAGCTGTATATTCAAGTGGAGTCACCAGGATGCTGGTTTGTGGGTGCACCAAAATAATACGTCTTAGTCACACCAGGAGATCAGTGAAGGCTGAGTTTTTGGTAGTTCCTAGAAGTCGTCTAAAATCAGGAGGGGTGAGGAGGGCCTTCAGTTGTTCTGCTCCCTGCCTTTGGAACTCTGTCATATCTGAAAAGCTTTGCATTGTTCAGGTGTTCCTATCTGAAAGGTTTTGCATTGTCCAGGTGTTCCTATCTGAAAGGTTTTGCATTGTCCAGGTGTTCATATCTGAAAGGTTTTGCATTGTCCAGGTGTTCCTATCTGAAAGGGTTTGCATTGTCCAGGTGTTCCTATCTGAAAGGTTTTGCATTGTCCAGGTGTTCATATCTGAAAGGTTTTGCATTGTCCAGGTGTTCCTATCTGAAAGGGTTTGCATTGTCCAGGTGTTCCTATCTGAAAGGTTTTGCATTGTCCAGGTGTTCATATCTGAAAGGTTTTGCATTGTCCAGGTGTTCCTATCTGAAAGGTTTTGCATTGTCCAGGTGTTCATATCTGAAAGGTTTTGCATTGTCCATGTGTTCATATTCATCTGTCTGTTTTAGGGCCTGCAATCCCAGTTGGTGTGGACGTGCAGGTAGAAAGCCTCGACACCATTTCTGAAGTGGATATGGTAAGTATCTATTTGTGCTGGAAAACACACAATGCAGCCACTTTACAAGGACATGTCTACCTGGGTTAATCAGGTGATATGAATGAAAACAGTCTAGCAGAACTGGGGTTGAGAAGAAAAGATTGTACAGCATTTGTAAGAGGCATGATAGAGGGTGCTGCAGCAGCAAGGCCACTCATGTTCTGAGCTGCATTTTTTCATGGTAAAAAAATGGCTTATTTCACGTCATTTCGAGGTCTAAAAATACATATTTCAAGATATTTCATGATTAAACCTAATATTTATTAAAGCAGAAAAAAATAGCGTTGTTACATTCAAAATGTATAATTTTCTCTAGATTTTAAATTCTTACCTGAAAAACAGTAAATGTTAAATTGTAGAATATTTCGTTTTTGATGTCTCGCCTTCTATATTCAACATCAGTTATATATATATATATATATATATATATATATATATATATATATATATATATATATATATATATATATATATACACAGTATATATTTAACAAAATAAAAAGAAATAAAAGTAAAAATAACGACACGTGAAATGTCCCCTTCTTGTACTGGACAGAGTGATCTTTAGCAGGAATATATCTGATATTTGATACATCTTTTTCGTTGAATGCATCTCTATGCAGTGTGTGTTCAATCATTTACCGGAAGCAAACTAAACTGACTGCCAGGTTCCTAAATGCAGAGTAACAGGAAGTGTGTCAATAAGGCAAACGTTTGCTGTATCCAGAATGAGAATTTTCACAGGGAACTACATAGTACACGTCAACGGCTACATTTCACTGAAATCCATGATAACCGTGAAAGAAATACAGCCTTAGTCATGTTGGTCGGTTGCTCTAGAGTGAACCAGCAGTGGCAAAGTAAAGGAAATGTGGACGCCGGTAAAGACAGCTGCTGCCGAAAACATGTAGTGACGGGCAGGGGGAAAAGATGGCTAGAGTGGCTGGTCATTTCTGAAATCTTAGTGATTGAGTGGATTAACGTCCCTTTATGGAAACTATGCTATGCTATGTCAAGGCAAATGCTGGTCCAGCCCATTATAAGGTGCAGGCTCTTGGAACGTGCCCTGGCAGTGTCTGCAGCATTGAATTGCAGTTTTGCATTGATTAAATCAGTGTAAAACCATATCATTCCCAGACTAAGGAAGATTACTGGGAGTTGCCCTGACCTGCTTGTACTACTACGTGCTCAAATGAACCGGAGCAGTCTGTGTTTCTCATTTTAATGACATACAATTAGGGTTACCAGTAATCCCTGCGGTCACATGGTCCCAAGGCCAGTACATCATCGAAAATATTATTTATTATTTAAAGGGGAGGTGTCTTTTCAAGTAAAAGTTTCTTTAAGGTCAGAATCTGACCATGGACATTGGAAACAACACCCGTAACTATTAACTGTCAATCATCAAATCTGGTGTGTTTTTCTTTTGTATGTTTTGAAAGCAACATCCTTTGGATGAATGCATTTACTTGGGATGTGTCTCCTTGTGGCGGAGTGTCCCGCCCCTATATATTGATTTATTATTATTTGTATTTTTGTTTGCGGCGCAGATAAAAGCGCCGCGTATTTGTTGTTGTTTTATAATTTAAAAACCTTGTGAGGATGCGTGGCTGATCAGCTACTGATTATTTAACGAGCTGACAGTCACGCATCCTTACTAAACTCGTGCAGACTGTGGCCGAGGGGTAATAAGATAATTAACAGCTAGTTAACCCCACGGCCAGAGTATAAGAACCTGCAGCTGTCCATGCTGCGGTAGAGAGTGTACAGAGGAGAGTACGGGAGAACACGGGAGAGCGAGCGAAAGAAAAACAATTGCTATATTTAAAATATACTTGTTTCTGTTTATTTGTTTGGCCATCGCGCCCTTTTGTTTTGTGTTGTTTGTTTAAATCTTTTGTTTTGTTTATTTAGTTAATAAATACGCTGAGTGCCGAAGCATTCAGCTTCACCCGCCCATCCATTGTTTTGGTTCAGTTACTTCCTGGTCCGCGACGTCACCACACCTCACCACTGCAAGCCATCCTGTCACACTCCTGTATAACATGCTTCAGTTTGCTTTAATTGACGCATTCAAACAAATAGTAGATGCCCTACATGGCATGAGGCAAAACAAGTTGTCATAATGGCAAATTTAGCATGGTAAACCCTACCTCAAAGGCTCCGTGTCTCAGTCGGATATTGTAGCTTTTGACTTGCTCACCAGGGTCTGTGAAACCAGCCAATTAAGTCAAAAGCTTAAATTATTATTATTTGTTTATTTAGCAGACGCCTTTATCCAAGGCGACTTACAGAGACTAGGGTGTGTGAACTATGCATCAGCTGCAGAGTCACTTACAATTACATCTCACCCGAAAGACGGAGCACAAGGAGGTTAAGTGACTTGCTCAGGGTCACACAATGAGTCAGTGGCTGAGGTGGGATTTGAACCAGGGACCTCCTGGTTACAAGCCCTTTTGGACCACTGGACCACACAGCCTCCTGTAAAGGACAGTCCCTCTTTTTCCACACTGTTAAAGCTGTGACTCCTCTGTTTCCACACTGTTAAAGCTGTGACTCCTCTGTTTCCACACTGTTAAAGCTGTGACTCCTCTGTTTCCACACTGTTAAAGCTGTGACTCCTCTGTTTCCACACTGTTAAAGCTGTGACTCCTCTGTTTCCACACTGTTAAAGCTGTGACTCCTCTGTTTCCACACTGTTAAAGCTGTGACTCCTCTGTTTCCACACTGTTAAAGCTGTGACTCCTCTGTTTCCACACTGTTAAAGCTGTGACTCCTCTGTTTCCACACTGTTAAAGCTGTGACTCCTCTGTTTCCACACTGTTAAAGCTGTGACTCCTCTGTTTCCACACTGTTAAAGCTGTGACTCCTCTGTTTCCACACTGTTAAAGCTGTGACTCCTCTGTTTCCACACTGTTAAAGCTGTGACTCCTCTGTTTCCACATTGTTAAAGCTGTGACTCCTCTGTTTCCACACTGTTAAAGCTGTGACTCCTCTGTTTCCACACTGTTAAAGCTGTGACTCCTCTGTTTCCACACTGTTAAAGCTGTGACTCCTCTGTTTCCACACTGTTAAAGCTGTGACTCCTCTGTTTCCACACTGTTAAAGCTGTGACTCCTCTGGTTTGTTCTAGGACTTCACCATGACTCTGTACCTGAGGCACTACTGGAAGGATGAGCGGCTGTCTTTCCAAAGCACCAACAACCTCAGCATGACCTTCGATGGCAGGCTGGTGAAAAAGATCTGGGTCCCCGATATGTTTTTCGTTCATTCGAAGAGATCGTTCATCCACGACACGACGACGGACAATGTGATGCTGCGCGTGCACCCAGACGGGAAGGTGCTGTACAGCCTCAGGTAAAAACTGTACCTGCAGCTTTTCTCACTGTTTTAGTCTTATGTACTGCAGAGATTTCATAGTGACCTACTGTCTGGCTGCTGCATTGTACTTAATAACCCTTCACTCACTACGACTCTGTAGAAGCGGCTTAGCCACCAAAGAGCTGGGCTCGTCTGCATTCCTGGTTTAAGAGCTTTTAACCTCATCTTGTCTCATCAACAGGAGACAGAATCCGTAACGAATTGGAGTTTTGTTTTAATTTGAAGCTTATACTATATTGAAGCTATTGATACTGATGGCCGCATTGCTCAGTGAGATAGAGTAACCATAAAACAAAACACAAATTACAGTACATAGTTGCAAAAAGAAACTGAATTGAATTGAATTAGCAGTAGCAGTAGCCTATTGGTATTGGCCTATTGACACATTATTAACAAATCTCTTTTGTGCTATGAGGGAATCTTAAGAGAAACATTTAACATATAATTACATTTAACCAGTGGGGGGTGGGCTAGAATACACAAGTGAATACCACCCTGCTACCAAAAAGAATACATATACATACTATTGTATGAATTGACTTTTAAATGTCATCAATACCGTTAGAGGTAGTGGTAGGTAATAATTGTATTCCCGACTACACCACTCTCTTTAGTTTTTATATAGAGGTGAGAGGTCCCCTAGAATGTTTTAATTAATACCACCCACCCCCGAATAAAGTAGTTCCACACACAGAGGTTATTTTATTTGGAAGAGCAGATGGACACTCGCCACACACTCAAAGTTTGTTAAAAATGAAACAGTATGTATTGTTGTCACAGTACCTTAATATTTAAAAAAAGTAAGCCAGTTATAGCAGCAATTGTTTCTCAGCAATTACACAGAAAGCATTGAATAATACTTCAGCAGGTATCAACAATTAACAGATAGTATTTCAATAGATATCAATAATCATTAAAAACTGCACATAGCATTTAAAATAGGTAGCAACAATCACTCACAATAAATAGTAGCAGTCTCCTGTAAATGAGTCCATTTAAAAAGCACCAATCACTACCCACCCCAGTGGCTAGGGTCCCGATATCCTGAGGGGATGCCAAGCACAGCACCACCAGTTCCCCCTTACCTGAATGGCGTCAACCCAAGACCTTAGAGCTCAGAACTTATATTCTAAGAGTTATCTCTTTGCTCACATAACAAGGTCCAGTAGTATAAAAATGAATGTGCTTTCTCTTTCTCGCCATCGGCGACATATGAAGTCTCAAGTCTACAACCTGTTAGATTTACAAAAACACAACCAGAATTTAAAAAGATTGAAAGCAGCTTGATATCTCACACAAAACAACAAACAAACACTGAGCACAGGACTGCTTTATTTTCTGCCCTCCGTTCCTCTCTGTTTCCAACCTGGTTTGTTGTTTTAAATAAGCCGCAAATGGAAATTGATCCAATCAGTGCTTCTGATGCCAGCTGTCAATCACTAGAAATCAGCTCCACGCTCTGAAATTCAGCAGGATCATTCCCTCAAGGCACCAATCTTTAGGCCGTGATCAAACAATAATTCAATAAACAATAATGCATAATAAATCATAAAAATAACATAAGTGATACTAAATGACAGAGGCATGGAAAAACTGCAGAATTACTGCGTAAAACTACCTAATCATTTCCTGAGCTGTAGGTTGCATGGATGGATCTTAAACATTTGAGTAAGAATATCCTGTAGCTAAGGAAACCTCAATATCATTAGCACAATAATAAAGGGACCCAAGACTGTTAATGTTAATAAGGGTTCATGGATTAAACCCTTTTTAGGATATTCCGGGAGGTATTATGATTTGAAGTTTTTAATTATACCAATTATCCAAACAAGCAATTTAAAGCAATGCTAAGGATTAGTGCTAAAGAGAATTGCATGAAGCAAAGCGCTGCTCTTCTGTCAATCAGAACAGATCTCTGCTTTCCTGTAAATTGTAATGGGGATCTCTTTGCAGATTATCAGTGGTTTTCTACTAAAATAGCTTTTTAACAATGAATGTAGGTCAGTAAACAGGAATGGATTACTGTATATACTGTGCTGAGCAGGGGCAGAGTGGTGGTGAGGATCCCATTGTGTGGGAGGACAGATTCCCACCAATGAGACGCCAGATAGTTTCATGGATGCTTATCTAAACTGTCCTACATAGCTGAGAAAAACCTGTCCTTTAACACAGCTGGATTATCATTACTATTTTATATTTACACCCCCAAATCTCCCCAGTAACCCCACAGCTGTAATGAGTTAAGTCTCCAACAGGAGGCTCTGGGGCATTTACAGAGCAATTCTCAATTTACCTACTTGGTCACTTCGCATAGCTGCCCACAGGTAACAGAGTGACTAGCTTTGAATGGATAACTACACTTTCATCATTCAAAACATCAGCCAAGGGTTCATTGTGCCAGCATTTGTCTCGAGGAAGTCTCTGATTGCAGAGATTTTGACAATCAACAGAAGAATGCAGTATTTAAACCTGCAGTTATTGGAAAGGAATATTGACTTGTATTAGCCGAGGGTGACTATGTACAGCTCTGGCCAAAAGTTTTACATCACCTAGAATTTTAGGATTGAGACACGCTTAAAAAAAAATAAAAAATAAAAACTATACAAACTTTATTTTGATATTTTATTTATCATATGACCAAATAAACTACAAAATGATATTGCAAAAGTCTAAAGGAAGCTATAATAGTACTACAGTATTTCGTGTTAGATTCTGAAATGTCACATTTAAATTTTTGGCAGTATTATGGAAAACTACAAAGCGGTCTGTAATGAAATATGTTAACGTAACATTATTCATCAGGTTTCATTTGACTTTATGAAGGAAAATGTGTTAATTTTATAGGGTGATGCTAAACTTTTGGCCCTAGCTGTATAACTTTATTTAAAATTAACATTGCAGAACATTTCGATTTTACAAACAGATTTATCCAGTAAAAATATTGTACTGATTTCTGTGACCAAAGAACAGACTATTGCATTCATTGCAACCTGTTATACTGTGTTCAATGACACGCGATGATAACGTCTTACAATGCTACGTGTTGCAGGGTTACAGTTACAGCCATGTGCAACATGGACTTCAGCCGCTTCCCTTTGGACACCCAGAGCTGTTCACTGGAGATCGAGAGCTGTAAGCATCATATCTGCAAAGTGCATTATGTGTTAGGCTAAAGTATCCAGCTGTAAACCTTGAGCTATTTGAACGTCTATAATAAAGTTATTCTCACAGACAAGCCATGTGTGTACTGACTGTTTATTTGCAATATATTTCAGATGCCTACACCGACGAAGATCTAATGCTGTACTGGATGAAAGGCAATGACTCTCTTAAGACAGACGAAAGGATATCTTTGTCCCAGTTCCTCATACAAAAGTTCCATACAACTACAAAGCTAGCATTTTACAGCAGTACAGGTATCATAGTGATCTAGTGGTCTCCCTTTATATACAGTACTGTGCAAAAGTTTTAGGCAGCTGTGAAAAAATGCTGTAAAGTAAAAATGCTTTCAAAAATAGACATGTTAATAGATTATATTTATCAATTAACTAAATGCAAAGTGAGTGAACAGAAGAAAAATCTAAATCAAATCCATATTTGGTGTGACCACCCTTTGCCTTCAAAACAGCATCAAGCATCAATTCTTCTAGGTACACTTGCACACAGTTTTGAAGGAACTCGGCAGGTAGGTTGGCCCAAACATCTTGGAGAACTAACCACAGTTCTTCTGTGGATTTAGGCAGCCTCAGTTGCTTCTCTCTCTTCATGTAATCCCAGACAGACTCGATGATGTTGAGATCAGGGCTCTGTGGGGCCATACCATCACTTCCAGGACCCCTTGTTCTTCTTTACGCTGAAGATAGTTCTTAATGACTTTCGCTGTATGTTTGGGGTCGCTGTCATGCTGCAGAATAAATTTGGGGCCAATCAGATGCCTCCCTGATGGTATTGCATGATGGATAAGTATCTGCCTGTACTTCTCAGCATTGAGGAGACCATTAATTCTGACCAAATCCCCAACTCCATTTGCAGAAATGCAGCCCCAAACTTGCAAGGAACCTCCACCATGCTTCACTGTTGCCTGCAGACACTCATTCTGTACGCTCTCCAGCCCTTTGGCGAACAAACTGCCTTCTGCTACAGCCAAATATTTCAAATTTTGACTCATCAGTCCAGAGCACCTGCTGCCATTTTTCTGCACCCCAGTTCCTGTGTTTTCGTGCATAGTTGAGTCGCTGGCCTTGTTTCCACGTTGGAGGTATGGCTTTTTGGCCGCAAGTCTTCCATGAAGGCCACTTCTGACCAGACTTCTCCGGACAGTAGATGGGTGTACCAGGGTCCCACTGCTTTCTGCCAGTTCTGAGCTGATGGCACTGCTGGACATCTTCCGATTGGAAGGGAAGTAAGCATGATGTGTCTTTCATCTGCTGCAGTAAGTTTCCTTGGTCGACCACTGCGTCTACGGTCCTCAACGCTGCTCTCGCTTTGTGCTTCTTCAAAAGAGCTTGGACAGCACATCTGGAAACCCCTGTCTGCCTTGAAATTTCTGCCTGGGAGAGACCTTGCTGATGCAGTATAACTACCTTGTGTCTTGTTGCTGTGCTCAGTCTTGCCATGGTGTATGACTTTTGACAGTAAACTGTCTTCAGCAACCTCACCTTGTTAGCTGAGTTTGGCTGTTCCTCACCCAGTTTTATTCCTCCTACACAGCTGTTTCTGTTTCAGCTAATGATTGTGTTTCAACCTACATATTGAATTGATGATCATTAGCACCTGTTTGGTATAATTGTTTAATCATACACCTGACTATATGCCTACAAAATCCCTGACTTTGTGCAAGTGTACCTAGAAGAATTGATGCTGTTTTGAAGGCAAAGGGTTGTCACACCAAATATGGATTTGATTTAGATTTTTCTTCTGTTCACTCACTTTGCATTTAGTTAATTGATAAATATAATCTATTAACATGTCTATTTTTGAAAGCATTCTTACTTTACAGCATTTTTTCACACCTGCCTAAAACTTTTGCACAGTACTGTATATATTTAAAAAGAACACGTCTGAAGAAATGAAGTAAAAGTTACAAATGCAAGTTGAAGTGGATGAGAACAAGAAACGGTAGCCCCTTTCATTGAAACTGTGACCTGCTATAGTTTTATGCACCATGATTGCTAATAATAAGTATGAATAACTTGCCAACGAATTAATAAATCTCATCATCCACAAAATAAGTTTTCATGAAAATTTGATATTGAAGTGTTTGAATATCTAAAGAAGTATTTCTTTTGTTGTTTGTCAGGTTGGTACAACCGCCTGTACATCACCTTCACGCTCCGGCGCCACATCTTCTTCTTCCTGCTCCAGACCTATTTCCCAGCCACTCTGATGGTCATGCTGTCCTGGGTGTCCTTCTGGATCGACCGCAGGGCTGTGCCGGCTCGAGTCCCGTTAGGTGAGACAATGCACAACCGTCAAAATCACATCTGATGGGGAGGGGGGGTCAAGAAAAGACAGAGCATGTTTCACGTGTCTCTTTTCTTATCTGCCTCCAAATAAACAAGTCGACTCTATTTGAACCCATTGGGGTTGCAGACTCATCCTTCATTGTTTAACCTGCTAGAAGTTGAAGTAAAACAACTCATCTGGGCAATCAATGGAGTCAAACTGAAGACAGGTGACTGCAGCTCTGGCAAACTGGGCGCTGTCAGGAGACATGTTCATCATGCAAACCTGCTTTCAGAAGCCAACGTTCGAGGGAGAGAAGAGCAGATGGTGGAGACGTTTGGGTCTGAAGCCCTTGGAGGATTTATCATTGGAACATCATCCACATCTTTTCAGTGATGGTCTGGAGAACTATTTGGAGCACTTGCTAATCAAAGCTTGTCATCTGGAAATAGTCAATCGAATTATCATGATACATCGCAATCCTGAAGAGAGAGAGGCACTGAATAAGATCCATGAGAACATCTGATACACACGACAGGCAGGATCCTCAAAATGTGATGTTGAACTGGGAGCTGCAAACTGTCAGAACTTGAGGAAGGGAACCAATATTTGCCCTGCCCTGCAGTGTGTAACGCACAGTATGCTTTTCTTGCTTTTGCTGTGCTCAGATGAACAAGCAAGTAAATGATGTTTGAAACCAAGATCCCAAACAAACCAAGCATGAATGTGTCTTTTGATTATTCAATTTGACACGGCAGATGAATGAAACTTGCTAGGTTAGCAACGATATTCTAGGACTATCAATATGGATCATAAAGGTATATATAACTGACTGCTCCTACTATGTTTAGCTAATATAACTGCTAAATATGGGTGGCTCAAAGGTTTCAATCGTCCACATGTTTTGGTGGATAGTATTCTTTGGATCTTAGTGACCTCCAATATCTGGAACCCAGGCCGTGCTCTATAAATAAGCCTGACTACGTCACCTAAAGTTTACTGAGGGGTAGAACCTCTGTTATCAATTACAAATGGTATGCCACTAATACCTTAGTCACTACTACCTTAGTCCCCTCATTAAGCCCCTTTCAAATACTGTAAAGCCATAAATATTTGCAAGCCTTTTATTAGGCGTTTTTCATGTATGAAAAAAAACACAAACATTTTTGGCACAAATATCATATTCCACTAACAATACATACTTTGCATATTGAAACAGGTCGCCAACATTTCTGGAGAAAAATTGGTTTTATGAGTGCGATTCACCAAATATCAGGAGATCAGAAATTGGTTGGTGCTCCTCCGAGCAGGAATATTTATTGAAGTTATTTTTAAAACAGTTAATAAATAAAGACTGGGATGCAGTGCTGCAAAAAATATTGCTAAGGTAGCGACACCTAGAGGAGAGAGAGAGAATGTCAAGCTCAATTATCAAGTACAGGCTGCTCCACCCACCAAACCCTTGGACAGAGTCAAGCACCACCACCTGTGATAAAACCAATTAAAATAAACCCACACCCAAAATCAAACAAAAGAGAAATTAAAGAAGAAAAATCCCAAAGTAAAATCCCAAGTAAAACCAAGCAAAATCCCAAATAAAATACCCGGCTTGACTAATGCCTTCAATGCTCAGTGGAGCAGAGCGTCCACAATAGTGACACTCTAGGGACGTAAAGTTGGTTACAGACATTGTAGTGTACAAGGAAAGACAAACTGATTTCAGATTTGCCGATTCCTTTTTCATTGAAATGGTTGCTGCCGATTAATTTTTCATTTACAGATAGTGTGCAAGGAGAGACAAATAGATTTGCGATTGCTTTATCAGAGGTTTCAGTTAACATGAAGAGAAAATAGATCAGACCCATTAAGTAGTTTTAGCCACCTCAAAGTTTTAGGCACACTGCTTAGCAGTGATTTTACTTGGTTTGAACAAGGAACATATCCACGTGATGTAAACAATCCAATTGAGGGGTGGCAGTCACGTGACCCCAGCAGGATACGCCGCCATACTGGTGGTCAAAACAACCATGGCGGCTCATGCAAAAACGGTCTTCCACAACAAAATGTTATTTATTTGCAGCCACAGAGCACACTTCTCACCTCCAGTCACAGGAATTAGAAAGCTATAATGATAAGTGCCAGATACTCGGAATTTGTGACCCCTACTGTGCACCCCCGGTGAGCGAGCCCACTTTGAGGTGATTTGACCAAATACATTTTTTCCTTTTAAGAAAACTTACATGTTACCTATTAAGAAAATATACAGTACTGTGCAAAAGTTTTAGGCAGGTGTGAAAAAATGCTGTAAAGTAAGAATGCTTTCAAAAATAGACATGTTAATACATTATATTTATCAATTAACTAAATGCAAAGTGAGTGAACGGAAGAAAAATCTACATCAAATCAATATTTGGTGTGACCACCCTTTGCCTTCAAAACAGCATCAATTTTTCTAGGTACACTTGCACACAGTTTTTGAAGGAACTCGGCAGGTAGGTTGGCCCAAACATCTTGGAGAACTAACCACAGTTCTTCTGTGGATTTAGGCAGCCTCAGTTGCTTCTCTCTCTTCATGTAATCCCAGACAGACTCAATGATGTTGAGATCAGGGCTCTGTGGGGCCATACCATCACTTCCAGGACTCCTTGTTCTTCTTTACGCTGAAGATAGTTCTTAATGACTTTCGCTGTATGTTTGGGGTCGTTGTCATGCTGCAGAATAAATTTGGGGCCAATAAGATGCCTCCCTGATGGTATTGCATGATGGATAAGTATCTGCCTGTACTTCTCAGCATTGAGGAGACCATTAATTCTGACCAAATCCCCAACTCCATTTGCAGAAATGCAGCCCCAAACTTGCAAGGAACCTCCACCATGCTTCACTGTTGCCTTGCTGATGCAGCATAACTACCTTGTGTCTTGTTGCTGTGCTCAGTCTTGCCATGGCCACCCAGTTTTATTCCTCCTACACAGCTGTTTCTGTTTCAGTTAATGATTGTGTTTCAACCTACATATTGAATTGATGATCATTAGCACCTGTTTGGTATAATTGTTTAATCATACACCTGACTATATGCCTACAAAATCCCTGACTTTGTGCAAGTGTACCTAGAAGAATTGATGCTGTTTTGAAGGCAAAGGGTGGTCACACCAAATATGGATTTGATTTAGATTTTTCTTTTGTTCACTCACTTTGCATTTAGTTAATTGATAAATATAATCTTTTAACATGTCTATTTTTGAAAGCATTCTTACTTTACAGCATTTTTTCATACCTGCCTAAAACTTTTGCACAGTACTGTACATTTTCAATAGTTTGTTTCAAATTACAGTACTAATATGAATTATGTACAGTATTGCGTTAAATAGTCTCCGAACCACCGAACGGGACAGTGCTCAGAAAACAGCGTTTTTCATAATAATTACGTATTGTCATAATTTGCTAATGTTGCCGTTTTCTTCAAAAGGCCTTGGGCAAATGTGAAATCTGCTTCAAAAGTTTGATGCATTTTTTTTAACATGGTGAAAACCAGCAACATTTCTTACGCCTCCATTGACTCTCCATAGATTTTTTTTTGCCGAACTCTCTGTATATACCACAATGCTTTGCGCGCAGTGAGACAGAAGTCTCCATTGAAAATCAGTGGAGTTGAGTATCTTGTTCAATAGAGTATGTTTTGAAACGCCCTTCTAATAAACTGTAATATTATTGGCTGAAGCAGTTTTGAGTGAGGCTGGATTTCATTGGTTAAAATATTAGTGTGTGCCCCATTGGCTAGAAAGGTTGCAGTGTTTTCGGCACAGTGCGAGATTGACAGTTGGAAGTTTGTCTGTTTGATTGGAAATTTGCAGGTCCGTACAGCCTTTCGTATTAATGAATTGACAAATTAAGTAGTGAATTATTAGATGAATTAACAAATACGTTTATGAATTACTGTAGGAATTTACAAATTTACGGACGAATTGCTGGACAAATTGACCAATTCACAAATTGACAAATGAATTGACAAACAAATTGACAAATTAATGGCTGGATAGTTTTGGCACAAATGGCGCTCCATAGTCCTCATTGACTGTTTGTCTGTGGTCCTAGTGTGCAGCTGAGGACCAATGGGATGTGTCTAAGCTCTGGTGTCCTATTTGGTTAAGGGGCGGAGCTAAGAGTATAAGAACAGGCTGGACCCAGCCTTTTGTGTGTGTGAATCCTGAGTAACTGACAGAGCTGTGGACTGTGGAGAGTGAACGAGATTCAAAAGAAAAGGAGTGTCTTTCTCTGTTTTCTGCCTCCTGCAAGAACGCTACAGTAATATTGTATGTAAGGACTGGGAATCACCAACCCGCTTAAGTGTAATCTCCATTTAAGTGTCTAAATATTTCTGAAAAATCGGTTATGATTATTATTATTAATTCATCACTCATCACTCATCACTGGAGTCAATGTACTACTGCTGACCATGTCCACCATCATCACTGGAGTCAATGTAATACTGCTGACCATGCCCACCATCATCACTGGAGTCAATGTACTACTGCTGACCATGCCCACCATCATCACTGGAGTCAATGTACTACTGCTGACCATGTCCACCATCATCACTGGAGTCAATGTACTACTGCTGACCATGCCCACCATCATCACTGGAGTCAATGTACTACTGCTGACCATGCCCACCATCATCACTGGAGTCAATGTACTACTGCTGACCATGCCCACCATCATCACTGGAGTCAATGTACTACTGCTGACCATGCCCACCATCATCACTGGAGTCAATGTACTACTGCTGACCATGCCCACCATCATCACTGGAGTCAATGTACTACTGCTGACCATGCCCACCATCATCACTGGAGTCAATGTACTACTGCTGACCATGCCCACCATCATCACTGGAGTCAATGTACTACTGCTGACCATGCCCACCATCATCACTGGAGTCAATGTACTACTGCTGACCATGCCCACCATCATCACTGGAGTCAATGTACTACTGCTGACCATGCCCACCATCATCACTGGAGTCAATGTACTACTGCTGACCATGCCCACCATCATCACTGGAGTCAATGTACTACTGCTGACCATGCCCACCATCATCACTGGAGTCAATGTACTACTGCTGACCATGCCCACCATCATCACTGGAGTCAATGTACTACTGCTGACCATGCCCACCATCATCACTGGAGTCAATGTACTACTGCTGACCATGCCCACCATCATCACTGGAGTCAATGTACTACTGCTGACCATGCCCACCATCATCACTGGAGTCAATGTACTACTGCTGACCATGCCCACCATCATCACTGGAGTCAATGTACTACTGCTGACCATGCCCACCATCATCACTGGAGTCAATGTACTACTGCTGACCATGCCCACCATCATCACTGGAGTCAATGTACTACTGCTGACCATGCCCACCATCATCACTGGAGTCAATGTACTACTGCTGACCATGCCCACCATCATCACTGGAGTCAATGTACTACTGCTGACCATGCCCACCATCATCACTGGAGTCAATGTACTACTGCTGACCATGCCCACCATCATCACTGGAGTCAATGTACTACTGCTGACCATGCCCACCATCATCACTGGAGTCAATGTACTACTGCTGACCATGCCCACCATCATCACTGGAGTCAATGTACTACTGCTGACCATGCCCACCATCATCACTGGAGTCAATGTACTACTGCTGACCATGCCCACCATCATCACTGGAGTCAATGTACTACTGCTGACCATGCCCACCATCATCACTGGAGTCAATGTACTACTGCTGACCATGCCCACCATCATCACTGGAGTCAATGTACTACTGCTGACCATGCCCACCATCATCACTGGAGTCAATGTACTACTGCTGACCATGCCCACCATCATCACTGGAGTCAATGTACTACTGCTGACCATGCCCACCATCATCACTGGAGTCAATGTACTACTGCTGACCATGCCCACCATCATCACTGGAGTCAATGTACTACTGCTGACCATGCCCACCATCATCACTGGAGTCAATGTACTACTGCTGACCATGCCCACCATCATCACTGGAGTCAATGTACTACTGCTGACCATGCCCACCATCATCACTGGAGTCAATGTACTACTGCTGACCATGCCCACCATCATCACTGGAGTCAATGTACTACTGCTGACCATGCCCACCATCATCACTGGAGTCAATGTACTACTGCTGACCATGCCCACCATCATCACTGGAGTCAATGTACTACTGCTGACCATGCCCACCATCATCACTGGAGTCAATGTACTACTGCTGACCATGCCCACCATCATCACTGGAGTCAATGTACTACTGCTGACCATGCCCACCATCATCACTGGAGTCAATGTACTACTGCTGACCATGCCCACCATCATCACTGGAGTCAATGTACTACTGCTGACCATGCCCACCATCATCACTGGAGTCAATGTACTACTGCTGACCATGCCCACCATCATCACTGGAGTCAATGTACTACTGCTGACCATGCCCACCATCATCACTGGAGTCAATGTACTACTGCTGACCATGCCCACCATCATCACTGGAGTCAATGTACTACTGCTGACCATGCCCACCATCATCACTGGAGTCAATGTACTACTGCTGACCATGCCCACCATCATCACTGGAGTCAATGTACTACTGCTGACCATGCCCACCATCATCACTGGAGTCAATGTACTACTGCTGACCATGCCCACCATCATCACTGGAGTCAATGTACTACTGCTGACCATGCCCACCATCATCACTGGAGTCAATGTACTACTGCTGACCATGCCCACCATCATCACTGGAGTCAATGTACTACTGCTGACCATGCCCACCATCATCACTGGAGTCAATGTACTACTGCTGACCATGCCCACCATCATCACTGGAGTCAATGTACTACTGCTGACCATGCCCACCATCATCACTGGAGTCAATGTACTACTGCTGACCATGCCCACCATCATCACTGGAGTCAATGTACTACTGCTGACCATGCCCACCATCATCACTGGAGTCAATGTACTACTGCTGACCATGCCCACCATCATCACTGGAGTCAATGTACTACTGCTGACCATGCCCACCATCATCACTGGAGTCAATGTACTACTGCTGACCATGCCCACCATCATCACTGGAGTCAATGTACTACTGCTGACCATGCCCACCATCATCACTGGAGTCAATGTACTACTGCTGACCATGCCCACCATCATCACTGGAGTCAATGTACTACTGCTGACCATGCCCACCATCATCACTGGAGTCAATGTACTACTGCTGACCATGCCCACCATCATCACTGGAGTCAATGTACTACTGCTGACCATGCCCACCATCATCACTGGAGTCAATGTACTACTGCTGACCATGCCCACCATCATCACTGGAGTCAATGTACTACTGCTGACCATGCCCACCATCATCACTGGAGTCAATGTACTACTGCTGACCATGCCCACCATCATCACTGGAGTCAATGTACTACTGCTGACCATGCCCACCATCATCACTGGAGTCAATGTACTACTGCTGACCATGCCCACCATCATCACTGGAGTCAATGTACTACTGCTGACCATGCCCACCATCATCACTGGAGTCAATGTACTACTGCTGACCATGCCCACCATCATCACTGGAGTCAATGTACTACTGCTGACCATGCCCACCATCATCACTGGAGTCAATGTACTACTGCTGACCATGCCCACCATCATCACTGGAGTCAATGTACTACTGCTGACCATGTCCACCATCATCACTGGAGTCAATGTACTACTGCTGACCATGCCCACCATCATCACTGGAGTCAATGTACTACTGCTGACCATGCCCACCATCATCACTGGAGTCAATGTACTACTGCTGACCATGCCCACCATCATCACTGGAGTCAATGTACTACTGCTGACCATGCCCACCATCATCACTGGAGTCAATGTACTACTGCTGACCATGCCCACCATCATCACTGGAGTCAATGTACTACTGCTGACCATGCCCACCATCATCACTGGAGTCAATGTACTACTGCTGACCATGCCCACCATCATCACTGGAGTCAATGTACTACTGCTGACCATGCCCACCATCATCACTGGAGTCAATGTACTACTGCTGACCATGCCCACCATCATCACTGGAGTCAATGTACTACTGCTGACCATGCCCACCATCATCACTGGAGTCAATGTACTACTGCTGACCATGCCCACCATCATCACTGGAGTCAATGTACTACTGCTGACCATGCCCACCATCATCACTGGAGTCAATGTACTACTGCTGACCATGCCCACCATCATCACTGGAGTCAATGTACTACTGCTGACCATGCCCACCATCATCACTGGAGTCAATGTACTACTGCTGACCATGCCCACCATCATCACTGGAGTCAATGTACTACTGCTGACCATGCCCACCATCATCACTGGAGTCAATGTACTACTGCTGACCATGCCCACCATCATCACTGGAGTCAATGTACTACTGCTGACCATGCCCACCATCATCACTGGAGTCAATGTACTACTGCTGACCATGCCCACCATCATCACTGGAGTCAATGTACTACTGCTGACCATGCCCACCATCATCACTGGAGTCAATGTACTACTGCTGACCATGCCCACCATCATCACTGGAGTCAATGTACTACTGCTGACCATGCCCACCATCATCACTGGAGTCAATGTACTACTGCTGACCATGCCCACCATCATCACTGGAGTCAATGTACTACTGCTGACCATGCCCACCATCATCACTGGAGTCAATGTACTACTGCTGACCATGCCCACCATCATCACTGGAGTCAATGTACTACTGCTGACCATGCCCACCATCATCACTGGAGTCAATGTACTACTGCTGACCATGCCCACCATCATCACTGGAGTCAATGTACTACTGCTGACCATGCCCACCATCATCACTGGAGTCAATGTACTACTGCTGACCATGCCCACCATCATCACTGGAGTCAATGTACTACTGCTGACCATGCCCACCATCATCACTGGAGTCAATGTACTACTGCTGACCATGCCCACCATCATCACTGGAGTCAATGTACTACTGCTGACCATGCCCACCATCATCACTGGAGTCAATGTACTACTGCTGACCATGCCCACCATCATCACTGGAGTCAATGTACTACTGCTGACCATGCCCACCATCATCACTGGAGTCAATGTACTACTGCTGACCATGCCCACCATCATCACTGGAGTCAATGTACTACTGCTGACCATGCCCACCATCATCACTGGAGTCAATGTACTACTGCTGACCATGCCCACCATCATCACTGGAGTCAATGTACTACTGCTGACCATGCCCACCATCATCACTGGAGTCAATGTACTACTGCTGACCATGCCCACCATCATCACTGGAGTCAATGTACTACTGCTGACCATGCCCACCATCATCACTGGAGTCAATGTACTACTGCTGACCATGCCCACCATCATCACTGGAGTCAATGTACTACTGCTGACCATGCCCACCATCATCACTGGAGTCAATGTACTACTGCTGACCATGTCCACCATCATCACTGGAGTCAATGTACTACTGCTGACCATGCCCACCATCATCACTGGAGTCAATGTACTACTGCTGACCATGTCCACCATCATCACTGGAGTCAATGTACTACTGCTGACCATGCCCACCATCATCACTGGAGTCAATGTACTACTGCTGACCATGTCCACCATCATCACTGGAGTCAATGTACTACTGCTGACCATGTCCACCATCATCACTGGAGTCAATGTACTACTGCTGACCATGTCCACCATCATCACTGGAGTCAATGTAATACTGCTGACCATGTCCACCATCATCACTGGAGTCAATGTACTACTGCTGACCATGTCCACCATCATCACTGGAGTCAATGTACTACTGCTGACCATGCCCACCATCATCACTGGAGTCAATGTACTACTGCTGTCCATGTCCACCATCATCACTGGAGTCAATGTACTACTGCTGACCATGCCCACCATCATCACTGGAGTCAATGTACTACTGCTGACCATGTCCACCATCATCACTGGAGTCAATGTACTACTGCTGACCATGTCCACCATCATCACTGGAGTCAATGTACTACTGCTGACCATGCCCACCATCATCACTGGAGTCAATGTAATACTGCCCCAAGCCTGCATAAAGCCCTGTTAATAACGAGGCCTTATTAATTCTGTGCAGGTATCACCACGGTGCTGACCATGTCCACCATCATCACTGGAGTCAATGCGTCGATGCCCAGGGTCTCCTACATCAAGGCTGTGGACATCTACCTGTGGGTCAGTTTTGTGTTTGTGTTCCTGTCGGTGCTGGAGTACGCTGCAGTGAACTACCTGAGTACCGTGCAGGAGCGCAAAGAGAGGAAGATGAGAGACAAGGTAGGATTTTATTGAAGCACAATGATATTAAACGTAAATAGCACAGCAACAAGATAAAGTGATCCGTTTCTAGTGGCTAGTTACATTATAATGCTAAACAAAGCTGAAGTCCGTAGTTTCTTTTGGTAATAAAGGATTCCAGTTATTCGGGATTGTATTGTTTCCCAAGCTCACGTTTATGTTGTATTCCAAAAGAGCCGAAACAACAATACAACATTCCCATATCCACTAACTGAAGCCCCTTTACACAAAGAGTTCACAGCCCAGCATAGCACAGGAGCTGTCTGTGTGCTGTGCAGCCCCTGCATGCCCAGCCCTGTACCTGTGCAATTCTCTGTTTCAGTCCCAGCTTCCCTGTACCTGTGGTCCGTCTCACCCGCAGCCCATGAGGATGGATCCCAGCTACAGTGAGGGGGATCTCAACACCGGCTCTTATGGGATGCCTGGGAATGGGGACAGGCAGGAAAGGATTATAGTGCATTTGGCTCTGGGGGACAGGCGCCCCACAAGCAGGAGGAAAGGGTCCCGCGGATACGTCAGTATGTGGATTGACACGCACGCCATTGACAAGTACTCTCGAGTGATCTTTCCTGGAGCCTACATCCTTTTCAATATAATATACTGGTCCATTTACTGCTAGTCTAAGGGCACAATCCACAGCATCTGCTGAACCAGATCAAGACATTGAATGTTGAATGTTTGTGCATAAGTAGAAATACTGTTGCTTTCTTGTTTATTGTCAATTGTTTGGTTTTTTTTTTTGTGAATTTAGCATCCCCTGCGAGCTAAAATATAGACTACTCCACCCCGTAGTTTAACCAGAAGCAAAGAGGAGCTCCGAATACCCAATTTGATTTTGTAAACAACCTTTGGTTCCCCACTCAAGCCCTTATCAAATAAATGAATACCCAAGTAAACAGATTGCAATAAAATATATTTTATTAAGGTCACAGGTTTAAAAGAATTGTTGGTAATGGTTACAATAAGAGCAATACAAATGAGGCTGACTAACAACTTAAATCAAAATATTTCCAGCAGTACCGCAAGACACCACCAGGGGAGAACAGCAACAAGCTGCAGTTAAATTTAAAGGCCACTACGCAATCGAATGTTCCAGGCAGGAGACGGAACGGAATAAAAACAAGTACACTGATGCACAAAAGAAACGCGACACTCAGGTTTAATGGGTTTAATCAAATATTTAGACATAGATATCAAACAAAAATCACAGAAAATGTGAACAAAAATACAGATCAAAGAATCATGATAAGTTTTCAGTATGAAACGTGACACACTGTCAAAATGAAAGCATTACAAAGTTAGTATCGGGTATGACCTCCCTGAGCATTAACACAATCCTGGCAGCGTATCTTTGCCTCTTCTTGCGTTAATGTTTTTTTCGAATGGCTATTTATACAGATTCTTAATCAACTCATTTTGGCAATTTTAACAACACTGAGCTCAGTATTGTGTTATCCCAAGTAACAATACTACTCAAACAATCACCAAACCTATCTGCTCACTATTTAAAATGTGTCTGGAACAGGAGGTTAGACTGGGGGTCTTATACGATATACGATATTTAATTTACAAAACAGACTGCAAGACACAGCCACAAGCAGCTTTGGTCATACCAAACGCTAAAATGAGTTGTACGTTTATGCACTTGAAGTAATTGTTTGGGTAGCCCTATATGGCAAGCCAAATTATCATGTAGAGATATCACAAATTCATTTATAGATATCTCAAAATATTTGAAGATATCTCTAAATCATTTCCAGATATCTCAAAATATTTGAAGATATCTTCAAATATTTAAAGATATCTCAAATCATTTAAAGATATCTAAAATACATTTAGCGATATCTCAAAATGAATTACAGTTATCTTTAAATGGAGCTTTAAATGAGATATCTAAAATGCATTTTTAGATATCTTTAAATCGCTTTAAGATATCCCTAAATGTTTTGGAGGTATTTTTAAATACTTTTCAGATATCACTAAATCATTTTGAGATATCTCTAAATAATGTCCTGTTCATTTTGAGATATCTCTAAATGATTTGAAGAGATCTTCAAATAACATCCTGTTTATTTGAAGATATCATTAAATAGACCGGCAGTCCATTCAAAACAAAGAGTATTTTCACAGGAAGTTATTTCGAGATATCTTGAAATGGCTTCCTGTTCATTTGAAGATATCTTCAAATGATTTGGAGATATCCCCAAATGAACGGGAAGTTTTTTGAAGATATCTTCAAATGATTTAGAGATATCTTTAAATAATATGTGAATTTGGCTAGCATGGTGCTCCAAACTGTCATTTAGAGATATCTTAAAATGAGGGTTTTAAAGATATCTGTAAATCATTTTAAGATATCTTCAAATAACTTCCCGTTTATTTAGAGATATCTCTAAAACATTTTAAGATACATTCAAATAACTTTCTGTTCATTTAGAGATATCTTCAAATGAACAGGAAGCCATTTCGAGATATCTCAAAATGACTTCCTGTGAAAATTTCAATGTTTTCAATGGCCTTCCTGTCCATTTAAAGATATCTTCAAATGAACAGGAAGTTATTTAGAAATATCTTTAAATGAACAGGAAGTTATTTAGCGATATCTTTAAATGATTTAGAGATATCTTTAAAACCCTCGTTTTAAGTAAGATATCTCTAAATGACAGTTTGGCGTGCCATGCTAGCACAATCCATATGGTTTCCATACTATTTAAAGATATCTGTAAATCAATTTGAGATATCTTTATTTTATTTTTTAGATATCTCAAATTGATTTACAGATATCTTTAAATTAATTTCAGATATCTTAAAAACTGCACAATTAAAGATATCTGGAATTCAGTTTGAGATATCTCTAAATGATAATTTGGCGTGCCATAAACCCAATGGGAATCAGTTAAGGCGTTTGTAATATACAGCACTAAATATAAAACTAAACCATAAGGAGAATACTGGCTAACATCTACTCCTACATAGCAAAGAAAACAGGAATGTCAACCTCTGCAATCCAGTCAGCCTAGATAAAACCATGTTCATTAAAACAGAGAATACAGAAAAGCAATGAAACGCTTTAAAATGCACGTGTAAGCCCAATACCTTAGAGCGAGTCGTGTTGAGAGTGTCCACAAAGCCCGTCACTCCAATTCCAAATACATTTAATTAAAAATATTTACTTTCACAAATAGAAAGGGAAAATGCTCAGGCGGACTGTGCTCTGTGATGCTGCAGCCAGACTTTGCAGATCGGCTTGTCTGCAAGGCTCTGCGGGTAAGGGCTATTGACTGCATCAGTAGAGCCACCTGCTACATCCAGTTCAGTAATATCACGGGATAAAAAAATAAAAAAAAGTGATTTTTACTTTGGTGTGAAACGTTAGTTAAGATCGATTTAAACAGAGCATGCCAAGCCATAATGAACTTTTAAAACATTTCATCACATCCAGATTGATATGTGACTTGTCAAATAATTAAACGGTTATGCATGTATTCAAATAAAAGAAAATTAGCTAGTCGTGTTTGTTTTGAGTCAGTATACAGTATTAATAATATAGAACCACATGCCATTTACAATGTATTCGGTGTGTCCTGTACAGAATGTGTTGAAAATGTTGTTTGTCAGTCTGCACCCTAACCAATTGTGCAGATTTTTTGAAAGCAATTTGTTCACTTTTTTCACAGTTGCTATACAAGTGCTATTCTTTGTAAAATATCTTTCTAATGATTCATAATACGTAACGCCAGACTCTGACCCACATTTTCATTCGAACGGCACAAGCCGGCTCACAGATTGTACTTTTCCATTAGGACCTGTTGCGTTGTGCTTTTCCACTTGTGTTAAAGGAGTACCTCTGAATTGTTCCAAAGCCTCTGTTATGTCATCATTTCCTCTGAATATCAAACAGCATTCAGTGTGTTTTTATTGATGTGGTTTTTATACCAACGAGTTCAAATAAACTGGGCGGCAGAATATGGTGTCTGCTTTGTCAAACTCGGTTTATTGTTGGGTTTTCTGTACAAAAATGTTTTTACAAGAATGGCATTGAAGTATTAGGAATTGCTTCAAATAGAATATTAAGAATATGATTATTTACAAATACTTTGTTCCTAATTTGAAATACTGTTTTTTGATTATCCATTTTGTTTCTCTAACACAGAACTACACACCAAGGCACTCCTGCCTCAGAGGCAACTTGCAGAACATTTGTTCCACAAGCTTGACTTGCAAAACCTGTACTACTACTGCAACATGGAGTATCCTCTGTGCTCTAAAGCTCTTATCTGACACTAGGATAAACTAGCATTGCAATGTCATTTTGTTTTACATTTTAGAATAAGTATTTTGAGAAATATACACACAAGGACAACTGTTCTAAAGCGACTGTTTAGGTAAGACTAGTCATGTTCAGCTCACAGCCCTGTGTTGGCGTCTGTTCAGATGTTAATTACAGGATGCAAATGAATTCTACCATTTTGAATACAGTGTGTACCGACTGGTCTAGAAGTACCAGAAGGCTGCTTTGTGTAGCCCCTGGCATCTTTCTTCTGTGTCCATGGTTCCCTCAGTTATCAAGAAAATACAGACATGTCAACGGAAAATCGTTTGGGTGGGAATATCACTGCTTATTTTGACATGTATGGGACACTCAGCACAAATGTTTTCAGGTATGACATGAACACAACTTCAGCTTAGTACCCTGGCACAGTTTACATCATATTCTGTATTTAAATCATAAAAAAATAACAGAATAAATGTAATCTGCAGTAAATAACCTGTAGCTGAAACTTGGTTTAGGTGTGTAATCCACAGGAACCCATTTAATCCCCAGGGTGGAAAATAAGTTTCCATGACTATATTTAGCCCAAAATAACGAACAGGACCAAAGTAATATATTGTCTTTTTAAATTATATTTATTAAAACAAAACAGATAATACAGTGGAAGCAGTCATGGTTTATTAATTTCACTTCTAACTATAAAGGACCTTGTGTACATTTCTGTGGACTGTAACTAGAAGGCATGCAATTAGACCAATCATTATAGGAATCATAAAAAGCCATTTGAAACAGACTATATTTTAATTGTGTATCTAAGCGTTAATACATTGCAGTATCGCCAAGCAACAAAATTACCTTCAAAAAGTAAACGGACTCTGAGGTGAGAAGCAAACCCTTGAATACAATTCATGTCAAAGTCATTCTGTGTGTGCAGTGCAATGCGTGTGTGTGGGGTGTGTGTGTGTGTGTGCGTGTGCGTGTGTGTGGGGTGTGTGTGTGTGTGTGCGTGCGCTCTTGCGTGCGGCGTGCGGTGTGTGAGGCAGGGTTCATTTCCAGTCAGGGCACCGTGTTTTTAAAAGCTCAGCAGTGTGGTATTCACTTTCTAGACAGGTTTACACTTGAGCTTTAAGCAGCAAACTAGAATTTGCTAGAACTGGCATTTTCATGCTGAAGGCAGGAATTCAATATCAAAATAGAAAAAGTTGGAAAATACTGTTCATCACAGTCTGCACACATGCTCAATACCCATACTGCTTGATTTTACATATATTGATTATATATTGATTTTATATATATATATATATATATATATATATATATATATATATATATATATATATATATATATATATATATAAACAGAGCAGGGAGGGGGTTAAAATCCTCCCTGCCAAAAACACGTATAAATGTGTTTAATTGTTAATTATCACCTGCATCTGGCTAACCGGTAAATGGCTTAGCCATCCTGTGAAAACAAACACCTAGCTCCTTCGAAGCACTAACTAAACATTTGCAGGTTCCTTGACTAACTCGCAGGACAGCTAAGCCGTTTACCTGACAAATAACACAAAAACACACAGTTCTGGGGCTCCCGAGTGGCGCATCCAGTAAAGGCGCTCCGCGTGGAGTGCAGGATGTGCCCTATAGCCTGGAGATCACTGGTTCAAGCCAGGCTATTCCACAGCCGACCGTGGATGGGAGCTCCCAGGGGGCACTGCACAATTGGCCGAGCATCACCCGGGAGGGGGTGGCTTAGGTCGGCCAGGGTGTCCTCGGCTCACCGTGCACCAGCGACCCCTGTAGTCTGGCCGGGCTCCTGCAGGCTTGCCTGTAAGCTGCCCGAGAGCTGCGTTGTCCTCCGACGCTGTAGGTCTGAGGTGGCTGCACGGTGAGTCCCCAGTGTGAAAAAAAGCAGTCAGCTGACAGCACGCGCTTCGGAGGACAGCATATGTTTGTCTTCGCCCTCCCGAGTCAGCGCAGGGGTGTTAGCGGTGAGCTGAGCCAAAAAATAATTGGACAGAGTTTTTCAAAACACGAAAACAAAAGGCTTCACACTATCAATCGAGCTTCTTCACATAGCAGAGCCCAGAAGAGACTAACTGCTCTCCTTAAATACTTACAATAATAGCCAGGTGCAGGTGATAATTAACAATTAAACACATTTATACAGGTTTTTATACCATTTAAAGCTGCTCTGTTGCAATATATATATATATATATATATATATATATATATATATATATATATATATATTTCTGTGGTGCATGCATGTGAGCCCACTTGAGACCTCATTTCACGTGTGTGCTGAGTTTGAACCCAGGTCTCTTTTCCCAGCCAAAGGACCAGTGCCAGGCTTTTACGTTTTTTCACCCTTTTGAACAGCTCAATTGCTCTTTTTTAATAGTACCAACCCTCCATGTAAATGTCCTTCCATATCCTTTACATTTTGTAAACAATATAGTGTTCTATATTCTGCTCATTCTGAACTGCTCACCAGTTGATTCGCGTGGTAGTGTGGTTCAGGCAACATCAGAAAGGAACAGCTTACACCTTCCTTTAAAAAGCTAAGAACGAAAACTTTAAAGTAGTAGTATACATGGGTCCCTTTGAATCAACGTGTGTAAATAAAAAATGATTTATCTGATTGTGGTGTGATTTGAGTGCAGTGAGGGATGGCAGTAGCAAGCTCGGTTAGGATTCAGCGGGAGGCACTGGCCGCCCCACCCCACTGCCCAGGCCCTGTCCCGCTGCCATTCTCCCGTCTCCTATCACATTCTTCTTTCAGCTTGGACAGGCGGAAGTCTTCTTTCACCTGCTTCAGAAGCTCTGGGTTAAACAGAACATCCAGCGCCGTCATCACCAGCGTCTTGGCCGTCCGCAAGGTGAAAAACTGGGCCTTATCAGAACCTGCAGAAATGAGAGCAGTTGAGTGAATCTTTTCTTTTTTTTGATTAGCAAATATTCAAAGACGAATGCTTTCAAATCCAAGGCCTTGCCTACAGGCTTTATTGCCATTCTTACTGTTTCTGCTGGATTTATTTGATCATTTGTTCAATACTCTAATAAATCAGTCAGTTCCATTTAATTTGATTTCTGTCTCAATATGATATGTAACAAAAACAGGTATGGTTAAAACTATGAAGAATATGATCAATATTACACTAAACAGTAATAAAGTAAAGAACATGCCAACCAAGTACGCAAATCACTCAATATTTGGTTCAGACCGCTTTACAACCAACAATCACATTAAACATAGGGGGTCCGGTATACAAGTCTGCAACAACATATAAACCCCATCAGTCTGCAGTTAATACCCTGCTACAGAACAGAGGGTTACTAGTGTCCTGGAAGCCTACTCTGTCTCTCCATCTCAGGAGTTTCTAGTTAGTTTATTTGACTCCTTTATATACACTAGTTTGGTGCGGTCAGCCCAAGGGCTGCTTTCTTGTATATATGGCAGTGCAGCTGGTATTGTCTTGACCACCATTTTCCATAGCACCCGGTAAGCAAGCAAGCTACACTTCTGCAAATTGTAAAAGGGTGCTTTCCAACATACACACACACACGGTTTCTGTTATTTTTAAAATATAGAAAATGAAGCTTATTCCTACACTTCTCCTTTTTATTGTAATTCATCTTTTTACATTACTTTAGGATATTTTTAAACAAAACGCAATAGATAAGCCCCCTCATCCTGGTACTTGACGTGGTTATGTCCCAGGCAGCAGCAGCAACATTTCATCTATAGCTCTGTCTATGAAATATCTGTGAGAGATATGAAAATAGATGTTAAAACCTATAGGAGATATGGCATCTTTTATTTTATAAGCTAACCAAAGCCCACGGCAGTAACAATATGATCAGACCCAATATGATCTTTTATTGGCAAGCGAATAAAATAAATCAGATGCTGCTGTTCACAGAGAGCCTGGATGAGAAGCCCTACCAGCAGCTGCAGTGTACTCTTCAGTGTGATTCAGTGCTTCGGAGCCAATGTAAAAATAGGGGTGGATTCCAGGAACAACAAAGGAGAGATTTCCAAAATCTGTGGATCCTATAAAGCAGAAAAGAGAGTTAATCAAAAACCAGCTTCTGCATTACTGCTCAATCTGTTCAGAAACAGCCAAAGAACACAAAATCCGAAGCACAGGCCAGGCTCATTCCAGTGGCATCAGTGTGTGTTTTAGTTCTCAATCCAGACCCTTGGGAACAGCACAACTGACCATGCTGTTCTTGAACACAACACTATGCCTTTATTCCCCAGATTTGCAGCACGGAAAAAAAAAAAAACCTGGCCTGATTTCTTTTGCAGTTTGCATTCAGGCACAGCACCCCACCTCGTCTCTACTGTACAGTGCCGTGAAAAAGTATTTGCCCCTTGTCTGATTTTCTGCATTTTTGCATATTTTTGACACTGAATGTTATCAGATCTTCAACCAAAACCTAATATTAGATAAAAGGGACAAACAACACAAAAATCTGATACATATTTCATTTATTTATTAAAGAAAGTTATGCAACACCCAATGCCCCCGTGTGAAAAAGTAATCGCCCCTTTAGACTCGATAACTGGTTACGCCACCTTTAGCAGCAATAACTGCAACCAAACGCTTCCTGTAGTTATTGATTAGTCTCTCACAGCGCCGTGTAAGAATTTTGGCCAACTCCTCCATGCTGAACTGCTTCAACTCAGTGACATTTTTGGGTTTTCGAGCATGATTTGCTCGTTTCAGGTCCTGCCACAACATCTCAATGGGGTTTAGGTCTGGACTTTGACTAGGTCATTCCAAAACTTTTAATTTCTTGTTCTTCAACCATTCTGATGTAGACTTGCTTGTGTGTTTCGGATCATTGTCTTGCTGCATGACCCAGCTGTGCTTCAGCTTCAGCTCACGGACATATGGCCTGACATTCTCCTGTAGAATTCTCTGATACGGAGCAGAATTCATGGTTCCTTCAATGATGGCAAGGCGTCCAGGTCCTGATACAGCAAAGCATCCCCAAACCATGACACTACCACCACCATGCTTGACCGTTGGTATGAGGTTCTTACTGTGGAATGCAGTGTTTGGTTTTCGTCAGACATAACGGGGCCCATGTCGGCCAAAAAGTTTCACTTTTGACTCATCTGTCCAAAGAACATTGTTCCAGAACTCTTGAGGATCATCCAGGTGCTTTTTGGCAAACTTGAGACGAGCATTCATGTTCTTCTTAGTGAGCAATGGTTTCCGCCTTGCTACTCTGCCATGAAACGCATTTTTGCCCAGTGTCTTTCTGATGGTGGAGTCATGAACACTGACCTTAGCCGAGGCGAGAGAGGCCTGCAGATCCCTGGATGTTGTTCTAGGGTTCTTTGTGACTTCCTGGACGATTTTACACCTTGCTCTTGGAGAGATTTTGGCAGGACGGCCACTCCTGGGAAGATTCACTACTGTCCCAAACTTTCTCCATTTGGTTCGGTGGAGCCCCAGAGCCTTAGAAATGGCTTTGTAATCCTTTCCAGACCGGAGGTCTTCAGGAATTTATTTTGTTCGTGGCATGATGTGCCTCTAGAACCTGTGTGCTGACAACTTCACTCTGATGGTAAGGGCCAAAGTTAGTCAGATTTATATTGGGCAGGGCTGGCCCAAATCAGGCCTGGTTGTTAACCAAAGTACTCAAACAGCTGACCCTAATTATCCTTTTAATTGGGTTGAGTTAACTGGGGGGGCAATAACTTTTTCACACCTGAAGATTGCATGTTTGATTACCTTGCACACCAAACAAATGAAAGAAACACCAAACTTTGGTGTCATTTTTTCTCTCAGACTCCCTCTATATACTACTACAACCCACAAAAAAAATCTGACCAAATACAATGTGAAAAATGTGCAAAAATGGAGAAAATCAGACAGGGGGCAAATACTTTTTCACGGCACTGTACATGGTACACGGCACTTTGTGGCAGTCAGACAGACTCCCCCCTGCCACCCGCCAGTATTTTGGCAAAGCATTGTGAAGATGCTTTCACCGCTCCAATGTGTAACAAAGAATGTCAGCCTCCTGTGCTGCAAAGTGAAACAAGCTGAATTCTGACACATGCTGCAAAAAAAATAAATAGAATAAATAAACAAATCATTTGGTTCTGTTTGCTTGGAAGACAGGAAGGACATCCAACCCCCTCCACGGCTGAAAATACAAACCTATGTGACATATGGACACAGTTGTACAGACAGACAGACAGACTAAAGCCTCTGCATGTCCCAGACAAAAATACACTCCATAACTAGTGCTGAACTAGCACAGACTTAGAGTACATAACCCCTAGGTGCAATAGGAATGTCACCGCCCATATCTCTGAAGTTTCTGAAATACAAGACTCTGCATGTGCAAGCAGTATAAATGACTGCTCATGTCCTTGAAATAAACTAGTAAATATGAAGTAACACAAGGCATGTATTTACCAGATGGAGTGTTGAGCACCTGCTCGTCTGTTGTGAATTCAATGCCAAGTGTCTTCCCATTCTCCTCATACAGCCGCGTGAGTGTCTTGTTGAGAAGAATATTGTGGTACTCGTGAGGCCCGTATTGCAGCTCAACCTGAAACAAAGAGCACAGCTTCATTCAGCTCCACCTGAAACGAAGAGCACAGCTTCGTTCAGCTCCACCTGAAACAAAGAGCACAGCTTCGTTCAGTTCCCCCCAGGACTGCTTCCTCCGCTTTCTTTTATGTTGACTAAGATTTTGTTATTTAAAAACTCGAAATAAACAGCTGCATTATGGTCTTTATTTTGTGGACGGAGTCTTCAAAATAACAGTGGAGAAAACTGTAGTAAAAGCTACTGCAGTACCTGTCACTTCAACTCTTCAAACTAGTAGCGCCACTAACACAAAAACAGCAGCTTTGTATTATACACACGAAACCCAAACATTTCTCAACCGTCACTGGGGTTTGTCATGCTCTACCCAGACATGCTCTCTCGTGCAACAATGCTGATGCTCATCGTGGGAACAGAAAACCAGCACCAATGTTGCAGGAGGGAGAGTGATCTGGACACACTATTTGCGGATTTGTGTGTGAACAAAATATATCTTAAAAAAGATATATTGCAAGTTGAAGGTATTTTTGGTATAAAAAAATGAAACTCTTCATGGGAGCCTGAAATGAATTTTTGATGAAAGTCTTTCAACATGTTATATTTAGTGGAATTTAAAATAAAAATATACGACTGTGAGTGTGCCTTTCCGAGTCTCGCCGACAGCATGTCAGGTGGGCTTTGTTCATTTTATTTTTTGCATTCTGCTTTCTCTCTCTAAGCAGCTGAAACTTACTCGGCACCCGGTTGCCATGGCAGCAGATCTGAAACACTGCTCCGCCTTCTCTCTGAGAAACGGAAGGTCCCTGCGCTGTGGGGTGCGCAGATAGAAGTCCAGTTCGGAGAACGCTGGAATGATGTTCGGCTTCACCCCTCCGTGTTTAATGATACCTGGAGAAGGGCACAAGACAAAGATAATGGAAGGCAACAGGAAAACTGAAGTTTTCCTAAAAGCAACCCTTATGGAAAAGATTCTCAATTAAGCAGCTAATCAAAGATTTTCAATTAAGCAGCTAATCAAACATGTCTCTGTACAAATGATTCACACTGATAAAATCTCTTGAACATAGAGCCACTGTGTGAAAGGGTTACTTCTTTTGGGAGAAAATAAACATAGATGAATAAATAAACCAGGAAAGAAAAACAAAAAAGCTGAAAAGGAAAGAGACGTTTAATGGCATCAGTACATGAATCCTCACCGTGGAGCCTCCAGTCAGGCTTCAGCTGCTGTCTCAGCACAGATAAGTTGTTGTAAGCAAGGACAGCAGCATCTAAAGCATTAATCCCTTCCCATGGGTACGCTGCAGCATGAGAAGCCTTTCCATAGTACTTCACCGTCACACTGCAAAATCAAAATCACGCCTTCTTAAAATGGCTCACAGCAAGTTTGCACTTTATTTATTTATTAAGAAATACTAAAAGAAACTAAAATTCAAAGACAAACTTTTCGACTACAATTTTTTTCAATGTCTTGAGTTTTTTTCAATGTTTGTCATTGAATTTTAGCTTATTTTAGTGTTTCTCAATTGAGCTGTATTGAATGTTGTTGTTTATATCTCTCTCCTGGTTTAAGTACAGTACAGTACAGTTCAGTTCAGCCGTGGCAGTCTGAAAACACACACACACAGCATTGCTCTCGTTTGGCAGTATTATATTGCAACAGCTCTTCAGTTTAGTTCTTTAATTCATATTTTGCTTGTGTAAAGCCATGGGAGGAAAAGAGGAAGAGGAAGAAAGGCTTCAGCTACAATCAGATTTCAAAACCTATAAGCAAAAAGGAAATCCAGTTGATTAATCTGAAATCACACATGTATAATTAATTTTATTTTACTTTGTGCAATGCCCTCTCTTACCCTTCAGCACTGATGAGCACTACCAGACTGACTTATATAGGAGCTTCAGTACCAGACTGACTTGTATACCTATCCCAACAGACTAACAGCTGTAATTGCTGCCAAAGGTGCTTCCACCAAGTATTAACTCCAGTACCAGATTGGCACATTTATATAGGAGCTCCAGTACCAGACTGATTTATAGAGGAGCTCCAATACCAGACTGACTTACATAGGAGCTCCAGTATCAGTTACACATTTATATAGGAGCTCCAGTACCAGACTGGCACATTTATATAGGAGCTCCAGTACCAGACTGGCACATTTATATAGGAGCTCCAGTACCAGACTGGCACATTTATATAGGAGTTCCAGTACCAGACTGGCACATTTATATAGGAGCTCCAGTACCAGACTGGCACATTTATATAGGAGCTCCAGTACCAGACTGGCACATTTATATAGGAGCTCCAGTACCAGACTGGCACATTTATATAGGAGCTCCAGTACCAGACTGGCACATTTATATAGGAGCTCCAGTACCAGACTGGCACATTTATATAGGAGCTCCAGTACCAGACTGGCACATTTATGTAGATTGTTGTTTTTTTTTCCCCGGGGAAAATAGACAAAGTTATTTTTAAGTGAACAAAAAACCCTCAGATCCCGCAAAGGAAAGATGCCGAAGTCATGGGCAAAATATATTCAAAAAATAAATCGTTCCTGGGAACGAGAAGCCGTTTTCCATATGTAGATGAGAGAAGAGCGATAAACAAATCCCATTGGTCCTCAGCCACACACTTCAGGCCAATGGGAACACACAGAACACGTGCACACAAGTGGCTCACAGACAGGACCAATCACAGGGGAGACACAGAACATGCACTACAAAACTGATACGGACAGACAGGACCAATCACAGGGAAGACACAGACCATGCACTACAAGACTGATACAGACAGACAGGACCAATCACAGAGGAGACACAGAACATGCACTACAAGACTGCACTACAAGACTTTTCTAACTGTTAGCTATAAAAGGGAGAGAAACAAATGCTACGGATTTAAACCCGTCTTGCTAGCTGCAGAAAGGCAGCCTCCCGCACACCCTTACCTGCCTTTTCTTTCTAAAATTCAAACCCCTGAATTAAAAAAGAATGTTTCCAAAATGTAAAGAGGAATAGGCCTACTGTGCACATTTGAGACAGGACAGGTTTTTAAATTGGCCCTAAAACTGAAATAAATGAATGCGTAAATTGAGCATGTTTCATCCATTTTATCCTGCAGACTGATACCTCTGATGTAGCAGGACTAGGGACAGATCTCTCCCAGGAGGTAGAGGACATGGAGCATTTGGTATTGTTTATACATTAGCAGGAAGCTGCTTGCGTGAGAGACAGACCAGTTATGTGTAATCGACAAGGAATGCCTAGCCTGTCATAAAACTTCCTGTGTGTGTGGGCCTGGCTGTCCACATGCAGTTTTTGTAAAATGTCCCAAAAACGTCGACCTCGCGTGAGCCCCAATTCTGCTGGGGGCCCTACGCTATAGTGTAATTTGAGTATAGGTTAATCCAGCCCTGCAAGTACACTCCATAATTTAATGGTGAATTTTTTAAATGGTGAATGAAATGCTTGCTATTCACCCTGGTCCACTTCTGACATGGAAAATGATTCGAATATATTTATGCGTGCGCACAAAGTGAGGTGTAGCCCCTCAGTTTTTGTTCTGCCCCCTCCACCACATGGCGACATGCCCCCCTCGCCACCAACTGACGTGCTTTCATTACTTAACTTGCATGCTTGTCGCGCAGTAATTTATTACTTAACGTACATGCTTGTCGCGCAGTAAGTTATTACTTAACGTGCATGCTTGTCGCGCAGTAAGTTATTACTTAACGTGCATGCTTGTCGCGCAGTAATTTATTACTTAACGTGCATGCTTGTCGCGCAGTAATTTATTACTTAACGTGCATGCTTGTCGCGCAGTAATTTATTACTTAATGTACATGCTTGTCGCGCAGTAATTTTTCGAAAACAAAAACGGTGCATGTGTGTGTCAATTTTAGACAAAAAGAAAGGAAATTAATTTTAATAAAACTAAGATTACTAGCAGTTTTAAAATCATTACAGTGATAAATATATTTGCTTTGTATTTGCATTATTAAATGGCAATCATAAATCCTATCATTGTAAGTGGTCACACCCCTATATGCACTTTATGAGCACAAGTGGCCCCCCAAGATTTGGACATTGCCTTATTTGGCCCTCCAGTGAATGTAACTAAATACCCCTGAGCTACAAGGCATTTTTATTTTTACATTATGAAATGCAACACAGACTGAATGTACAGCTGTATCATTAGTCTATGCGGTCAGCGCCACAATAACAAATGCATAGTGTATAGTCTCAAACATGTTTCGTTTTATTTATAGTTTTTTTGTAGTATCTTCTTGATAATTGCCTGGCGTTGGAGTTATTCAAATCCCCGAATTGTATTTGCAAACCTTTTAAAGCCCAAGTTATTTTAAATATTATGGACTGTTGGTACAGGGGCCTATAATAGTTTCATGTGAACATTATCTTATGTTAAATGCGTATTTTATTTTTGAAATGGAATTTTTTTTCATGGCATTTGTGAACAATAAAATCTCTTTTACTCTAATCCATGCTGCACTTCCCCTGAAGGAAGTGTGTCCCCCCCCCCAGCTGCTTCTTGGTTTTTATAGACAATGACTCTTCCTGAGCAAAATTTTCCAAATATATACCCCCCTCACCCTCCTTTTAAAAGAACTCAAACTCCCAGAAGCTAGGCAGGTTGCATTTCTGTACCAAGCACTGCTTTTCCTGTGACTGTTGGGTTTTCAACGTCAACTTCTATCATTCCTGCGACTCTACGACATTGACAAGAAGCACAGCATTGAAGTTTAATTTTTTTTTTTAATTAAAAAAATTACCATTACAAAAAATGTAATTCAACTTTACCATAATGTGTGTATTTTTCATACAGAAATCTGAGACCTATAAAATGATGGCAATGTATACTGGGTAATATTTACTGCCATTATATTGTTAGCACCATGTACAGTATTTCAATATATCATGCATTTAATCATTTCTGATGCTCTGTGTGGTAACATACTGTTTCCTAACACGTTGCTGTTTGTGCACAATATTTGAAAACTGCTTGGGTTTTTTTGTAAACAAATTAATCATGTTCTAAAACGTACACTTAACGCATTGCAACCTGCAACTGTCTGAAAGAGCAGGCTTTGCTATTACTTCACAATCGTTTGATGTGCGATTAGTTGACTACCGGTTTCTGCGGTCGCCTGTCACTTCACTATTCGGCTAGTTGACTATTCGCTTACTCATCCTCAGCCATGTCAGGGAGGTAGGCTGCATCCTCCTGCGATGGGTGTGCCATGAACACCAGGTCCAGGCCTTCAAAGCCTCCCGCTTCGATCAGGTCAATCTTGCCACCTCCCTCTTCTTCGGCAGGAGTTCCAATCACAGTCACCTAAACAGAAAGATCAGGCTTTGCTATTTCATTGTTGTAAACCCTAGGATACATGAATTGGTTTGTACTTCAGCGTGTTCCAAAAGTTCTACAGGGAGATATCAACTTGGCAGCTGCTACAGGTGTTTAAATCCCCACCGAATGATGACTGTGGTCTTGTGGAGGCACAGTGTTGCAGCCAGACTGCACCCTGGCACACAGCGCCATTATTACACGGCAGTAAAGGAAGGCTGTTTTTTTGGGTGCTTTAGCTCACCCTGCACAAGATTAATTCCTTTGTATCTGTTTTGTATTGGGCTCCATTAGACTCTACAATATCCTAAATGTGACCCCTTTGGAACAGACACCAAGAGGATTTTGCAGGGGGGGTGGGGGGGGGACCACGTTAGAATGGCAGTACTGTCAGAATTCTCGCATGTGCTCTTTTTATTTATCTATATATGCTTGGAGCACACTCTTAAACTCAGGGGAGACGTTTAAGGAGGACAGAGATGTTTTAAACTCCTGTAGTGTTTTTGTTTGTGCACTGTGTGGGCTATATGTCCAGACAACTTTTTAATCATCAAGAAAATCACACAGACTTTAATTTGAAGTTTTAATGAATCAGAGCAGTACAAGTGCTCTTTTCGGTTTATTAAATGCTTTAAAAATTGATCCCTGCTAATATGCAGCATGGGTGTTTCCAGTGCATTTACAGGTTTAACAGCATTAGTACTTCAATACAGTAATACGAATATGGTTATTATATATTTAGCCTTTAGGCTATGCATGCATAAAGCTAAAAAAGCCCACTACTAAATTCTAGAACATTCAATATATATTACTCTCTTAAGACTAAAACATAATTTATATACCTTATGGCAATGCATCAATATAAAAGAGATATTAAATTCAAATAATGTATATGCTTACCTTTCAGTATATGGAAGTGTAGTGTAAGATATATGGAAAAATAAGAACTGTCTTCAAAAGGCAGAGACTTGACTTCGACCAAACAGCAATCAGTTTTTCAGAGATCTTCAGAGCAAGGACCATGTCAGCTTGCAGGACCAAGATCAATGGTATCGAATGGGGTCTTGCTCTGGGCTTATATAGGACTTTCCCTTCATTGAAAACATCAGGTGTCCCAGTTAAATCTGATCATCAATCTGCCTTGACATTTCTTATCTTTAAGTTAATGATACATTCTAGAAGGATCTGGTCAACTCCTTTTTCAAAACTGATTGGATATAACTTCTTGCCAAAAAATATTTCATCGCTCTCTTTTTCCAACTCCTCCGTTTTCTAAAAAGTCAGGTGGACCAAAGTTCACAGAATCCTTGCTATAATATAATACAAGTATATGTGTATATATATAATACTATAATGAACATGTTAAGTATAATAGCCTTATTTAACTGTGTCATTCTCGGACTATGTCTGACCTCTCTCTGTTTCTTAAAGTTGCCTGCTCAAGCAGGATTCAGACACCCTGTTTTCTTGCCAAGACTATTGTTTTGATTAATATGAAACACCATTGTAAGCACTTCTCCAAATTCACCGCATGAAGTCAGTTTTCTCCCAAAGAAAGTCGCTACTTATTTGATAAGAACTGATACTGAACACAACTCCCCTAATTCGTGGAATGCTTGGTACGACTGCCAGGTTTTCTTATTATAGAAAGGCTTTGGATTCAAAACTGCGGACTACAAGTAAATCTCACTTTGACTGCCAAAATTAACCTTCCATATCTAGCACCGCTCTGCTTGCAAGCAGATAAGGGCAAGGCTATTTTTCTGTAGATTTATTGTGTACTAAAATTATTGAATACAGTTTACACTTTATTTGTCTAATATTCCAACCTAACAGTTCCTGTTTTTTTATTGCAGTAAAACCTATATAAACTAAACATTCATATTCTTTAATTTAACGGATATTGTAATGTCTAAAAGATTTTTTGTTTAGTTGGAGATAGAAACTGAACTAATTCTTAAATTGATTAAATTAAATGCTTGCTCCTGCTTTTACAGTCTATTTGTATTACAGTAGACCCTTAACAACACTTGTTAGTTTAAGTATTATGTTTCTTATTAGATAAAAAATACTTAAAACATATTTCTCTTCAGAGAGTTTTGTCACTCTATTATTAGGTCAGAATACTTTTTTTTAATTTAAAACCTCTATGCTTAGTAACAACACAATCAAATCAAATCAAATAGGTCTTTTTAGTTTCAAATATCGTTCTGTCTAAAAAGGGTTATCCTACTGTTTTTGCTAATTTTCAATACCTAGCCTCTATGTTTAGTTCCACCAGATGCCTTTCAAGGTTACAGGCTTCCACACGCAATAGTCTGACCGGCTTCCAAGAGTGTATCTGCACTAATGACAAAGGTCAGAGGTGTGGGCAACCAGGGCCTTTAGTTGATACCTGCAAAAACTTCAATCTTGTTAGCTGGGCTCCCATCTCTACATTCTCATTCCCATCATCAGTGGGCAAGCACATTTTAACTGAATCTGAGAACCGCTCACCCTTGCAACATCAAAGAACCGCACACCCTTGCAACCGAGGCCTTCCATGCAAAAGGATCTAATGACTTATAGTACAAAAGGGACGTGCCAGAACCACCTGTGACAGCACCCACAGATACATAGGAGCAAGGTATCCACCAGCAACGTGACCCTCTCAAATATGTGCACAGCTTTTTTTCATATAAATTCTTTTGGGATTGGTTATCAATCTCCACATTGTACTGTATAATCTGACTTAAGAAATGTTCTGCAGTTCAGCAAAGCTGATTAACGTCTTTCCCACTGAAGTAGGAATTTAATTACAGTAGGGGAGTCAAAACGTCAGCAACATGTTCCCTCTGCCTGATTGGTACTTGGGACTCTCTTACTACTTGATATAGTCTAAAACAATAATTGCATTCATAAGTTCCTTTTTTATAATTATAATTATAATTATAATAATAATAATAATAATAATAATAATAATAATAATAATAATTCCACATTTATTTAATGTTCCTATTGAATAGGAAAACCAGCTTCCTAAATTAAATAGAAACAGACCAAAGTGAAATTAATATGTGTATGTCACAAAAGAGTTGCGGGCATCGTTAGTTGTATTTTACCAATAAGCAAGGACTGCCGCAGAGAGTCGGGATATTTAGCAGACCCACGCACTCTTCTGAAGTTTGTTGTCTTCCCCTAGAGAAAAGCCTTGTTCAGGCAAATAACAGGTGACTCAAGTCAGGTGACAAAGACGAACCGTTCTCTTAGATCCTCTCAGGACATAACAACGGTTAGGTTTTACTATTATTAAAACAGTACAACGTGCAACGATGCAATGTTACCAAGGTACGCGTGGGGATGCTTTGTAAGTAACTGACTGTAACTTGTAATGTGAAAAACAAACAAACAACGGTTTAAAGCACGAATAACTGAAAAGCATCGCACCTGCCCCTATGTTAAATATTTTGTGTAAGTAGGAGTTATGTGTTATTGTATTCATGTGTAATACACGGATAAGACGTTTAAGCATTATCCACCAAATAACTGCTCGTACTTGACTGTCAGGGGCTGCACTATCGCGTGCTACACCTGCTTTTTGCAGTCGTGTTCGTGTTCATGTTCATGCAAATGCAAGCAATGTCAACGGTTTAGGCAGATACTGCATAGCCAGGTACCAGCAATATAATAGCACAGATATACCATTTTACCCTGCTACGTAATTTTTTCGACCAAGAACGCTTGGCAGCTTCTATGATTCTTGTCTTACCGTTACTCGAACTGGAGGATCGACGAGCGCCTCCAACGCCCCTTTAATTCCCACAGCTGCGGCAGCACCGACCTCAGCGATCAGGTTATGTCCGCAGGCATGACCGATACCTGGCAACGCGTCATACTCGCACAGAAACCCAATATTTAACGTGTCACCCCCCGCGTTGCCTCCGGTGGGTCCCCAAGTGGCCCGGAACGCCGTGTCCAGTTTGTAATGGCTTTCAACGCTCCATCCCTTCTCTGTCTCTGTGAAGAAGCGGACGAGGATGTCGTGAGACTGCTTTTCCTCGTACGCTAGTTCTGGGCAGCTCCATATGTCTTTACTCAACGCGAACAGCGTGTCCTTAGCTGAATCTATGCAGCATCCTGCTTTTTGTTTGCACTGCTGCAATTGATCTTGATTGCACTTGTCCGCTGTTTGCATGGTCAGTAGCTAATTTTCAGCAGGCTAACTGAAATTATTATTAATTAAATCAACACAAAAAAGCAAACTTAATTATGTTAAATAAAAAAGTAGTTTGCACTGTCAAAATTACCCTGCACGCTTTTTAAATGGATTTAACTGCGACAGAAACTGCTTCAACAGTCCGACTTTAATTACCGGCTCTACAAAGACATGCACAAGACTCCACAGTCTGACAACTGGGGCTGCCACGAAGCCTTTACCAAGCATTTAAAGGATCAAAAGCAACGCGACTTAATCGCGATGCACCCTTTTAATTGTAGTTGTGCAATGTGGTTCTTCTCATATCCTGACACTTTGTTCAATCGCACTCAACACTACAAAGCCCAGCATGCATTTCGACATTTTCTCTCCTCTGTTGTGTAACATGGAAACCGTATTTACTGTGCCCCTAATGATTGCGCAAAGCCAATCACTGGAGAAATGGATATCCCTGCAACATGCAAGCAGTGTCTCGTAAACATCCAAATCGAGCAACCTTCAAGATCCAAACAGGACCCGGATTTATCCAGACTGTAGGAACGTTGTTTACGTTGCTTTAAATTCAAAAGAGGTGCAGGGGGGACAAGCTCAATATAAATAGCCAGTATGTCACCCTGCACGCTTACAATTGCTTAGTCAATACTCGAAGCAAAGAAAGCTGGAAAAGAATGGAATAACTACAGTTAGTACGTCTTAAGGTACCTATCCATAACACTCCCACACGCACAACTATGTGTGGTTCATGTTTTTGTTGTATTTTTTGTTATGTCTACCAGCTTGTAGTACTAGTAATGATAACAAAAATTATTATCATTACTAGTACAAATTAATGTCGATGCTTATGTTGCCGTAGATTATCCTAAACCTGTTATCTACACAGACTGTATTTTTATTGTATTTGATAAAATATAGACAATTAGTGGTAAACAAGTCCCACCCCACCCATCTCAAAGTGCCTGGAGGTTGGCAGTACCAGTGTAGTGTTAGAAAGTGGTACATCGTCAGAATGTGGTACGTGTGCCAAAACGCGACCCATGTAGCGTCAGAAAGTGGTACATTGTCAGATTTTGGTAAAGGTGAAATCAATTGCGATCTGATGGGTGTTTTCCTGTTGTCAAACAGAGGTACATTTACAATTCATTATACATTATTTTTTTGCAAACGTGTACATTGTACTTTCATGTAACACAATCAATTTGGAATCTGCATAGTTAATATTAAAATGTGTAAAAAATGTTTTAAAAGTTTTGATAATTCACAAAGAAACAGTGATGCATACTGTGCTGAAGAACAATAACAACATTGTTCTGTTGTAAAAAGTACCTCTTAGTAAAGAGTTTTTAATTGTGCTTCATTAGGGAAAACAGCAACATCCTTCAACCAAAATATGAAAGCACAACAATATAAATAATGATTATTACTGTCATTTCTTTATTTCCCCCTCTGCCGATACTCATTTGCAAACTGGAGGACATGAATAATATTAGGCAGTATTTAATATTTGACTTGTTGGCATTGTGCCATTGCATTTTGTCATGTGTTTGCACTGCCTCGCAACACTGGCATAGGGGAGTCTTGTAGTATTGGGGCTATATTTAGACTGTGTCTGGTCAGACAATTGTAACCATGTGGAAGATAGTGTTACAAACACCAATCCCCAGCAGTATATATTATTTTATTACATTCTAATGTATTGACCAAGCAATTCAAGAGGTAGGTACCTGCTTTGAATAAAGGGTGTCTGTTCATTTCTGACACTCCAGAAACTTTTTACTGCAGCTGGCCTAGGGCTAGAAGGACCTAGCAGCTCATTGCATTGCACTTTACATCAGATTTCTAGATCATTAGGTTACAGAGCCAACAAATAGTGCTCCCTGCTTGCACTTTGAGATCAGACAGCATTCTCAGCAAAATCCCAAAGCAAGCCTGCATCCTTCATTAGTTCAGGTGTATTGCATCAGCCCAGTAAAGTCATGCTGGATTAGCTTTATGATTTGATGACTCAAAATGTACACTAATTTATCATGCTCTCTGGACTTGTAATCCTCAGGTGCGGAGTCCTTACCAAGTTATCTGCAGTGGAAATGCATTGGTATTAAAGGGCTAATGGCAGCACAAGGGCAGCTACAATGGTTTTAGTCATGGTAAGAGCAGCGGCCACATTTTTATATTTTGACACACAATGGTATTGCAATGAGATGAACAAAACATTGTAATAATCCACTTCAATAACAATATTTATCCCAATCCATTAGGCTGCTATTTATAATGAATCTGCCCTCGGTCCGTGGAGCAGGTGAGGGTCCATCACAGTTGGGTGCAGGGTCCTGGACAGAGAGGTAGCTCAATAGGGGGTTAGCGAAGGAATAATCCTGGTTATCTGTGACACGGGAAATGCACTTAGAAAACATGCTTCATCAGAGTCCAAGTGACTTTGTAGTTCTGGGACCCTGGCACATTGCAAATTACACAGTTGTGTGCATAAAGAAAGATTGTCCACCACTACACTCCCCTTTAACCATGTTACAGGTCAGTGAATCAATGTACCGTTTCACTGGTGGTGTCTTCCCATTCTTGTAAAGCTTCCAGCCTCACATTTGATACACCGCACACTAGGATAGACTACTGTGTGCCACTTCCAAGAAAGCAATTCATACTGTATAAAGGTAAGGAGTGGAAAATCACTGGATAGCACCGAGTCAGCAAAGGATTTGTTAACTAATAACCTGGACTTGCATCAGAGAGAATCAGTTACCAGCGGCTTTATTTGTCCTAAGGTCTTTATAGTGGTTGTAGCTCTCAAAGTACATTGGTCTTAAATGTGTCACAGTTAACCCTTCATAGTGCTGTGCATGCATCCTTTTAAAATTCTGAACAATTTGACCCCACTTGAGAAAGTTTCTGTGCTGCGTTTTGGAGTTCTTTTGGAAAGACCGCCTCCTGCTGGGTGGGTCTTGCAGTCCTTTGGTATTATTCTCGATTTAAGAACCGAAAATACAATTTACCACTGAACAATAATGCCGACTACACATTCAAGCAATACACAATGATATTCACATAGAATTCTCACAGGGAGGTGCCAAATACTTAATTGATGATTCAGAATGATTCAGGGTTCTGCTGCTTCAGTAGCGAGCAAACCATAACATGGTCCCTAACTGGCTTTTCTTGAGTACCAGTTTTTTTAGTTCCCACTCCAAAATCTTGTCCAAGTTGCGTGAAAATAGCTTTATGATGAGAAGAACATATTGTGCTCTTTGGAGTGTAAACTCTGACAGGTTATTTTAATGTGCTTTACAGTGATGTTCATAAAGGGAAAGAAATCACCTTACATTTCCAGCTACTTGGCTTTCGCAGTATTCAGATGACAGGAGGCTGGACTGAATCCACCGTTGGCATAAATTAGGGACACACAGATTTAAAAACAGAATCATAAAACCTTTTCAACTCCAGTGCCCCTCTTGCTCTACACTACATTTGCATAGACAGAATAGGTGGGAGAGTTGGCAAAGTTAAAAGGTTACATTCGTCTCATGATTTACATGGAATAAGGCTGTTCAGTCCCAGCATTTAGTGTTCTTTAGCAAGTTCAAAGTCAGGTGAAGACAGCTTTCGAGGAAAATGAAAACAACGTGGAGCAGCAGAGCACATAACCCCTCAGAATGATTGAAAGCACCATCAATTAGTAAGGAACATTTTCAAAAGAAATTCAAATTATTTCCATGTCCATTTATTAATGTACTTCTGTTGACTAAGACAGACCCCTTGTGTTTATACTGAGTAAAGTCCCTAGTTCAATATGTTGTGCTAGTGAAGACAGGACCGCCAGATTGGGGACCTCATTTACACACAGCAACTTCTTGAGCTCTGGGTTGAGCAAAACCATAACACTTTGTAACAGCTTGTATTTACACTAGAAACACCCAGGCTTGCTTTCCAACTTCCTTTTGTTGATATCATTAGGACATTATTTTTAACAAAAGCATGTGGTATAATGGATACAACTGAAACCCTGACAAGCCTAGTATTTGTATACTCAACAGATTTTTATTAACAATGTAAAGTCACGGTGGGTGATAGTTATAGCCTAAACAAACCTTTAGTGCCATCCCTTGTGGAAGTAACAGGGTGACTTAGGGGTAAATAATCTCATATTGCACGTGGGAGAGAGGGATGTTAAAGGTAATGATTCTGTGAGAATTCCATAAATCGCACCTTTAATGCAATTCTGTTTGTCACATCTGCAGTTTTGAAATAAGCATGCAATAGGAAATATCCGTTTTTCCATTTTTTAAAATATCTGGAATCAAATGATCTAGGAAGTGCAAGTGCATGAAAGTCATGAAAGTAAGGCATGCAAACGGAGAGCTTTCTTTAAACTAGCGAGGTATGAAAAAAAGTGTCTGCTAACACATGTGCTTCTCTCAGAACTACACATGTGATATTTAAATAGCAAAATGTTTCACTTAATACAATCCCTGGCTGTTAGGCTGGAGAATGGACAGCAAATCGCAACACAGCAACCAATGTCAAGATTAGATGTCAAGGGATGATAAGAACAACAACAATGAAAATAAATGATTTTAGACCACAGATAGAATAATGCTGAAGCTGCAGAGTACAAACTATCTGCCACTGCCTCACCAGACCTGCATGTGTTGCACAGAACATGTCTGTATTAGCTTCCTATGATACAACGATTTGAGTTCAAAAATGGTCCTTTTAGAACTTGAAAAAAACTAATCTCAACTTACTGTAACTATACCCTTATAAAAGTGTTTTTTTTTTGTTGGTTTGTTTTTAATATGCTTTACCATACCTCTCTGGGCTTTACAGTTCTTACCTATGCTTTATTACACTTTGGTATGCTTCGGTACAGTGTCATACCTACATACCTTCATTTGACTGTTGTTAATTGAATTTAACACATTTAAGTCTGCATAAAAGTGGCAACCTTTTACAAAGTTTCTGTGATTTAGGTATATACTTTATCAATTGAAATTTAGAAGCACTTTCATTTCTTAAGCAAAATATGTGGCAAATGAAAGTACAAGAACTGTGCCATTTTTTTCCACAGCCAAACAAATAAACCTGTACTCCACCCAACTAATAATTACAGTAACATTCTGTAATAAAAAAAATTGTAAATGCACTGATTGTAAAGGCAGAAATATATGGTGGTAAAACTATACTGAAATTAACAGTATTTGTTTTATAAAGTATTTTCTAAAGAATAAAGAATAAAGTTATCGGAACAAAAATAAGTATACTTAACTGAAAAAGCAGGTATGATTTCAGAGGTCTGTTAACATTTGTACCTTTTAAAGCCTAAGGGGGTTTTCAAAATGAGTGTTTGGTAAAATGATGATCACTGAACTTAAATAAAGTTTCTAATGTATAACATTTTTTTTTTTTTTTAATGACAGGTAATCCAGCCATCTAATAATGTATATGTAGTGAATTGAACGTTTTACCTAAGTTCTACCTAAGTGCACAGGCACTATTGAAAATGAGAGAACGGAGAACACTGGAACAAGTAATACATTTCATTAGTTCATCCAATAGGAGCAAGTAAAATTGCCCCGACAGAGAGATGATCCCAATACAGAGAGATCTTCAGACTGTCTCTATTTGAAATGGACTGACACAATTGTTGATGTCTTTATAATGGCCGGGAGGAATTAGGACGTTTTTCATAATTATTTAGAATAACAGTTGAATAGCATATTTGGAATATAGATCGTTGTCTTCTGAAAGTGCAGTTTTTCTGAATACTGAGTATATTGAATAACAATGGTTGTATATTAGCATTCAGGACACATGCCTGGTCTCTTGGTTCATCTGTATGTGCACAGGGAGGGGTAGCTCCTAGTAATGCTATCCCTGGCATTCTCTGCACTGGGGTTGCACAGGGAAGGGCAGCTCCTAGTAATGCTATCCCTGGCATTCTCAGCATGACTGGGGGTGCACAGGGAAGGGTAGCTCCTAGTAATGCTATCCCTGGCATTCTCAGCATGACTGGGGGTGCACAGGGAGGGGTAGCTCCTAGTAATGCTATCCCTGGCATTCTCTGCACTGGGAATGCACAGTGAGGGGCAGCTCCTAGTAATGCTATCCCTGGCATTCTCAGCATGACTGGGGGTGCACAGGGAGGGGCAGCTCCTAGTAATGCTATCCCTGGCATTCTCTGCACTGGGAGTGCACAGTGAGGTGCAGCTCCTAGTAATGCTATCCCTGGCATTCTCAGCATGACTTGGGGTGCACAGGGAGGGGCAGCTCCTAGTAATGCTATCCCTGGCATTCTCTGCATGACTTGGGGTGCACAGGGAGGGTCAGCTCCTAGTAATGCTATCCCTGGCATTCTCTGCACTGGGGATGCACAGGGAGGGGCAGCTCCTAGTAATGCTATCCCTGGCATTCTCTGCACTGGGGATGCACAGGGAGGGGCAGCTCCTAGTAATGCTATCCCTGGCATTCTCTGCACTGGGGATGCACAGGGAGGGGTAGCTCATAGTAATGCTATCCCTGGCATTCTCTGCACTGGGGATGCACAGGGAGGGGCAGCTCATAGTAATGCTATCCCTGGCATTCTCTGCACTGGGGATGCACAGGGAGGGGTAGCTCATAGTAATGCTATCCCTGGCATTCTCAGTACTGGGGGTGCACAGCAGGGGCAGTGTGAAAGCTAGCTAAATTGAGTCCTGTCATAAAGATTTTACAGTACCATAAGAAAATCCATCCAACACTCACTTTAAATGGGGAAGAAAGGCAGCAAACTGAATAGTTTGGGCAGTTGCCAGTTCCCCTTTAAAGACTAAATTAATCATTTAGCACTGCGCCATTGCTCTAAGAGAATAAATCCAATTGCACAGCAGTCATCAAATGATACCTGGAGAAGAAGTCTTCAAGGACACATCTTAAAGGAGAAGACTGGGGGTGAAAACAAACATTTGCAGTTCCTCAGATATTTTACTGCACTAATAGCTCATGATCTTTTTTAACCAAGCATTTACTTTCTATTGATTGGTTTAAAATAATATTCCAAGAAGCTCCCTTTGAAGTAACAATATCAAACCCACTCTACACCATTTTGTTTTGTCAAAAATCACTTATTTTGAAGTATAATTGGTTGTTGCAGCAATTTCAAATTCACAGATGAAACTGGCATATTACATACTTTAATTCCATTTCATTTGCTAATAAATATAATCTGTATTACGTTGATTAGGGCTGTAAATGTTTAAACGTATGAACAACGTATGAAGAACGGAGGGTCGTGGGTTCAATCCCAGGTGGGGGACACTGCTGCTATACCCTTGAGCAAGGTACTTTACCTAGATTGCTCCACTAAAAACCCAACTGTATAAATGGGTAATTGTATGTAATTGTGTGTAAAAATAATGTAATTGTATGTAAAATATATATATATATATATATATATATATATATATATATATATATATATATATATATATATATATATATATATATATATGTGATATCTTGTAACAATTGTAAGTCGCCCTGGATAAGGGCGTCTGCTAAGAAATAAATAATAATAATAATAATAATAATAATAATAATAATTTACTGTATGAATATCTCACATTGATTGCAATGCACTGATACGGTGCCACCAGAATTATTCAGACAGTTAAATAGTCCTACATTTGAATGCATGCTGGTTGCAATCCTGGCCGTGCAGTTGCTGATCTTGGCTGGGGCCCTCAGGGAGCACTGCTTTGCTTTTTGCATTCCCTCAGAAGAGCAAGGAAAATCATCTGGGATTAATTTGCTTCACTGTGCAACAGCGACCCCTATTGTCCACTATAAGAAATTGGATGTGAGTGGGATTGAAGAACGTCTGTCCATCTTCAGTCCTTAGGCGAGTACAGGGGAAACAGAGGATTATGCATTCCAAATTTGGGAGAAAACAGGAATAAAATCTAGATGGGCATTCCAAATTTAATAATAATAATAATAATAATAATATGTGAATTGTATTTAATTATTTATTGTATGTATTTTCTTCAATACTGGCCAAAAAATAATTAGAAATTAAAATAAGCAATTTGTCTTCACAAGGATTTTTATTTTTACTTTATTTTTAATCTATTGAACATAAGTGCTGCCTTGAACCTCGGAAACTGTCTGCTGCTGCCTTCCTCCACTGTAAGAAGTCTTGGTGTACTTCTGGATAGTAACCTCTCCTTTGATGCTTAAATCTCCTCTGTAGTCAAATCCTCCTTCTACCACCTCCGAAACATCTCAAAGGTCTGTCCCTGCTTTTCCCTCCCGGATGCAGAGATGTCATGCATTCATCTTCTCTCAACTTGACTACTGCAACTCTCTCTATGGTGGTCTTCCGTCACATGCCATAAACCGATTGCAGCTGGTTTAGAATGCCGCTGCCAGGATCCTTACTAGACGTAAACAACATGATAACATTACTCCCTGTCTTGCCCAGCTGCACTGGCTACCTGTAAAGTTCAGGATTACTTTAAAAATTCTCCTACTTGCCTACAAGGTCCTCCATGATACAGATCCAGAGTATCTCTCCAACCTGCTGACCCGCTATGTCCCTGCACGCAAGCTGAGGTCCTCTGACTCTGGTTTGTTTGTCATGCCCAAGCAAAAGTGCACCACACTCAGAGGACACTCTTTTTGCTTCATGGCTCCGACTCTCTGGAACTCTCTCCCAGCTTTGGTGCCTGCAGCTCCCACAATCGCTCGCTTCAAATCAACTCTCAAGACCCACTTGTTTTCTTTTGCTTTTAATGCTCTCTAAGCCTAGTATCTATTATTAGCTGTTGTCTAAATTGCTATTTCAGGTTTTTTACTCCATCTTATCTGTATGATTCTGCTTGACACACACATCCACAATGTTTAGAATTCACATCCTAGCCTTTTATTTAATGTATTATGCCTGTATTTAATGTATTTGCATTGTTTTTTAATGTTGTATTTAATGTACCATGCCCTGTATTAACATACTATGTATTGTTCCTCACTGTCTTGTAAAGCGCTTTGTGATGGCGGTCCACTATGAAAGGCGCTATAGAAAATAAATATTGATTGATTGATTGATTGATTGATAGAATATTAAAGCTAACTTGAAAGCAAATAATTTTAGCTGCCACTATTTTTTTGGACATCACTGCACTTAATTATTATATAGGAAAATAGCAAAATATAGATACAAGTCTGCTAGGCACTTTAAACTTATTATATTTATGCTTACATTTTTTGTCATTATACAGTGCTAGTATTTAAAATGTGACTGGTTGAAGAATATTAGGTGATTAAACATAATGCATGAATCACTGAACATAAACACTAAAAACATTTGGGAATCAATTAGGTTGAATTGCTCATCTTTTATAATGTTATGCTACTGGCTCTAGTTTACCTATCTGTAGGCAGGTAATAACAATGCCCAAGTCCTCTAGTGTAAACATTTTAAATTACTTTTACTTCTACACCACAAAGGGATTTATCCCCACAGGTTACACAGTGCGTAACACAACAAATAATAGTAGGTTATTACTACATAAGACAATAAATAACAGTAGGCTATTTAACAGAACCTCCATGCATTATTTACTGAAAGTGATCCTTGCAAGGAGGGGTTAGTGGACAGTGTGTCTGTTTTTCAGTTATCTATATCAGAGAAGCACTCCTCCAGTTGTGACGAGGCTTGTTAGAGACATGCTGCAGCATGTTATTGAGAGTATTGCATCTACTTGCTCATCATATTCTAGTTGTGTTTACAGCCATGGTGGGTGAGGGTGACATGCACTATTTGTTTGGCTATTACTCTTGGTTTCCTCTCCCTTCTTATTTTCTGTGTTACAGGCAATAGTTTACCAGCTGCAGCAGATAATGTGAATGCAAGGCACAAACTTCCTGAGGTTAAAGTGAAAATAAATCCCAAAAGAAAACATTAGCAGCTAAATAAGGGACTTGTAAATTTGTTGTACTGCTAATGAGGTAAGATTTATTTTGGTGATGTTGGCACGATTCTTTAATAATGCATGCTGTTAACACGGTTCAGAGACGTTGCAGCACAAGCTGCCACCCCAATGCCATCATTTAAAAAGCTGTCATCTTTTTTTCATATTCTCAAGGGTTTTAATTGTGTGGTACTGTACCAGGAGATATAATGGATTTAGGAACAAGTTCTATTTATATATGAAAATCCAAGCTCCATTTTCTGTGGCTGACTTTGTGTCTCATAACTGAATCATTTAAGCATGCACCTGAAACCCAAAAGAAACACACAATGTTTGGGGGAGGCCAAATAAGTTTTATTTGTTTTGTTATATATCCAATTATAAAGAAATGGGAGATTAGCAATATTGCTTTTTTTTGGAATTTAAAACAAAAGTTGCAACAAAATAGCTTGATTTTAAGTGCTGTGTATGATTTTCCATTTGTGTTGTATTCAAGAACTCAAAAATAGCTGCCTGACAAATGGGGTGGATTAACAGAAATGAAATGGAACATTTTCCAATGACGTAACAAAAGTACAACCGCCACCTTTTTTATGGGCTTCTACAACTGTATTATTCTTGGATATCATTATATATGTTATAGGGTCTAAAGGGCAAGACAATAAAATAAACCAGAAATCTGAATGTTTTTTTTTTTTTTTTAAGCAGTGCTGGTAATAACAAGTGAAGAAAGCAGTATCAGTAAAATCAGGCAGGCAGTTTACTTCATCTGAGGTCACAAAGCTTAATTGATGACGAAAGGTTCACATTTCTATTCCAGTTCCAGGATTCACAGAGATTGTGCCTCAAGTTCTTGGTTTGCTCAGTAGTGCATTACAAGTTGTGTTGGTTTAAAGAATCCACAGGTTCTTCTGCTCCACTCCAGTTGCTGAAACATCTGTTTGGTTATCAGTCTTGTGCAAATTAGTAAGAGAACACAAATTGTTTCTTACTTTATATGTGCCCTAACAGGTTTTTACAGACTTCCATTTTAATAGACAAAATAAAACAAATTTAGAAAGTGCACCGATTCTCGGCACATAATACAGTACAAACAGGTTTCAGTAACAAAACTATAATTTACTTTTGTTAAAAGAACATGAAAAATATACACAATATTACATGGTTTACAATATTTACACAAGTTCATTAAAAATCCACTAAACTGTACAAGGCTGCTGTTCCATGCAAATGTCAAATTCAATACAGTCCAAACTTCAGGACTTCTGTTGCAACAAGTTCCAACTCCAAAACTCATTCAAATGTAATCTTGAGTGCTGAATTGCACTAGGTGACTTAATCATTCTTTTTTCTTTTCAGATTTCTGAATCTCATGGCAATGCGTGGAGCTTGAGTAGGGTCTTTAGGTGCACTGTCATGAGCGCTCTGCTCGGGTTCGAATGTTCCTGGGTGTTGTCTCCTACCCAATGGCTCGGTGGCTTAGGAAGGACACTGGGAGATGGAGGCTCACTAAACTTAGCACCAGCGTAGTTCTTCTTGCCATCCTTGTGGTCCTCTTCAGAAATCAGTTCAGCTTCAGTAATTTTAACGCTCTTAAAATAATCGGCAGGGTTGAGAGGTATTTTAATCCCCTCTCTATGGTACAAGTCCAAGGAAGCGGGGCTAGGCCGACAACTGTTTTCATTTCTTGTTATTGGAGAAACCTTGACAGGCGAGCTGTGCTTAATCTTCTGTTTGGTGGTGTTCAGAGACTGGACTGGGTGTTCATATTTATTCAGGCTGTGCGTGGGCTGTCCACCGGGATAAGGGCTCTTCTCTGTTCTTACCGGTTTTGATTTTAAAACCTAGAAAGAAACAAGGAGACAAATACTGTGTTTAACAGGAGGGCAGCAGCAGAGTAGCCTATACAGTAACGGGTTGTTAAAAAGGGAGCTTTTTATTACACTCCAGGCTACATTCTCAAAAGCTCTTTACTGTCATTAGCACAATTATTTCAGAAACAAACAAACAAAAAAAAACACACACTGTGTTAATAAATAAGCAAAGCAGAGGACACAATGTAAAGTTAGGAGCCGGCATGTGGTCTAATTATATTAGTTTTAGAATTGTATTTGTTTCCCCATTTTGGGGTTACACAAATATGTTCCTAGTGTACAGGCTACTGAAATCATTTAATACAATGGTTTAATGAACTTAAGTAATTGTTCTCAACACAGTACAATTTATTTATTTATAAACCATTTTGGGGGTAATTAAATCAGAGGGTATAAAAATACAAAAAGGACTACCGTACAGTAAAGAGTGCCTACATGGTAAGAATTGTTTACAGCTAGGCAATAGCTTGGGTCCTACATGTACTCTTCCTTAAAAGTTGGCTGTGTTATGTAAAGAGACTCCAGCAGCAGCTCGGTACATTCCTTCATTAATGCCAGCTTGCACTGCACGTTCGCTACTGACGCGCCCAACCCCACCCACTGCAGCGATTGGCCTCCGCTTCTTTTTTTATTTTTATTTTAAATTGTCAGTTGACGTCTGGAAATCGCACAAGGTAATTTGCGTCAAAATGTTCTGTGTCAAAACAAACCCACCTGATTTTGTTCCACGCCCTCAAACACAAAACAACGATGTGTTCGAGTACACCATATATATGAGCAGAGGGGCGGCTACAACCCCCCTCCTTTAAAAAAAATAAAATAAATAAAGACAAATAAAAATGCAGTTTTGTAAATGACGGTAATCCGCGCGCAGAAGCAGTTTCGTTATTACAATTTTATTTACAGCGGGTGAAGTCGACAAGAACGGTGCGATTAATTATTTCGGACACGAGAACCATCGCTTACTCCAAACAACCCCCATATCTTGTAGGAATAATTTCAAATTTCCAAAACAACCACATTTAAACTTTAACACGCCTGAAAACATGATCCGCGACACAGGGAGGTACAAGATCCTTCTAGTTTAAACGGATGTGTCAGTTAAGGGAGTATTATAAAGTTAGTGGCCTCCGTCACCTAGCAGCAGCTATACTAACACAGTGTGTGATTTCGGACCCCCTTTTTATTACATAATATACAATTAAAACACAAGCCATATACATTTGGTGTGCGCTACAGAAGCCTAAAATCGGCGTGGTGATATAACCTAGACTTCTGTTGGTGTTTCTAAAATGCTTTTCAAAGTAGAGAATTATCATTTCTTGAAGTAACACCCCGAGGGAATTGCTGCCTAGACAAAGAGAATACACGTCGGACCTCGCTACCGCTCCATCGTTTCCATGTGGATGCCTTGTTTCAGTGCCTTGCCTAAACTGGTAAGCTGCACATTATCGGACATGAACACTTACTTTTAGTTATATATGCATAATTTATAATCCGAACGCAGGTTTAAGTTTCAAACAAAGAACCGCTGTCTCCAGGTGTGTTTCTATCACATTAAGCTTACATTACACCCACATGTCAATATCCTCATTACAAACAAGCATGCAGGCTTCAATGTATGGTTTGTTTTTTGGTCACAACATTAAAATGAGAAACGTACCATGCCATTTTAATACTGCGATAGATAGATAGATAGATAGATAGATAGATAGATAGATAGATAGATAGATAGATAGATATGCGTTGCAGTATTAAAATGACACACACACACACACTCATGCTGGTACCTCTGTCTTCGCCCCCTGTTTCTGGTGATGCAGTGTTACAGCAGTAGATGCAGGGACCCGGCTTGTGGCGCTGCTACCACAGTCTGTTGCTGACTTTCCTCCAGTCCCCATGTTGTTGATATCACTGAAGCGCGAAGCGTTGCTCCTCGTCAAACTTGGATGTTTCTGGATACGATGGGGGTGATGATGGTGTCTGCTTTGTAAAGCCGCAGGTGTCGAGCGGACTTTCCTCCCACCTTTCTTCAACAAAGCTTGTCTTTTGTTGATATTATTGTTGGCCCCGGCATAATGATGATAAGACGGCGGCTTGCTGTTCTCGACATGGTCGAGTTCAGACTCGACGTGGTGAGCTAGTGTTTCCCCGATCATGACCTGGAAATCGCACAAGGGCGGCGAAGGAGGATACATCGGCTAGCTAACTTACTATAAAACTTTCCTTCCAATACCGAGAAGAAATGCCTTTGCTGCAGAGTCCACATACACAAACAACAACCTACCCGGCTGTCGCCCGATCGCCTCTCCTCAAGTCCCTGCTCCGGACTCGAGTGTGCAGTCTCAATGAATCGAAAGAGGTTTCGCAGAAGAAGCCTCTTCTGAGATGGCGCAGTCGCCAGAGCAAGTGAAAATGGCGGAGTAAGAAAAGCCACTTCCTGATTGTAAACAGAAAGGAAAAAAAACCACACACCCACCTCTCCACACAAAGGGAAGCAAGAAAAACAAAAAAAAAAGCAACCGGGGCTTTTTTTTCGCAGTTAAATGTTCTTGTATTTCTTTGTGTTTTCTGGCAGATTCTCAACAACCCGTTTAGATGTATGCGATAGGTTACTATTTTTAGCAGTCGAGCTTGAATTGTATTTATAAACCAGTTTGTTAGTGATTATGTTAAAGTTTCCTCACAGTACTTCTCCCTCACCACGGCCCTTTTCCTGTCTTATTTACTGTATTCAAACTCAAAACTCAAAACTCAAAATCTCCGATCTCGCCTCCTCACAACACAAAACAGAACCCCATCTAAACAACTTAACTTTCGGGTCGAACGAACCTGGAACATTTCTATCTACAATCGGCAATCCAATCACTTCTGTACCTACAGACCATGCACCGCCTCCCATTTAACTACGTCATAAGACAAACCAATCCGTTCGGAGGAGGTGGGAGTTCCGAAGTATGGGTGGTGACAAGATGACAGAAACTAACTTTGGGTAACAATGCCTTTGGCAATAGTGAGGTGATGTGATATACAGTAAACTGGATAACCTAAACGGGATACAAAAAAAAAAAAAGTTCAATAGTTTCAGTGACTTTTATGTATAATTATTTAATATGGGAGATCTTTGGGAATACACAGTTAATTGATATACCAATATAGTTATATTTCATGCTGTAACACACACACACAATATATAGATCACGATATATAAGAACACCATTACATATAAAATAAAGATTGATTGATTGACCATTACATCATGTAAGAATAAATCATGGATTTGAATATAAGCAAAAACAAGTCGTTGTCATGCCGTCAAAAAACCATTAATACCTCCAATGTTTTGATTCAAACACATGCTCCCTTGAGAAAGATATGTACAACATGTCAAAAAGTTGGGCAGCTGGCTCTTTGAGCTTATATATATATATATATATATATATATATATATATATATATATATATATATATATATGGATGTGTTTAATGTATTTATAGCATGAATACCAGCTTTGAATTCATAATCAGTTTACCATGTATTAGGTCGATGTAAATTTTTAATGATTCCTATATGCTAGACAAAACCAGATGTGTGATCGTAGTCCTTTGAAACAAGCTTTCAAGCTTTAAAGTCTTCTGTAGGTGGGGACAGGATTGTCAAGTGTTTGAAAAGCAGGCTCTAGATGATACTGAAGCGGAGGAAGTGTATGAATCTAAACGGCAAGAAAGGTGGGCTTGTTCACAGTAAAACTATTTACATGAGTCATTGTCCTAATATAAATCATTCAAATGTCAAAGTTAAACGTTTCCATATAAGATGCATTGTCATTGGACGTTTCCTGTGCATATAAGATGCATTGTCATTGTGTTATATACAGTACAGAAGTTTGAGTGGGCGGAGTCAATCAAACAATCCAATGGCTGCCTTATTTCCCTGCTGTGATGTTTTTGGGGGCTTGTGCTTCTATATGACAGTTTGATTGAACAGAGCCCTAAAACAGGCACACAGTTCAGGTCATACATGATACATCCACCACTGTGAATAAAAGGAGGGAACAGCTGTTAAGTGGCTTCACTGGTGTGAGTCCTGTTTTGTTCAATCCAACAATTAGTCAGTAATACTAATGCTTTATTAAACTTCCATAACAGCAAGCAATGTGAAAAAGGTATTTCTGCGCAGAATTACCAGTTTTGGCAAACAGTGTGTGGCAGCCTTCTCATCCTCTGGTCTAACAAAAGAGCTTTCTAACCCTTTTTATACCTTACCTGTGGTAACATCATCCTTCAACAATTCTTTATTTTTATCTGTTCTCCAGGACAGCTTGGTTATCCTCCTGTACCTTTTCCCTCTTGGTCACTTCTCATTTTCTAAGATAACAGACTCACAATTGCATTTGACACACACACCCTTCTCATAAGATATTATTATTTGTTTATTTAGCACACACCTTTATCCAAGGCAACTTACAGAGACTAGGGTGTGTGAACTATGCGTCAGCTGCAGAGTCACTTACAACAACGTCTCATCCAAAAGACAGAGCACAAGGAGGTTAAGTGACTTGCTCAGGGTCACACAGTGAGTCAGTGGCTGAGCTGGGATTTGAACCATGGACCTCCTAGTTACAAGCCCCTTTTTTAACCACTGGACAACACAGCCTCCTATTTCAAGACATACTGACAATATATCATACCCGAGTGTGTCCTTATCAGTACCTTTCTACAAGCTTGCCTTTACCTCTTCCAAATACAATCATAAGAGAATGAAAATCCACACATTTGATCTTGTATGACATTGGTGCAGTGCATTTAATCAATACAGTTGTATATCCAGCTGCTGTTACACATTCTCAGTGCCAGAAACAGATCATAACCCTTGTTGTTTGGCATCTGTGGACTTCATGAATATGAAGAAACCACTTCATATCACTTGAAAGGGACTGGGGTTGACATTTTCAGGAGTTCACTAATAACCTGGCAAAATAAACATTTATTGCTACCGTTTATAAAATGGTTGAACTAAAAACTGAACTTTTTCATTAGTTACAGTAAAATGTTATTTATTTTAATTAATTAATTTATTGCTATTACAGTACATTTACAGTAGACCTACAACAAATTAAACATACAGTACTTAAAACATTAAAATGCTAAAACAATACTGTACTCTATGCTTTTGATATACAGTAATAGTTAATTTATTTAGTAGGGGCCTACCCTCTACTGTACAATAGAACTCTGTGTTATGTAACATCAAAATGCTTGTAAAAATTGCATTTTCATTGCAGTACGTCAGAGATTTCCAAAACAGCTTTCGGTACTTACATATAAACTGTCCTATCTTGCTACTTTGCCATTGCTATACATTTTTAATGTTCCAAACTATTTGGTCCCTGCAGGCCTCACACAAATACTGGTGTCTGAATTCTATTTGAGCCTGTGCTAGCTCAGCCCAAGAGCACAGCAAAGAAATGGGCTGAAAGACAATTAACATGTGCTACTGGGGTCCTGTGGCAGAATTAAATCTTAAAAATCAGTAAAATAAATGCTTATAGGTATATAATCTGTTTTAGGTAGCTTTATTTGGCTGTTATTTCCAACCACAAAGCTACATTTTAATGAAACCTGTATTGCACAAAGCAGCGATGAGGTAACCAGTTTCGTTTCCTCAGTTGTGGTGTAAAATATCCCCTGCCTTTATAACATTAACCAATGGCAGTGTGAGATGCAAAGTCACATGGCGGTACTTTCCCCCAGCAACACAGACACAGTAGTTGTTACCTAGCAGTTTATCAGGATGTGTCCAACCAGGCAAGCGTGTCAAAAAAATCGTCACATCCCTTCTGGGAAAATCCACACAGCATGTATTCAGGAGTGTACCATTTCAGTTTCAGAATTAGAAAAAAAGGAATGGGATTGTGATAATACAATTTAAAAAAAATCAAATGATGTATGACTTAGTTCTGACAATACAAATGTGTATGAGATGAACATTGGCTGTGGTGCCATTTCCAACAATTTGGTAAACGAAGCCCAAATCAGGGTTGACCATGTTAATAGTTAATGGTTGAACCAAGACTAAAACATGGGGTAAGATGGTTCATTTTGATTGTGCAACCTTCTAGCACCACATAAACATGTTTGTTTGGGATTAAAAAAGGAACAAAAGCTATCTCTTAAATCCCTCCACTTTCATTCTGCTGCTGTTTAGAGAAATCATTGGAATCCAGATTCATTCAGGGAGAAATATGCAAAGTGTCATTAGCACTATTCTCTAAAAAGAGAAACACCCCTGTGAATGTGTGAAAAAACAGAAATAACAAAGAATCCACTGAATTACTTTCCTGACTTGTTTGTTTAGTTGTTTTTTTTCTTTCAGAAAATAGTTTAAAAAATGGCTTTGTGAATTCCCTCCTTCTCTGCCTGCCTCAGATACAATTACGTCTTAAAATAAGAATTTTTACATACAAGAATTCAAGGAAACTTAGCTGGAGTTTATTTGGAGTTAGAAAAAGGGTTGCACGGTGCACATTTTGCACTGGAGCAAAACCTTTGAAAGTAGTCCCGCAAGTGTACTCCTCATGCACATTAAAAGGAGACCGCAGTATTGCTACAGTACACTGCTCAAAGCCCCTCTGTACACAGAACTGGCACACCAGGGCATTGTAGTCTTATGGTCCTTTGTTCTGAAGAGCTGTATGCTCTTTTTTAACCTCAGAGGCTAGCATGTACACAGCAGTAGGGCTGCTACAGAACACCACAATGGGACTACTATAGGTCAGGCAAATCTTTGATTCTGTGGAAAGTAATTTCTCTTTGTTATTTGTTTTGTGGTAACCAAGAGACTTGAATAACAAAACTCCATTCCCTGTATGTTTCTGGATTTGAGCGCGATAACAGTTTTTACTTTAAGGCTTTCTTAGGCATACGGTACTGATAGTATATTTCATCTATCACATTTTCTATCTGTTACAAATGAGCTGAATCATATTAGCTACACTTTTCACAGAAACATGATTTCAGAAGTGCATGACACATTATTTGCAAGTTCTGGGAAATTCCTGAAATTACTTTTGGTTCTTAAGTTCATTTAAACATGCTGTGACTCATTTGGAATATCATATACCTTGCAGCAGTCACTACAAACTACAGCAGTTAACCAAGTCATGCTTAGGGTGTCCATATTAGGACATCCTCAGGTATCACGCCTTCCTGTGTCAGGCATCAGTCCTCTTCGAGTCAGGCTTCAGGTATCAGGCATCAGTCCTCTTCGAGTCAGGCTTCAGGTATCAGGCATCAGTCCTCCTCGAGTCAGTCATCAGGTATCAGGCATCAGTCCTCCTCGAGTCAGTCATCAGGTATCAGGCATCAGTTCTCCTCGAGTCAGTTATCAGGCATCAGTCCTCCTCGAGTCAGGCTTCAGGTGTCAGGCATCAGTCCTCCTCGAGTCAGTCGTCAGGTATCAGGCATCAGTCCTCCTCAAGTCAGTTGTCAGGTATCAGGCATCAGATATCGGGCATCAGTCCTCTTGTTTGATTAGGTGATAGACGACTCCGCCAAACCCCTCACTCTCCTCTTAAAAAAAAAACTTGAGGAGGACATGCCTGTCGACTGAATCGAGGAGGACTGAAGCCTGGTACCTGACGTCTGATACCTAACGCCTGACTTGAGGAGGACTGATACCTGCCTGACGACTGACTCGAGGAGGACTGATGGCTGATACCTGACGCCTGATACCTGATGACTCACTCGAGGAGGACTGATACCTGATGACTGACTCAAGGAGGACTGATGCCTGACTCCTGATACCTGATGACTGACTCGAGGAGGACTGATGCCTGATACCTGATGACTGACTCGAGGAGGACTGATGCCTGATACCTGTCAACTGACTCGAGGAAGACTGATACCTGATACCTGATGACTGACTCGAAGAGGACTGATGCCTGATACCTGATGACTGACTCGAGGAGGACTGATGCCTGATACCTGAAGCCTGACTCGAGGAGGACTGATGCCTGATACCTGATGACTGACTCGAGGAGGACTGATGCCTGATACCTGATGACTAACTCGAAGAGGACTGATGCCTGATACCTGATGACTGACTCGAGGAGGACTGATGCCTGATACCTGATGACTGACTCGAGGAGGACTGATGCCTGATACCTGATGACTGACTCGAGGAGGACTGATGCCTGATACCTGATGACTGACTCGAGGAGGTCTGATGCCTGACACAGGAAGGAGTTCTACCTGAGGGGATGTCCTAAAATGGACACCGTACATGCTGAATAAGAGGCACTCAAATACAAATATGGCAACACAAGTGGTCCATATGGCACAGAGTTTCTGGTACTATATTGTAGCACTCTGGTACTGATAAAGGCAACTTGGTACTGTCTTGGCTTCCCAGTGTGCGTTCATTCATACTGTAGGTATGAACGTGTCCAAGTATTGCTACTCAATGATCCACTCAACTGACTTGGATGAAACTTTGCATGGACATTGTTAGGGGTGCACGAATGATTTCAAAGTGTTTAAATACACTCTACTTCAGAGAAAATACAGGAAAAAAATCCCAAAAGACTGTTTTGTTGAGTTGATAATCCTGTACTTATGAAACCTTTTAAACGTGTTCCTCCCTTCAGCTGGCGCTTGGGTTTGTGCATAAGCTTAAAAAAAAAACTTTAAAAAACGTAATGTATAAACGGTCTCCCGTTATTTTTTGTGCGTTTATCATATTAAATTAATTCTTTACCCAAGTATGTTCTTATTTTTTCACACTGTTAGTCGTTCCTATACATACCTCTGTATGCGTTTCTTTAGGGATACTATAGTAAACTCACAACTCAACGACACTTATATTTACTGGGACGTCATCGCTTAGGGCACTTGCTCACGTAGCCTGCGCCAACTAGCGTTGTATTTATGGTCACTGCGTTTGTTGTGGCAGTGGCGCAGTGTATTGTGGGGGAAATGTGGAGGATTTGATTGTTGTAGTTCATTCATGGATTGCGCAGCGACTGCCTGGCGAAACTGAAAACATTTCTGAAAGAGTTCAGATATTAAACTTTAACAGCGGACTCTGTGGGAAATCGGGTTCGTTTGACTCTATTGGCCCGTCCGTACAGGGCAGAACGTTCACGGATATCGTGCAGCACTTTACAACCAGGTACAGGCCCGGAGCCGCGGATCAGTGGAGTGAAATAGCGCGTACTTGGAGGGCTGTTCTCCGGGAGAAACCCTCACCAATGCGGGCCTGACGACGCGGTCTTTGCTGTGAGATTTGAAACGATTTATTTAGATAGTGGAACGTTTCCTAAATCTTGGAACAAACATGTCACACGGCGCAGTCCCGCCTAGATGGAGGAATTGTCCGAGAAGGGGACAACCTGTGGCAGGTAAGTCGAGCATCCATTGTAATTAAATTATTATATAACGCATCAATCAGAAATGTGCTGGTTGAACTTCGTTTTAATTCTCAAACAGGGCTGTCCTTCTTGCATCTGATAGTGTCGATTCTATCAAAAGCTGTGCATTTCATAGGCGGAGGATGTGTATATATATGTATCACGTGTCTAAACACAGACTGCAAGTGCCCTTTATTGTATAAAAGCGGGTTAAAGGATTCTCCTTATAGAACTAATTTATAACCATTGACAATAAGTATGTCAATATTGCACGTTGCCACTGAAAATCCCATTCGTGCTGCCTACAGGTTTAGTGCTGGATCAAGTCCGCTGTATTTATAGTTTTTAAAGTACAGTTAGCTTGGATGATGAAAGTGAACTGAGTTGTAATTTGACAGTGCACTCCCTATGTTTACAAAACGTGTTGTGCAGTGCTTCTACTATTTCGCTCGTGTAACATGCGCACGTTTTGTCTGGCATGAAGCTTATCGGACGGCACGCATTCATCAAACTAGCAAGCAGATGCATGTTTCAGAAACTGATAAAACTGTAACGAAGCTATCTCATTTTCCACAACTAAGAAACTGTAAAAGTTGCATTGGATAAACAGTTCCTGTTTACAACATACATTACACATAGCTGTGTGCTCAGTTTGCTATTAATAGTTCTTGTATGACTAACCTTGAAACCATAACTGTTTTTAGAATAATGTTTATAGAATACTGTGCATTTTAGATAGGGGACTTGGACAGAATTAATCAAGAACATTGTTCCCTATAACTTAAAATGCTAAACTTGCTCACCATGACAAGTCAAAATATGAACATAAAATAGTATAGTTAAATATTTGGACGTTTGCTTCAATTTTCATCCACTGCAATGAGCATTCAGCAAGTGTTGGGTACACAGTTGCAGTTCTCTGTTAATATAACAAAGAATGCTGTGTATGAACAAGAGTATGAACTAACAGCAGACACTGTCCATACTGAGCAGCAGTTGACCAGTTTGTTTAGGTTTGGATAGCGACAAACAAGACCCACTGCTCGGAAACAGTATCCCGATCATGTTGATGCATTGACAGGCTGCAGTAAAAATTCCTCGTATATATAATTAAAATATACAGCCAGATTCTCCCAGTACAGTAGGTGCCAATTCTTGACAACCCACCACTGCTGTTTTTAACATTAAATAAGTTGCTTTTTTTTTTTTTACTGTGCTTTTACTTTTTTCATCTCCTTGCCATTACTCAAATATGTTTTAATTCAGTTCTTGATATACTCGTGTTACACACCACCCTGCAAAGGTCACAAGAAATGCATTTTACCTTTGTGTCATATGTTTGTATCGCAGTACAGCAGAGAGTCTATCTGAACTAAATGGGACAGATACTAGTTTGCATAACCGATTTGTATGGGTAATCAAACAGGTATTAATAAATTACTGTACCTTTAATGTGTAGAATAAAGTTAACTATTTATTATTTATTTATTTATTTCTTAGCAGATGCCCTTATCCAGGGCGACTTACAATTGTTGCAAGATATCACATTATTTTTACATCCAATTACCCATTTATACAGTTGGGTTTTTACTGGAGCAATCTAGGTAAAGTACCTTGCTCAAGGGTACAGCAGCAGTGTCCCCCACCTGGGATTGAACCCACGACCCTCCAGTCCAGAGCCCTAACCACTACTCCACACTGCTGCCATACACAAGTACTGTACTTAGTACACAAGTACCTACTGATGATATATAGCTAGTAACCTATCACATTACGCATACAAAATTAAAAAGCTTTACAATCATTAAATTAATGCAATTCAGTAAAACTAACATCTACAGTTAATGAAATACAGTAATTAAATGTACCATATAACAAACTTTGAAAATCATCAAAGAATACAATTCAGTACAACTTTGACACAGTACAAAACTTTAGTAATCATTAAACTTCAAAAATTCAGTAAAATGTTTCTATACTTTGATGCTTGCTGTTAAGGCATAGCAATAACATGCACTTGAAATGAATAAAATAAGTTCTTAGCTGTTCAATAACATAGACAGGCTCTTCAGCCCTTACTGACTAACTGCAACAATTTAAAGCACACAATGCTCCATCGAAGGTTTTGGTGGTCTGAATAATTCTGCAACTTTCATTTGCCTCAGTCTGCTGGACCTTTTTTTGGTAGCTGAATCTCTGAGCTGTATTATTATTATTATTATTATTATTATTATTATTATTATTATTATTATTATTATTTATTTCTTAGCAAGGCGACTTACAGTTGTAAACAAATACATTTCAAGAATCACAGTACAAGTAATAATACAATTCAGAGCAAGATAAATACAATGACTTTGGTTCTAGCAAGTACAAGTATGACAAAATACGATTCAATAATGGAGCAGATAAGTGTCAGTGATAGTTACATAATTAAATACAAAATACTACAGATTAAATAACACTTGACAGATTACAGTTCTCTAAAGTACAGGATAAAATGCAGTAAAATAGGGGGCAGATAAGAGCAAGTAAAGCGCATTTAAGGAAGAGTGTCCATAGGGAAAAAAAAGAGGACTTCTACAGGTGCTGTCTGAAGAGGTGAGTCACCTCAACAAATGTATAACATACTTTAAGGAAGTGTTTCTTTCAGTGCAGTTTGGAACACATTTGCTTTTAAGTAACATACTAAGAGTACAGCTATAAAGGACTTTTTTAAAGGACTTGTGTATAACCTGTCAAGTTTCTTTGCATTTAATACTGTTTTTCTACCAAAATGCATGCAATATTTACAGTAGGGTCCATCAAATTCTCCAAACACAAAATAGTTTTTTCTTTTGTTTATTTCTATTATATACTTATTTTTTTAAACAGTACAACGTTTTACAGCTATTTTATCCCATGATGGCTACCTGGAACACTGCTGCAGCAGAGTGATCCTGGTTTCATTTCTATCATTATAAACATATTTGACAATTTGACTTCACGTTATTCTTTAAACATCCCAACAAGTACTGTACATGCTTGTCCACGATGTTTTCCTTTGCGACTGTTGTGTTTTTTTTGTTGTTGTAACTTTACTAGATTGCTGCATTTAGATGTCCGGTTCATGCATTAAGAAAGCAGCATCACTTATTTGCTCATTTACAAAAAACGTAATAATAATACCTTCAATTTAAAAGATAAGTCTGTGCATTGCCAGAGGCTTTCTTGGCAGCCATTTCTGTTTTTATTGTAACCAATAGAAGATCAGCATTTCCCACAGCTAGCCAATCAGAAGTGATAGGGGTGGGATGTAAACCATTTTTAAAATGTTTGTGTGTAGGTGCTAGACTTCTGCAATTCAGTTTTCAGAAACTTGCGTGGCTCTCTACAAATATACCTGGAGTGTCTTTCTAGCAACAGAACGAACATAGGAAAAATAAATAAATAAAAGCTACTTGTCCGACGGGCAAAGTGTAACAGCAAAACTTGTTGTCCCTCATAAAAATCTTATTGTCCGGGGCATCGGGCGATAAAATTTTGTTTAAATCAACTGGACAATACATTTCTGAAGTTAGTCAGGGAAAACAGATATCTTTAAGTACCGCAGTGTACTCCAGACCAAGCCCCTTCATGCAGCAGTGCTTCATTTCTCTTCCCACAATATACCGCTGATTTCAATCAGAGCACCAGCAGTGTTGCAGGAGGGGGCATGAACTGGACACACTGCAGTGTTTAGAAGAAAACATCTTTCTCTTGGTGAACGTTCCTGAGTTAATTACTGCGATACGGTCAACACAGGATACAGTGAAGGTACAGTAATGTGCTTCTTGTCAACACTGCAGGGTGTTCTGTAACACTTTAAGGTACTTGGAATTCAGGAACAGCCCTGCGGTTGTAGTTGCCGGACTCTCTCTCTCTATAATCAGTCAATCTGTATTTCTTATATAGCGCCTTTCGTGATAAATCACCTCAAAGTGCTTTACATATAAATATAACAAAAATGAATAATATCCAAAACGAGTCAAAGATAGGATGGCAAAATGCAAACACCCCCTTAAATTACTGTAAAACAAGTCATTTTAATTCTCGCTTTAAAAAGCAGTCAGGGTTAGAAGCTAACAATATTGAGGTACTAGTCCAAAGGACTGGTACCTTTTGAAACGTGCTAGTCCTGATGTGAAGTGCCTAAGTCGGAATCATCATCGACAGTTGACACAGATGACATAAATAAAATGTTTATTTTATTGTTCATTGCATGTGTTGCTATTTACAAAAAAAGCTGGCTGGTTTGTGGAGTTGGCGGCTACAGCCTTTGAGCAATATGAAAGAACTACGAAGACTGCGAGTGTCAAACTTAAACGTACTGTTGTTTTATAGGTAAGAACTCAACTTTATTATGAATATATTGTGTTTTAAGCAACATATTATGTTCATGTTCATTATGGTAATTGTTTATTTATTAGTTTTAAAATGTTTAGTAAAACATGGCCTATTTTTTGACCTCATTAGTATAACCGGCCCCTTTTGCTAATTACATCTTCAGTCTTTTTTGGTGGGGGGGTCGCAACCCGGTAAAAATCTCCACGTTTTTGTAAAATGACTTCAAAGATGCAATGTGCTTCAGTAAAATCAAATGCCCAATAAACTTTGCATCCCGCGCAGAGGGAGAACACAAATGTAAATGCCATATTAAGTGAGGTTGGCATTGCAGGGGAGATGAAGGGAGGTTTCAGTTCTGTTCCAAGTGATTCACTACTGCTACACCCCGTTAGAAAACTGACTTCTGCATCTTTCAACGCAAGACTGTGAACCTGAGAGTATATGTGTACATTTGTTTTAAGTACTCGCCCAGAGGACTGCTGAGACACAGACATCAACTTGTCCTCGCCAGATTTAATTCGCCTCGGGAGAGTGGAAGTTTCTAACCTTGAGCAGTGATACAATTTAGTATAAGAATAAAAAAATAAATAAAAATAAGTATTAATAAAAATTGTGTAAAATGTATAGCCTTGTAACTCAAACTAGATCAGTAAAGTGTCTGTATAGTTGTAAGAGATAGCGACATCTAGTGAACAGGCGTGCGCAGATGTAAAAGGAAGCTGCTATTGGAGTTTCTTTATTTTTATTAGTCTTGGTCATTTCAGGGTTAGAAACTCCCACTAGTACTGCACACAAGCCTGGAACTGTGGATATCTATAAGCCAATACATTTTTCATATTCGGAAGTTAATATTTTTTTTACCGGATCTCATTCATTCAAATCCAGCAACAATGTCAGAACGATTCGCACTGCTCCAAGTTATGCAGCATTGCTTAGTAGGTGCAGAGCTTGATCTAATGAAAGTAATTATCCAAAATCAGCTAGTTGCAGGACTAGTGTGAGTTTCTAACCCTTTGTTTTCAGGTATTCTTTTCGTAGACCTGATTGGAGTGTTGAAAGAGTAAATTATTATTATTATTATTATTTGTTTATTTGGCAGACGCCTTTATCCAAGGCGACTTACAGAGACTAGGGTGTGTGAACTATGCATCAGCTGCAGAGTCACTTACAATTACGTCTCACCCGAAAGACGGAGCACAAGGAGGTTAAGTGACTTGCTCAGGGTCACACAATGAGTCAGTGGCTGAGGTGGGATTTGAACCGGGGACCTCCAGGTTACAAGCCCTTTTCTTTAACCACTGGACCACACAGCCAGCCTCGAAATTAAATCAGGAAACTGAACGCCTGGCTGTCACTGCACAGCCTGCAGCACTGCAGTTAAACACCATGGTGGTTTGGGCACTGTACATTCACTGGCTCTGAATCTTGTTCTTTTGTCTTTTTGTTTTCTCAGGAACATTTTTGCCTATGAAGACGATGCTGGGGCCAAAATACGATGACCTGGTTCCGGCAGAGAACCGATTCCATCCCAGCATGCTCTCTAATTATCTAAAGAGTCTCAAGGTACATGACGTGCATTTTGTTTTATGTACATCATACTGAAACCGTTTCATGGTTCAAAACTGTTTTACCGGTGTGTGTGAGACCTTATTAGGGCATGTTTATGTGAGGACTGCTGTCATCAGAAAGCAATTGGCTCTTTCCTTTTCAAGTGGCGAGGTACACTGTGTGGTAATGTAACATCTGAAGTTTACATACATTGCATGCTAAAGAGTTAATTTTGTCAGCAGATGACATTGATTTCTGCCTTTTGCAGCTGCAGTGTTTCATCAAGTAAACAGCCAGTCAGGACTTCAGAATCCCCTTGCACATGGGAACTGTGTGTTCCTGAAGTGCGTCAAGTCCTGAGCAGTTAGACGCTTTATATGCATTCAAGTGTGTAGCCGTGACAAATGTACTGCATAGTCCTAAAATATGAATCCTATTGCATTATTTAATCATTCTTATACCCAATGTTGATTTTCAGTAACATTGTGCTGTTATAACATAAAAGCGTTATGTAGGGCCAGTTTGTGTAAGCAAACAGAAAACAGCAGTGATTGAAAGGCCATTATTTAGGTGCAGCTTGGTAATAACAGTTCATTTTTCCACGTAGCAATCTACTGTGTGTAAAAGATTATAAATATTTTTTTTCTTTTCAGGTGAAAATGGGATTGCTAGTTGATTTGACCAACACAACACGATTTTACGATCGGAATGAGATCGAACAAGAAGGCATTACATATGTGAAACTTCAATGCAAAGGGTAGGTGTGTCTTTGATGTTCGTTCTGTTAACGTTTTCAGTGCTGTTTGTAGGACTGCCCCAATCTATAGATGTTGGTTTTAATTGAAGGAGATCTGTGGTTGTAACTGGAGTTCTTGCTCTGACTAGGTAGCAAGCATATTGCTTGTGGGAGTTTGAGATGAAACCTACAACTTGAGTCGCAAGACCAGATAAGCTTGAGTCACGAGACAACCAGAGATAACATCACTATATGGAATAAATGTAGATTTTTATTTACATTTTTTTTTTTTTTGAAGCCTAAGAAATGTGCCTGATTATTTTTAAATGGGTCTCATGTGGTATGGCATCTTTTCTTTACCTGGAATAACCTTTTTCCACATGAATAGCAAACAAGTGCCTCTGTAGTTTCACTTCTTTTCTGTCATAGGCATGGCGAATGCCCTTCGACAGAACACACTCAGATGTTTATCAGGCTGTGTGAGCACTTCATGGAAAAGACTCCTACTGCACTGATGGGTATGTATCTGTGTAGCAGCACAATGGGGTATGTCTTTATGAGTTTAATGGCACTTGTTGTCATCCAGTGTCAGGCCTCACAGGCTTTATCTCAGTAAGGATCTCTAACAAACCTAATATGGGAAATTATTCATGATCTACTGTTTTTATATTCACCATATTGTGTGAGTTAATACTCGTGCTAGTTGAAATTAACTTTACAGAGTGCAACAAGATCATGTCCACTTGGCATAATAACAGTTATTACTCAAATCAACCTTGATGTGTGTGCTAAAAATAATACAACTTGCATAGCACACTGATTCATCCTGATTTCAGACTGCTGAGGACCACTCCTGAGATAACATGGCTTGTTTCATGCTGCAGCATGGAGGTTTTTTGCTGTTTTCTGGGCTATGCTGCCACCTTGTGGAAAAATCTTCAACCAAAATGATCTTTAATAAAAGTGCACCTTCTTTATCCTGTGCATATGACTGGGTTAAAGTTGATGTTCCATAGTCTGTCATTAGAACATTAACAAGTTAGACAAAAAATGTTTTTTCCAATAAAGTAAAATATGCAGGTGGATTGTATTCCTGCAAGAGGAACACACATTATTTTATCGTGTGTCTTATTTTTAGTAATATACAGCACAGTTTTGAGTTGGCATTCATCTAGTTTAACTTGGCTGTTATACTTGACCTTTGAGTGCATTGTGAACAGTTTAATATTCAATTAGGAGGTATGACTTGTAGTTGCCACTGTGCTAAACCTTAGAAAGGTCCATTTGATTTGTAAAGGTTAATTGGTTGCATGTCCCCATGACATGACGTGAATCTGAAAGTCCACTCATCTGCCTATTTGAACTGCACTAAAGGACCTATCAATCAAACGAGCAGAAGACTGCACAATTTATCAAATCTAGAAGGGACGGACACTATAGCCTTACAGTTCAGTCTTTGTCATAAGGAGCTCTGGGTCTCAAGGTGTCCATCAAATTGCCTTGCCAAACCCTTGCATATTTGTATCCTGCAGTATCTGCTTTGTTGCTGGCATTAGCACCGATAGATTTTCTGTGGGTGGCTGCATGTGACACATGCTGCCTAAGGTATGCACCTGGAAGCTCATTGTATTGTGATTGGATACACACATTATGGGCATCCCAGCAGAGAGCTGAGTAGAACTGTCCAGTTCTAATGAGCATAGTTTTAGTTGAACCTGAAATCTATAGAGTACAATACACTGGCCAAAGTGACTTGATGTCAGTAACATTAATGCTAACAAAGCCTAAAGGCTGCTACCCACCAGACGCGATGCGACAAAATGAGTAGAACCTATACTTTTGATAAGTATCTTTCACACCACTGGTGATCGGGGGCGGCACTGGAGCGATGCAAAATAAATAGGATTGAATCCAATTTTTTGCGATGTGTCGTGCGACAACTAGGGAATTGAGCAATCAGAGAATAGCTTCAATGCAAGTGGTTCAGCCGGGTGAAACAGTATCCAAAATGACGGAGGAAACAATAATACTTTGTGGAAAAAATACCAGACCTTTGACAAAGGGCATCACAGTTATAAAGATACAGATTTGAACGATAATATATGGGCATCCACCTCGAAGGGACTGGATAAGCCTGGTATGTATGATTTATTACCATGTGTGTTGAAATACCATCAGAGAAGACACTCATAATTACTACATCACGTTGACGAATATGTACCAGTCTTGATCATAGTTTTGTCAACAGCAATTTGTAATAGTTTTATAGATCTGGCAGTTTTCAAATCTGTCGCATTGCCTCTGTGTCGCTTCTGGTGTGTGTGGTCATGTTGCTGCGAAAGTGTCTTGTCGCCCAATGAAAACTTGCATTGCGTCTGGTGTGGCATAAGTGTTACCCACAAATCTAGCAGAATAAAAATAGCAGAAATGCAGATAAATAAGCACATTTATACCCTTCACACTACCTAGAGTAAATAAAGTAACTTGGCTATGAAATTGTGTTTGTGTTAGCCACTAGGTGGACCCTTTGAGCTGTTCTATATAATTTATGAAAGAATAATGGCTTAGAATTGATACTGAATGAATAATGCACCAGTGGTTACCACCTAATTAATATCTTGGCGTTGTGACTGAAGAGTGGAAGGGTTATGACGGTTTATTGGCATCAGATGTTATTCCTATACGGTTGAGAACTCCCTGCTGCTGAAGTCTTGGATTAGCAGCACATTGAGAGGAAGCAAAATCACAGATTAGTGGTCTTTTCAGTGCTCAAAATCTATGGTTGTCTGACACTAATTCATTTCGTTTCATTACCCTGGTGTGTGGACATTCAGGAACAATTGTCTTTTTTAAACTGACTCCTACAGTACTTCTACTTTTGTATTTGTCGTTAAGCCTCCTGGCCGATGCCTATTCATCTTGGGTGGAAACCTGGACTGATGATTTATATCACACCCAGCATACCTAGATAGAGAAAAACCTGGATTGCACATGCAAGTGCATGCTCCAGAGTGCGTGAAATGAAAGGCTTTTAAAGGGTACATAAGGACCTTTTTATTTTATTGTGTTACATGTTCCCATGTGTCGCTACAACTGTTTACTTAAGGTGTGTATGCATGGACCTCTCAAAACTACATTTCCCTTCATCCTCCTTTTCACATATGTAACCGAGATGGATTTACCAGTAAGCAGGTGGATGATGGGAAATGTAGTTCTGAGAGGTCCATGGGGGTACATGTGAAAATGTTTTAAGGCAGGGAATGCAATTTAAAAGTGGTCAAAATGTAAAAAAAAAACATACACACGTAAACAGTTGTAGCAACCCATGGGAACATGTAACACAATAAAATAAACAGGTCCTTATGTACCTTTTAAGTAATACCACCACAGGGAATTTGAGAAATGCATATGCACATTGGAAGACCATTCTGAAAGTCTTGCTTAGACAGCATCAGCTTGTTAAAAATAATGCTGAAACTCCTTTTTGTTATCCCTGCGAATGATTCATGCTTCCCTATTTTTAGCAGTGGCACGAAGAAGCACTGAGGGATTAAGAGTTTTGCCGAGGTGTCGAGTCACTCTATATTCACCCATCACTCCCAGTCTATTGCTTCTTAACACCACTGCTCATACATACATGGTTTTAGACACCCAAGGGCATGCTGTACCTGGGAATAACGAGCTTGCCACCTAATAGGGATGTGCTTTCGGTAAATTTTATGAACGTTTAAACTGTTTGCAATGTCAGCGTTTAAACCATATCTACAAACATACACTTTATATTACATTCTGATACTGACAGACGTGGTTAGTATTTTCTAAGCAAATAAATCATAAATCAAATAACGTTTTAACATCGCAAAGACTTAACTACAAAGTAAAAAAAAAAAAACAACAAAAAAACAAACACTTACACATTAAAGTATATATTGAAATGTTCATATTTATGGTTGTAATTAAAGTTGCTAGTGAAGATATAACTATATATAAACTATATAAAATTGTTTTCCACATACAGGTGTCCACTGTACACACGGGTTCAATCGAACAGGCTTTCTAATCTGTGCCTATCTGATTGAGAAGATGGATTGGAGGTAACATTTATTTTAAAAAAAAAATTGGTTTGTTACTAGTCTACCAATACCTGTATGTCAGATCTGTATATGGGAGAAAAAAACAGGTATCTGACTACCCAAACTCTTGCCTTCTGATCATTTTTAATAGAAATAATGAAGGATAGTTCTGAAGAGCAGGAGTGGGTGCAGCACTAAATTGCATTTCTAACCATGTGACGGTCTGTTATTGTGGACTGTTGGTGAAGCATATCACTGTAACAGACACCAGACTACAAATTGATTCTGACTGAGATAAGATTACTTCAAATATTTTATAAATGTATGTGTTTTAATTGGGTAGAACTGTCTGTTATTACTACAGTCCCTTAGTTACAACCACTGTGACTACTGTACAGCAGCATTGAGCTGTACAAAACTTGAAACTTAGGTATAGGAGTGTTTGCAGATTGATGGCATTTTGTTGTTGTTAGGTTAAACAAAATTCCCCCATTTGAAAATGATCCGGGAATTTGAGGGACGTGCTGTCTTTATTTTCTCACCGATGAGACTGATTTGTTTTTCACATGAAAATGCTAGATCAGAACTTCCCATTGGAAACAAGGTTTCTTGGTTCAGGTTCCCAGAGCTGAGTTTGAACTTCCTCTCATGTTACTTCAGTGGCCTGAAGTGTAAGTGAGCCTTTTGGATATAATAGAATAAAAGATAACTAAATAGCTTTGGCTGCTGGTTGAAAATTGGCAGAAGCAAATGCTAATTTTTCAGTTGACACATGTACAGTAATGTGCTGTTTATATCTTTGTGTTAGGGTGTTTATCCTGCATAGAGCACAGCCTACATGTTTTGTTAAATATTAAGAAGTGACCTTCTAGGAAAGAGGTTGTCTCTGCTGTTTCATTCTTGATGAACAGGGGTTACATGTCTCCCTTTGAGCAACTGAGTGTGTTACCTCTGCTGGTGAGTAATGACTGCTAGTGCCGCTGAGACTGCAGATTGAGAAAAGGTCACTGAAATCGTGTGCATTGTAAGTAGAGAAGACATTTGCTGGAGCAAGGCTATTTTTTATTGTCAGAGCTTAAGAAAAGGTCATCATAAGTTTGCTTTTAAAATAGGTTAGTTCAGGGACAAACGCCCACATGCCTGTTCATTAATTGAGTTTGTTTTGAATGGCAGCTGGAGGTCAGAGTTCATGCAAAGGTAGGATTTATTGCTTGATTTTCTGTTTGTCATTACTAGCATCGAAGCGGCTGTGGCTGCTTTTGCTCAGGCGAGACCACCAGGAATTTACAAAGGAGATTACCTGAAAGAGCTGTTCCGTCGCTATGGTGACGTGGAGGACGCCCCTCCTGCTCCCGCTCTCCCGGACTGGTGTTTTGAAGACGATGATGCTGATGATGTGGATGATGAGGGGAACACGATTGGTCAGGACTCAGGACCCAGCTCTTCAGGGTCATTACCAGGCAAAAAGAAAAAGGAACGTCTCAAACTGGTAAGAACAAAAAGCTTGGAAATAATGTAAACCCTTCTCCCCTCAGTCCATATACTGAATGTTTTGGGAGCATACATCTATCCTTTGTCCACAAGGTGGCAACATTGGGCATCCTAATATTTCAGAGGCCAGTATCTTTACTGGCTTACCTAAAACAGGTTTCCACAATGTTAGGATCCAGGTCCATTCTTCTTAAATGTAGTTACCTAGCTGGGTGTATTAGGCCACAAAGGAGAAGAAAAATAAATGTACTGCATGACTTATTTTGAAAAAAATGGTTTCAAGCAAAAGTGGCTATTTTACTTTTCAGTACAAAGCATCTCTAGCTTTTCTGTTTAGATTGAAGGAAAGTAACGTGTTTGTTTTGTAGGGAGCTGTGTTCTTGGAAGGAATTCAAGTTAAAGGTGTAACACAAATTACAACACAACCAAAGCTCGGTGAAATCCAGAGGAAATGTCAGCAGTTCTCTGAATGGGAAAGGTAAGTATATCCATCTTTATCAAAGACCTGTGTATTTTCAGATGAAGATGTAACTGCTGCTTGTTAACTTGTTAATAAAGGCGTATAGGCACATGGCACTTATCGGCACAGTATTTTCATTAGTAGTACTTGCATTCAGTTTGCCTTCTGGATTTTGGACTCAAGGTAGCAAATATAATTAATTTAAAAGCTTTGAGGCAGTAATCTACGAAATTACATTGCAGAAATTGCCTTGGTAGAAATTGGTGGAGGGTGAAAGGGTTTTTATTTTCATTGACAGTGTCGGTCTGTAAATTGAACTTGTGATTGAAATGGCTGTGACTGAGACTGAGGGGAAACTTGTATCATGTCTGACTTCTGATAGAAGTTTTTAAAGCCTGACTGCGGTTTGAAAGAAATGTTTGTAATTCTTAGGTCTGGGTTCCCTGGAGCACAGCCAGTATCCATGGATAGACAGAACCTAAAATTCCTGGAGCAAAAGGCATACAAAGTCAGCTGGAAAGCAGATGGCACTCGGTAAGTCCAAGGGCTTGTGGGGCTGTTATGATGGCAAAGTCCCAATACAGTTCTGCATAGTGATCACACGTTTTAATCACAAATCTTAACTGTAAATACATACAAACTGGCATCCATTAAAAGAGGGAAGGTATATTGGAATACATACTTCAGTTCATCATGATGTGGGATGTAATAGTAATTTGTGATTTGGGGCGGTGGGGTGGAGTTTTAATAATTTTTTTGAAGTAGAATTTCAAAGCAACTCTCAAGCACTCAGAGTCTTGGTAAACCAGAGTGTAATGTAACCAATAACCTGTTCCCCAGCAACACCCTTCGTGGATTGAAGAAATGCCTCATGTAAAGAAACAGCACATGAGCAATATGGTACTTCTACATCCACTAGCGGCTCAGCATTTCAGGGGAACCTGTTTTGTTTGTTACTAGTTTTTATTTTAATTTCCCAAAAAAACCTGCATGTATTACTGTTGATGTGTGATCCAGTTTGAAAGTTCAGCTGGATGACCCATCCCAGAAGGCCGCTTCCTCTAAAGTGATTTTACATTATGCAGCAACATGCTACAATGGTTCATTTGCTGGCAAATTTCACAGAGAACCCATTCTGAGAACTAATGGACACATAACTGTGGGCACACGGCTTGTATCAAGTTGGAAAGCATTGCATGCAGTTTTTCCTGCTGCTGTTCAAAGCTGTTTCAGAAACTGCTATGTGTTGTGTTTAGTTTAGTGTGTTAGGAATAGATTTAAAGTAAGCTGAACGCATAAATGCAACACATTTTTTAAAATGGCCGAATGACTAAAAAGAAAAAGAGCTCATTTTCCTCAAGTAGTTGTCTAGTGTCTGCTTGAAGAAAAGTTTCTCCAGTTAAATGCCACTATGATTTATTTGCATGCTATTCTTATAGCTACAGTGCCGTGAAAACATATTTGCCCCGTCTGATTTTCTGCATTTTTGCATATTTTTGACACTGAATGTTATCAGATCTTCAACCAAAACCTAATATCAGATAAAAGGGAGCCTGAGGGAACAAATAACACAAAAATTTGATACATATTTCATTTATTTATTAAAGAAAGTTATGCAATGCCCCTGTGTGAAAAAGTAATCGCCCCCTTAGACTCAATAACTGGTTACGCCACCTTTAGCAGCAATAACTGCAATCAAACGCTTCCTCACAGCGCCGTGGAGGAAATTTGGCCTACTCCTCCATGCAGAACTGCTTCAACTCAGTGACATTTGTGGGTTTTTGAGCATGAACTGCTCGTTTCAGGTCCTGCCACAACATGTCAATGGGGTTTAGGTCTGGACTTTGACTAGGCCATTCCAAAACTTTAAATTTCTTGTTCTTCAACCTTCTGATGTAGACTTGCTTGTGTGTTTCGGATCATTGTCTTGCTGCATGACCCAGCTGCGCTTCAGCTTCAGCTCACGGACGTATGGCCTGACATTTATTATTATTTTATTATTATTTATTTCTTAGCAGACGCCCTTATCCAGGGCGACTTACAATTGTTACAAGATATTACATTATTTTTACATACAATTACCCATTTATACAGTTGGGTTTTTACTGGAGCAATCTAGGTAAAGTACCTTGCTCAAGGGTACAGCAGCAGTGTCCCCCACCTGGGATTGAACCCATGACCCTCCGGTCAGGAGTCCAGAGCCCTAACCACTACTCCACACTGCTGCCCTTAGAAGTCTGTGATACAGAGCAGAATTCATGGTTCCTTCAATGATGGCAAGGCATCCAGGTCCTGATGCAGCAAAGCATCCCCAAACCATGACACTACCACCACCATGCTTGACCGTTGGTATGAGGTTCTTACTGTGGATTGCAAAAGTTCCACTTTTGACTCATCTGTCCATAGAACATTGTTCCAGAACTCTTGAGGATCATCCAGGTGCTTTTTGGCAAACTTGAGACGAGCATTCATGTTCTTCTTAGTGAGCAATGGTTTCTGCCTTGCTATTCTGCCATGAATCCCATTTTTGCCCAGTGTCTTTCTGATGGTGGAGTCATGAACACTGACCTTAGCCGAGGCGAGAGAGGCATGCAGATCCCTGGATGTTGTTGTAGGATTCTTTGTGACTTCCTGGACGATTTTACGTCTTGCTCTTGGAGAGATTTTGGCAGGACGGCCATTCCTGGGAAGATTCACTACTGTCCCAAACTTTCTCCATTTGGACAATATGGCTCTGACTGTGGTTCGGTGGAGCCCCAGAGCCTTAGAAATGGCTTTGTAACCCTTTCCAGACTGATAGGCATCAACAACTTTTTTTCTGGAGGTCTTCAGGAATTTCTTTTGTTCGTGGTATGATGTGCCTCTCTAGAACCTGTGTGCTGACAACTTCACTCTGATGGTAAGGGCCAAAGTTAGTCAGATTTATATTGGGCAGGGCTGGCCCAAATCAGGCCTGGTTGTTAACCAAAGTACTCAAACAGGTGACCCTAATTATCCCTTTAATTGGGTTGAGTTAACTAGGGGGGGCAATAACTTTTTCACTCCTGACAATTGCATGTTTGATTACCTTGCACACCAAACAAATGAAAGAAGCACCAAACTTTGGTGTCATTTTTTCTCTGACTCCCTCAATATACTGCTACAACCCACAAAAAATCTGACCAAAAACAATGTGAAAAATGTGCAAAAATGCAGAAAATCAGATGGGGCAAATACTTTTTCATGGCACTGTAACCTTCAGTCTCTGTTGTGAGAATATAGGTTTCCTAATAATGTAATCATCAGTATGCCAACAAATACGTTTTGCCCTTTTGAATTAAGTTCACATTGCTATACAATCTTACATAGTGAAAAACAAAACATTTAACTGTCCTTGCCTTTTGCTCCTGTTTTGAGACATTAATCAGGGATAATTTTACACAAGACAGGGCATTCAACACAATAAGACAAGCTGTTATTATCCCCCACTTGGGGTAAGCGGTGGACATACATGTGTCACTCTTTAGAGTTCTGCATGCATCTAGAAAACCTCTTATTGTGATGAAACTTGCTAAGGATCTTTTTTTTTTTTTTGTGTGTGGTACACACATACATCAAACGAAACATTTGCAAACATACAGCACTGTACATTTTCCCATTTATGGTCCCCCCTCCATCAACCCCACAGCTGGAAAGGGTACATCCATTGTTGTGTTCAGCGATAATAAAAGTCCATGTGGCTTTACACACTGAAAAGGGATGTATTCGTCCTGTAGCTGGGTCACGTCAGTCGTACATGGCTTCTTTACATGGCTTCTTGTAGGAGAGGGAATAGACTCCTACATGGAACATACTTAGTTTCAGTAGCGTATGTTTGGAATTATGATATTTGTGGAGATGTTTGGGTCGGGTATGCAGATATTACAAAGGTCTCAGTCTCGGGTCAGGTTTGGACTGGTTTGGTCGGGTCGTGTTCGGTGGGTTTTAAATTAAAGCCCGAGCAGACCTCTAATACCCAGGTCCTGCTCCCACACTATTTTGAAGCTTGGTGGGACATGCATCCACTGATTTTGAACTTTTCAGACCGCTCCCTAACAAACCTCCTAGGCAGTGACGTAGCTGCAGGTACCTCCAGAAGTCAGTCCTAGGAATGTTGTACTTATTTTGTAATAATTCAAATGTGTCAACATTTCTTTCTGTGTATAAGTCTTTAATATAATGTATACCCCTTTTTTGCCAACTTCCCCAATTGACACTTTACTTCCTATCTTAATTCTAGGATTTTTCCATATAGGAGAGTCTCTTGATGCATTCCAGTTGATTCTCTGAAGAATACATGTGTCTGTGCCCAGCCTGAAACAGTATGAGCTATAACAGGATTAGAACGCATTTGCTCAGACTGTTCCTGTTCCAAGTAATCAATTGGGGAAACGGGTATTTGCATCTTTGCTTCAATATTTACCCAATTAGTAAGACCTCATCTAGAATATTGTGTTCAGTTCTGGTCACCTCTCTACAAAAAGGATATTGCTGCTCTAGAAAGAGTGCAAAGAAGAGCGACCAGAATTATTAAGGCATGTCATATGCAGACAGGCTAAAAGAATTGAATCTATTCAGTCTTGAACAAAGAATACTACACTGCGATCTGATTCAAGCGTTCAGAATTATAAAAGGTATAGACAATGTCGACCCAAGGGACTTTTTCAACCTGAAAAAAGAAACAAGGACCAGGGGTCACAAATGGAGATTAGATAAAGGGGCATTCAGAACAGAAAATAGGAAGCACTTTTTTACACAGAGAATTGTGGGAGTCTGGAACCAACTCCCCAGTAATGTTGTTGAAGCTGACACCCTGGGATCCTTCAAGAAGCTGCTTGATGAAATAAAATAAATAAATTGTATGATCTATATTCAGTAGAGAAATCTGCCTGTAGCTTCTGCATTCCATAACGTCTCTTCCGGGCTTTGGTAGAAGTGTTATTATTGCACTATTCATGCTCGTTGGTAACATCACTGTATCCCATGCTTCATTGTAAATCTCACTCAGGGCTGGGGTAACAAGGTCTCTAGAGCCGCTTGTAAAATTTGCCGCCTTCCCCTGGCACCTTTCCTGTTGACATTGATTTTATTGGCTCTATAATCTCCCCTCCTGTTATTTTTTGTTCTACATTAAGTTTTGGTAATTCAATCTGGTAAAAAAAAAAAAGTTATTATAATCTAGAGTTCCTGCTTTTGATTCTGATTGATATAATTTATGGCAGTATTCTTAAGATGCTGTTAAGTAGCTGTCCAGTCTCCTCTCTAATTGCTGGAATACTGGAGTTAATTTCTATATTAATTTGGCGTGCTAGTAGTTTGCTTGCTTTTTCCTATAATTCACAATGGGTTTGTTTTAATCTGTATAGTGCATATTCTGCTTTTTTATTATAAATTTGAAGTGATCTAAAATTTAGCTTTTGTAAAATTGAATGACGTTTTTCTGCAGAAGGATTACTTCCGTATGTTGTGTCTACTAACTCCTTAATTTCTCTTTCAAGTTTGCGTACCTTTTGTAAATCTTTATTTGTGGTTGTCCTTTTAATCAATTCACCCCTTTTTATATATGCTTTAAAAGCTTCCCATATCACTGAGCTGTATTGTGTCAATACTAAAGAATTCCATTTCCTTCTGAAGTCTGGCTGTTTGAGCAGAGTCCTGTAATATACTGGTATTTAATCGCCATTTCTGTTTTTTTTTTTTTTTTTTTTCTGGCTTCCTCCCCACATCCATTATAAGATCGACATTCGCTTGGTCAGATATTGCAATAACTCCTATATTACATTTACTGACACCCATAACTAGAGTTTTGGAAATAATCCATTCTAGATGACACTTTGTGCACTGAGCAATAGAATGTATAATCCCTTTCTGTGGGGTGTGTTAATCCTCATATATCTATCAGACTGAGCTCTCTGCTTAGTTCTGCCAGAGCTCATCTGGAGCTCTACATCCCACCCAATAACAGGCAGGTCTCCCAACTCCAAAATAAGTTTCCCTACATTAGCAAAGAATCCTGGGTCCACCAAATTCGGCGAATATAAGTTTGCCAGAATTAAATGATGGTTGCTTACTGTTGCCAATAACATCAGCACTCTTCCTTTGTTGTCACTTATTTCCTTAACAATTGTCACATTTAATGGCTTTGCAAAAAATATTAATACTCCATATTTTTAGACTCCTATGCAGTGCTCCAGATAAGGTTTTGGGTCTGCGAGTAACTTGCCCTCTATTTTTAACACAGAGAGTATTTTCAGCAGGTTCCCTTGAAGTCATGCACATTCTCGATAAATACTGTACAATCTTTAATGGTAATGAGGTAGGCATTGCCGTGCAACTACATGCTTTTTTTTATTGGCAGATAGCAGAAATAGCCTTTCAACATTTTGACTTGAACATTTTCACTTTTTGAACGAGGAACCTAAAAGCATAATTCTAATAGATTAAAGAAAATATTAACATTATCTATGACCAAAATTATTATTTTTAAATGTGTCCCTAAAAGCATAACATCTTCCCCTAATCCTTATGCTAATCACAATAGTAGAGGTCTGCTGCATTATTCTCTCACATTCCTGCATAGTGAAGAAGACAATATGCTGGCAGTCCAAGAAACATGTGTTTTAGTTTGGTGTAGAAATCTAATAACCCATACCCCAAACCCCAGTAGAACTGAACTATATGCTCAACCCCTGTCTTAATGATAGTGGCTGCAGAAACATAAATTTCAACACAAGTTATTAAAAACATCTTGAGTAGCTGTGCATGTTTCTAATATTCAGTATGCGTGGTATAAACTACAACAGACCATTTTAATTCTAGAACCATTATCCAGCTCTAAACTGTTTCTGCTTGGAAGTTTCATTCTTGGCCGTGTTACTTCATCAGTGACACACTCCCATTGATCTTTGCTCTGTCGATGTGATGTCTAAGTGCAGGTAACACAACACGCTGTCTTTGCCTTTATGTAATTCAGTCAGCTGCGTTTGTTTTTCCTTTAGGTGTTTATGCAGCTGCTCAGTGTTTATGTTCTTCATACAATGTTGCCCAACAGATGTATTTGTAATTCCCTTTGCTGTCTCTACGGGAAGAATCTGTTGATGAATATTTCTTTTAATGGAGACAGTTTGCAGACCTCTTAAAAGTGTGTTGGTCATGAAGTTAGTTGTCAAAGTTGGGATAATCTTGTCTTGGTTGTGGCTTATGGTCTGAATTGGTATCCTCTGGGTGTGATGGTTTCCTGTGTTCTTGGAGTAATATCATTTTATATTTTATGAGGCTGCAGTCAGCAGCAACTGTTGAGGTGCATTAACTGAAAACATCTGAGGAAAGTGTGTGTGCTGATGAGAATGATTTTTTAAAACTGCCCCACCCTTTGTACAGTAACTATCCCTTTGAATTTGATATGAATATTTTAAGATTACTTTTTTTGTAGTTTATTGGAAAACATGCTTTATCCACATTTCCTTTTGGTTTATCATGCATTTCCTTCAGTGCATCCTTCCTGATGCACACAAAATCAAATCGGACTCGTGCACGTTTTCCACAAGGAAACATTTATTTGTGTTCTGTTTTTTTAAAAGAGCAAAACTATGAAGTCAGTCAATGTTGGGGATCTGGAAAAAAAAAAAAACTGAATATACAGAATGATGATTTATTATTAAACTAATATTGGATTTTTTTTTTTTTAAACCTTTTTCTTGCATAGTTTCAACATTTTTAAGGCTAAAAACCCCCAAGCGGTTATGCACGTGTTCTGGAAGGTGAGGCGTGATGATTAGGGAGAAGTGTCAATACAGCCAATAAAGGCCTGCTGTGTGGTTTTGTCCATTTAAGATTTTAACAAAATTTGTTTTAATTTACAGGTCTTAAGTTTTAATTTGAAATGGATCAACCAATGAATCACTGAACCATTTTTTTATTTGGATTTTAAATTTTATTTGGATCATTTGAATGGCTATTTGAAGCATATATTCTATCGAACTGTCACCTAGATCAAGAAGCAGCATGTAATTTCTTGTTTGCATTTGACAATGACTTCAGCATGTGTGAGATTACAAGTTTGATTAAGCAGCAGATGCTGCATATTTAGGACACAGTATGCTGAAGAGGCTACTTAATATGTTTATCTCTTAGGCTTCAGCTATTGTACTGAATAGTGATTATCTATAAAAAAGAATAAGCAGCTCACTTGTCTTGTAGCAAACAAATCTGAAAAGAAACCTGTAACAGATGTTGAACTAATGAGCGGCTAGAGAAACTGGTCTGATTTTAAGATGCAATGATAAGACAACAGTTTGTACTGTAAGGTTCTGATAAGTCTTTGTTAAAACAATATGCTATTTTTAATTATATTGTCTTATTTAAGGAGACCAGATTAATTGTACTAAAAGTGAAAAACACCTTGGAGAATTCCCTTTGCTGTATGTATTCTGATTAGGACTTTGTTGAGGTTATTATTTGTTTGGTAAGCAGTTTTGATGTTTAGTAGTACAGTACATCAATTGCATTTGCCTTTCAAATCTGTGCAATTGCATTTGCCTTTCAAATCTGCAATAGCATTTGCTTGTTTTTAGACATCCCCCTTTTCATGCAATTTAATAAACCCTCTAGAATGTGGAGATGCATTTATTAATTCATTATTCGTTTATTGATCACCATGGCCATTATTTTGCGAGCCTCAGTTAAACATTAATTAATCAAGTAATTGCCCTGGTACCCTATTTGGAGCTTCACGAAGCTTGAGTGCTTTCCTTGAACATTGCTGACTAGCTTATCCATTTGAACTCGTTTGTGATGAGAACTGGCAGAATCTGCTTTTTCAAAAATACTATTTTATTCATGCATTTATTACATTACAGTTCAATAATATGCTTTTATTCAAAGTATTAACTGTTTTTAAATACATAAATTATAAAACCAGGTGTAGTATTTTTAGGATGGGACAGATTACAACCAGTGCTCAAGGCTCTGAGTCTGCTGTATTTAAATATTTTAATTACAACCCATACAACATTGAAACTGCATAGAAATGATGGTATGTTTTCTGAATTTGATTGTCTCTGGTGGGCATCCATTTAAAGTGCATGCCATTTTCCTGATCTTGGTCAAAAAACGCAGGTGGTGGAGTTTATTTTAGAATTTAGAGTCCAGTCTACTACAAATTCAATGAATATATTGTAGGTCAGAGATACACAAGCAATTTTATTGTCAATTCAACTGAATTGCTGTTATCAATTTTGTGTGGCACATTTAGCAATTATTTTAAGCAATTTTAAGAGGGCGTCTGTGTGCAGTAAACATGTTTCAGCAGCTACTATAGTATTTTGGAATAATTTTGAAAATTCGAGTTTGAACCAGAGTGGCTGTGCTGGACAAACGGAGTTCAGAGGTTTTTCACTTTGTCTTTTTACCTCCACTGGTGATTTCCTGAAAATATTTGCTAATTCCCTAACACTTATATTCATTTTTTTTTAAATTATTATTATTATTGTGGCTTTTATCTTCCACACATCTAATATTCCATAAACATTTTCTATCCTGAAATAGATATTTTCTATTTAGCAAAAATGAGAGTGAAATTAGGCGATTTAGAAATTTCAATGTCATTGTCTGAACACAAACAGGCACATAGAAAGATTGTCAACTGAATTTCAGTGGCCTAGAAAAAATCGCTTAAATTGCTTGTGTATCTCTGGCCTAAGTGCTTGGAGCCAGGATGAGTGACACTCACAGTTCATTTAAAAACTGTCACGCAGAGCTCTGACTAGGCTTCAGCACGATGTGGCCAACAAGCTTGATCATTCTGTAGGAAAGACAAGAGGCTCACTGTATCTGACCTGCGGGGTAATTTAAATGACTTTAACTGGATGTCGCTTGAGGGTCCCACCAATCCCACTGGCTCTGACACATGCACGGGTTCAGCAGTTGGTGCACTAGCCTAGAACAATGCCTGTCACTGATGCTTCTGCTTTAAGGACAGGCTGGGGACTGGAGCTGCTGTCAGACATTAAAGATGTATCATATAGAGAACGTGCACATGGTGGTTATCAGATACAATAATTCATAATGATTCATTTCAAACCTCTACAGGTACATAAAAAAGACATGTGATATATGAGGCAATACTGCAAGTTCCTTCAGCATATCCAGGACAGTCAATGTGTCATTAAGCAGTGCTATTGGACGATATGGATGAAGGAGCGATATGGATGAAGGAGCTATGTCGGTCTGACTGTCTGCTTTGATTGTGTGTGGTTTTTTTAAATTTTTAAAACATTTTTTTTTAAGTTATTAAATGTGTAATTAGCTATTTGCTTTAACAATATTAAACAACATTTTATTTAAACATTTAAAGTCTTGTCTATTTTATAGTACAATAAAAATAAACAAAACAAGGAGCTTGTGATATGTTAATGAAAATAGACAATATTTCATTATTATTATTATTGTTATTATTTATTTCTTAGCAGACGCCCTTATCCAGGGCGACTTACAATTGTTACAAGATACCACATTATTTTTACATACAATTACCCATTAATACAGTTGGGTTTTTACTGGAGCAATCTAGGTAAAGTACCTTGCTCAAGCGTACAGCAGCAGTGTCCTCCACCTGGGATTGAACCTACAACCCTCCGGTCAAGAGTCCAGAGCCCAAACCACTACCCCACACTGCTGCCCATTATTACGCCTTACTTATATTTAATATATATTTTAAAACCGTGGATTTGGTAATATTAGTTTTCATCTGCAATTATAACAACATGTTCTCTAAAATTTAAAGACAGCTGTGAAATATTTGTGTTTTGATTTGCAAACTTCAGAACTGAAATTCACGTGTTTGAATTTGGAATGGTAGAGCATCTAGCAGATGCTGCCATTTTAGCTTTTTTAGCCATTATAACACTTGATGTTTTCGGTGTCTTGGAAACTCCTTGGTCAAAATCTAACAACCTTCCTTTGGACCCAAGAGGGTCACTAGATTGAGGTCATGTGGGGTTTTGCCCAGTGCTTTGAGAGATTAGCTTCATACTCAAGACTGTGCTCTGTGATGTTTGATCGAGGGTGTCATACAAGAAAAATGAACCCTTTCAAGCTAGTTCTTTTAATAAAACCGCAGCCACCAAAGCCTTAGAGCCATATATCTCAGAAACCATTTGAGATAGTGACTTCATATTTATATAGATCCTGCATGCTAAATATAATGCTGACCGTGACATTGAGACAATAAAGTTTAGAGTTATTATCTCACTTGAAGCACCATTTATCTGTCTGTTTTGTAAAATATTGTTTGGGATAGTCTCTTGTGAGTCCATATTACTCCGGTACCCTTATTGTTGTATGATTAACAACCTTTGCCTTGTGGAACGATTACAATAAATTGGTCCTTGAGATAGAAGTCTGTTCCTGTAGCACTGTACTTTTACAAGGTCTTTATCAGAATAATAAAATGGTTGTTTGAACTAGAAATTGTGTTTGTGACAATGTCAGATTGCAGCGAATATGTGGACTTTGGTGTCTGGTTGTATCTAATTACTAGTCTAAAGGGATTGCAGTTTCTTTATGTGTCTCATTCTTTTTTGGCAGCCAAGGAGCAGCAGGTGCATGGGTTCACTGTAGTACACAGTTGTCCCTAACGAGATGGAAGATTATAAAGCCAAACATCCAGGATCAATCCTCCCTCACACTATGGGGAAGCAAAGTAACGTAAGATGTCGGCTGCTTCTGCAGATGCATTGATTTACGGCCAAGCAATATATGTTTTATCTTGAAAGCAGCACTTTTAGTGAAATGTGCATTTTGTGTTGGTTTTGGCGATTTTGTTTTATACAGGGCTTGCCTGTTTGCTTGGAATTCCAAGTTGCAATCGGTATGTTTACATGCAGACTAATATTCCATTGCACTTCGTAATTTAGGCATTGCACTTGCCCAGTATATGTAGTATTCTGGATATTTATTATTTATATGCATGTGAACATGGAGCAATAGTGGAATATTCAATTGTAAACAGATTATTCACAATAAATATTTGGAGTGTTACTTATGAGTAATTTTTGAGCCTGATTTATTTTTATTTTTTGTGTTTGTTGGGTGAGTTCTGAAATGCATTACATTATGAGGCAATATCCTATGTGAATTTAAATAACGTGTTACACTAAGAATAATTGGGTCTATTAGCAGTTGTATGTGTTTGATGATTTGGAATAATTAACATAAATGTGTGTGGAATAAGACAAATGGTTCTAGAACAACAACAAAAAAATAGAATCTTGCATGTCATTTACGGGGCTGATATAATTACATGTTACAGTAGACCTTCGATAAGATGGCTTCAATTAGACCTCTTGATTTCAGACCTAGATAATGGTGTATCATTTTACTCTTCTGAAGCTTTGGATCAAAGCCTAGTTATGTGGGGTAATCAAGGCTATTGAGAATATAATGATGGATTGTCTGACCCACAGTATTCAACCTACAGACACAGTTATCACAGAGTGTGGCAATTAGCAGAGGGGATGTAATTGATGCTGCTTTAGTAGGGATGGGATCATTCTCGACATTTGTTGATGAGTCCCTGATCTGGTTAATTAGTCATAATGACCCTCACCCTCCTCCATCTTTTAATGAGCTGCTCAAATAGACTTCTACCCAACTTTGTTTCTATTTTGAAAGTATTCAGTTGATGTACAGATGTAGAGTAACATTATGTTTCAAGTTAGATACGTTGAAAAAATAACAACAGATGCTTATTGCCGCTGGTCACTGAGTGAAAGTCATGCAACTTCCCTCCAAAGATCTCTATCGAACCATCCAAACAAGCAAAATGCACCCAGACTGGGATTAGTGTTGTATTGATTTTGTTGTTTGTTCATTTCTTGCTGTAAGGCAGTAAGAACTGAAATCGGTCTATTTCTGTTACAAGACAGCAATCCCTTGAAGCAAGTCAGGAAATAAAAATTGAAGGTTTATAGATTTCTTTCCTATGCAGGCTGGCCGCCTTTTTAAAAATATTTGTTAATAAAAAAACACATTTTTCAAGATTTGAACATTTGAACAATAGGCAACCAAAAAAAAAAAAACATGTCCCAAGACATTAAATATTTTGAGTTTCCAGCTAGAAAGATAAGATAAGGGGCTTAGTTTTCGGCAGTGGAAGCAGAGAAAAGTACTGTTATGAACAGTCACATGGGAAACGCAAAAAAAAAAAAAAATTGGCAAGTTATAACATTTATTCATTTTTCTGTTGCTCTCTTATCTCAGTTCAGCAAATGAGAGCAGTTGGTGGAATGCAATGCAGTACTAATGTGCCAATCTGACACATTTTGGCTGTGCTGTAAATGTCTGTATTAAGTTTAATCCTTTGCTTTAGAACATACCACTGTATACTCCCTCCTTGATTTGTTAGAATTAACTTGAAGAAATGCTGTTTTGTTTCTTTCAGGTATATGATGCTGATTGACGGGAAAAATGAAGTCTATATGATTGACAGAGACAATTCAATATTTCACATAGCCAATTTGGAATTCCCCTTCCGGAAAGATCTCCGTGCGCACCTATCAAACACCCTGTTAGATGGGGTAAGAACCCTTTCCTGCCTCAGTACGATGACCAGATATGGGCATGAATATGACCACTCTGTTTTAGCGCTTGTAGTCAGAAATGAAAACCTAATATGCCCACAGAAAGGCCTTACGTAGCTGTTTCCAGTGATATCATGTCTTTTGTTGTTGAATGTATTTCATTTTTTTATGAGCTGCACTCTCCCAAAAATAAATTAAAACATTTATATTAATAAATAATATTTTTAAAAATTGCCAATTTCGACCCCTTTCTAAGTTGGATATAGAAAAAATATTACGATGTTAGTTGCAAAATGTTTTGAGGATTTCAAATACAAATCCGATTTCAAATATCTTCTACCGTTGAGGAGCAACAAGAGTTTGTACAAGCCAGTGTCTGTATGACAAAAGGCCCTATTTACAGGCGCTGTCAGCTATTTTATGAAAGTAGTTCAGATAAGCAAAATGTCACAAAGTACAATGCCAAATCGTGTGTAAAACTTTTTAACCTTGAAATATATGAATAAATAAAAGTAAAAATGCAATTATTTTTTATTAAATTATTCAGTAATTTTGCATTATAAAGAGAGAGTTCATATTTCTATACAATGTTATAGAATTCAGTATAACCACGAATAGCTAGGGTCCTGCGTTTTATGCAACCTGTTTTTTTTCAATTGTAATTCAACTGCTGTTCCCTAGATGTCCCTGCAACCACTCCAGTTATAGTAATCAAATTCACAACTAAGAAATCAACACATTACGCTTTAACTAATTAGAAAAATGAAAGCTAATTATGACGAGTATAAATGGTAATTGAATAAATTGATGCGTTAAAAGAAAAATCGAGAGACCTAAACATGGAGTCAAAGACATTGCAATCAAAAAGCATTCCATTGAGCGAACGCATGCAGCAATATCCACCTGGTGTTCTGTACACCGATGGGTAGAATTTATTTTGCATAACTTGCCATTTATCTTTGGACCACACTCGAAAGTCAACAATAGACCGACATTTATCAGAAAAACACAGAAAATGAAAGGCTGATTGACAACTATGAGACGGCGTATTCCAGTAAAAACGAAAGCTGACGAAAATTATGAACGCCGACAAGATGTTTTTTCGATTTTACAGAGGCAATTATAGAATTGTGACAAGATTGACAGATTAAAATCGATGAACAGTATGTTTTGCACAAGATGTTTTCAGACTGATTTTGAACAGAGGCATATGTTTGTGCGATACAGTTAATCTGCCCTGTGAATACTGCAAGGGTGTTGTGAAATGAAGTTCATTTTAATAATGTGACTGGATTTGTCTCCGATAATGCCAGTTACATGTTCAAGGCATACAATGACATTCTTCGAGGTTTACTGCCAAATTCAGTGCATTTGACTTGTAATGCCCACATAATAGCCCTTGCCAGCAATATCTAGACAAATAATTTTCCGAAAGCAGACAAGCTGGTTGCAACCGTTAAATTGTTTAAACATTGCCCAAGCAGAAAACTACGTTTTAAAGACCACCTGACGGAAACAATTCAACAAGAAGGCTGTACTTTACCTATAAAGTTGCCACCTGAGCCATGCATAACACGATGGGGCACTTGGTATTCTGCTGCCTAATATCATTCCAAATACATCCCTTTTTACACAGGCTTCGTGGAAAAGGAAATGCACATTTCACCAAACACTGTAGTGTTAATGGACCTCCAGAAATTGCTTAAAGATGTGCAAAGTTTAAAATCTCAACTCTCCCTAATTGCGACGCATGCCAAGGGACTGGTGGATCTGATTCAGTGGTTTGAAAGCCGTGAATTGAGAGTCCATCAAACATATTATAAAGTTGCAGAATTAATAAATGCATACTGAGCAATGGTATGTACCGCAATAAACAAACTGTGTAAAACCCTTCCATGACGTTTCTGAAAAACTGAATAATTACTTCAACCCAGATCAATGCAAAAAGAAACCACGTTTCTTTCAACCAGCTTATAATTTCCTGTTAGCAGTAAGGATATTCGACCCACAAGAAGTGTGTAGTTTGGATCTGGAAGCCCTCCCATTATATTCTATTGCTGACTGTAAATCAGAAATGGACAAATACCTGCCATATGCAAAAGAAAACGGCAGTAGAATGACTTTGAATTAATTTTGGATTAAAGCTGAAGAATTATTTCCCAATTTAACACGAAAGGCTAAAATATATTTGTCAGTTGTTACCAATTCTGTAGATGCTGAAAGAAGTGTTTCTTCTTACGGCTAAGTTTTTACAGAACAACGTCAATCTATGAAAGAAGGCAGGGTTAACCAACTGACGATGCTTAAGTTTAATAGCAACATTTAATGCATGGGACATTTTCTTTCATGAAACTGACACTTAATGTGCTGCTTGCGAACAACCTTGTTATTATTATTATTATTATTATTATTATTATTACATATATGTTACAGCATTGATGTTATGCATTCAGTATTTTATATAAATTGTTCCGGGAATCTGTTTTTTTTTATATTTTGTTGGCAAATTATGTGTTCCTACTAGTAAACTGAAACATTTAAATTATTTATTTACACATTCTAAGAAACAATATTGAATAAGACGTATTAGTAATAAAGAGGTGCATGACTAAATGAATGTCCATAGCTGCTGCTGCCGCCCAATCAATGCGTGTTAATAGAATGTAATTGAGATAATTAAAGGAATCGCGAGATTATTAATCAATAAGTGGTTTAATTAAGCAGACTACATGACCACCTTGTGTTGGGAGGAATGAAGTGCAGCCTAAGAAATATAACATTTTTTTGGTTCCTAATACCAAGCCTTATTCAATGACGAGCCTTAGAAAGACTTAGTTAAGCAGTTAAGCACTACAATTTTCCATATTTAAGGAATATGCCTACTGTATATGACAAAACCAATACAGCTGGTGTGAGCATCATGTGTGTGACGATGCCTCAGCCAGTCATGTCTGGTACAGTATAGCCACTGTGCTCACTGCATTACCCAAGTTCTTGGTTTAATAGATGTGTTACAATTGCATCATCATGTGACACTGTGCAAAGTTTTTTGTGTCTTTGCATATACACCATAGAACAGCACTATACAATCAGACTCGCTGGAGGTGCGCTACATACTGTGTGTTTTACAATTTTTCAAGTTGCATTGAATATTTAAAAAAAAAAAAAAAAAAAATTTGCTTTACAGTGTATTCACAGTTTTAATAATGTCCTAACATCAGAGCAATGCGCAAGGTAATTAAAATGTATGCAATATGCTTTACAAACTCCAGTGGAGCACTCTTGAGAGAAATGCTACACTTAAAATAGACAGTGTTTTAAATAGAGTAAGGTTAATTGTCTGCGGGGATGTTTCCACGGAAGGTGGTAGACTGTTCTAATCACTGCAGGAGACTGCCCTGTCTCGGAACACCGCTGGGAGTTGTGTGGCATTTATGAAGTAGGCAAGTGCTAATTAGTATCTTCATTGCCCTTCAAACAGGAGAATTTTGAAAAATGTACTCTTCTAACACTTATCATCATATGTCCCCTTTGGTCACAGTTTTTAAAAAAAATGTTTTTAGACATTTTTAAAACTGTTTATGTGAACTCAATGGAGTATGAAAAATTGCCCAACCAAACTCAACCCATTTTTCTTTCTGTAGGAGATGATCATTGACAAGGTAAATGGACAGCCAGTGCCAAGGTATCTGATCTATGACATAGTGAAATTTAATGTAAGTACAAGCTATTTACTGTGTTTATACCATGTATTTATTTATTTTCAAAGGACAAGTGTCTATGATGGCAATTTTGCCTACGGCTAAAAATGAAATAGTCGCCGTGGAGTGGAAATTGTTTCACCGTAGGGTATACAGTATATTGCCACTTATTTTTTCCATGTGTATCGAAATAGTATGTAAACCCACTTGTGCTAATTTTTGTGCTAATGTCTTTTTTCATGCATGCCATCTTTAAACAACTCTAGTTTTGTTGTTTAGCATTATGAACCGTGATGAATATCTATATGACTAGTGCTCAGTCAACATGAAGATTTTTACTGCCTTATTGGTTCAACGTCTTGCAGATAAAAAGGTTTTGAGATACAGTAGGGTGTTCACATTTGTTACACTGCTGTATTCTATGATTCTTTCGGTCAAGCCCCATTACCTCCTGGCTGTATCGATCATATAGATCTGTTTCATGTATTCCTTTTCATTTTTGTTTACAAACCTCTTGATCAGAAAGGTCATTTCTCTTCCTTCATGGGACTGTTCGAAAAAAAAAAAAAACATGCTCTACTTTAATTACCAGTAGCTGAAAATGTATAATATAGCACAGTATTAAACTACATAAATAAATTAATAGTCTATTTTAAACATTAAATCTAAAATCAGATGGCTGTGTCAGGTGCATTTTATTGATCTACTCAAATCTTGTTTATTACTGAACTATTCAATAAAAATAACGCTAATTACATTAATTCAGTAATACACTAATGGATCTATATAATTAAATATCTGAAGCCCACTGCAAAGAAAGGGGGTGCCATTACTATGATATGGGTGCTACTTTTAGCTGTATTCAGATATCTGAATAAATGTGGTCTTAGGCTGTTTTACATTATGCATTCAATTGTTGCATAAAATAATATATAAAGGATTTAGTGAAATAGAAAAAAAAAGGCTGCTGAGCATTGCTGGAATGAGTACAATATATTAAACTGATTTAGAGTACTTTGTTTGGCTGAAGAAGCTCAGAGAAACTTGTGTTTTTAATGCATTAGGTTTCTGAACCATTAAGTTGAAGCGGATTCATTAGTTTCAAGTTGTCATTCTGTGACCACTTGCTCAAGAGCGTGGCATTTTACAGATCTTCACTCAAGTTGCTTCAGCAAGTTCATCAGCCTCATGCAAGTTAAAACATTCACTGTAAGCGAACACAAAAATTCTACACAAAAATGTTGTTAATCGGCACCTTTGAATATACTAAACCTATGATGTCTGCCAATCTACCGTATCCATCAACTTGTATTAATATTGTAAATGTTTAGCACTCTGTGGGTATCGTTCTGTATTTGTCTATTGTAACATGGCATGGCTTATTATTTGTCTTCGTGTATAATCCATAGGGATAAAAGCTGAACAACATAGTGTTTTCAAACGAAAAAACAAAAGTAATCATTGGGTTTCTTGACTTCCATCTATTGACAACCCTCTGCTCTCTTTGACATCGGTAGAGCTATAGTTAGCCTAAATGTTGGTTGTGAGCCACCTGGAAAGGCTCTTCACACATTTCATGCTGTTAGTATCACAGCCTTCCTTTAGAACGCTGCCCTCAAAGACTGCATGCTCCAATATATTGCTTTCCAAACTAATTTAGCAAATTGGATCCCGCTGAATACTTGCTTGGTCTTTTGGTCTGGTTAGGAAATGGAGATCCTTTTGATTTTATGAACAAAAACCCTAGTCATTAAAAGCATTATCTACCATTCTGAAAGGGACAGATGCAACTTAATGGTACCCTCTTAAAACTGAAAGAAAGGCAGAGGAATACAGTGACACTTCCAGTGTTGGAGGGTGAGAAACTGCTTTTCTGTTCCTTCATGTTGTGAAAAGCAGTGGTGTACAATGAACTACATTTTTACTGTAAAAAAAATAAAATAATGATGTATTGAGGGTAAAATGGCAATTAAAACCTATTTTGCACTTCAGAAAGACAATTGTACGAAGTGACAAATACTTATGTAAGAAACTGTGTACTCATCTGTTTAAGGACCCTTTACTCATTTACAGCCCTCAACATTTCTCGGTTTTCTTTGGTATGTGCTAGTCAGATGGCAAGTGAATCATCCTGCTGTAATTTGTGCAGTCTTGGGTACAGAATCTGCCAACCGACCGCCAACTATCAGAACGATTTCAGAGACAAGGCAGGCAGGCAGCTTCGCCTTTTAATTGGATGATGTTGTGTTAAATCTGTGTTAAATCTGAGTAATCAGGGCCCAGAAGTTTTCAATAGACTATTTTTGACCATGTGCACAGTATGAAGGTGTATCAGTGCTGTTTATCTCTCTGTCAATGAATTCTGTGGTTTGCAATTGGAACATTGATAATGGCATTTCTATTAGGGGCTAGAGATACTATTTTGTCCATTTGGGGTCTTCTTGATATATGTTGTTGCTGTTGGCAAAAGCTTTACTTTGTATTTAGCCACATACTTTTTGTAATTCGTGTTGGGACGAACACTGGATTTTCATATTCGGATTTTCGATCATAATTTAAATATTTGTTCAGATATTCGTTGGCTTTTCAAAAAGTAATAAAAGCCATTATATTGCTCTGAGCATGAGCAGAGACAGCGTAGCGACCGGGGGCGTGGCCGTGGCCCCTGTTTGTGTAGCTTTATTTTACAGCAAGACCTTGCAATGTGTAACATGTTAAAATAGAAAAATACCCCAGGAATCAAGAATAAGTTGTGTAGGGCTTACTTTACCCCAGTGAATTAACTACAAAACAAAGGGTGCCAAGTAGCAGTTCAAGTTAAACGTTGTTTTGTTTATTCAATAAATAAGTACTACATAAAGTTGACAATAACATTTTATTTATTTTCATTCCTTGCTATTGCCGTTTCTTCAGTAAACAGTGGCCATCGACAAGTTTTCATAAAGTAATAACATGCGGTTTACTTGTGCCTTTTTCTAGCTGAACAAGCAAACGAAAACTGAAATTTAACTTTAAACATTTCAAATAAAACAAACGTGGAAATGGCGTTGTAAAGTGAAGGGAGAAAAAACTCACCGTTTTGGTTCTCGTTTATTACATTCCAATGACAGAAAGTCGCAACTTAATATATATAATATATACAGTCTATATAAAAATCACTGTACTGCTTAAACGAGGAATTTCAGAATAACTGCTTTTCCTTTTTTCTGTCTGATGAAATTTTGGCTCGCTCTAAAGCAGCACAAGATTGCTTTCCATAGAGATCACTAGAGATCACTAAGGGTGCATGCACATAATCTGGTTTGTTTACTTTTTGCTGTCCTAAAACTTTTAAATAGAGGCTCAAGAGCTGCTGTGTTGATCCTGTGTTTTTTGTATGTATGTATGTATGTATGTATGTATGTATTCATCTCGCATATCACACAGCTCTTTTTCATTTGCCATTTTTTTTAAACTGTCACGCAAATTGTTTAGACGGTAAGTAAGTGCAAGGTATTTTTGTCATTTGTAGCGAATATCAACATCTGATTTTTGTATCTGAATATATGTCAAATATGTTTGAATATTTGTTCCAGCACTATTTGTAATGTATATGTTTTGCAATTTATATTACAGATCCATTTAATTTTCAAAACCCTTTGCTTTAATGACTGGAAATGCATTCAATCTTCTTTTTTTCTTAATTAGTTGTAAAATAGTTACCGGTAATTAAATAGCCCATTATTTGCACAAGTCCTTTGTTATCAATTTAAGTTTGCTTTATTTTAGCACCGGAATAGAACAAAAGCATTTTGAGACAAGAAAACAACGAAGCTGCTAAATTAGCTGAGATTTAACATTCGGATAAGTGAATTTTATTGTTTTAATACATCATTTTGATGATTTTTTTATTGTTATTATTATTATTTTTTTAATTCATAATGGTCTGTATTTGCAGATTGGGGAAAATGATATCAAATCTGTCTGTAGCTGTTTAATGTTCCATTGAATGAGGTCTGAAATTGCATTTCTAAGCCTTTGTGCTAGGCTCCATTCCAAGTTTAATGAAACGTTAAAGATTGCTGATTTCTGCAGGGAAGATGTGACATCCTCCTAACAGTGTTTTCATACAGCTGGAATTAAAGTGATGCAGAATATAGATTATAGATTACAGTGTTGCTCATAGGAAGTTGGACTGGTTTTCTTTGTGAAAGAAGCTTTTTCTTGTTTTGTTTTTTTCTCTTTATTTGAACACAACAGGATCTTTATTTTGGGGGAAAATAATATCTTCCTGTTCTAACCTAAATGCTGCACTGCAGTACAGTAGGATACAGTTATTGTCTCAATGGTCTTTTGTTCTCTCTCTCTCTCTCTCTCTCTCTCTCTCTCTCTCTCTCAACTATTTAAATGGAATTGGAATTACAGGGTGAAGTTATGTTAGTTACATTTTTCTCATAAAGTACTTTTTATATAATCACACCTAAAGTGACATATGGCGATTTTTAAGTTGAGTAAATAACACCACGCCAACCTCACTAGCATTTATGCATATGACACATCCCACATTCAAGAAGTGAAATGAAAACAAACACCAGCTCACTTATTAGCCACCGCCACCAGCCTGTGTTGTCGTTGCATTTCTTTTCTAGGAATGTGATTATTGGCTCTAAAAGACCACGTATCATCAAAATCTTAGCGGATCAAAATCTTTTAAAGTGGTCTCTTATGAAAAGCAACGTATGTTGTAAAGAGTATAGTCTCTTTGTAGGCAGGGCCCAATTTTTTATAACTTGCACTACAGTGGCATGTTGGTCTCTCCACTATTTATATCATTATAACACAATCTGTTAATTTGAAACCGTACAGTGCAGTAGAGAAACTTTCAGTAAGGGCAGCAGAACTACCTCCAAGGCTGTGGCAGACAAAAGCGCCAAGGCAGAAGACGGTAAAGGACAGCTGCCAGCAATACCCTGTGAAAGAACTGTTCAAAGAGTATAAAACAGTGGGGTGGACCAGAGAGAATTCGAAATGTCACAGTGTAATACAAATAATTAAAAAAAAATATATATATTCTGCAGGGAATATATATATTGTAGCAATCTCGATTAACGCAGGCTGGCGCATCACACAAGGCGTGGCAATCCACACACAGGCGGAGGGCGGGCGCGAACCCGGCATCTCTCACACAAAAGCATAGTGCCGATACCGCTGTACAAAAGAGCTGGCTCCCTTGCAAGGAGCGTATATCGGGCTTATGTCTTCGTATGTGATTACGTCACCTACCAGCCTTACTGCTGCCTTCCCCTGTGCACGCTGCTATATATATATATACATACACACACACACAGTCAAACCTGCTCATGCGACCACCTGGTCTAAGTGACCTCTGTAAATTCCTCCCAATGATATTTGTGCTTTTATTTAACTGTATTAAGCGACCACCTGTCTAACACGACCACCGACCACAATTCTCTTACCCAGCTACGGATCAGATCATTACTAACTCTAAAATTCAGGTGTCCTGAGTCACAGCGTTGGAAATAAAGGACTATTGATCGTCCTCTGTAGGCAGTGGATTGGGTGTTAATGGTGCTGTTCTCACTGCAGTCCTTAGATGACCATGCCACTCATTACGAATGATTCCAGATGGTTGGCTAATGAGCGTACCTGTTTTAGTCCATAGTGTTTAGGCATTGTCTGTGAAATGGTGCTTGTATATGGAACTATTGGTTGTATTATAGAAATTTGAAACACTGGGCCCTATTTTCAAAACCTTAAGGTCGTCCACACAGGTATTTGGAGTTGATTTGTTATAAAGTTAGAAGTGCTGTGGGATTGATCAAAACTGGCAAAACAAATGCGGGTTTTCGGTAACAGTTCTGTCACTGCTGTGAACAGAAAACCAGTCCTCCTTTAGTACTAGATTTTGCATTGACTGACAAGCTTGATAATAAATTAAAATCAAAGCCCACCGAGCCATTCCCTTTGTTCAGAGCATTATGAACAAGCCTGACGTGAGTAAAACAGCAGGTTGTAGTTCTACAGCGTGGCTACCATGGAAACCATGCATAACATATTTCAGCATAAAATGTGCTTGTACATTTTGTACTGCTTTGAACTACTGTGATGTTGCACATTCAAGAAGTTTTTAGATGAAGTTATTAAATATGTTGCCATGACTGCCAGTTGCCAGCACAATTAGTCTGTAGAAAAGGTTATTATTGGTTACCCCATTGCACTTTTAAAACCATCCGTCAGTGATTATTAATTAAATCACAGGTTGCACAATGAATGAAACCCATGAGCAATGCATTCAGCATCCACAAGCATTAATATAGAGGGATCAGACAGACTGATGCTTTTTTGTATTTACATGAATCTTTTAACTCATTCAACACAGCAGACCTGTATACAGGTGTAGGTAAGATCAGCACATCTGTAAACTAATCTACTATACTTTAATATCTATATCTATTGGTGCTGGGACAAATATCCGAATATTCAAAAATAATTTCTGACATGTATTCGGATACAAAAACCAGATGTTTGTATTCGCTACAAATGTCAAAAATAACTTGCACTTATTTACCGTATCAATGAAAATGTGATATGTGATATATATACTGATGCACAGTGAAAACGCAGCAGTCTAAGTTTTACATCAATAGCTCATTGGGCACATACATAATGTTTTTTACGTTTTAAATAATGAGCAGATAGGTTTGTTGATTGTTTGAGTAGTATTGTTCCTTGGGATAACAAAATACTGAGCTCAAGTCATGTGATTTCATAAAAATGCCAGGTGCTCAGTGTTTGGTATTTTGAGTTGAGTTAAAATTGCCAAAATGAGATGATTAAGAATGTGTATAAATAGCCATTTGAAAAGATGATTTTAATTAACTCAAGAACAGCAAGATACGACCATGCCCTGCTTGAGTAATGAAGATCGCCTGGTTGCTATTGGCATGATTGAAGGCGATGTCTCACATGTTTGTGAGAGAAGTTGCCCGGAGTGTTGCATTTCTTTTGTGCATCAGTATATTTTGTTGTGACTTTCTGTTATGTGGAATGTAATAAACGAGAACCAGAATGGTGAGTTTTTTCCCTTTCACTTTACAACGCCATTTCCACGTTTTTGTTTTATTTGAAGTGTTTAAAGTTAAATTTCAATTTGTTTGCTTGTTCAGCTACAAAAAGGGACAAGTCAACCTCATGTTATTACTTTATGAACATGTGTCGATGGTTTACTGTGAAGAATAAACCAGAAAACACCGGAAAAACTGTGAAAATGGTTACTCAGTTCACACTGACCACCCCTTACCCATAAAAAATAAAAAATAAAAAATTACCTTTCCCAGTGCAGCTGCACAATGTATCGCCTTTCTGACTTTTTCTATCATTGGTTTGTTCTGAATACTTTAAACCCACCCCATCTACTGGAGACTCCGCTTGCGAGATTTAAAACGAGATTACAATCAGGATGGAGGCTTGTTCGCGGGATGTAACGCTGCATTACAGTTAAGATACAGAGGATTTAAAACAGAATTGCAAATTGTGTCAAAATGTAAAAAAAATACCTACACACAATAACCCCAGAGAAATGTGCCCGTGACCATAAGGATTTCGTTGTGGAAGACAGCAAAGGAAAGAAGGTATAAGTACTGCTGAGTTACTACTATACATATTTTGACAGAAAAAAAAGCCCAAGCATTTTGGAAAGTAACCAAAAACACTAATTTCATACAGTATATAAAAAGCGAAAGCCCCGAAAAAAAAAGATTTACATAAAACTTGAAAATGGTTCCAAATAAGCACCGAAAAACAGAAGCCTTAAATATACTCTGTGTGTGTGTGTGTGTTATATATATGATTTATTTTGTATATCAAAGTATCTCAACCAGTCATTTAATTCTGCAAACATTTTAAAGCTTTATAAACATTAAGCACTATCTGTCCTCTGAGTTGCTCTTTATGTGCTATATTAGGAGATCATTGCCACATGTATTCTACTCATATGATTCTGAAACAGTTCAATAATAATAAAGTTAGTTTCCTTGGATAGTGGAGTGATAAACCAGATGTGCCCTTTAGCGTGTGTTTATATGGTATCCAGGGATGGAAATAAGACTCCCATTGCATAGCAGTTTGATCAATTCCTGGTTTTACTAATAGTTTATAAAGACACACCTGGGCTTGTTACCTATACACTGTGGCGAATCAAGCTTGTAGTAAAACATGGAATGGATCAAACTGCTATGCAATAGGAGGAGGGGGAGGGGGGGAGGCAGATGTGCATCTGTTCTGTTTTCTACTTTTCTTTTTCTTTTTTTTATAGGGGCAGCCTGTTGGTCAGTGTGATTTCAATATTCGACTGATTTGTATAGAAAAGGAAATCATCTTTCCAAGGCTTGAAAAAATGAAGAATGGACAACTTGACAAAACAAAGGAACCTTTCAGCGTCAGAAATAAACCATTTTTTGACATTCATGCATCAAAAAAGGTAATTAAAATGCATTTAATACTGAAAGCAACATGGGGTCAAACTGTATTTTATTATTATTATTATTATTATTATTATTATTATTATTATTATTATTATTATTATTATTATTATTATTTTTATTATTTTTATTTATTTCTTAGCAGACACCCTTATCCAGGGCGACTTACAATTGTTACAAGATATCACATTATTTTTACATACAATTATCCATTTATACAGCTGGGTTTTTACTGGAGCAATCTAGGTAAAGTACCCTGCTCAAGGGTACAGCAGCAGTGTCCCCCACCTGGGATTGAACCCACGACCCTCCGGTCAAGAGTCCAGAGCCCTAACCACTACTCCACACCCCCTTGAACTTTTTTCACATTTTTTGTGTCAGTGCCTCAGAGTTTTATGCATTTAAATGAGGATTTTTTTACACTTATCTAAACATACTCCACACTGTTCAGGGGAAAAAAAGTTTTTATTGAGAAAAAAAATTATATATTAAAAATACAAAACTGAAAGATCATAATTGGATAAGTCTTCCTGAGTTAATACCTCTTGCAGCAATCCCTTTGGCAGCAATTACAGCTGTGAGTCTGTTGGGATAGGTCTCTACCAACTTTGCACACCTAGATTTGGCAATATTTGACCATTCTTCTTTACAAAACTGTTCAAGCTCTGTCAAGTTCCTTGGGGAGCATTGATGGACAGCAATCTTCAAGTCATGCCACAAATTTTCGATTGGATTTAGGTCGGGGTGTTCCTTAGCTACTCCAGTGTAGCTTTGGTTGTGTGCTTTGGGTTGTTATCATGCTGAAAGGTGAACTTCCGTCCCAGTTTCAGCTTTCTTGCAGAGGGCAGCAGGTTTTCCTCAAGGACTTCTCTGTACTTTGCTCCATTCATTTTCTCTTCTATCCTGACCAGTGCCCCAGTCCCTGCCGATGAGAAACATCCCCATAACATGATGCTGCCACCACCATGCTTCACAGTAGGGATCGTGTTCTTTGGGTGATGCGCTGTGTTTTGTTTGCGCAAAACATAATTCTTTGCATTTAGGCCAAAAAGTTCAATTTTAGTTTCGTCAGACCACAAAACTTTTTGCCACATGGCTAGAGTGTTTTTTTGCATACTTCAAATGGGATTCAAGGTGGGCTTTCTTGAGTAATGGCTTCCTTCTTGTCACCCTACCATACAGGCCAGATTTGTGGACTGCTTGGGATATTGTTGTCACATGCACGCTTTGACCAGTCTTGGCCATAAAAGCCTGTAGATCTTGCAAAGTTGCCGTTGGCCTCTTGGTAGCCTCTCTGATCAGTCTCCTTCTTGCTCGGTCATCCAGTTTGGATGGTGGAGGCCACTTAACTTAGTGTGTGATTTTGAAGGCGATTGGTTACACCTGAGCTAATTTAGGATTGCTATTACAATTTTTAGTGAATTTTCTACAAATTTCTAGAATATTTTTTCACTTGGAAGTTGTGGGGTAGGATGTGTAGATAAGTGAAAAAAAAACCTGATTTTAATGCATTTTAATTCCAGGCTATAAGGCAACAAAAGGTGAACATTTTGAAAGGGGGTGTAGACTTTCTATAGGCACTGTAAACTGTTACCTTGCCCAGGCATTAAGAAGTCCAGTAATAGGTTCTGTATATGCAGAATAAATATAGTTGGGATACACTTTCTATGCATCACTTCTTTAAAGTAAATACCTAGAAGTTGTTATGAAATTGACTTCTATCCCTGCATTCATGATGGCACACAGACCACAAGAGATTCATTTGAAATGTAAATACTGTATTTAAATCTGATCTAACTTTGGATTCATTACTTTCCTGACTTGTGATTAAGAATAATGTTGGACCAAGCTACTACAACTGTATTAGGGGTGATGTTATGACACAGACATTTAGGCTCCATTTGAAACTATTATCCAAAAGTTTCCTTTTTGAAATATCTCTTATGATTGTTAAGTTCGAAATAAGTAAAGAGCTAAAAGGTCTAATTTAGTCCAATGTATTTGAGATCAGATATAGAAGATGGATCCTCAGATCTTTGTGTTTTGAAAACTGAAGGAATCAGAAAATATCCCATGACTCATACACTTTACTGCGTGAAATGTCACAGGGTTCCATAATGCAAGTCAGAGTCAGTCTTGCATATCAATAAGAGTTAGAGCAGTAATACGCTTTCTCCCTCTCTGTATATTTCTGGTTACAATTTGACTCCTAGGTTTATTTCTATATTATAGTTGTATTTATGCAAGGTTTTTATCCATGCGCACTACAGTACAGCAGTGCTTATTGTATTAAAGAATAAAGATTTCCTGTTGCGTCTGGGTAACTTATGGATGTGTGTGCTGGTCTGTTTCCGTAATGAGAACTTTATTATAAATGTGAACATGGATATTCGTGTAATGCATTCACCATTGATTCTCTGCTCTTGAGTTACAGTGTGCTATTTTGTGTGACTGCGTCATCCGTAGCATGTTGTTGACTACAAGAACTATGCAGTTCATTGTGTGGTTGGGGGGGGCGACGACTACTTTCTCGTCATTTATCAGATTGTCTGAGTGGATTGTTATGAAATGAGTATGCACTTCTACTAAGTGGAAACAAATCTGTCTTGTCTGTCTACTGTGAGAGAGCTAAGTGTTTTGAGTTGCTTTCCGTCATTACCCTCTCTCATTATTATCTCTGATATTTTGGTACTAATCTCCTTTTAGCTTTTGCTCCCTCCTGCTTCACTATACTGTCTGCTTTTGTTTACATTGCTGCAAGAACTTGTATGATTCATTTTTCGCATTAAGTGCAGCATTGTGACTATTTCAGAAGACTAAGATAGGAGTAGGATTGGCTTGTTTCCAAACAATGGTTTTATTGTACTTATAACATTTCTGACTGCAGGTCTGTGACGGGGTGCCCTCCCGTTTGTTGTTGTGGTTGTTGTTGTTGTTGTTGTGTTTGTGTGCGGACGGACGAAAGCCACCCGACCATGATTGTTTATTATTTGAGACTCGTGAAAAGCCGATCTCATAAAATGTAGCTGACGTGGATGTGGTTAAATCCCCATCCCGATAAATCTTGTGGGAATGTGGCTGGAGCCTTAAAAGGTAATTATTTGATTAATGGGTAATTAAGGCTCCAGCCACAGAATACAAAAGACTCACTCCTGGCTCATGGTGGAGAGAATCAGAGGAGAGCTAAGACTTGAGTCTGTGAAATATAAATCAATTGCAATAAGAGCATAAAGGTACTGTGCGCACAGATCTCGGCGCCATTTTTCCTTTAAAGACTGACCTGACAGGAGAGCCTGTTGTCAGATATGTACTTGTTGCTTATGACTATATACCTTTTCCCAAATTGTGTTTTACATAATTTTTGCAATATTACATTTATGTTTAGTTTTTTCTAATTACGTATATATTGGGCACTACAGCCTGTTGTTTGTTAGTCCCACAGCGACCTTGTGACCCGCGTAAAGCCAGCGGCTTGAGTTACTCCTTCACAGAGATCAAGCAACATAAGTCAGCTGACTTTGTGCTCTACCCCCTGGGCTGCATAGCACTGGATGGAGTTAAATTAAATTCTTGTTTTAAATTACAAGATGTTGTTTTGTGAATTATTTGTATTTTCTGTGTTTTTATTTTTTATTTTTACAGAAATACGCACACAGCTGCTGGGCTCAGCAGTGCTGGGCTGGACCAAGATATGCACTTCAGTTGAGATTGCTTGCAATCTCGCCCACAGTATCTTGGCAGGCTGTAGGCAGGAGCCGGGCTGCGCTGATAGCTGCACGTAGGCAGCTACGTCTTTTCCAGACATGGGCAAAGCATAGCTGTTGGATGCCCCTATTACACCAGGGCATATGTTTGGTCCCTCGCGTGGTAATCCACGAAGCAGCTGGTTTGCTTGGTTCCCAAGCGACCACCCCAGTGCACAAACCAGCGACAAACTGGCGCCCTAGGCTCCAGCAGCCTCAAAGACTGGCACAGCCTGCTGTGCTGGCTGCCAGAGATGGTGTTTAGAACAGACCCACGGAGGCTTTAATAAGTTCCGCTGCCCGCCGCAGAGACAGAAGCCTCAGGCTAAGCCACAAGCCGTGCAGCAGCCCTAGGAGTTTGGTGCCTCAGGCCCAGGGCCCCTTTTCAGGGAGCCATCTAGAGTATTGGTGTCAGTGCACCACGGGCATCTGGGTGCTTACTGCCGTTCAGAGCGGCTACTTCCTAGTGTCCAAGCGGGATGGTGGCCTCAGACCAATCCTCGACCTCAGACAGGTCAACCTGTCCCTGAGCCGAAGGAGGTTCAAAATGTTGACGATGCTATAGCTGTTGCAATCAATCAAGCCAGACGACTGGTTCACCGCGGTGGACCTCAAAGACGCCTGTTCCACATCCCCATAAAACCAGTGCACAGGAAGTACGTGCAGTTCTTTTTTCAGGGAACAGCGTACGAGTTCCGTGTCTTGCCATTTGGCCTCTCCCTAGCTCCCCATGTGTTCTTGAACAACTGCCTCGCACAATCACCACAAATTCAAACTAGGTACATACTGTACTGTCCTAGCATTAGGCTCATAAGCTTGCTTACTATCCATAATGAAGCGACAGGTGACTTAACCCTTTAAGTCATACGGCGCCAAGAAGGTGCAACCTCGAGGTCCTGCCAGGACTGAAGGAGTTAAAGTACAAGGAACTTAACAGGTCATTGAATTTTGGCCTTTTGGATGTAATCTTTTTGCACTTTATTTTATTTTTTTAAATCTTGTGCTCCAACTTCTAAAGCAGACATGTCTAGCAAAATATCAAGAAATCCCTTAACGCTTTTAAAAAACATTTCAACAGCAATTTTGCCTCTTGTCTGAACCGAAAGGCAAAAACAATATACTGTTAATCTTGTAGCCTAGCAGAGAGAGAGGAAAAAAAAAGAAATATGAATGGTCAGTTTTCTATTTAGGCTGTTAGTCCTTGTCACTAGCTTAGCTGTAGACCTTGAATTGATGTGGTTAGTTACTGTATGCTGATTTTTGAACTAATAAGCCAGGAAAAGACATTGACCAAGACTTCTAGTTGAAATGTTTATCTGAGTGATGAGATGCTGGTGCATGATCATCATTTAGAGAGAAGGCATGCTTGAAAGCATGTAAAAAAACAATACATCTACAGCCAAAAAGCAATGTTTTAAATAATGTGTTTGAATATGATTTAATCATTATAAAGTTACCAGGATGTGATGACTAAAACACAAAGTGGCATACAAGTGATTCTTAACACCAAGAATACATTACTTAAGGCTTTAAAAACATGTCACTTGGTGCCTTTAAATCTCTGCATTACACTGTGCAGACATTTTAATCTGCCTCTAGTTAACATGTATTGATATCCGTTTTAAATCCGTACCAGGATTAAATGACCCCTTTGGTAAATAATGAACTCCGCTTTGCCTTTTAATCAATATGCTCCTCAGGTTTGTAAGTTTTATTAAACATCAGTTCTGCTCATTATAAATGTATTGCTATTGACTGAAAAAAATAAGCATATTACTATATATATATTAGTAATAAGATGTTCAGATTGAATTACAGTGTGGTGTCTGATATTTCATTTGCAAGAATGAGGCAGTGGAGACTGACACTGTGACAGCAGGCAGTGGCTAATTATGCTTCTGTATATTATTTTGCGCAATGGATTTTGTCAGCAAACAATATTTACGTCTGTATTAGAATTAAGCAGCAACAGACCAAATGATAAAATACTGGCCAATATTTGCTTCAGAGGTGTTGACATTGAATAAATTTGACCCAAATCCATTCGAGAGTTGGCAGTAAAAGTCAGTGTCAATGAAATATAAGAATTTCTCTTTCCTCAGCTGCAGTGTTTTGTGTCCCAGAACAAAAACAAAAATACACAATAACTGATAAAGGCTCCCATTACATTTGGAGTTGGATAGCAGTCTCTTGGTCACATTAAACTGTTTAATGAAAAGAATACATATTTTAAACTGAGCAAAGATGTTAAATGATAATGGTGCGGCTGGCAGCCCTGATTTTAGCATTTTCTACGCAAAGAAACCCTAAATAAACAAACAAGTAAAGTTTTAACATTGCAAAGACATCGAAAAAAACACATACTCACCAAAGTATATGTTGAAATGTTTACATTTTAAATGTCCTCTTCAATCAAACAGTGGTTGTAAGTTGTCAGTAGAGATAGAACTATATACATATTCAACACATTTTCGGATAGTATAATGTTTTTAGAATAGTGTGATTCTTTTTAAAGGTTCATTTAAAAAAAAAAAAAACAGGAACCTCTTCTGTTTAGTTTTTGATAAGTAACTTTGCCCAGAATTATATGGTTGTTATTAAAAGCTGTCTTTGAACTAAAGCATCTGTTTATGTCTGTACATTTAGCCTTGCTTGCTAAAACCCATCCTTCTTGTACCAAGAAGATCCTGGTACATTTTCAGATTAGAATTACAAGCGAGGTGCCCCTGTTTCGTTTTAAGCTGGTTCTGCTGATAAGAAACTTGGCTACAAGCACATTCCAAGGGACTACAGAGATTTATTAAATTAGGTCTAGTTGGGCTAAATCCTCGCATTTTAGGCCAACACACATTTCTGCAATAATATTTCTGCTTGTTTAACAATTTCTAAACCAGTACAGAGTTTTACAATATAATAATATTGCCCTGAACAGTTCCTTTTAAAAATTGTCTTCTAATCACAATGTCCAGTTTGCATCCAGGATATCGGAGTGCTCCCAGCAAGACTGAAAATCTCTGTCTGGTTCTGCTCTCGGTGGTTCTGTAAAAGCCACCACAGGGTCTGGTATCCAGTGCTGAGCATCGCAAGTGAGGGTGACAGTTTTAAACACCTGATATCTGATAAAAACTTGAACCCTGCTAGCCGGTCTCCCATCTTTTGCATTCTAATTTTCCCAGATGAGCCCACTTAACTGGATGATCTGCATTACACTCCATACATTCAATTCTCTTCTGGTTCAACATTCAAATAAGGAAATGATAAACCTTGTACAGCAGTGCATTCAAACATGATTTTGCATTGCTTTACCATATGGGCACATGCAGGACATGTTTTTGGTTCTGCTTGTGCCAGCCCAGTTCTATACTTCTGACATCCACACTGTAAGCTGGGTATGTGCCTGCCTTTTCCTCTTTTACAGAGAGAGTCTCCCACAGGGAGCAATGATTCTAGACTGATACCAATATATTCATGCATTTCATTCTGATCACAGAAGGCTATTTTATTAGGGATCCCCTCCATCCACAATACCTAAGTTGGCCAGAATTAACTATTTTGCATATCAATGGGTTCCCAAGCCTTGTTATCATTTCCATCATCAATGGGGAACCCCCAAGAAATGAAGTTGGTTCTATCGAAGGGCCATAGGCTTTTGCAGCATAAGCTCTCCATTCAAAAGGCGCACACACCTTGTACAAGAGAGACAGGGTTTAGGGTCACTTTGTGACACATATGGAAGCAATTACAGCTGCAAATCCTTTTCTATTTATCTTATTTTTAAAAAGTCCCTTTTTTATTAAGCAAAATCAAGATGAAAGTAATACATATTTTAAGCGGAGCAGAGATACATAATGATCGGCTGGTGTCATTCATCCCCTGTTATAAAGTGACCAGATGGCTAACTTCCACTATATGCTTTCAGTGACAAGTCAAAGAAACGTATAGGGAGCGGTTTTATAAAGTAAGCAGGCATGGCACAGAAGAACATTCGTGTTTCAAGTGGATTGGTATCAATCTGGGTTCAAAAACAGCATTTCCCAGTCCAGGAAGTGCTGCTGTGAGACCACTGTATATGGAACACATCTTTTGCCAGCTGTTCTGTACACATTTGGCGTTTTGACATATTTTGAGGTATGTCTGCTAGAAATTATAATTTGAAACTTGATTAGCATAAGATTGTGTAGCGGTCAGGGGTGGGACTTTAAATGACAGCTCTGATATTGTTGCCCTAGGCTGACAATAATAACTGTCAGCTCATCACTTTGTATATGACCTTTTATAACTGTAACATCCATTGGGTATTATGAAGCTTGTCTTTTCAGAGAGCCCCACACAGTGATTCACTGCATGTTTGTTTTTTTGAAGCCTCTTTGTTGCTTGTTGCTGCTGTAGTAGAGGTGTCTTGTTCTGTGTGTCATTATTTAAACCTATTTTTTTAATATATATATATATATCTAGATAACCTCTTACCAAATTTCTAGTTATTGATAATATCAGATTATATTGAGGGTTCTTTCTGACTGTGGTCAAATATTGTCATTGCCAGAAAGAGAACAACTAAATTATCAGTAAACTTAATTCATTGTTGGCTTTTTACCCTTCTGTAAAATGGGCTGAGATTAGCAGTATATAGCAGCCTTCTGGAGGAACAGACTTCTGGGGAAACTGTCAACCTAGGTGGAGAAAGGGTTTATACTCCAGTGCTAATATAGTGTATTCACCAGCATTACAAGGGATCATGCATCTGCACATTCCCTAATGTGAGCTGATGACTCATCCATAGCGAAAGGGCAGTCATTTATATTTTCTGTAATAGGTTTTCTATAAGAACTGTGAGTGCCTTGAAAGAAAAATAGTTTTTGGTAGGTAATGCCTGTCACCAAAGGAATTTATTTAAGCAAAAAAGAATGTTAACCCTAAATGTGTTTTAGACTTTAACTTGTCTGCACATATTTAAAAAATGTGTAACTCCTTAGGATTTCTGCAAATGTATAAACATGCACACATATTGTCAACATATGAAAACCTTTAGCTGCTTGTTAAATTAATATACGTTCAATTCAGACAAAGAAACATTTGGTGTGGCGTGGTCTTTAAACGTAGACAGTAATTGTGTTAACAAGAAAACTGAAATCATGCAAGAACAGCAGCTTATTAAAAGCCACTTCAAGAGGCTTGGTCTTTGAGCACTTTGCTGTACAAAACAACGGCTGTCATATTGTAATCTAATTTCAAGTTACTTTCGTTCCTTTTTATAGTACAAACAAAACCTGTAATTTATAAAACATTGTCTTATAGTGCAAACATTCATGTACAGTGCATGTCTATGCGTCTAAAACAAGAAGACACTAATAATGCTGTTCTCCCTCACATTCTTAACAGTCTGTTCCATATGGGAATACATTTACCCCCCCCGAATACAACACAACCAAGCTGCCGCTACACTGCTGTTAGCACCAAGGCAGCCAAGCACTTGAGTTAACAGGAAAACCGTAGAATATGCAATGCAAGGTTATCACAACATTTATGCTTCAAATAAAGTATGGTTCACATTATCCAAGTTTTTTATTTTTTATTTATTTATTTATTTTTTTTACAGTCAAACAAAGCAAAATTAGAGTTGTTAGTATTCAGAGTTTAGTTAAACATGTTAGCTTGTATAAGTTTATCAACCCACCACCGCACTTAATACTGCTAATATCTCATAAATCATTTCAGATGACTTAAGATTTTAGTGTGGGCGGGCAAAATCGAACGACATTCTTCACTTAGACCTGTGACCTAAGATGGGCACAATATTGTGACTCTGCAGATGATAGACCTACCTCTTTCAGATATTGACTTCCTACTCGCTTCACAGGTGCATTCTGTGATTCTCTAGGTCAATTTCATGGATGTCGTACAGCTGCATAGACAGAGCATGCTTTGAGTTATTGTCTTAATGTTTGGTACACCCAGCATTCTTTGATTGTCTTACTGAGTGCCTGTCTTATGTATCTTGCGTAACTGTGTGTGTGTGAAGCTGAACTTTGTGATCTCTGCTTGCACTCTGTTTTCCTAACAATATCTAAACGCTGTTGATTTCTTGGCGTGAGTTTCCGTGTTGTTCCAGAACATACATCCCTTCTACACAAGTACAAATGTACCCCACTTTGATTACTTGTTCTTCTGTCTCCTGGGTGTTGAGTTGGAAAGCCTTCCTCCCAACTTGCAGCTGAGCTTGAGCACAGTGTTCACAAGTGTGCTCACAATGTTTGTTTAGCCTTCATTGACCTCTACACAGACCATGTGCTTTGACATAGTCTTTATAGTTGGTGCACAGTGAAAAATAACTGTTTTGTTCCACATTGTTTTTAACCTCAGGATCTAACCTGGATATCAATGATACAGGTGTTTTCACATTTCTATTTTACTATTTGTCAGAACCTTGTATGTATATATTTTATCATAGAGTTGATAGGAAATGACACAAGGTACTGGTGAAACTAAAATCTAGGATTTAAAAAAGCAGCAGCTGCTGTGACAGCAGGAACATCTAGTCGGTCTATAAACTCAAGTCTTGTCTTTTAAAGCACTTGATCAGCCAGGGGAAATTAGAAACATTTACACCAGTTGGAATGCTGCAATTTACAAGTTCAGTGATGGTTAATCAACTGCGCCCTGCACCCAGTCCTGTCTGTAAAGTACCTGTAAAATACATTGTAATTGGAGTTAATAAAATAAAAAAATGAACCTAATTAGATTTAATTAATTTTAAGAAACTCTAATGTTGCTATCACAACCCAATACCGATTCTCTGTTTTTCTTGACGGATCCAGATATCTTCCAGAAAGTAATCAATTACTTGTCAAGTGAGTCTAATTACTAGTTTAATGACTCCTGTAATTCATTTATTAACACAAAAAGTGGCAGTTACAAAAAACAGGACTGGGTGGGTTTTCCACCATTGGGTTCCATGATTCCAACAAAGGATAGCAGGGGGGAGGGATTGATTTTTATTGGAGCATTGTACGTGATTGCATTACTCCCTATGTGGTTATCGTGGAAAAATCACTAAAATAGGGGGATGCTGCTGTAAAATGAAGGTTATTCGTAATCTGAGGAGTAAGATGAGAAATTTGCATAGTTTGAAATGCTGCTTTTTTCTGATTTACATTTATAGATTTAGAGAACATTCTACAGGGAGGTGAACATATAAATGAATGTTTTTGTAAACAGGGGACAATGATTCACTTGGTAAAGGAAAGGAAAGCTATTATTAATACCAGTCTGAGATACCAAATGCAGTATTTACTTCAACTGTTGGACAGACCCTGCATTTTTCTATTCCCAGGATCTGCCCAGTTAGTACTTCCTTTCAAATGGCTTGTCTTTTCAGTTCCCTGATGAGAATGCTCACACCCCCCAGTCACACACACACACACACACACACACACAGACAGAGATACACGTCTCTGCTACCAAGTGGGGTCTATGATTCTCCGAGATACTTTGAAGTGAATCAGTTGTGGCAAACAGATCCGTCCCTTTGTACAGTAGTTATTGTAGTGATTTAATTTAATTCTGTGAATGTACAACTCCGTTAACAACATTGAAGTATTTAAAGTATTTTAATTACTTTTGTAAATGATAAAACAATAAAATATGATGTATAGGATATTTTGTTCTGAAATGCATGTAATGTATCTAGCCTGTTTTTAGGTTCAAAATGTGGCCCCTTATGTTGTCTATATGTAAAAAAACATATTTTTTAGACTCCCAGCATGCCATATACCATTCTGATTGCATTTGGTTTATATATATATATATATATATAATCGGCTGTCGGCTTTAGAATTGCAAAGCTTCTATTCATGCAGCCTACAAATAGGAACATCTCACAGAAGAAAAGCATGCATCTTGAGCTGTGAAGATCTTGTTCAAGATTGTGACCTTGACATGAATATGTTCTTAGCTGCAGTACTGATTCTGAGCTGCTCGTGAATTTACAAAGAGAAAAACCAATTCACCAAGTCTTTTGTTGCTTGTACTCCCTGTACTCTTTTTCATCTGTCAGAATCCTCTTTTCTGATTTAAATGTTTGAACAATGAAAAGCAGTAAAGTCTAGGTGGTTTGATACTATATTGTTTTGAGTGAATTGAATATGACTAGACTCTTGTACTAAAACAAACCTTTTCCTTCTTTTAAGCTTCTTGATGGCAGCTTTACCTCTCAAGTAAGCCATGAAATGGATGGTCTGATTTTTCAGCCCGTAGGGGTAAGTCATGTGAATATATATTTTTTTTCCAGGTAATGACAGTCTTCTTAACATTGTATTCCTCATAATACATTTGTACAGTACACCTACACTTAGTTACAGACATTTCAGACTTATGAACACCCCCAATTCCCTAAGGCTTCAATAATAATAATAATAATAATAATCATAATAATCATAATCATCTTTATTTTTATATAGCACCTTTTCCTAGTAGACCACCATCACAAAGCGCTTTACAAGATACAAGACTAGGGTGTGTGAACTATGCATCAGCTGCAGAGTCACTTACAACAACGTCTCACCTGAAAGACGAGCGAGACGTCCAAGTTCAGCCCCGTCTGCCTGATTCTACCTGGATGGACTTGCCAGTGCTGCAGTTTTTGTTGCAAACACGATATTTTTTAAAGATGTTCTAGTATTATTCTTTGGTAGTGTGACTGATGCATTTGTTTCTACTTTAATAAATGATGCAGTCAGGACAGAACAACCACCATACCACTGGGGCCTACAGGAAAGCATCATTCTTTGTGAACACTTAATGGGGGGTCAATTATTAAATGTTTTAATTTGATATTTTTCATGTTTTGGTTCTGATGAGCATATGTTCCTAGAGGTTTTGATAATTGCTACATTACCTCCTCAACACATCCAAGTTTTTGTTTTATAGATCTATAAATATCCATGTTATAACAAATGTTGGGGGAGAAATCATCAAAACCTCCAGTACCATGTGCTTGTCGGACAACTCTGTCTCGTGTGTAGTCTGTGCCAAAGCATGGAAAATATCAAACTAAAATATTAAGTCATCTACACCGCAGTAAGTGTTCAGAATTCCTGGAGCCTCCAGTGGTTATAAGATGAGTCACTCCAGAATAACAAAGAATGGTATTAGAGCAACGTACAAAGTATCCTGTTTCTACAAAGAAATTGCAGGTCTATCCAGGAGAACAAGGGTTAACAAACAGATGCAGACAGTAGAACCCCAAAGTTGCAAACTCATAGGGATCTTCACAAGGCTGAAATGTTTGTAACTCTGAAACTGGTGTTATTTCAAATGATTTAATCTATGGGTGTTATAGTAATAAAACTGTGTTTAACTGTCAGAAATCCCAGAGCTGCTCGTCGCGTCTTTCACTGTAACCAGGAGCCCTGTTTCTGGGTTCAAGTGGTGGGTTTGGTTAACCGCTCAGTTTATAAGTGTGGTGCTCATAACTTTGAGGTTCTGCTGTAATTTAACTCAACTGGTAGGGTTACAAACTTTACATCCACATTCATTTCCTTGTGCCATCTGCTGATGCTCTCATGAAGGATCCGCATTTCTGATTGCAGTTTGCTTTGCATGGCATAAACAGCTGCTTTTATTTATTTATTTATTTGCATTTATAAATAAATAAATAAATAAATAAATAAATGAATGGTTTTGTGCTGTGTTTACTGGCATAATTACTGTGAGTAAAGACTTCTCCTGTTGTAATTTAAAAGTGATTAGGCTGCAGCCAAGTGTGCCTTTCCCACTGTACTTGCACAACAGGCTTCTCTAATTATCCATTTGGAATAGGAAGTTGATTTTCACGGCAACCTGTATTCTAACAGGGAAACACATTTTTATCCAGTCTATATTGTTTAAACCTTCTATTTTGGCCCTTGTGCCTTGTTTATTTGTTCCTGTTTGTTTTTGTAAAACTGCAGCTTTCTGTCTCTGGGTCACTTTCCTGCCGGTAACATCTTGGGCCGTGATGCTACCCTGTCACATGCGGTGATAGAAGTGGGATAGCGGCCCTTGTGACCCAGAGCAGGACTGCAGTTAAAAATAAATGAATAAATACAAGAGCAGACGAGACGGGAAGCTGAAAGGGCTTTATTCTGCGGGGCTTGCCTGGAAATTGGGCACAAAAAGAGGAGTGCCAAGACCCCCCGTTTTCTGGCCCAAGACCAGCTGTCTGCCAGAAAGACAGAAAGCTGCAGTTTTACGCGCAATGCACACTGTAATTAATAAAAACAGGCTGGGCATTGGCTTTCTCTATAAAGTTGCAAGCCGGTACAAAAATCACAGCATAAATACTCACCCCCAAACTCCTCCACCAAGGAAAGGATTTCTGGCTCTCTTTGTATATGTGGCCACTCCCAAATTAGCACTCAATTACCTAATTGGAGAATGGCCACACCTGTGATTGCGGGCAGGGACAGATTTAACCCCATCCCTGCCAACCTTGCTTTCCCATACACACTATTTACATTTAGGGCTTTCGCACTGCCACACAACCCAAAGTTGACCTCTCCCGAGCCTGCTTAGGAACCACAGACGGTTTGTGGAAAGACTGCTGCAATATTAAACTGCAATGGCCTTTCTGACAAGCCACAAGCTGTTAACTTATAAATAAAACACTAGTTGTTTTTAACAGAACTGAGTGCAACCTGAGCTCTCTGACAGCAGCACTATATATTTCATGTGCAAACTGGACGAATGCGCCGTGCACCTCTACCTCTCTTGTAGTGGATTGTTAAAGCACGGGATTCCATAAAAACAGACACTGTGGTGGACTCCTTTAAAAAATGTTCCATATCTAACCAATATGCCTAGACGAGTAGGTAGCATTTTATTGCAAAAAATATAGTATTCCTTTGTATAAATGGCTCTATATGCGTAATTGAGGTTGTATCTTTGTAAATGCATCTTTATTTGATTTATTTATTCCACAAATTGAGGGTGGGAAATTTAGGCTGCGTCTTAAATTCGAAGGAATACGGTACTATAAAATGGCAGTTTGGGGAATGCAATACAGTGTCTGTCTGACAGGGCTTATCGTAGATTTGTATTTGATGTGCATTTCTCACACTCTCTAGAAGCACGGGTCAGGTGAAATAGAGGCATGACTAACAGGGTGATGGCCCACACGATTCAAGATGGCTGTCTTTCTGTTTAGAGCAGTCTGCGTTTTGTGTACACTGTGACACTGATTGCAAACAGAGCTTCCTGAATAGTGGATTTATATGCAGCCTGTTTTTACATCCTGTGAGTGACATTTCATAAGAAGCTTCTTTACTTTGTTGTGTTTGCTCTTCAACATTAGCCTTTAGCATTGCATTCTTACTATACACATTAAAAAGGTTATGGTGTGCTGTGTTTGTGTCATTTGATTTGGTAATTTTAATATTTGTTTTTCAAGCATATTTAATTGCTTCCCTGTCGGATTATTGTATTTCAATTTGCTGCTTCACAGCAATGGTTTGGTGATTATTAAAAGAACCATCGGGATTGGTAAAAATGCACTTGATATTCTTCATTGAAGATCACACCCAAGTTTAAAAAATGTACATTTTCTTCATTCACTGAAATAGTGTAATAGGTTCGTGTTTCTTTACTGCAGTTTCACACATTGTGCATGTGTGTTTTCCAAATGTTTCAAATCTAGATTTTAATTTGTGTCACCCTTCCTTAAATTTGCTTTACTTACTCTTATCTGCCCCCTATTTTACTGCATTTAATCCTGTACTTCAGAGTACTGTAATCTGCCAAGTGTTTAATCTGTAGTATTTGGTATTTAATCATATCTTGATGTAACTATCACTGTCACTTTTATCTGCTGTATTATTGAATTGTATTTTGTCACACTTGTACTTGCTTGAACTAGTCATTGTATTTATCTTGCTCTTATTGTATTATTACTTGTACTGTAACACTTGAAATGTATTTGCTTACGATTGTAAGTCGCCCTGGATAAGGGCGTCTGCTAAGAAATAAATAATAATAATAATAATAAACAGTACCAGCTTGGACAGATCAGAAATGCTCATCAGACCCCCGTATTTTTCGACATGCCAAGCAATACCACAGTTCACAGAAAGGGAGAAAAACACGTGTGAGTAAAGAAAAACACGTGTGAGTAATCACGACTGGAAATGAGAAGCAGCACATAACTGTAATGCACTGAAATAGTGTAATAGGTTCGTGTTTCTTTACTGCAGTTTCACACATTGTGCATGTGTGTTTTCCAAATGTTTCAAATCTAGATTTTAATTTGTGTTGCTAATAAACAGTACCAGCTTGGACAGATCAGAAATGCTCATCAGACCCCCGTATTTTTCGACATGCCAAGCAATACCACAGTTCACAGAAAGGGAGAAAAACAGGTGTGAGTAATCACGACTGGAAATGAGAAGCAGCACATAACTGTAATGCTCTGTGTGACAGCAGACGGCTGCAAACTGCCTCCATATGCATAATTGAGGTTGTATCTTTGTAGATGCGTATTTATTTGATCTTTTATACACTGAGGGTGGGAAATGTGGGTTGCATCTTAAATTCGAAGGAATACGGTATGTTGCAGGGTACAATCTGGTGGTGCTGGTGAGCAGATACAGTGCAATCAGTAATTTAAACAGAAAAAGGATAATCCGTTTTGAGTGTTCTTGTGGCATTATGAATTCACTTGTAAATACAAATGCTAAAGGGTGAGGATATTTTATTCTGCTCATTTCAAAATACTGAAAAGCATCAAACATCCTATCTGTATGAATTAGCAGGACATTGTGTGCAAACAGCAGTTTATTGCTTCAGCAACTCTGACTGGGGCTTTAATTTGTCAGTGACTATAAAACAGTAACTGAGCATACATATTGTGTTCACAGATCGTTCACTTTTTGCAGTTCAATATGAAATTATCGGGTGCAATACCATGCTAATTACATTTGCTGTTTCCCTTTTTTTTTATTGATTTAACCCAACGTCCCTCTGCATGGCTTCAAATTTATGTAAGAGGCAAACATGTAATTATTTTAGAGAGGACTACTTGGTTTTGTTCACAAACATGTCTCGTTCAGAGACGATAACCATCTCTTACGCTGATCTGTAGCATTCAAAGCAACTATTTATGCAGTGACCTTAAAATGGCCAATTTCCATTCAGAAGGATTAGAAAGAACATGGATTGCATCCATACATCTGTAAGGTTAGTCTGAAACTGACTTCTCTTTGTCCTGCATTAAAGCCTTTAGCCCGGTTTGTTATGCTTCCACACTCTCCCTTTTTATACCCCCTCTTTGCTTTGTTATTTACTAACCTGTATTGAACCTACATTGACACATACAAGACAAAGCCGTTTACTGTGGTAGGAAAAAAGGATGGACAGTTTTTATTTATTTTTTATTGAAGCAATATTGAATTGTAATTTCTGTTTTGGATTGCTGAAACATTGTGAGAATCTAGAATGATCCATTTTTTCCCCCGGCAACACTGAGTCACAGTGAATCTCATAACAAGAGTATAGATTTCTTTTAGTATGAAACCAGCTACGGACTAACAAACAGGAACACGTCAATCTCCTGCCTTTCCCACACTGTGTGGCCACAAAAGGGATTTTCAAGGAGGTTACGGTTGCCGAAGTCCTTGTTTTATTTATGTAAGCTGGATTGTGTATGTACATACAGCTACTAAGGATGGCAGCAGTGTGCTCACGGTATGCTTCAGAAGAGAAATGGTCAGGTTAATTTCAACAGAATGAAGTTGTGTATGTACTCTCTGATATGGTATGTTCTATATTTGTTTCTAAACAGCAGGAAGCAAGACTAACAGATAATGATACTGTTCTTATTGAAGGAAATCCATTTCTTGCTATTGCTGAGCTGTAAGAAAGGAGTTTTGTATTTCCATCCTATTGTTTGAGTCACAACAGCATCAGCAACGACAGCAACATTGAGGTTTGCCAACATACAAGTAGCAAATACGATTGATAGATTACCATCCATATATTCTTCTCTGCACAGTGATCTTCAACAGGAATTCATTCATCAGTGACAGCATCAGCATTTGGCACAAACTCTTGGATTATGCTGGCAGACTGAATTCACACTTTTTTAGACTGGGTTGGGTTTTATCTCCAGAGAGCTTGGAATGTTGCTGTAGCACTTACTAAATGTCATGTCCCATCTTTCTGACTGTATGTTTGATCTCATTGCAATTGACGAAGGTTATTCAATCAAAAAGAACAATTTACAGTCGATTTTACTGGGAAATTAATATTTAAATGGAAAATACCCAATAATGGTAAAAGTGATTTTCTTCAGTGACACTACCAATAAAAGTACAGTGGTTAGTTTCTATAAAGAGTTGCCCACTGCCCTTGTTAAAAGGTGACAGACCCATTAAATAAGAACATAAGAAAGTTTACAAACGAGAGGAGGCCATTCAGCCCATCTTGCTCGTTTGGTTGTTAGTAGCTTATTGATCCCAGAATCTCATCAAGCAGCTTCTTGAAGGATCCCAGGGTGTCAGCTTCAACAACATTACTGGGGAGTTGGTTCCAGACCCTAACAATTCTCTGTGTAAAAAAGTGCCTCCTATTTTCTGTTCTGAATGCCCCTTTATCTAATCTCCATTTGTGACCCCTGGTCCTTGTTTCTTTTTTCAGGTCAAAGAAGTCCCCTGGGTCGACATTGTCTATACCTTTTAGGATTTTGAATGTTTGAATCAGATCGCTGCGTAGTCTTCTTTGTTCAAAACTGAATAGATTCAATTCTTTTAGCCTGTCTGCATACGACATGCCTTTTAAACCCGGGATAATTCTGGTTGCTCTTCTTTGCACTCATTACGTTTGCTATTTTCCAGTCTGTCGGTACAACCCCTGTGTCAAGAGACTGTTGCATGATCTTGGTTAGCGGTTTGTAAATAACTTCTTTCATTTCTTTGAGTACTATTGGGAGGATCTCATCCGCCCAGGGATTTGTTTATTTTAAGAGCTCCTAGTCCCTTTAACACTTCTGCCTCTGTTATGCTAAAGTTATTTAAAATTGGATAGGAACAGGTCGACATGTCGGGCATGTTGTCTGTGTCCTCCTTTGTAAAAACCTGTGAAAAGTAATCATTTAATATATTTGCTATTTTTTTTCTTCATCTATGATTTTGCCATTTGTGTCTCTTAGACATTTAACCACCTCTTTGAATGTTCTCTTGCTATTATAATATTGGAAAAACATTTTGGAATTGGTTTTAGCCCCCTTAGCAATATTGATTTCTATCTCTCTCTTGGCCTTTCTAACTTCCTTTTTCACTTGTGTTTGCAGTTCCAAGTACTCTTTCTGTGTACTTTGTTTTTGGTCCCTTTTAAACGCTCTGTAAAGTGCCTTTTTTTGCTGAATATTTTTTTAAATTGATCTATTAAACAATTTTGGCCATTTTGTTTTAGATTTAGATTTGTCTACTTTTGGGATGTAATTGTTTTGTGCCTCTAGTACTACATTTTTAAAAAAACAGCCATCCTTTTTCTGTGGATGTTTTCTCTATTTTACTCCAATCTACTTCTGTTAGTCTCTGTTTCATACCTTCATAGTTTGCTTTTCTAAAATTGTAAACCTTAGCTTTAGTCATTACTTTTGGGGTTTTAAAAAATACTTCAAATGAGACCATGTTGTGGTCTGAGTTTGCCAATGGCTCTCTGACCTCTGTTTTAGTTATTCTGTCTTCATTATTTGAAAAGACTAAATCAAGGCTTGCCTCCCCTCTAGTCGGTGCCTTGACAAATTGCATTAGGAAGCAGTCATTTGTCATTTCCACCATTTCAATTTCGTCCATCGTGCCCCCCATCAGGTTTTCCCATTTTATATGGGGGAAGTTGAAATACCCCATTTAGTATGGCTTCTCCTTTTCTACACTCATTTCGAATGTCATTGTATAACAGATTATTTTGCTCAGCGTCTGAATTTGGCGGTCTACAGCATGCTCCTGTTATTATGCCCTTTGAATTTGTGTCCATTATTCATATTGATTCTGCATTGTTTTCTTTGTCCTGATTTAACACCTAGGCTTCAAGACTATTTCTTATGTATAGCGCTACCCCTCCGCCTCTTCTGTCCTGCCTGTCTTTCCTATATAGTGTGTACCCACTAATATTATATTCGTCTCCATCACTCTCAGACAACCAAGTTTCTGTAACACCTATCACATCGTAGTTACTTGTTAGTGCAGTAGCTTCAAGTTCTAACATTTTGTTTCTGAGACTTCTAGCTTTAAGATAAATACATTTAATAGTTGTCTTACCTGAGTTGTTGCCCTTGTTTTGATGTGGTCTCCCTTCTGTTTTTTTGTTTTCTCCCCCCTTCCTTTCTACTTTAAATGCTTCTGGACCTCCTCAAGGATCCTTTCTCCGAGTAGATTGGTTCCCTTTCTGTTTAAGTGCAGTCCGTCCCATCTATATAGATAGTCCTTGTTGTAATGTTGTAAAGACATGGGAAGTCATGGCTACACAAAATGTTTACCAATTTGCGCAGCATGGGTGAACCACATGGGTGCAGTGCATGGAAATTTGCACTCCATAAAGCAGCATGGGTGAACTGCATGGGCGCAGTGCATGGAAAGCGTGCACTCCATAACATGATGCCTGCCAATCGGGTTCAGATATTGAACTCCGTGCTAATATTGGTGCTTGATCTCATGCAAACCAACCCTGATTGTTTGGCTGCAGTCTGCCTCTGTCATCATAGCCGGCACATGCATTGAGCAGCAGGTATTCTCCAGGTATTTTGCAGGGCACAATTGTACAAAGGGGACTGGGTTTCATTCTGCTGTCTGCAGTTACCTAGGCCCCATAGACATGTAATGTGCTGAACTGGTTTCTCATTTCACATGTGTACTGGTGCAGATAGTTATGGAATCTTAATCATAGTCGTCTTTATCATGTAGATATTTCTGTACTTAAGGTAATTATGTCCTGCCACAGTGTTGTAAGCGTAATTACATAAAGGGAAAATAGTCGTTTTATTATCAAGTTAAGCATTCTCACTTGAAATAAAGCCGAGGATTCGTATAAACTGTCTGCTGTAAATATTTTCCATTCCTAGATGCTTGAATCGGCATGAAAATTACGTTTTGAAGCCTCATTACCCTTCTGTCCATCAGTCAGTGTGGGTTTTGGTGCCACTTTTGAAGATGTATTGTTTACATTTTTTTCTCGGAGGCTCTGCAGTGATTTGAGTGCAGTGCATCCCAAACATCAGTGACTCACTTTTTAGCACCAACGCTGCAGCAGCAGTCAAAAAGTACCAACTTTGATTAAACATTTCCAGCTGTCCAGTTTGCTCTAGAGTTGAATCTGTTTCATATTATTTTATTTTTAATAATAATATATCTCAACGGTAAGATGTCTTTCTTGTAAATGTACTCAACATTCCTCGCCTGGGCTTAAGTACATCTAGAGTCCCTAAATGCTTCTGAAGCGTGTGTTAAAAAATTTAGTAAAGACCATCTTGGGATACATTTTATTGAGGGAGATATTGTCTCATGAACAACTCCGTCCAAGCAGCTTTCCAAGTCTTTGCTTTGTTTCTATTAATTTTGAATAGGCTTGAATACCCTTTTGTTGTGGTCTAACCTATAGTGTTAAGTTTAGTTATATATTTGTATATTTAAGGGCCATTGCTTCCTTAGTATTATGCAAATCGGGATCTGCGCTTACAGTAAAAGTATGGGTTTACTTGTCCAGCAGTGACCTTTTTAAAGGTAATTCTTCAAACAGCTTTAATAAGTTTGCTTGCTGTTTTTTTAGGGTTATTTTTTAGCTGCTTGTCTGAATGCAGAACATCCCGTGCAAGCTCAAATAATTGTTGTCTTATAACTGTTGTGTTTCTTGATATTGCTGTGTGTATATACCGGCATTATTGGCATTGACAATTGAAAATTAAAATATTACATTGTTGTAAAGGGAACAGAAAAGAGAATATTTTACGTTGTACCAGTGGTCTTGTATGTGCATAGTCTCAGGACTCGTGTTGACACGAAAAGGAATGAAATTCAGGTGTTGCCAAAGATTCCCAATTGTTGATATTTCTGGCACATTTCTGATAGAATAGTGTTCAATGTGTGAGCCCCGGTAAGTAGGTTGCAGTAGTGAGGCAACATTCAAAATTTGGTAGAAAAAAGGAGCTATAATTTTTATTTTATTAAGAATGTTATTTACTTTTTCAGATTCATATCAGGTTTTATAAAGCTGTGGACAGGATATTGGACAATGAATTAGGCAGAACGTGTTGTACCAGAAGTGTAAAAAGCTTTCTGAAATCAGCATGGTTTTGTTCTCTGTGTTTCATGTGCCAAGGTATTGCACACAAATGTCAGTGTATGACATGACAGCTCTGCACAGCACAGCACCAGAACACCCTCTCCACATGTGGCACCTTACTGCAGAAAGGATGAGAGATCCATTTGTTTCAAAATCTGTGATAGCAGAAAATTGAAAGTGCTAAAACTCTGGCAAATAAACTGCCAAATCAAAACTGGATTGAAAGGAATGAGAAACTTTAGAACAATGAAAATGTGTCTTGGTTGTCAAAAAGCAGTGTTTTTGTTTCTGTTTTTTCTCAGGTTGTTGTGCATTATGCAAGCTGCTTTGGTGTTGTGCAAACAATTTAAAATCAGAACTGATACCTGTTCACAGTACGCAAAAAAAGCAGTATTAGCCCATTCAGTCCATCATTTTTGACCACTTTTTACACTTACATGCAGCACATTTCGTGTTGACATCGTAGCAGGATTTCTGAGAACTGCCTGCTGTAGAGTGGTGTTTCTTTCCAGTGTGTCTCTTTTTTGCATATATACGGTATATGATTGCTCGTTGTGATCACTTCAGCTTCCTCTGCTGGCACATGTGCGATCGAGGAAGTTTTCCTAAACAGAATGAGGTTTAAAAACATTTAGAAGTAAACTTTCCATTCAGTCTGGGCGCTGACATCTTCACACGCTGTCAGAAGTGCCGTAAATGATACCAAACATGGCGCAAAATGTATGCAAATAAGCAAAATGGTAATGAATCATCAATCACACATGGTCTTTCCTTAGCCCTACCATAAGTAAATAATATCTAGCAGCAAATCAAGATGATTTGTTTTGAAATAATTTGCATATCAACGTAATTGCTGCCTAATGCTCATTTCTTCTAATCCACTGCATTCTTTGGACGGTGGCTAGTTCTGCATTGTAACTCAAAAGCAGTTAAATTAGGACATGTTTAGTTGTTGATTGACAAATAAAGATGCTTCGCTTTTATGCTTTGCTTCTCCTTGAAGTATCAAAAGAATTATAAAAAAAAAGTTACTGTTCTATTGTGACAAAGCATGCTGTGTTACTGTCACTTACAGGAGCACAGCAGGACCCACCTGATGGTTCAACATGCTTCTTATCTTCTGTGTAACACAAACTGATATTTTTGTAACAGATTAGAGCAGCAGTTGAGCTATTTCTCCTATTATGTCATGTAAAGGATACACAATTGAAACTGATTTTCTGGTTTCTTTTAGAAATACAAGCCTGGCAGATGTGATGATATATTGAAATGGAAACCTCCTAGCCTCAACTCTGTGGATTTCCGGCTTAAAATAACAAAAGTAGGAGGCGAGGGGTAAGTACTGAGCTAAAGAGTGTTAATATCAGCTAACTTATCTTAAGTTTTCCTGTTAATGCAAATCTTTATTTCAGATACATTTAATAAGAGGAACAAATACAACAGATTTAATATAATTTAAAAAATTAATCCGTATTTAAACGGAACTAAACACATATGGTTTAATAGTCCCAAATTAGTTGTATGCAATGATTAAAAAAAAACTACAGCTGGCATATAAGAAATCATTAAAATATTGTTACAGACTTCTGAGAGTCTTGCTTATGGCTTTGCTTTTGTGTTGTGGCACTGTATCATCATTCTTGCTTATATGACGTGGCATCTTATTAGTGATTAACTGTCCTATTTAGCCCATTATAATGACATCCCTCACTTCAGCAGCTGTTCATTATATACTGTTCAGCCTGTGGCACTGATGGCAAGCCCAAAGGCTTCTGAATGAGACACAACACCTTTTTGCCTCTTCGACCTTCCTTATTAGTACCGAAGTGCCTCATCCAGTTTAATCTAACTAATTAGAAGGTAATGGATGTGCTTGGCTGCAAGTGACACAGAGGGAACTACTACAAAGCATGTTTCAATACATTGTCCACATACAGTGATTATAAGTGCATTACTCCTTATGGAGTATGCCTGTGTAGTGCACCTACTGCTGTGACATACAGTACAAACTATTATTATTATTATTATTATACTACTAAGTGTTTAAATATATATATGGGGCAGCTGGCTCTGTGAGCTTATATATATATATATATATATATATATATATATATATATATATATATATATATATATATATATATATATATATATATTTATATTAGAGACCTATGGACTGTCATCCACCATTGCAGGGCTCTACCATATATTTAGAAAATGGATCAGAGACTTCCTTTAATCTTATTGGTCTATATGAGGTCTCTAATGTCTTGTAAACACACTCCAATGTTATCATTCAAACTATGTGTAATCTCGGTTCAAAATCAATCCGCCAGAAAATACGTAAATACAGTAACCGCAACAGCAATAGCAACTAGTCTACGGTTTGGATAACAAAGTGTAGAAATTAAACAACTGGATGTAGACCGATTTTTACTTTCAGCAACTTCATTACAGCATATCATAATAATAACAGGCACTGTGCTCTCTCCTCTAATAAAGGCACGAGACTTTGAATACACTTACTGAACACAAGCCCTAAACAAACAACCCGACCAGCATTAACACATGTTGTCTACTAGATACTTTTAATTACTGGAAAAAAAAAACAACAATATTTTTCACTTTTGCTAATATCAGGACAATATCAAATGCTGAATCTTACACAAACATGCACTCAAGCTGAAGTCTACCAGATCACGTATGGAATTCTGAGAGAACCTCATTACTCATCCAATATTGAGGAAAATGTTTGTATTTATTAGCAACCAAAACTAGTGCTGCAGCCATTTTCTAATAGCAATAGAAGCCTCATAAGGGGGCTTTACCATCCGGTAAAGTCCTCTTTGGGTTCTGTTGCTAAGAAGAGATACAATGTCTAGCTTTTCAAAAAGAAAAATGTTTGTGAGTCAGCACATGGTAGTGCCCTACAACCTGGGTTATAGTGCTTAAATGTTCTTTGCTGGAATCCTTCACAAACAAGCGCATTTTAGGAAATGTTTATTTTCTCTCACTGACTTGCAGCATTTCAAACAATTAATTAATTAATGAATTAATTAATATATGTTTTATTCCTGTTGGAGTACAGAATCATTTTCAAACAGTTTGTTTTATTGAAATCTTGGGTATGATCGCCACTGTGTATCTTTTTAAACCAGAGTAATACAGACTATATGTTGCTGTTGATTTTCTTATGAGATGCAAACCGATAACAAAGATAACTGGCACATTAGTCTGGAACAGTCAGTTTTAACAAAGTAAGGAAAGATGAATATGGGCATTGCCATAGACCTGCTCCTATGAATATGGGCATTGCCATAGACCTGCTCCTATGAATATGGGCATTGCCATAGACCTGCTCCTATGAATATGGGCATTGCCATAGACCTGCTCCTATGAATATGGGCATTGCCATAGACCTGCTCCTATGAATATGGGCATTGCCATAGACCTGCTCCTATGAATATGGGCATTGCCATAGACCTGCTCCTATGAATATGGGCATTGCCATAGACCTGCTCTTATGAATATGGGCATTGCCATAGACCTGCTGCTATGAATATGGGCATTGCCATAGACCTGCTGCTATGAATATGGGCATTGCCATAGACCTGCTCCTATGAATATGGGCATTGCCATAGACCTGCTTCTATGAATATGGGCATTGCCATAGACCTGCTCCTATTTGTTCCTTTGTGTAAAATCACCACAGTTTTTCCTTTTTTTTTTTGATCGTTTTATAGATTAGTTAGAACATGTGCATAAGGTTTAATGTTCCCTGTAGTTAGGTCCCTGTGAAGTCCCTCCAGTGGACTGGCAGCCAGCTTTAATTATATTTTATTTAGTAATTTATTAAACTACTATTATTAACAAACGCTTTTGAACTGTAATCCATACCAGTACCTAACTTTAAACCAAATCCTAAATTATCTTTTGGGTATTATGTAAATGTGTAGTAGAGAAGCTGCTGGAAATCAAACCCACATTTTTTCTTAAATTAAATAGGTGTTATTATTCACGTTATTCAATACAGCTAAGCTACAACATAAATAGCTGTCCCTTTGGACTATTTTAATAATTGTCATTCTTTAATTATATTTCACCTAGCTTATAATTGATCATTTTTTATTGTTTCAGATTTAACAAGGCCTACTTTATTCCTACCCTCCCAAGCAATTCTAATATTTTATGTTTTTAATGGTCTACTAAACAGTACTTCTACCCTCATGTATTTCATATCTGAAATGAAGGCTATAATGAAATTACAAGCAGCAGATAAAATATTGAGAGATATTACTTTTAGCCTCATGTATTTTATATCTGAAATGAAGGCTATAATGGTTTTCCTCAAGGGTTTGCCTGTATTTAGCTCCATCCATTTTGCCCTCTATCCTGACAAGCTTCCCAGTCCCTGCCAATGAAAAGCATCCCCATAGCATGATGCTGCCACCACCATGCTTCACAGTAGGGATGGTGTTACCTGGGTGATGTGCTGTGTTGGCTTTGCGCCAGACATAACGCTTTGCATTTAGGCCAAACAGTTCAATTTTTGTTTCATCGGACCACAGAATCTTTTGCCACATCTTTTCGGAGTCTCCCACATGTCTTTTTGCAAATTCCAAGCGGAATTTTACATGGGCTTTTTTCAGAAATGGCTTCCTTCTTGCCACTCTTCCATACAGGCCAGATTTGTGGAGTACCTCGGCTATTGACACATGGACAGTTTCTCCCATCTCAGCCATGGAACGCTGTAGGTCTTTCAGGCTTCTCTGACCTGAAGCCTGTCGCTTCGAACTGAACTCCTGACCGACGTTTAGCCAGGCTATTTATAGTTGAAAAACTGCTAATTAAAATGATCCACAAGTGGGAATGTCTTATTTTTTTTTTACAAAAAAAAAATATATATATATATAGCGTTTATTACATGTTGCTTTATGCATGGTTAATTCACGGAAAGTTCCTTTTTTGCTTCAATATGTGTACAGCGATGGAGTTATTTTATTTTGTATTCAGATGTGTAGTCAGATGTGTGTTGTGTCCCGCGGCGCCCCCCACCCCCTCTCCTGCTTATAGCGCTCTCCGGTTACAACGCTCACACTGTGTGTCCCCCAAGACCCGTGTTATAGTGAGGGAGCACTGTATATTAATCTCACATATCACACAGAGCTCTTTCATTTGTCATTTTTTGAAACTGTCGTGCAAATTCTGGTGAGGCTGTAAATAAGTGAAAGGTGTTTTTGTCATTTGTAGCAAATACAAACATCTGATTTTTGTATCCAAATACAAGTCAAAAAATATTTGTTAAACTATTCTGATATTTGTCCCAGCACTAATTACAATTCATACAGACTGTTGTGTTGCTTATCTGTTAAGCTTTGACCTTGTGTGGAAGGCTGCAAGTAACAAACACAACATCTTGTAAAAGTGTTGTTATTATTGAAACAGGTTGGCCCCCTCATTCTAAAGTCCATTAATCATTTAATAGATGTTGGATCTTTCCACAGAGACCAGAAAACTGCATTGATCTCTCTTCTTTTGAAAAAGGGGAAAGATTCTTTCGAATGCTCTAGCTATCGCCCCCTGTCCCTCTTGAATGCAGATATAAAGGTGTACGCTAAGTGTTTATTTGTGGGCTGTCTTACGTCACTTTGGCTTTGGTGCTCCCTTCATCAATATGATTCACAGGTTGTATAGCGCTCCAGCTGCAAGTGTACTAATTGGAGCTGCGATGTCTGCTCAGTTTCCGCTGACAAGAGGAAGCAGACAGGGCTGTCCTCTTAGTCCTCTTCTATTTGCCATCACTCCTATTGATATTCAGGGCACTAAGCATCATATATCTCTCTATGAAGATGATGTGCTGTTATATTTGGCAGATGTATTTTAATTCCCTCCCTAATACATTACAATTGTTTTAATTTTATTTGGTTCTTTTTCCAGTTACAAAATTAATTGGTCCAAATCTGTTCTGCTCCCATTAAATTTAACAGCTACAGATCCATTACTTATAACTCTGGCACCCACACTTACATGTGCAGATAGTTTTGCATATTTGGGCATTACAATTTACAATACTTTGTCATTAATCATGTTATCTAAAATACAGTCAGACTTGAATAGATGGTTACCACTTCAGATTACTCTTCATGGCAGAATATCTGTAATTAAAATGATTGTGCTGCCGCGTATTATTTTTTTATTCTCTATGCTGCCTCTGTCACTTACCCCCAAATTTATTGCAGAGGTTCATTCGTTGTGCTCCAAATTTATCTGGAACAATAATTAAATCCAGAATCCGCTTAACCACTTTGCAGCACCCCAAATCCGCTGGTGGTCTCTCCTTACCGAATTTTCAATTTTATTATTGGGCTTTCCAGCTCAGGGCTATGAAGATGTGTTTACATCCAGAAACTCCAGCTTCTTGGCGTCCCATTGAAGATAATTTAGTTAAGCCGCATCGTTTGCAGGATCTCCCTTTTTTCTGGCTTAAAACACACATTTCTTTCGATTCGCATGGGTACCATCATTACCAATACTTTACAAATTTGGAATAAGGTTAATTTATTTTTTCATACGCCTGCTGGACTGCATACACTGTCTCCTATTTGGCGTAATGTTCACCTATTAACAGGCTCACACCCCTTTGTTTACTCTTCCTTGTCTACACGCAATGTGCATATATTGGGTGATATCTTTAATGACACTGGCCTCTGCTCTTTTCAGGATTTACAAGAAGAATACTCTCTTCCAGGCTTCTCTTTCTTTTTATATCTCAGGCTTCGTTCATCTCTCCGTGCTTATGGGGTTCCCTGGGATGCTCCTTTGCGTCCTCATCCTTTGGTAGATATTTTCTGCAGCTCTCCTAGCTCAGGACTTGTATCATGTATGTATAATAAATGTGTAGCTTACAATGTCAAGACCCTTCCAATTATGATCATTTGGGATAGAGAGTTAAGCAAGGTTGCTTTCACCCCTGGCTGGGAAACTGTCTGGGAAAATATTTTTATATCATCCAAAAATCTGGCCCAGCAGCTTATTCATTTTAAATTGGCTCATAGGTTCTATGCTACTCCACTTAGGAGGTTTCAGGTGAAAATTGCTGCAGATCGGAGGAGGATCATAGGAGGCTGTGTGGTCCAGTGGTTAAAGAAACGGGCTTGTAACCAGGAGGTCCCCGGTTCAAATCCCACCTCAGCCACTGACTCATTGTGTGACCCTGAGCAAGTCACTTCACCTCCTTGTGCTCCGTCTTTCGGGTGAGACGTAGTTGTAAGTGACTCTGCAGCTGATGCATAGTTTACACACCCTAGTCTCTGTAAGTCGCCTTGGATAAAGGCGTCTGCTAAATAAACTAATAATAATAATAATAATCCTGTGTGCCAGGCTTGTGCCTCAGGAGTGACGGGCACTTATTTACATATGTTCTGGGAGTGCCCAAAAATTGTTACCTTTTGGCAGTTTGTTGTGACTACTATGGGCTCTCTATTGGGTGTGGCGGTGCCCCTCTCTCCAGAGGTACTCCTACTGGCTGATGATTCCCGGTTGATGATGACATCACACTCCAGGAAGCTTTTCCTGGCAGGGATGACGGCAGCCAAGAAAACTATTCTGAAGGGATGGATGGAGCAGTCTATTTCTTTCTCGTCTGTCTGGCTAGATTACTTTTGCGATATTATTATTTTAGAAAGATCCACGACTCGATTGCACTCAGCATCCGCTGGCACGATGGCAGCATGGGACTTCTCTGTGGACCAGGATGCACAGCTATTTTAGTTTTGTATTAGCTTTTTACTCTTGTTTTTCTGTGAGTTTTTCTCTATTTATATTATTATTGACTATTTGTATTTTTATTATTTTCTTTTTGTGTTTGTTTCACTTGGTTCAATTGTATTGATTTCCTTTCTTGTCCCCTTCCCTTGGGGTGGGGTTAAAATTTAAAATCCCCAAAAAAAAAATCTTGTAAAAGTGTTTCTCTGAAGTGTTGGCTTTAATTTGTCCAGTTTACCATGCGCAGTATTTGAAGCATTCAGGTGAAGTAGCGTATACGTGCACTCCAAGAATCTGAGCTATTAATGTATTTGATATTTCAAGTCCTCAGGTTCTGTGAATCACAATGTACCCTTGCAGGTGCAGTCAAAGCTGGTATCCTCCAGGTGGCTGATAGTGAAAATGAACTCTCTTCGAACCAGATGAATGGTTTAACAGGATCTTTGCTCAAATTGAATATGGGTGTTTCTACTCAGTTACTTTTTACATCTGATACAAGACGCATATGTGCACAACTCACTCCAGCAGAGTTGCATCATTTTGTTTTTCATAACATCTTAAGGCTAGTTTAGCATTTACCAGTACTGGTTGACAATGTCAACGAAAAAAAAAAAATGAAATTACCGGTAGCTGAAATACAATCACGCATAGTAACCTGCCTCTGTCAGCTGTAGACAGCATCCTTTTTATATGCAGATTTTTTATTTTTTTAAATTCAAACATATTCATTGAAATATCTGACATGTCCTACCGACCACAGACTTTTGTTATTAATGAAAAGCAATTTTCAAACAGATCATTTAAAATGATCTTCTACCCTCATGTGAATTCTGCAGGCCTTGTGAGCCAAGAATATTGCATTTTATTATGAGCTGCATATTGTGATGAATATGATTTAGTGCGATTCTATGAGTACCCGCATTCACCTCCTTCCATTTAGGTACCACAGCGATGAGTCTTTTATTCAGCATGCATCAGTGTTACTTCATTTACATGCTTTTTATTCTTCATAATACATATATTATATATTACATAATAGTTGTATTAATAAAAGTGCAGCAGGTTGTCAGAAGAGTTTCTTTTTTGTTTATTGCTGATTCTCAAAACCTGTAGTGTTACTCGCTGGCTAGCATCTGAGTGATTTGATATAACATATTCATGATATTCATGGGCGGGGGGGATCTTCTGTGGATCTGATGGGGTTTTTTTTCTCCATATTAATCTCTCCAGGCCCACAGTCCTTTGGAGGATAGCTCTGACTAGAAATAATCAATCTCTCTTTTCTCTTTCAAATGTCACAGTCTAATTCAATGATATTAAATATATAAAAACATAATTACAAAAGCTAAGGCGCCAAAATGCTGTATTGTGTTCATAAGGATGCAACTTGCTTATTGTTTCATATTTTCTCATCTGACAAGTGATTTAATTAGTGGAAAGAGGAAAGGTTTGTTTCCTTAATGCTTATATTAATTTACTGATTACATTTTTTGAGGAGTGGTCAGAATAACTTAAAGCACTCGCCTTACTTCATTGAAACCTCAAGAAACAGGCTAAGTGTGCAACAGCTTGCAGTGTTCATTGCACTCGGAAAGAAATAATAATTTGATTATAATTTATTATATTATTACATGATGTCATATGCTAATCCAATCATTCGATTTCACTCCAGTCCTTCATTTCCCTGATCCTGAGAATTTGAACCCCTGTGAGTCAGGCACGGTATGAAATGCAGGTGCTCAGAGAAAGATTTCATGGCAAGTAGAAAATCAATGCAAACTGTTGCACCATGAACAGGTTTCATGATTGTCCCTGAGTCACTGTAATTGGGACATGCCTCAAAGATCAAACCTGATCATTGGAACCATATTAATACTCCCTCTCCCTTTTTTGCTGCATTCAAATGATCTTAATTCAATTGCCTTTCAGTGTTAAATAAAGTTCTATATACAGTATAATTATCCATTCCTTTGTACTATAAACAGAAGTGCATTAAAACGCATTTGAATCAGTGTTGTCATCAGTCAATTGTTAAATTGCTGTATTAGAATGACGGTATCATTATACTACTGTAGGTAGCTGCCCTTCTTCTCCCCTTAGGATTGAAGCTTTGCATTGGAAATGTTGTTCCACGACACTGTTGTGATTGTTGTTAAGCTGATTTATCAAGGCTGTTGGAACTTGTGGAGGAAGGGTCTACAGAGTGTACCATGAGAATACACAGTGCACACATCTCATTAGGTTTTCTATCCTGTCTTGCCAATTGCAGTTCTATGTTTGGGCTATAAAGTATCTAGTAGTATGCTTCAGTAGAAATATAACACCTCTCAATTGACACAATCTATAGGCATTGTATTTAATACTGACAAGGTTAAAGAGCATGTAATGATACTGGCATTTTTGTTATTACTGTTTGTGTTTCAGACATTTGTTTTCTCATCTTGTCAAACTCCAGTCTTGTTTAGTATGTCTGTGGAGCCTGGGGCACATTATCCAGTCCAGTGAGCACCGTTAGGAATTGATCTGTCCAGAGGCAGAGAGCACTGACTGTGCTAACAGAGGGATGTTTTCTCTCCAGTTTCAGGAGCTGTAGCGCTCTTCACTTCATCACAGTCACTACATCCAGGCACTCATTATTGGAGGTGATGCCTGTAAAGCACGCTGTCAGAGAAGCACATATTGGCAGTGACGCTTTCCTGGTCTCAAGTGTGGATCCAAACTTTCTAATACTTTGCATGCATAGGACCTGCCTGAAGTTATATTCCATGTTTTTATTCAAATCGTACGTCTGACATGTTCAATCCTTGATGATTATGCATCCATTTTCGGAAAACACTGTTCCTAGTTCTAATAAACAAGGGAACTGGGACAGACAATTAGAGTATTTCTATGCTGTTCCAACACTAAAAAGATGTTTTACTGGGCTCCCGAGTGGCGCATCTGGTAAAGGATGCGCCCTATATCCTGGAGGTCGCCAGTTCAAGTCCAGGCTATTCCACTGCCGACCGTGGATGAGAGCTCCCAAGGGGCGGCGCACAATTGGCCGAGCGTTGCACGGGTGGCGAGGGCTTAGGTCGGCCAGGGTGTCCTCGGTTCACCGTGCCCCAGCAACACCTGTAGACTGGCCGGGCGCGTGCAGGCTTGCCTGTAAGCTGCCCAGAGCTGCGTTGTCCTCCGACGCTGTAGCTCTGATGTGGCTGCATGGCGGGGCTGCACAGTAAAAAGTGGTCGGCTGATGGCACACGTTTTGGAGGACAGCTTGTGTTCGTCTTCGCCGCTCCCGAGTCAGTGCGGGGGTGGTAGCGGTGAGCTGAGCCTAAAATAATACAATTGGCTGTTTCAAATTGGGAGGAAAATGTGGTAAAAATCAATTGGCGACTACTAAATAAATTTTACTTTAAATTGCGCATTCGTAGATCATAAGAATACAATACAATAATTGGAAACTCCTGCTACTGTATGTCTGCTGCCAGTGTGGGGGGCAGGGTTGTGATAAGGATCCTCATGGGCAGTAATGAGTATTGCTTTTCTTATCCAAATGATTCCATAGAGAATCCACTGTCTAGTAATGTTCTGCCGCTGGTTCTTTAGATTAAGGTCTTTTCAGCTGTAATGTATATCCTGAAGGATTCAAGGTCATGCATCAGCTGGAACAGGAGTGCACTTAGTGTTTGTTTGGGAGTTTGTTTCTGTGAAATCTTGTTTCTCTTATAACTTGTGAACAGCATGTTGCATTGATTGGAAATCAATCCGCATCCGCCTTTGTAACGATGTGGGGGACAAAACACACACAATGGCAGATTGTTCTAACAAAGCTATTAATAAATCTGAGAGGAATGGTTTGTGAGAGCACATTGCCATGATTTGCCATGTGAGTTTTAATAGACGCAGTGCAGTATCTGAAAGAAAAGAAACATGGGCACTGGAAAATTGCTGTCATATGTCATTTAACAGGCTTAGCTTTTACTCCATAGCGATGGTACTGCAATTTGTATGCACATTTTTAACTGGTAGGCTTATAAAGATAAGCTTGAAAAAAAAAAAATGTTTTTCTGAATTTACATAAATTAGTTTCACAAAACTGCCATGCCCGCATAAGACTACAAATATAGTGAAATGAGAAATGTTCATTTCCATAGGCTTGATCAATTTCAAATATCCAGAACAAACTGATTGGCACATTAAATTTACTCATCGTTATGGTAAGAAATTAAAATATTTATAAATGGGTAAATTGAGTCAGAATGTGGGTTACATTTAGCACATTGTATTCACTTTCAGTATTAACTCTCAGCACCTCCGCATTCTCACAGCCTCTCACAAGCAGCTTGGGTCTCCCATCTGTATCAAAGCAGAAGCACATGTCAGGGTGCTCTCGCCCACTCTGTCCGTCACACATCTGTCATTGTAACAGCACACACCAATAAAAAAAACGCTCAAGCATTTTGGAAATTAACCGAAAACACTAATTTCATACAGTAAAAAAAACGATTTACATAAAACTAAAAAAAAGCTAAAAATAAGCACTGAAAAATACAATTAATAAAACCTGAAAAACAGAAGCCCTATCTATAACAAGCCTTAGTGCACCTGGTTGCTTGTGTCTGCAGAAGAAAACTCAGACTTGGAATTAAAAACAATCAAGTAAAACCAGAATAGATCAACTTCTGTTAAAAGCTGTTAACAGTGCAAAGTGTAGGGGCCTTCCATAGTATAGCTGATTCAGGGTAGCACTGTCGAAACAAACAAAAACAAAAAACATTTTAAAAGACAGAAAACGTAGGTCTTGATGTATAGAGAAAGTTTTTGTAATACCTCATTACATTTTCATTAACATGTGAATGACATTTTTCAGAACTATTTTGGTGATATACTTAATGGCAAAGGGATTTTTAAGTAGTTTAAATACTTGTATCAAAGGGTTTTCTGCTGTGGATGAAACATTGATTCATGAAACATTCAAAGTAATATTGATCATTATTGACTCAAATCAATATTGAGTTCTTGAGTTCAATCAACTGATTTAATGAGGATCGGCAGCTTCAGGAAATGGATCAGTAATCAGTTTATTAACTAGGATCTGAATTAACTCAAACTAGTATTCAGTGATTTAACTTAGTGTCTTTTGAGCATAGAGTCCAGTAAATTTGCATAATTATAAGATTATTGCAACTCTATCTTACCGCAGTTCTGCAGTTCCAGCTTGCTTGTAGCAAAGAAGTCCTCCGGTTGTCACAGCCTGGAAGTACCCCCAGGGTTATGTGTTCCCCCTGGTTGAAAACCTCTGCTCTAAATGATCAATTCCAATCCCTCCGAAGGAATTCGAATCAGAATTGGAATCTGGAATTGATTTTAAATAGGAAAAACAGGACTGTACCCCAACCCTGGCTCCACACTTATTATGCATGATGCACTTGCCTGCCTACACAATCTACAAGTGAAGTGCAATTTCTTTTCAATTTAGAAGTGATAATTATTCCACTTTGAAATATAAGTCATAAGTGTTAGGTCGTTTGCCCTTATCCTAAGTTGTGACAGATTTTAACAGAAATTTGAGTCATTTTTGTGATGATTTCTGCCAAGGTGGAGTTTGAAACATTATTTCTGGGTGGATTTTTTTCCAGTTGGGGGGGGAGAAAAAAAATTGTTTTCCGGTCAGACTTCTGATTATTGGGTAAGAAAACATGCACCGGGAATCCCATGATTTATACCCTTCCCAGTTCTCTGCTGTGATAAAAGGGGCTTTTATTATATGACTGCTGTGCTGTGCTTTGGTGTATTGAAGGGCGTATGTACAGTAGGGTTTTTGTCGTTTGCTTAGACCATTCATTTTGGCCACTGCGTCATTTTGCAATAGCGCTTAAACCTGCAGCATCTTGTGTCTGCATCGCTCTCCCTGATGAAACAGCCTTGCCAGTGACGCTACCCTGTCACAGTTAGGTTTTGAGTTTCTTTGTTTGTATGTTTTTGTTTGTTACAAGCGTTTAAACTGCAGCTTCTCGTGTCTCTCTCTCCCCGATGAAACAGCCTTGCCAGTGATGCTACCCTGTCACAATGACAAATCATGGCATGCCTTGCCTTGGTTTGGAACAACCCTCTGTAAATATAAATGTTAGAAGCTGCTTGTTTGTAGACCAGCCAACATCAAACTTGTTGGGTTTTACTGAAAAACAATTGCCTCCTGTGGGAGATCATATCATTACATTACAGAGTGCAATGTTGATTTATTTCTTTTAACACATTTTTAAAAATAGATTCACAGTTTAAAAAAGAAAAAAAACTGTCCTTTTTTTGGTTTGTTTGTTTCGCTCTAAAATTTTTACGAAGGACATTTGGCTGTCGGTGTTTTGGATGCTATAATCACATTCATGAATACCGAGACATTTTCTAAACTGCTAGTGCTAGTGCTACTTTTTATGGTGTATAGTCACAAATGAGTGCTAACCAAGGCATTCAAAGAAGGGCCAGCATGTTAACTTCCTAATAAATAATAAAAGGTGTTTTAATGCTTTGGTTAACACCTGTTAATCCTTATACTATAGAGGCTGATGAGTTTATAATACTAACATCTGCATAAGACAGGTACTTGCCTGTGCAGTTCAGAGCTTGCTCTATAGTTGAATGGTAAGATCTTCCTCTTTTGAAGAGTTCACGTCCAGCTCTTGCCTTTCCAGTCAGTTCAGGAGGCTGAGATGCTGATTCATTACAATGTATTGTCACTCTGTGTGTGTGTGTGTATTTAATTCTATAGAATATAGGTGCAATCAACCCGCTAGTGAAAGCTAACCTGTGACTCTAATTCTTTCTGTTTGCAGGTTGCTGACACAGACCGTAGGACTACTCTATGTTGGCAACTATGAAAGACCTTTTGCTCAGATGAAGGTAAGCCAGTTAAATATACACCACGTATGAACAGATTCATCACTTTAATGTGTGCACTTCAGGGCTGATTAAACTAGACCTGGGTATTGATATGCCTGGGTGTGCTTTAGGTCCAATTTCAGCATCACCCTTGGAAGATAGATTAAAGGACAGCACAACTGGACTTTTTAACCATAGATACACCTGCAATTGTAGGGGGTGGTACACCTTTTTGAAAACATGCAATTTAATAGCCAGCTTATGTAGATTTATAAGATGGAGCAACATGTGCCACTGAGTAAATCAAGTGTTTACCTATGGGAGGCAGCGCTGTTACACTTCATGCAATTTAAACATCACATAATTAGTCAGACACTGTCTCCCAGGCAACTTTTACTAATTTGTTATTTTCTCCCCATATTCTACAGCACTCTTCTCCTCTGCGTCTGAAACCTGTTAATCCTGTTCCATAACCCTAACTGCCTTATCATAATTTATATTTCCAGACTGTCAATGTGCTCCCCACGGACTATTTATTCACAGTAATATCCTTCTTTTTATACTTTAGAATCAAAATCCTCCTTAATAATAATAATAATAATAATAATAATAATAATAATAATAATAATAGATCGATTTATTAATTTTTTAATCAGGGCTTCGTGAATGCATAGTAATGGTGGCTCAGGTTAGTGGAGTGCCCAAGGTTAAAATTCTCATGTGTTCTGGTGCTTTATAACCAAGACCTTTTACTTGGTATTTCAGCGCAAGTAAAAGAAAACCCCTGGGAACTGAGGATTATTTGTAAAACATTTAATCATCTAACATTCCTAAGCACTGAGCGTTTTAATGGGACCGGTAACAAACAGTGATCCAGTTAACCTCTGCACATCCCAATCTTACTGCATTTGTTCTACGTGCAAATAAAATCCTACCTCACTAACGGGAATTCAATAGAAATGAAAGAGCAAGCCCTGCTTCAACCCTACCTCGAGTTAAATATGCATTTCATTGTAGTGTTTTTATCTTACAGATGTATTTCAACATATTTTACGAGGAGAGCACAAAGAGATAAGAACATTTAATTTTGCTGTCATCCCTGTCATAATTCAGATTTCCAGACTCTCACTACATGCTATTTTATAGCAATATATTTTATGGCTCTTTTATTTTGTTAGAATTCCAAGTGCAAAATAGGTTTCCTTTGTTCGTAGCTCCAAAATAATGAGGCATACACGTAAATAATTCATACTGCATACCATTATTCCAGTGTGTTGTTAATTTACTTTGAATTAACATGGAAATTAAAATGAAGGCCAGCATATACCATGAATTTAATGAACAGCTCACTTTATATGACATTTATTAGGCTTCATGGCCCCTGTTTGCACAGGTGTTAGGAGGTTTGCATTCTGGCTTACTTCAGATCATAACCATCTTACAGGTGGAATTATTATTATTATTGGTTTCCCCTTCCATTTACAGTTTATTGAACTAACATCCCAAAACTGACCGTTGGAATAACTTTAACAAGCAATGACAGATAGAACCTCTGTATATCCCCCTCTATATACTGTAATCTTCCTGTATGCAAAAATAGTCCATGCTGAATAACAATGTTGTTGTAGCCTGCCTTTATTAATAGGTATTTATCTATTTTAATATCTTTATTAAAGTTACAAAAATCATGCATTTGCAGGATCAGTTATTTTCTTTTTTTAGGTAACTGCACTTTTGACATTTTAAATCTAAATGACTTTAGAATTCCCTTTCTTCATGTTACAAGAATGGTAGTCAATGCAGTACTGTAATAAGAAGGCTGAAATGGGTGCAGTTGTACCAGTCGTTTCGGAATGGCAAGCTCTACTGTGGCCATGTAAACACAATACTTGAAGTTTTCTTTCCTTATAAAATTCCAAAATCTATGTATTTTTTTTAGAAAGAAAAAAACAAACTAAAATTGACCATGCACCGTGCAAAAGTAATGTGAAAAAAAAAAGTTAAATTCAGAAGTGTACCTTTAAAAAGGAATGTAGATACTGAACTTGAGCTTGATAGAAAAGGCATATTACAGAGACATAAAAACAACCAATCAAGTAGACATAAAAATCAATAGATCCAATGCCTCATCTTTCTTTTGTTTTATTTTTTATGTTTTATGTTGTTTTTAATCGTGTCAGGTAGCAGTGTTTTTTAGAGAAGACCTCTTAGTATTCAGCACAGATGGGTTGTATTGTACTGAAGGCCCTGATTTAAAATCATGTCACTGAAAATGACCTGCACTAAAATAAAATAAGGGTGCTTCAGAGAACGCATTTTTTGAAATTCTGAAATCATTTTATCATATACTTTTTAACATTTTTGCAGCATTTCTTTTGAATGTTCTTGTCTTTCATGTTGTGTTTTTTTTACACTATAATACGTAATTACTTGACACCAGCCACAGAAGAGTTTATCTGTGTGAACATCTTTGAATGAATAGAAGCAGGCTTTCATCTTTTAGACAGAAGCCTGCCAGAATAATTTTGCACAGTTCAGTTTGAAGACCCTTTTACTGGTGCTGGAGAAGTGACAACATTCTGCAGTGCTTAGCTTCAAAGAACAGAATGGAAAACATGCTACTGTGTATGCAGTGCTTAGCTTCAGAAAAGAGATTGGAAAACATACTGCTGTGTATGCAGTGCTTAGCTTCAAAGAAGAGATTGGAAAACATACTGCAGTGTATGCAGTGCTGAGCTTCAAAGAAGAGATTGGAAAACATACTGCAGTGTATGCAGTGCTGAGCTTCAAAGAAGAGATTGGAAAACATACTGCAGTGTATGCAGTGCTGAGCTTCAAAGAAGAGATTGGAAAACATACTGCAGTGTATGCAGTGCTGAGCTTCAAAGAAGAGATTGGAAAACATACTGCAGTGTATGCAGTGCTGAGCTTCAAAGAAGAGATTGGAAAACATACTGCAGTGTATGCAGTGCTGAGCTTCAAAGAAGAGATTGGAAAACATACTGCAGTGTATGCAGTGCTGAGCTTCAAAGAAGAGATTGGAAAACATACTGCAGTGTATGCAGTGCTGAGCTTCAAAGAAGAGATTGGAAAACATACTGCAGTGTATGCAGTGCTGAGCTTCAAAGAAGAGATTGGAAAACATACTGCAGTGTATGCAGTGCTGAGCTTCAAAGAAGAGATTGGAAAACATACTGCAGTGTATGCAGTGCTGAGCTTCAAAGAAGAGATTGGAAAACATACTGCAGTGTATGCAGTGCTGAGCTTCAAAGAAGAGATTGGGAAAACATACTGCAGTGTATGCAGTGCTGAGCTTCAAAGAAGAGATTGGAAAACATACTGCAGTGTATGCAGTGCTGAGCTTCAAAGAAGAGATTGGGAAAACATACTGCAGTGTATGCAGTGCTGAGCTTCAAAGAAGAGATTGGGAAAACATACTGCAGTGTATGCAGTGCTGAGCTTCAAAGAAGAGATTGGAAAACATACTGCAGTGTATGCAGTGCTGAGCTTCAAAGAAGAGATTGGGAAAACATACTGCAGTGTATGCAGTGCTGAGCTTCAAAGAAGAGATTGGAAAACATACTGCAGTGTATGCAGTGCTGAGCTTCAAAGAAGAGATTGGGAAAACATACTGCAGTGTATGCAGTGCTGAGCTTCAAAGAAGAGATTGGGAAAACATACTGCAGTGTATGCAGTGCTGAGCTTCAAAGAAGAGATTGGGAAAACATACTGCAGTGTATGCAGTGCTGAGCTCTGCAGCCACCAATCTGCCAAACTGGTCATTAATCCCCAGGAAATAATGATAATTCTAACAAATGCTAAACTTTTAAATGTTGGTAGAAAATTGTTTATTAGTACTGAACTATTATATAGTAATACTGAATATTATGGATTTTAGGTTTAATTAAGAGTTTAATTAAGATTTTACTACAAAAGCAGGCATTTGAGAACATTGATATAGTCGGTATTGACTAGGTGAACTAATATAGGTCAACTAACAGTAGAAAGTGTAACCATGACAGTTCCGTACTATTTCCCATCTCATTTCCATGGTGGTGTTTATAAGAACTCCCAGCTAGCCAGCCAGCCCCAATGGGTTGTAATAAAATGGCTCATACTCTACCAGATAGTCTTTACAGGCATAGAAGAGGAAGCCTGATTTCATATCTAGTTATTAAAGAATAAATGCGCTTTTTAAAGAGAAATTAAGAATTCATGAAGTATTTGGATATCGATCTTTCTTTTTTGTAAGGACATTAAAGTCCTTACATTAATAATGCACCTTTTTAATGGCTTCATCTCTGAACAGCAGTGAAAGGATTTTTAACATTCAGGGTAAGCCTTTTTCTCTAGCAATAAATGAATGCATTGAAATACATGGGTGTAATTGAAGCCTGGGAAAGGGAGGATTTTCATTTCAGCAGATTGACCAGAAATTGCAGGTGCAACTCTTAATAATGAACTGTGAGCTACCATTCTTAAAGTTCTTCACTTCTAAAAGTTCTTTCTTTTCTACAAGCAAGGGTAGCGTCAAGCACGGGTACAGTACCTGTGTACACTTGGTATTGGGATTTTAAGTAGTTTGTTCAGTCAATCAGTGACTCAAGGGTAACAAACAGACAGAATACCTGATATTTGTAGACGCAATACTATATGTCCATCTGGTGCGGCCACGTACAGCCAGTCACATTCATGCTAATACACGTGGAAGCAACAGAGGTAGACAGGTTAGAAAGAAAGCGGCTTCTGGACAATTCTAATTTAGAAGGTTTGCCCTTCTAAATTAAACCCAGCAGCACAGGGTAAGAGAAAAGCCAATTGGAACTCCATGTCTTTATCGTAGTTAGAACAGAAAAGGGTTATCAATATCAATTGCCTTCTCATAGCAGTACCGCTATTTTTGTATTATTTTTGTTAATTTACTGATTTTTATTTTTATTTTTTTGCGCATCTATGCTTGATTTAATATTGTTTGTGATCTGTCAGTCTATATCAAGATGATGAATGTGCAATCCTTGTGGGCCCCAACTATTATTATTTTATTATTTTTTATTTCTTAGCAGACACCCTTATCCAGGGAGACTAACAGTTGTTACAAGATATCACATTATTTTTACATACAATTCCCCATTTATACAGTTGGGTTTTTACTGGAGCAATCTAGGTAAAGTACCTTGCTTAAGGGTACAGCAGCAGTGTCCCCCACCTGGGATTGAACCCACGACCCTCCGGTCAAGAGTCCAGAGCCCTAACCACTACTCCACACTGCTGCCCTACCTGTCTTTACAGGCATTAGTGACTTGAGCATCAGTGCACACAAGTTGTTTTACTGATTTAAATGCCTCAATAAGTCAGCCAATCAGCAGTTATTAATGTTTGCGTACTGGAATGATGCTGTTGAGCTGAACCCTGCTGTGATGTCTTGCTGAGAATAGTTAGAGCTACTCATAACAATGAATTGGTTATTGCTCTAAAGTCATGCTGAGCTCATTTCCTTTTCTGAATGGATTTATATTTTTAGAAATGTATATGTTTTTAAGCTGCTCATGATCTTTCACGTTGCTTTTCAATCAAAACAAATTCCTTTTTACCCCTTGAGTGTCAGTATACAAGTTAGGATGCTATTACTGTATTGCAAATATTGAAATCTTAACATGTCTAAGTGAGATGTGTTTAATATTGATAGAAGAAAACCAAATACACATAATCAGCAATAAAAAATGTGATTATGGTATTTAACACATCAAAAAGTCTCAACATGCTGTGTCATGTAGGCAAATGACTACATCTTGTATTGATCTTGTCAACAACGATGCAAAAGGGGACCTTGGTTTATGTCTGCAAAGCAGTCCGCTTGACACGTTGTGAAGCACTTTTCAGAGAACAGTCATTCACATTGCAGGTGTAGGGAATTGTGGTAACTTGATCATTTATTATAATGAATCAGACAGTTCACCTAGCTTGCAGTCATAGTAATAGTAATTAGCCATTTTACTTTTCAATTGGGATTGCCCTTTCAGACCATTTCACCCGAGCAATTCATTTATGTGCAGTCTTAGTTAACCCTATATAGTACCCTTCATTTTCCTGTGCACATGCGCAGCCTTAGTCCCTACAGATTCTATATTCTAAACATCCGTTTCAAATTATGCTGAATCAGCACTTTCACAAATAGCATTGACCTTTTACAATGGGAGAGACTTGTATCCCCTTTCTCCACTCTTAACAGTGCACTCCTTTTGGACCTTTGTTGTTTCCCGTATTCCAAACTCATTCTAATACACAATATTAAATGTTGATTTTATCTTTACACAGGTACGGTACGTAACTATTGACAAGAGTATGACCAATTTTCTTTAATTAAAAGAGCAGGACATTTCTGTGTAATAAAATAATTTGATTTTATAATATTCTCCCTTTCCTTTGAGGAAGTGTCTCGAATTCTGTTTTCAGTTTTCCCTGGAAAGCAATTGATAATAATAACTGGTCAAAGGCATGAGCATTTCTGGGAATCATGCATTCTTATTGGCTGTTTTATCATAGAAAATAAATCTGAGTTACATGTTTTACATTTTATACTTTTGCAAACCTGCACAAAATACAGACTGTAAAATCAAATTGTATGATGAGACTGTTCTTCACTTTGTTTCCTTTGGTTAGGTGTCAAAAGATCTGAAACAGTATGACAACAAAATCATTGAATGCACCTTTGTGAACAACACCTGGGTTTTCATGCGGCAGAGATTAGACAAGAGCTTCCCAAACGCCTACGAAACAGCCATGGGTAAGCATTTACAGAGCAGGAAGCCGACCTCACAGGAACAGGGCGACTGTATGCTCAGGATGAGCTTGATCATCATTTAAAATACATGGGATAGACCACTTTAGTTCGGAGGGGGGCTAATTTATAATAATGGGTGGACATGGGTAAATGCCAGTTATTAACATGTCATTTGGTTTCTCTTCCAGCTGTTTGCAACAGCATTCAGCATCCAGTCACAAAGGAAATCCTGCTGGAGTTCATCGATAGGTGTACGCTCCCAGCTCAAGGACAAACACGCAAACACCCCCTGGATCCAGACTCGGAGCTGATGCCACCCCCTCCCCCAAAGAGACCGAACCGAGCTATACCATAGCGCCGGGGCCGGGGGCAGCTCACACCCCTTCACTAACGCTGCTACTGTGCGGTGTCAGCTCACCTGCACAGAGCACCCCCACGTTTACTGACAAATAGAACATCCACCTCTGTGGAATTGATGATGCAGAAACATTTCTTCTTAGGGCTATGTGTCTCTTTAAAATGGATTTGCTCCCCTGCCCCATTCCCCCCTTGCCTGTACAGGAATCCAATACATTGAAGTCTTGGAAACCCTGTTTATTAGATAAGAGAATTACTCATTTTCTGTTTTGTGTTTAGTTTTGATCATTCCAAGTACTGTATCATGGTTTTCTTATTTTGCCTCGGAGACATTTTTACTAAACAATCCGTCGTATGCAATATATCCTCATTTTACATGCAAGTAAGAAGGTGTGGTTTGGTTTAATTATTTTAAAATAATATTTTACTGCATTCAGTGTTTGGTGTGAAACATTAAAGCAATATGTTTCAACTTGTTTTTGTATTTTACTGTGTTTTACATGAGTTTTATTTCAGTTTCAACCATTTGGATTAAAGGAAAAAAGTATATTTCAGGAACACATTCAATTACCATTGTATGCGCCTTCCTTTCTGCTAAATTGTACCTTTTGAAATTCTGTGCGGATCATTGAACTTGAATTTCTAAATGTTTTTATCCAGTGCTTCAAGGAAGACGTGAACTTTATAACACAGGCCTCTTATTACTTATAATCAGAGTGAATATGTTAAAGAATTGCACAGAGACAAACAATAATTCAAGCTCCTGATACAAATTTCTCTCGTTCTCCAAAGACATGGAAATTAACTCCAGAGCGTTCCAGCCCAGTAAGCTTCAATAGGATGTTGAGTTAAAGGTAGCTGGGAGGGCTGCTTGTGCAGTAGCTATGTTCATTTCAAATAGGTAAGATATATTAACACAACTTTATCTTCTAAAAGATCAGCTCAGATATTTCAAAGCACCTTATCTGTCTTCTGCTCACTGTTAATGTGTGCTTAGTTTACCGGGGGCAATGAAATCTGAATTGCAATCCAAAGGGATTGTATCTACTAGAGAAGTGGGTGGCTTATATTACAAGCTCTCTGCAAATGCAGTGTCAATGTTAGTATTGAAGAGTGGTTTGGGGTTCAGAGGCAGTATCACTGCTTTCGATTCTAGCTAGCCAGTCTACATCCATTACATTTCTGTGTTACATTTCTGACCCTAAGGATCTCATGAAGGATTGCTTTTTAACCCAGTCCAGCAAGTTTTCCATCTTTTTTTCTGTCTATCTTCATGTTTGTTAATATTTTTAAAACCCGCCTGAAGGTTTTTGCTGTCATCTGCCTTTTCCTTCTGCTAGCATTAATTTCACAGTGTAAATTGTATAAAACAATCCTGCAAGTCAATTTGCTGTTTGAACAAGATTTGTATAACACTGCAATTCTTTCCCTGTTTTCTTTAATCAAAACCCTTTTTTCATTTATTACCTGAGAATGCTTTGCATTCACTAATAGAAACAATATAAAATCTTTCCTGTCACCAATTGGAATTCAAAAACTCATTACCTTTTACTGGTAAAGGCATTCGGTTCTACAGGGTGATTCACAAACAACCCACCACATGAAAAACACATATCACGGAATTGAGCTTCACCTTTTGCCAGGCAAGTGATAGGCCATTGTCTGAACAGTGGGCCTCAAAGTGGTGCCCACGGCAGCTGTTTTTAAATTATGGGTCGTGAGCACATTTCTGGCGGGTCGTAGTGTGGGAAAATAAATAAAACTTTAAACATTTTTTCCGACAAAAGCGTCACAGCAGTCTGTTGACAGTGCTGCTCGCTTATGATGTGCTTGTATGTACTCGACATATATATATTTTTTTTTTCCTTAAGAGCGATATGATCAACAAATTGAATATCTGCATTTTCTCTGCGGTAGCCCAATCATCAGTTAGCTGGGTGGGACATAAACTGTGTATGTTTCAGTTGCAGGTACTGACAGTAAGTTTAACCAATAGGAGAGTCAAATATCTGCCAGGTTTTACACAGCTATCCAGTCATAAGCAAACAGAGGCCGTTCACGGTATTCTGCGTGAAAATTGAAGGCGAGTGAGTAGCCACTGGGGAAAGTAAAGATCTGACAGCTGTCCAATCATTCGTGAGCAGAGGCGGGGTGTTAATATGCCGGGTAAGCACTGAATTTCGCCGACTGTTATTGAGAAAAATAATACATTTCACTATTTAGAATTTAATTTTTTCACTATATATTTTTTTTATTTCACCAGACAAGGAAAACACCTAGTAGATTTAGTTACGAATCCACTTTCTCTGAATATTTGTACTGGAGATGAGCGGTCTTTAAAACAGTAGTGTTGACAGATTTGCCAAATTGAAACAAAGCGAGACGCTATCCTTTTTTATTTTAGTTTATTCATGGTTACCTGTGTTAACATGCTATTTAAAAATATTTGCATTGCGTATTTTATATAAATTATTTAAAGAATAAGTGCAGCATGCACAATTACTGTCTGAGACTTGGCCTTATCAGAGTGAGCAAAGAATAACTCCCACTAAAATTCTTATATATATATATATATATATATATATATATATATATATATATATATATATATATATATATATATATATAGTACTGTGCAAAAGTTTTAGGCAGGTGTGAAAAAATGCTGTAAAGTAAGAATGCTTTCAAAATAGACATGTTAATAGATTATATTTATCAATTAACTAAATGCAAAGTGAGTGAACAGAAGAAAATCTAAATCAAATCCATATTTGGTGTGACCACCCTTTGCCTTCAAAACAGCATCAAGCATCAATTCTTCTAGGTACACTTGCACACAGTTTTTGAAGGAACTCGGCAGGTAGGTTGGCCCAAACATCTTGGAGAACTAACCACAGTTTTCTGTGGAATTAGGCAGCCTCAGTTGCTTCTCTCTCTTCATGTAATCCCAGACAGACTTCGATGTTGAGATCAGGGCTCTGTGGGGCCATACCATCACTTCCAGGACTCCTTGTTCTTCTTTACACTGAAGATAGTTCTTAATGACTTTCGCTGTATGTTTGGGGTCGTTGTCATGCTGCAGAATAAATTTGGGGCCAATCAGATGCCTCCCTGATGGTATTGCATGATGGATAAGTATCTGCCTGTACTTCTCAGCATTGAGGAGACCATTAATTCTGACCAAATCCCCAACTCCATTTGCAGCCCCAAACTTGCAAGGAACCTCCACCATGCTTCACTGTTGCCTGCAGACACTCATTCGTGTACCGCTCTCCAGCCCTTCGGCGAACAAACTGCCTTCTGCTACAGCCAAATATTTCAAATTTTGACTCATCAGTCCAGAGCACCTGCTGCCATTTTTCTGCACCCCAGTTCCTGTGTTTTCGTGCATAGTTGAGTCGCTTGGCCTTGTTTCCACATCGGAGGTATGGCTTTTTGGCCGCAAGTCTTCCATGAAGGCCACTTCTGACCAGACTTCTCTGGACAGTAGATGGGTGTACCAGGGTCCCACTGTTTTCTGCCAGTTCTGAGCTGATGGCACTGCTGGATATCTTCCGATTGCGAAGGGAAGTAAGCATGATGTGTCTTTCATCTGCTGCAGTAAGTTTCCTTGGCCGACCACTGCGCCTCACGGTCCTCAACATTGCCCGTTTCTTTGTGCTTCTTCAAAGAGCTTGGACAGCACATCTGGAAACCCCTGTCTGCCTTGAAATTTCTGCCTGGGAGAGACCTTGCTGATGCAGTATAACTACCTTGTGTCTTGTTGCTGTGCTCAGTCTTGCCATGGTGTATGACTTTTGACAGTAAACTGTCTTCAGCAACCTCACCTTGTTAGCTGAGTTTGGCTGTTCCTCACCCAGTTTTATTCCTCCTACACAGCTGTTTCTGTTTCAGTTAATGATTGTGTTTCAACCTACATATTGAATTGATGATCATTAGCACCTGTCTGGTATAATTGTTTAATCATACACCTGACTACATGCCTACAAAATCCCTGACTTTGTGCAAGTGTACCTAGAAGAATTGATGCTGTTTTGAAGGCAAAGGGTTGTCACACCAAATATGGATTTGATTTAGATTTTTCATCTGTTCACTCACTTTGCATTTAGTTAATTGATAAATATAATCTATTAACATGTCTATTTTTGAAAGCATTCTTTACAGCATTTTTTCACACCTGCCTAAAACTTTTGCACAGTACTGTATATATATATATATATATATATATATATATATATATATATATATATATATATATATATATATATATATCAATCAAGGGAAGGCAGTGTTTAAGATCAGAACCTATGCAGTAGTCAGCGTGCCCGCAAACCGCCAAGTAAGATCAATGCCCGTGCCCAAATTACTTTGAGGACCACTGGTCTAGAATGTTGGGTGTGATGATTGTACAGATGACTGCAGTTCTGACCTGTAATTCAGCAGTGTTCTTTGGTTTGTCAGTGCACTACTGTCTTTAGGTGGCTCCACAGGGCCTCTGCAATCTAGTCAGTGTCCTGCAGACATGTTGAGCAATAATGTCAATGTAAACGCTCTTCTGAGATTCACAAGATGTTGGCCTTCCTTGTGTTACTGTTGTTTTTCACTGTTGGAAGAACTTTACATGCCTTCTATATAGAGATTTCCTAGCCTACTAGACATGCAGCAAATAAACATTAATTGGATTCAGGGTGGTACTTTTGCATAGACGTCAAAACGTGTCCCACAGAGAAACAGCTTTGTTTGGGGTTTTTTTGTTTGTTTTTTTCAACTGAAAGGTTTTTGGTTAACTAACCACGTGCAACATCTTGGCCAAATTCTCTTATTTTCATTTAGCCTATTCTTTCAATTACATTTCAAACCTGTAATGCATGCATCATTTTACACATTTTAAAATAACCTGTTTTATAACTAGAAATAGTCCAAAGCTTTTATGTTGTTTTTTTTAGCAGGTGCACAACATTGGCTGCTTACCATTTCTTTCAGAATCAAACACACTGGTATGACGCACTGGAAAAATGCTGGCCTCCTCTGAGCCCTTTTGGAAATGAGTATAAACTCTCAACTACATCTAAGTACATCTCTACATCTAATGAGTCTGATTGTCTGTACCATCCAAACTCACCGTGTATATTGTGTTTTCAGATGACACTCCAATGTTTTAATATTTGTAGCTTATAGCATGTGACTGGTGATAGTGTGAGGTTCCCTATCGAGTACGAAATGTAACCATTATCATATGGGTGTTTTACCTTGTGAAGACCCCGAACATGAATAAATTATACCAGAGCTGTGCGCCAGCACCTGTAATGCCCTCATGTCCGCCCCTGAGGGCGTAAGAAGATGCCTGCACAGATGCTAGCATCGTTTTTCCTTTCACAGGACTGAACCTAGACAAGGAGAGCCATAGACAGAGTACTTGTTACTTTATCTGCATCTATGTTTCACTAATTGTGTATTACACTAATTAACGTGATAATTATTTACGTTGTTTAGTTTTAATTTTTTGCACATGTTGTTTGTGACGTCCCGCAGCGGCCTTGTGCCCCACGTGAAGCCAGTGGCTATTGTCGCCCCTTCCAAGGGATCAAACAACTTGAGTCTTAACTTGTGCTCTCCTTAAAGGCAGTCTCTTTTTTTTTTTAATACCAATTTTATTATTATTTGAATTGTAATCTTGTTATTACTGTTTTCTGTGACCATTTTTCTCTTGTGTGTGTTTTTTCCTTTTTTTTTTTTTTATATATTCAGAAACACGAATACAGCAGCTCTGCTTTTACCGGGATACGCGCTTTGGCTCAGGCTGCTTGCAGTCTCTGCCGCAGTATCTCGCTCCTTACAGCACCATTACGAAGGCTGTTCGGGCTCTAACAGAAGGCATCACTCAGTCTTGTATTCTGTTTGGGTTTGCCAGAAGCTATGTAGGTGGGCATCCCTATGCTACCCAGTACCCACCGAACAGGAAATGAGGTTACCGCACCGGTACCGTACCGACCCGCTGCAAGCTGTTCCACGTATACCGTACCAAGGGTACCGTACCGACCGGTACTATCTCGGTTACATACCGTTCCGACTTGGTGCAAAGTTCATGCCATCCCTGGTCCAGTACCAGAGGATTTGGTTCGGGTCTTGACCCGTCCTGTTACAGTTTTTACAGTACTGTATACTGCATCCACCCTGTTACATTACTGTACCCCCTTGAGGGCAGCAACAGTAATGTACACTACTGTACTGACCCGGTGCTACATGCACCAAACCTGTACCGTCCCAGTTCCAACCTACTACTGACCGGGGATTACATCCCCAATCTCGTACCAAGAAGGCCTTGTTGACAGTCCTGTTGCTGTTTTTAGCAGCTGAGGCAGCAACTGTACAGTCTTACTGTACATTGCTTGCTATTTGCATAATGCCTGGGTTTTATCCATGTGTCAGGAGCCTCAGGGACCGGCAAGAGGTACAGGCCAAGTCACAAGCTTAGCAGCGGCCCAAGGGGTTTGCTGCCATAGGCCCAGGGCCCCTTCTTAGGGAGCCATCTGGAGTATTGGCATCAGTGCACCACAGACATCCGGGTGCTAACTACCATTCAGACTGGCTACTCACTGCAGTTCAAACATGGTCCCCCCTTTGAGCGTGACTGCAACATCAGTCACGGACCAAAAGGACGCCGCTGTAATCTCAGGAGATAGCAGCTCTGCTGCAAAAACTGTTTTGTTGAAGGACGGGTTCTATTCCATGCCCAAGGAATATGGTGGCTTCAGACCAATCCTCGACCTCAGGCAGGTCAACCTGTTTCTGAGCCGAAGGATGTTCAAAATGTTGACAATGCAACAGCTGCTGAAGTCATTCAGGCCAGGCGACTGGTTTACCATGGTGGACCTCAAAGATGTCTATTTCCATAAAAACTGGCACAGTTATGTACCTGCAGTTCGCCTTTCAGTGAGCGGCGTATGAGTTCAGGGTCTTGCCGTTTGGCCTCTCTCTAGCACCCCATGCCTTTTTGAAGTTCAGGGAAGGTATACTGGCCCCATTGAGACTCAAAAAAGTATCGGAGTACTCTATTATTTGGACGACTGGCTCATTGTGCCCAGTCTCCAGCTCAGGCAGACACTCACACGTTACTGGTCATCGGCCACCTTCAACGGTTGGGTCTTACGTTTCTGTATGGTAACGCTTGAGGCAGCCTTCGGCTTAGCCTTGTAGCATTCCAGTCGTTACGCAGTATTGCCCTTGTGACGGCTTTGGTAGACTCACTCATACAGTAATGGTTACATTTTGTACTTGCAGCCCAGAGCTTCTTAATCGGCCCATGAGTTCACCGATCGCTTGGAACGGCGACTCTTCTACCTCAGGGTGGAGAAGGAGAGGCAGAGGAGGATGAGGAAGACCGTGAAGGCGGCTTTCTCGGTTGCGTCGTTCCCTTGGCACAGAGCCATGGGGCGAGGACGTAGTCACCTCTCTACCAAAGGGTGATGGGGAAGAGTGCTGTGCAGGAGTGAGGGATGCAGAGTGCTCTGTAGAGCTGCGGGAGAGACATTTCACCAGCATGCGCTTTTTTCTAGAAATATGCACAACATTCACAAAAACTGAGATTCACCAGTGCCTCCTTTATGCGGGCTCTGGCTCCAGGCAGGAAGAGCATCTGCTGTGCTTGTCTTCAATAGGTAGACAGGCCTTGCATGTCTCACAGGGCTAAGACCCAGGCATCATGCAGATAGCAATGCAGTGTACAGTAATACTGTACAGGTGCTGACTCAGCTGCTTAAAGTACAGTACAGTACCTGGTCGGTGACTTTAGTAACCTCAGTACCGGTACGGTACGGGTCCACTCGGTTCCCAGTTACCGTGGGTAGTACTGTACAGGGATGCCCATCTGTCAAAGCCACTCAGCCAGTACCGACACAAGACTGAGGGAAGCCTGATTGTTAGATGAACTAACAGCCCTCGTAATGGAGATGTGAAAGCTGCTGTGGGAGGGATTGCAAGCAACCACCCTGAAGCAGCCTCTTGGTCCTGCGCAGCTGCTGAACCCAGCAGCAGCTCTCACTACGGTGTGCGCAGTCAGGCCTGCACATAGTCTATGTGTAAACAGGAAAATATCATGAGAAAAGAAAAATATTTCTCTCCTACAGTAATACAATTACTTAAATTATCCAAACCGTCTCGTAATTTTGGCCAAAGCCAAAATGAGAATATAATAACTCCAGCCGGAGCTATTGCAGCCTGGGGGGAGAGCACAAAGTCAGCCGTGTTGCTTGATCCCTTGGAAAGGGTGACTCAAGCTGCTGGCTTCATGCGGGGCACAAGGCCGCAAATACATGTAATCAGTAAAACTAATACAGCGATTAATTTTTAATATCGCATAGAATTTGTGTAAAACACATTAAATATGAACATTTATAACAGAAAAAGTAACAAGAACTTATCTGAATTGGCTCTCCTGTCAGGTCAGTTCTTGAAAGGAAAAATGGTGCTGAGATCTGTGCATGCAGTCCTTTAAACACTCGGGGGAGGGCATGACTGCCTCACAGAGGCTCAGATGAGCAGCTTTGTTCAGGTTTCGCATCTTAGAGGTTAATACCCATTCGGTAATCGTTACATTTCGTACTTGAAAGGGAACCACACATCAGGCTTCTTCCACTTGATATAGTCTGACCCGTCACAATGGGTGGGGGGCATATACAGTATATTGGAAGATCAACAGTTATATGTCTAGATTTAACAAAAAAGTATTTGTTATAGTATGACATCAGTTAATTGCTGTTAATACAATGAAGGGAACTGTTTAGAATCACTGGCTTAATTTTACTTTTAAACATTTTCCCTGGAGTGGAATAGGTTTGGACGATTTTAAAAGTACCAGCAGACTATATGTATTGATGCCTTCAGAACTGTCTTCCATTTCCTTAGAGATAGTGCCCACATTGCAGCCGCTCTCTTCTATTTTTATTTGCTCACTTTTATCCTCATTGCGCCGCAGGCCGGGAGGCATCCCAATTCTCCACCTCCCAGACGGCTACTCCCTATTCTTGGTTTGCCTGGAGGAAAGGTTGAAATCCTTGAGGTTGTCTGCATCGATTTCCACTCTTTCAATCTTGCAATCCATTCCTGGTGATGAGAGATCATTTCCACCATTGGTTTTATGTCAGCTTTGAGGGTTATTTCTGATGTGCTACGAGTTGAGCATTTGGAATGCAGTGCTGATATGACAGTGTTCCTGTGAAGCATAGAGTCAAGCCTAATAGCAATATGCAGGTGCCCTGGTCCTGCCAGGTCATCTTCTGCGCTTTTATACAAACCAGGTAGCACCTGCTACTGGGGCTCTTTCAGTTATCTCAACCTCTTAAACAAGTGTTTTTTTTTTTTTTAAGCCTTGAAGTTTATCTTACGTTTTGATATATATATATATATACAGCCCCCTACGGCCAGGGTATGTATACAATGGGAAGGCTGCCCTCAAGTGACATCTTCTTTGAAAGGCCCCAAGCCAGTATCAATACAAATTCTGCAAGGGATATTTCTGACATTTAGTATATCCTTGTTTTACTTGAATGCATTGCATGCTCTTATTGAGCCTGGCTTTGATGAATAGAAACCCAGATCAAGAAGCTTTATAAGCAGTGCTTATAGTCTGGCTCCATTTTTTAAGCAAGTCTTTTTATTTTTTGCTCAGTTTCCTTTTTGTTGAATGAGTGTTAACATATTGCTCTTAAGTTTGTTTGCTATATAATGGGGATCTGGTGTTACAGCTGGTGTAAGACACAATGCATACATCCCATTAATAGATCAAATTAATGAACTGAAAACCACATGACATAAAAACAAATGAAATAAGAACAACTAAGCAGCTGCCAGATTACTTTATTAGATAAGAACAGCTTTAGTCAAGACCCAAGGCTATATTGTGAGTGGCTCTTTGATTTTAGTAAGTACCAAGTATAGGAATTCAAAACGCACCATATTCAGCACCACAAGCAAAACATGCAATTTTGCTGAAGTGACCTTGTTTTTTGTAACAACCTAGTAAAATAGCTGCAAAAGACACTTAGAATATAAATTAGATGATCGCTATGAATAATTTATATTTATTAAATATCCGGTGACTTTAACAAAACAACAACAAAGAAACAATATTTAAAATAAATGTTTTACCAAAACAAAATAAATAAATATCTACAAAAATAAGCGATTTAGGTAAGTTACTGATTAAATCGCCCAACTCTTACATATATATTACACTCAGGGCCGTACCATGGTGGGTGCGAGCAGTGAGGCTGCACAGGGCGCTAACCTGAGGGGGGTGCCTAGTGGCTGACAAATAATAAGTAAAAAAAATAAAAATTATAACAATTCAAAACAAAAATAACACAATGAAAGAAATGAAAGCGTTTTATTATTCAGTCAGCCAATCGGTGCCCCTCAAGTCCATGGGCTGACATGCCCCTGCCTGCTCGATCAATCGCTTGCCTGCTTTACACAGGGGAAACAGTAAAAAAAGATACTGTATGTATATGTCTTACTTCAGCACAACCTCCCCCCGCCAGCCACACTCCCCGCTAGCACTCGATAGGGGATACAGTAAAAAAAGATACTGTATATATTTTAATTCAGCACCAGCACCCCCCCGCTGTCGCCCCCAAAAATCTCCCTATTGTGTATTTTCAGAAGTTGGCAGGTGTGCTAAACTGATGTGAAAAAGAGAAATAATTTATCAACATCTATATTAACCATGCTTTAAGTGAAACATATAAATCAACAAAAGAATAAATTACAAACATACTTTAATGTAGCCTAAAGTTAAAAAATATGTCACCATACATTGTAAAATAATCCAAATAAACAACACTAGTCTGCATGAAATAAAACTGTTGGGAGTTACTAAATTCCGTTTTTTCCTGCTTTGGTACAGAAATAAGAAATCACACACAATGCTGTTTTGCTTGTATGCCATAGAACAACAACAACAGCGGCACAACCGAGGGGGGGTGGGGGGTGCTGTATTTATATCTTGCACAGGGCGCTATCAAGAATCGGTACGACTCTGATTACACTGAATTGTGTTGAATACCTGACTTGAAGACGACGCTAGAGTTGATAATCAACCTTGTGTATTGATACTGGCGAACATGGAGTCCATCCAAATGTCATTGACCATGTCCTTTGAACTCTCCTAAAGGTCAAATGTAAAACTGGCTTATTACTCCATAGAGAGTGCAGATAGTATCGCAGTTGCTATGGAACACATATAGGAACACATATATGCTCTATCAAATAATGTTGCTCACAACTAGATGGAACTCATTGCTCAGAGATGGGCAATAGTGCCATTTTGCTTAAATCTTTACATGGCCTGTAGCACAAACACTGCTGCATGTAAACTCTTCAAACTTCACTATGGTCAATAATGCCCACAATTGAATGAAGCTGACTGGTCTCATGAATTTCACGATAAAAGCTAGGAAGCTGTTAAGTTGCTTTCAACTCTAGTTATTATTTTTTTTCCTTCCGCCAAGAAAACCTTGAGTTGCATAAAAAGAAAACCGCTGCACGAAAACTCACGAAACTTGGTAGGGTTGTAGAGGCCTTTGGGAGGTTGTCTCAGAGCGAAACATAGGTCATAGGTCACATGGTTGGGCAGCCATATTGGTTTTTTTCAAGATTTTTGGCAAATTTAAAAAAATCTTCTCCGAAACTGTTTACCACAGCGATCTGAAATTTGGGGCACATGCTACCCTTAGGCGCTATATTTACATTTGTTCAACAGAAGTTGATTGGTCACATGGTTCAGCGGCCATATTGGATTTGTCAAAAATATTCAAACATCTCTGAAACCGTTATGCCGATTGAAGCAAACTTTGCATACATAGCCTTGGCAAGGTTGTCTATGAAGTTTGTTCAAGGCAAGTCGCTACATAAAAAAAACATGGCTGCCGCAAGCCAATCAATTTTCAGATATGGTCACTTTGCACATAGTTGCACATATTACAGTATTTATCTAAGGTACAATGTTGTAGACTCATGAATCTTCACACAGTAGTGGAAGCCTATGGGAATTAACATATGCTCTATTCAAAAATTGCCTTGACCATGACCTTTAACCTCTCCTTAAGGTCAAATGCAAAAGTGGCTCATAACTGCTTAGTGGGTGCAGGTAGGGTCGTGGTTACTATGGAACACAGATACGAACAAGAATGCCTTGGAACCCGTCAAGTTGCTTGCAACTTCTAGTTATCACTTGAGTTTGCAATGGCTCTTCTAACATGTCACATGCAGACTGGGGTTTACTTTGCAAAGGCGTACCCCGTCTGTCGTTTCAACTAGGAGTTAAAATTAAAATTAAGAGTCATCTAGAATATTTGTGCAGTCACTATGAGAAAACAAACTCTGCTGCTGACAGCTTGTTAATATGCCTGCTGGACCCCCCTGGTCTCCCTGACCGTCTGAAAGAGGGTCAATTCTTTTTCATACCGATTGCCATTGCATGTATTTCTCTCGGCGGGGAGTCTGTACAACGGCTGGCAGACTGCATTTATTAGGTTGCACTGGTTTGAGTAGTTAAGAGATTATTAATTCTGGTTATTGGTTTAAATTTAAAGCACATGCGTAAAGCTGATTGTAGGTCTAATGTATGAGACTGTATAGATGTATGTTTAACTGTATAATCCGCTGGGTTATCGGTTAACAAGGGGGCCTATTAGCAGGTTGCTTCATATCATTGTTCCTTATTAGCTTATCTATAGGGAGACCAGACGTCACGGTTTAGCCGGGACAGTCCTGGGTTTCCATCAACGTAAACAACCACTTTAGTTTATAGCACCTGCATTGAAAACAAACTAAAATAATAAAAAAAAAACAAGGTAAGTAGTCTTATTTTTAAAAGTGATTAACACAGGCGTACATGCTTAAGTGACTTGCTCAGGGTCACACAATGAGTTACTGGCTGAGCTGGGATTTGAACCAGGGACCTCCTGGTTACAAGCCCTTTTCTTTAACCACTGGACCACATAGCCTCCTATAATCACATCTCACACAACTGTTTAAAGTGGTCAAACCCTCACCCTATTCTTTAGGTTTAGCAAAGGTATTGTTTACCACTGCTGCAATATAGAGAGGTTGAGGCAGTAAAACAGGGACATGTCTGGGGCAGGACGGCATGGCGATTCCTCAGGTAATGCTAATTGTGAAATACCAGATTACTGCAATGTGGACTGCCAAGACTGATACAACATCCAAACACCCCAGCACCACACACCAACACATGTTTGGTGGGGTAAGGTATTTACATGCAGGCTACTAATAACGTTTCTATATGAAATGTGCTTCTAGAAAAGATTGGTAACTCTTTGCTATATAAAGTTCATAAATGCAAATTGATGTCTTCCACCCGTATAAATCACGCCACATGAAATCATCTGCTAAAGCCATTTCCCGCTAAACATATTAGACTCCACGATTGCTTAATATTTCATGCTGAATGAATTTTTGAGAAGGGAAAGTGAAATGGTCCCACCCCCACCACCAGACTATCAAGAGGTCAATCAGATTGCTTTGCTCTGAGTAAAACAAAAGCATTTTATTATAAATTATGTTTGGAAAGGAGATCCAATTACATTGCCAGTGCTTAAGGGAACTTCTGTCAACAAAACCGGTAGTTCTCCTCCAATTGTTTTTGGTTTTCGCACCAAGAACACAAAATATAACACAGCTATGAAAGAACAGCCATGAAGATGCCAGGTGTGAAGGAAGTGATACAAAAATCAATGGCATCATTTAAATTCTTAGTAGATTTTTTTTTTTTAACCGTTGTTTCTGAGGAGATTCAAGTGTCATTCATCATCTTGAGTAAGATAAACAGTCGACTTCAGATGTCATTTTATTTAATGACGAATCCTAGCTGTCCACTTCTTCTGAGTACTTTGCTGTGGCTTGGTATCTCAGCCCACTGAATTGGATTGAGAGGGAACCATTAACCTCACGGTTCTGACAAATGTCTTGCCATTCACCCAGACAGCGAGCTCTGCCATTCACCCAGAGAACGAGTTCTGCCATTCACCCAGAGAACGAGCTCTGCCATTCACATAGAGAGAGAGAGAACTCTGCCATTCACAGAGAGAGAGAGAGAGCTCTGCCATTCACCCAGAGAACGAGCTCTGCCATTCACATAGAGAGAGAGAGCTCTGCCATTCACCCTGAGAATGAGCTCTGCCATTCACATAGAGAGAGAGCTCTGCCATTCACAGAGAGAGAGCTCTGCCATTCACATAGAGAGAGAGCTCTGCCATTCACAGAGAGAGAGAGCTCTGCCATTCACATAGAGAGAGAGCTCTGCCATTCACATAGAGAGAGACAGCTCTGCCATTCACATAGAGAGAGAGCTCTGCCATTCACATAGAGAGAGACAGCTCTGCCATTCACAGAGAGAGAGAGCTCTGCCATTCACATAGATAGCGAGAGAGAGTTCTGCCATTCACATAGAGAGCGAGAGAGCTCTGCCATTCACATAGAGAGCGAGAGAGAGCTCTGCCATTAACAGAGAGAGCAAGAGAGAACTCTGGTATTCACACAGAGCGAGCTCTGCCATTCACATAGAGAGCAAGAGAGCTCCTCCATTCACATAGAGAGCGAGCTCTGCCATTCACATAGAGAGCGAGAGAGAGCTCTGCCATTCACATAGAGAGCAAGAGAGAGCTCTGCCATTCACATAGAGAGAGCGAGCTCTGCCATTCACATAGAGAGATCGAGAGAGAGCTCTGCCATTCACATAGAGAGCGAGAGAGAGCTCTGCCATTCACATAGAGAAAGCGAGCTCTGCCATTCACATAGAGAGCGGCAGGCCACTGAAATTCAAGTTGTTTTTAAATAGTTACGGATAAATGCTCTTGATCAAAAGAGTAATTAGACCAAAATCAGTGGCAATAAAACTACAACAGCACAACTGGATTGGGAGAGGAATAGAAAGAGTACTCCAGTTAAAATATTAAGAAACATGGAATTAATGGTTAGTAAATAGGTTACCTCAGTCTGTTTTTATCATCTACTGGGTAAAACCAAATGATATGTGGTGGATATTCATATGCTCTGGTTCTTTTATTATGAGTCGGTACAGCAGATACTTATTTTGCTGAAGCTATTACTGAACATAATACATATACAATAAAAGTACAACTGTTTAAGAAAATGTACCATTTTAGAAACTGCCAATTCGAATTCCGCCCACAGCGATGCAACCTGCTCCCCTTCTCCTCTTTTCAACTGTCAACCCTGAGCAGCAGATGCTACCCAACTAACCCTCTGCCAAGATTGGATACTCAGCATGACAGTGATGCCCTAATTGCATGACTCACCCAGCGCCCCACTGGCTATGCAACTGGGCACCTGCTCTGGAATATCTGGTGAAATAACTTTTATTTACTGTTTAGGCATCACACACAATACAAAGTACCCCACTATGATAATATCAACTGTTGCCTCATTGCCTCCAGTAACAGTAGGGACAGGCATTGTACTGCACATCCACTTTTCTTGTCAATGTTGTGAATCTCTCTCTATGTGTGCTAATGTAAGCTATTGAGCAGATTTGCATTTAGTACAAGCCTTTGGCACTACAAGTATCTGAAGAGTAGATTAACACGCATCAGCTGTGACTGATTATTAGGTTTTGAACAATTCTTTCTCTTAGGGTAAACCTCATAGATTAGACAGCTGTCAGATAAGGTTATTTGCAGCTGTTTATTTACTTTCCTTTGAATAACACCCGTTTCACATGTGCAGTAAACGTGATTCTGCAGATCCAGCCCTGCATGCATTCAAGTAAAGCGCAGGGAACTCCAAAGCGTTGCAGTGAGGCATGATAATAACTGGGTATTATTTCAGCACTGATTCAGAACTTATTTATGAGATGTTCAAAGCACAGTATGATTGAGATATTGTATTTATAACTAGTGAATGTTCTTGATGCTGACACTTCCCTTGCCAAAGTTTTATCTGCAGCACTCCATGTACCTGCGATGTGTTCATAAATACTGGGGGCAGCTAAAGCCAAAGACTAGGACCCAAAGTATGTGCAAATGGTGATAGTTGATTAGCAAGGACAATATTCTACTGGCAGTGACCACAGCTGTGTGGGTTACTGCTGAACTTGTGAGTGCAAGTGAATGCTGGCCAGGGAGAGGAAGTGTGCAGTGAATAACAACAAATGAAAAAACGAAAGTCACATGTATCTTTTTTTTTTTGCTGCAGCAAACTAGTGTCTGGAATGAAATATTTTTCAGAAGCTAATACTTCTTCATCAGTACCATTTTCTTATCTCTCTTTAAAATGAAACATGTCTAAAATATAGGAGAGCAGAAGTAAGATGTCAGCATCCCATCCTCTGCAATTGCAGAACACATAGACTAATCCATACTGAAATACCATTTACATTTATTTATTTTAACCTTTCTTATCTAACTAGTTCTTGATGGACACCTCATATACACCTTGTATAATGACAATCCCTTGGACAGTAATTATAACTGCACACCAGATTTGTCCGCACCGAATCACACCGCGAGCCAGCTTCTCCACACAATGATTCTGCAATAGATTTCACACCTCATTTCGAAATCTGAAATAGGCACGTCTGTTTTTTTTTTTTTTTTACTATTACTTACCACCAGCTGCATTACCTTGCAAACCCCCACGTCCCTGTGCCCTTTTGCAGTTTTCAGTGCATGGACTGACAATGGTCACTCTTTTTGTTATTCTTCACTGGCCCTCTTTTTGTTATTCTTCACTGGCCTCTTTTTGTTATTCTTCACTGGCCCTCTTTTTGTTATTCTTCACTGGCACTTCTTTTTGTTATTCTTCACTGGCACTTCTTTTTGTTATTCTTCACTGGCACCTCTTTTTGTTATTCTTCACTGGCGCCTCTTTTTGTTATTCTTCACTGGCGCCTCTTTTTGTTATTCTTCACTGGCAGCTTCTTTTTGTTATTCTTCACTGGCCTCTTTTTTGTTATTCTTCACTGGCCTCTTTTTGTTATTCTTCACTGGCCGCTCTTTTTGTTATTCTTCACTGGCCTCTTTTTGTTATTCTTCACTGGCCGCCTCTTTTTGTTATTCTTCACTGGCTGCCTCTTTTTGTTATTCTTCACTGGTCCTCTTTTTGTTATTCTTCACTGGCTGCCTCTTTTTGTTATTCTTCACTGGCCGCCTCTTTTTTGTTATTCTTCACTGGCCACCTCTTTTTTGTTATTCTTCACTGGCCGCCTCTTTTTTGTTATTCTTCACTGGCTGCCTCTTTTTTGTTATTCTTAAAAGATGTGTAATAAGAAAACCTCTCCTGGGCCACTGCAGCTAACTAATTAGCTTGAGGAATCCTCCCAGCTCACCTGGAAATTGGAAACAGCTACACAGTAATTTAAAGAAAATATTAGCCTCTCTCAAGTGAACACCCTGGACAATAGCAGGAAACGTGCTTCCAGAAATGTACAATCAATTCTCTTGATGTACCCTGTTAGCAGTTAGCTGGTAATTTGAAAAACAAAATGTTCAGTTCAGTCCAGCCACAGATAAATAGTACGTTAAGCAATTCGGCATCCCTTATCATGGTCTCATCCCTGTTATTCTGTGTTTTCTATACTATGAGTTACAGTTTGTCTGCTGCGGAGGCATAGCAAAATTCTATATTAAGTGATGTATTAGACAATTACAACAACCGGGATAAAATGCTTAATTTAGGAATTACTTCACAATCTCTGTTGTTAACAGCATAATAATGTTCTTGCTGCCAGTTACCAAATTGGAGCACTGAATAATCAATTACCTGAGCCAATAAGAACCCTGATTGTCCATGTCGCAGCCAATCCCTGATACTGGAGGAGATTGGAGACACGTACGATGCTTTACTGTTGTGCGTGGATGTGTAGCATGCACTGCACAGGTCCTTTATTGTTATAGTATACCAGGGGCTCAGAATGGGATTTAAATGTCTTAGTTAATCCGGTCTGGCCAGAAGATCTGGACACAAGTTACATTTTCACAAGGTCTTGGGATACATTTAGGACAAGGCTGTTTATTTTGAAAAGCTAATGATGACAAGAGATGACTCACACTACTTGGGAGTGTATCTGCCGTGTAAATACATTCGCTCTAGTATTGTCCACCTGGACTCGCTGCTCATTTCAAAGCTACAGATTTCTAGAACCTTTTGGCCCCTCAGATACCTCCCTGGGGACACCTAGGAGGATACATGGAGTGAAAAGGTCAATGGCAAGCCTATGGCAAGGACAGCTCGGCTGCCTGAGGAATGTTAACTGATGCTTTCTTTCTTTGCCCCTTACAATATGATCGGACGTGTTTTAGACACAGCTGTTGAGAGCTGCGTGGATTTAAACCACAGTGAGTATATTGTTAAAACATTTACAGACAGCAGAGAACTAAATGGCCATAAGCAAACTAATTTATCTGAAGTTACTGTTCATACAGAGATAAAAGACCAAGTACAAAAACATTTCATGCTTGAACAAGCTTAATATATTAGCACGTGTAGCTCGTTGTTAGCACATTCTCATTTGGCAAGAACCTTTGCTTTCACTGTACAATGTTTTTTGATGACTTGCCACCACTTGCCACTGGACTTCACAAAAAATCAGACCATGTAGTCTGAATGAAATGAACCTTAACTCATGATGACGAACAGGTAAGTGACTTTGAATAATTGTATTAAAAAGCGAACAAATTATTTATTATTATTATTATTATTATTATTATTATTATTATTATTATTATTATTATTATTTATTTATTAGCAGACGCCCTTATCCAGGGCAACTTACAATCGTAAGCAAATACATTTCAAGTATCACAGTACAATTAAGAGCAAGATAAATACAATGACTTTGGTTCAAGCAAGTACAAGTGTGACAAAATACGATTCAATAATACAGCAGATAACAGTGTCAGTGATAGTTACATCAGGATATGATTAAATACAAAATACTACAGTTTAAACACTTGGCAGATTACAGTACTCTGAAGTACAGGATTAAATGCAGTAAAATAGGGGGCAGATAAAAGCAAGTAAAGCGCATTTAAGGAAGGGTGATAAGTGTCCCAGGGGAAAAACAGAGGAGTTCTACAGGTGCTTTCTGAAGAGGTGAGTCTTGAGGAACAAACCATTGCACAGTTTTTTCAAATATGATGTATTTCCTGGGAACCCCTGTACTGCAACTGTTGCATTCTGCAGTATTATTGCCTGCCTGCCTAAATGAATTAATATGCACATTTCAAAATATAGATGTATTGCCTATTTACCAGGTAAGATAACCATTATCACAAATACTGGATCTGCTATGGCAACACCTCTAAATTGAAATCTGGTCCAAACTGGAGGGGATGCAATAACAAGAGTGTACTGCAGGTTAAAATCGAGAGGGGATGAGTGGCTTCACAGGAGTATATGCTGTTGATGCTATCAGACCATCAATGAATCTGCAGTCACATTGGAGGAAGCAGTAATAGAGATCCGGAGTGATAAAAGGACTCTGATACAATCAAGGCTTTTTCTGCAGTCAGAGCCTTTTTCCACAGCAGATTCATTTGTAAACCTTGAAAACAGAAGACGTGAAAAATAGTGTGATATGCATCACTGATATGGCCATAGACTGGCAGTGAAACAGTTCATTCTTTTTTGACAACACCCTTAATGGAGCTTGGCTCAGAGCATCGTATAATGCAGCTGTGTATCAAATATGAAGACACTACCTAAAAAAGTGTGCTGCCTGTATCATGCAGAAGCTTTAAAAGTTACAGGACCCTAACGCGTCTGACACATTTAGCATGCTGTGTTTATATAACCCTTCAAATATGAAGTCATCATCATAATAGTCTCTGAGATATTTGGGAGTGTGGCTGCCGCAGCTTTGTAAAAGCTATAGTTTGTTTGCCTTGAACGATACATAGGATGGAACTTGACCAAAAGAATCAGAGAATAAAGTTGTGTAGTGAATCTGAATCCAGGATCTCAAAGTTTTAAGCAAATAATCCAGAAGTGTCACATGACCCCAATCTAGTAGCTGTACCCTCAGTACTGTCACGTTTTTACATAAAATCTAGTAGCTATACCCTCAGTACTGTCACGTTTTTATATCAAATCTAGTAGCTATACCCTCAGTACTGTCACGTTTTTACATAAAATCTAGTAGCTATACCCTCAGTACTGTCACGTTTTTACATAAAATCTAGTAGCTATACCCTCAGTACTGTCACGTTTTTATATAAAATCTAGTAGCTATACCCTCAGTACTGTCACGTTTTTATATCAAATCTAGTAGCTATACCCTCAGTACCGTCACGTTTTTATATCAAATCTAGTAGCTATACCCTCAGTACCGTCACGTTTTTATATCAAATCTAGTAGCTATACCCTCAGTACCATCACGTTTTTATATCAAATCTAGTAGCTATACCCTCAGTACCGTCACGTTTTTATATAAAACTGATATCAGCAGTTGAATAGGCAAAAGCAGATTTACAGAAACATAAATTCCCTTTGAGGTGCTTAATCACACAATCCTGCAAAACTGTATTAATTGAAGCTACATGCAGAATGCATGTTTTGTTACGTGTTCTTTGTCTGTGTCCAAAATATGAATTTAAAATTCTGCTCATAGACATTCACTCCAAGACAGATTGAGCGCCTATTTACTCTCTGTTAGATGATATTTCCACCAGGTACCAGAGACAAAACCAAGTGCAGATAATCATATAAAATGGAATAACATAATGTATGCATTACATTTAAATGCCGTGGCGTTTGTGTTGCACGCACCATTATCCATCGAATGGTGGGAGTCTCGTCACTTTGCATCCGGCTATTGCGGGCGTGCTGCTGACTCACTGAACACAGGAACTCTGCATGCCACTCCTACCTTCGTCTGTTATTACTGATTTACAAAGCCTTCCAAGATTAACAGGGCCACTTGAAAAAGTGCAACTGCTTGATAGGGAGCCATGCTTCATAAAAAAAATATACATTTAAATATTTAAAAAGACCTTGTGTTGATGTACATGTACATTATTGCTATTACAGTAGCCGACGCAGACAATTAGAAACAGCCAAGAGAGCCAGGAATAAAACGCTTAAAAATGGAATTGTTCATATGTGGGATTGCGATTCAGTGCTGGTATCTTCAATGCTGATGTGTGCAATCTCTCAGTATAAATTGCATTGGCTGGAAGGGTTGTAACACGTGATGCTTTGAGTTGCGCTTCTAAATATGCAGAAGCATGATTTCAGAGGTGGCTCACAACAGTCACATCACACTTTCTTCACATCACAAAGACAAGGGAGGCAAGAACCAGAGAAAGAGCGTGGACTAAATTCAACACAACAGGTTTCCTCAGAACAGTTTACATCAACCACTGGACTTCAGGGAGACGGTCGTCCAACTGCAAGAATTAATCCACTAACAAACTATGCGAAGGTATTGTAGCATATTGTCCCGGTGGGTTTTGATGTAGCCTGTATATGGAAAATGGTACACAATGTTGTTGTTTTTTTAATGATCTGGCTGGTGTGCAGAACGCATTTGGAATGTTTATCTATAAAATAAATACATTGATTAAGTACCTGAGTTGAAAATTCCATAACTATGCATTTCATTTATGACACACCATTTTATTAATCGCATGCATAATTCGACACCCAAATGGTAAAATTAAACGAGATGCAGGTAAATGGTGCATAAATCGATCAATCAGTTATATAAGTTCGTTACAATGCAGAGTACAGTTTACCTTTTTTAATATTATTTTAAAGTCAGAACTATTGACTTTATGAATGTCGTTTTTACCAATGCTTCAAAACGACCGAGCCGCTATTAACAAGTGATGTATTTTCGATGTCAAAGATACTTGAGCATTGGGGTTTAAGTATCTGGGTAAAGTACTAGCCTTTGTCAGATCCATTCCAAGCTTTTAGTCCAAGCTTTTTAGAGACTAGGTGAGCGAACCCGGCACACACATCATTCCTCCCGGTGTATCTTATCAGTAGAACGCTTTTGTGTTGATCTTTGCCGATTATATTTTTCTTAACATCTTAAAAAAAAAAATGTTCCCCATATCAAAAGTAAGTAGTGTAGGTTTTTACAAAAGTCTACCGCCCATTGTGTGATATACAAAAAAGAAAATCTCTACACCTTTTTATTTCAAGTTCAAAGCAATGGACCGTGCCATGTATAACGCAGCAACGCTTTCAATGAAAATATTAGGAAAACAAATCGTGGAAGAAATTGCGCAAACCGATGGTCAAAAGTGAATGTTTGTAGCATGCTATGAATTCATGTTTGGGGTATGGCACATATCCCTCTTGCTGTAAAGTAAGCTACGATTATCCCAATTATTTTAGCACATCGTCTATATGTCTCCACACACATACCTATAAGACGATTTAACTGATTTTAAAAAGGGGGGGGAGAGTACATTTTAAAATATCCAGGTATACCATAATACTATCGACATTCTGGTCGTGTCGGACAATAGTCCCTGATGTCATAATTAATACAATTCAAATATTATATATATATATATATATATATATATATATATATATATATATATATATATATATATATATATATATATATATATATATATATATACATACCGCAATTATATAGTACTTTTTTTCAGACTAATTTCTATAGGAGAAGAATTGACAAAGGCCTATAATCAATTTAAAGTGCATTTGTGTTTCAACAAGACACCCGAAGAGAAAACTACACATGGAAATACAGGATCATTATTATTTTGGGCTTTACTTATTTGTCAGAGTGATCTAATTTTGAGCTGCGATACATGTCTCCAAAAGTATTTTAATGGTTAAAAGTAAATAAATAAAAAAGGCTAAATAAAAACTTTAAAACAGTATTGTAGTGAGCAGGTGTACGAAACGTAAGGTTAGTGTCATTTTATCATGGCAAATAAAATACGGTTATATTACAATGAGGGGTTTTTAAAATGATAAATCCTTTTCATGCAGTTTTGTAAGTTTAAAAAAAAATAATATTCAGTATTTAATTTTAAAATATTATGTAACCTCAACTCTTTTCAAATAGTCTCTTAACCAGATTATTGCCTTCTGAAATCGAATGGCAGTATTATATCACTGAAATTAATGTTCACCCTTGCCGAGCTTGTACTGTATTATTAATGGCGTATATCGTTTTGTGTAAAAAAAAAAAAAAAATAGAATCACAGACTCCAGCCTCTAGCCTCTTTGCTGTTAGGAAGCAAAGACTAGAGAATGATGCCTATTCTTATTTATGTTATGTTCATTCAAAACAATGGGGTTGAAATAAAACGTTATTAACCACGAGCAGGTCATTTGAGTCTGCAGCAATTGTGTGTGTGTGTGGGTCGGGGGGCAGTTTCTGTAGTTGATGCATGCATAAATATTATTCAATCTGAAATAATGAAAAAGTGAGGGGGACATGTCCCCCGTGTCCCCCTGTAAATTACGCCTATGCATTTTTCCCTTACGGCTTTCTTCAGCAGCATATGCAACATGCTCACTTATAATCAGTTTCAAGGATGTGTTCAGTCTTTCATAAATGCATTTCTTTCAATGAGAAAGCGCAACTGCGTTTGTAGTCTGTTGATTGCAAATAAAGATCATAAACCACTTCTCGGTTGCAAACCAATACTGCACCTTTGAATTGACATAATTAAAAACAGCGACAGCAGAAAAATAGTTCCAATGCAATGATTTCTCACCGTGAAGAGAAATCGAAATGTGGACACAGCACACTGTAACGGCAGCAACCCTGGAACCGTCCTCAGCCTTAATGAGACGAAGCTGATGGATTTAGTATCACACAGCCTAGGGTTAGGGAATAACTAGGTAATCTGAACTATATTGACTACAAGAGGTAGGTGAAGAAATATGAAATGCGGTGCGTTTGTTTAAAGTTTTACGGTATGTGTTTATTACGTTTACATGGTAATATTCATAGCTGATTCATAATGAGTTATCATCATCTGCAATAAACACACCCGAGATGTTTGTTTAACTATTATTGTGTTAAATACTGCTATTTCAACAGCTTCGGAGTTGGTACGGCGTCAGTGACTTGAAGAGAAAACAGAACGTCCCGGTTTTTCACTCTGCAGATCTGGTAACCCTGAGCACATGAACAGTGCGAGAAACTGAAGCGCTGATATCAGACACCCAAATCCAATCTGTATATTTAAAGTTTAAAATTAATAATTCAAAATGAAACATAACCTTAATTGATACAAAATGTTGATTTGTAAACCATTGTTTTAAATAAAATGCCATTCCCTCTCCATTTAGTTTTGGTCCCCATAAATTAGCAGTGCCTTGTAGCTACAAAAACGTTTGGTTGAGGGTGAACAATTATACAGTACCGGTAAGAAATTAAAGTTACTTTCACCTCTGAGTATCCTCAATGTCACACCGCCATTACACGGACCTCTTTAATGAAAACGTCGTTTAAAATCAATACATTATCTCAAGTAATCAATAAACACCACTATGTATGTAGTAGATTCACATATGAAAAATAATTATAGCGGGGTCGTTATTTCTAAAATATATGTAAAGAATATCGTACAAGCGAAAAAAAACTTTTTCCTTTTTCTTTTTATGAATGTACACAACATATACCTGAAACTGTTCATGTTGCATATTTGGAACTTTGCGAACATTGGCCTCTAGTGGTCTCTTTAAATATTACAACTACTGTTGTATATGAAACAAAAAAAGCTACAGGACATGTGTGTTATACCGGTGTCACATCAACATCAACCAATTGTTTTGCAACGGTAGCATACTTCTGATTGTTATTATTAGTAGTAGTAGTAGCAGGAGGAGGAGGAGGAGGAAAGCGTGTATGTCCTGTTGCTACTATATGTTATGTGTGTTTTACAATAGGGCTGTTATTCGTCCTTCGGATGAGACGTAAAACTGAGGTCTTGTAAGTGACTCTGTAGCAGCAATTGTAGATGCATAATTCACTCCTTAGTTTCTGTAAGTTGCATTTGGATACAATCGTCTGCTAAATGACTAATAATAATATATATATATATATATATATATATATATATATATATATATATATATATATATATATATATATATATACACACACACACACACACACACGGTTTCCTTGGGATCATTTTAAAATGTATCGGATACAATGGAGACGAAAAGATATGATAGTTTGACGTAATAGAAGCACCCATCAAATGTTGCTACCTTCAATAGAGAATTGCCAAGCTATGACATTTTGACAGTCCACACACACCCATCACATTTTGCTACCTTCAATAAAGAACATTATCAAAGTCTGATAATTTTTAGCCATCTATCAGTTGGTAGACCCAGAACAATTACTTAAATACTGCGTTACATTTTCACAACACACAGGATTGGGTATATATGGGAACTATATTAATTTATATGTATGTATGTATGTATGTATTATTATTATTACTACTATTATTATTATTATTATTATTATTATTATTATTATTATTATTATTATTATTACAGCTATTGGCCTGATGTGAGTTCCAATACTATTTGTCATGTTGTTGATATTAGTTTGAAAATAAGTAATGTTAATTATATTACACTATTTTAGTTATGCTATTACATTTTTAGACTCTTTTTAAACTACTCTATATAACCACCAAGATGAATTGTTGGATTGTTTTAACTAGACCAAAAAAAAAGTTTATACCTACAGATTACATTTTGGTACAGGTAGCAGATTTTGACAAAACGCTTATACATGTCATATTTTGCCCTCAGTAGCACAAATTAACGTTTCACCAGTACTCATTGCAAATCCTATTTTGTTTGCTTTTTCTCATTTTCAAGCATCATTGTTGCTTATGGTGTCTTACATTAACCTTTTTTGGCTTGTATACAGATATAAAAACGACACTCTCCGTGAAATATATTTAGAAATAAAATATTGATTTTTTTGTTTTATCTCAGGATAGCAAGAACTGAAAATGGGATTGTAGAATTGACATATAAAAACAGCCTAATATAACTTCACTTTATATGATATATGACAATGGAAGCAATTACGTTTTCTGAATAGTTTGGGTATTTCTGCATATGTTGAAAGGTGAAGGTGAACTCTATACTCCACATTGTCTTTCTTATACCAAGTAAATTGCATTAGTATTATTATAATTATAAAGTACCTTCTCAAAAACAATACTTCAGTGTTATAACTTATTTCACATTTTTATGACTGGACATTTTTTTTGAAGTCTAGTAAAGAGCCATTGTTTCTATGGCCAAGTAAGAGGCTCCAGGACATTTTTATAGGACCACAAGTTTGGCAATTTGTGCACACCAGCCCAGATCTGAACCACATAGCCAGGCTTGTGTACACCAGCCCAGATCTGAACCACATAGCCAGGCTTGTGTACGCCAGCCCAGATCTGAACCACATAGCCAGGCTTGTGCACGCCAGCCCAGATCTGAACCACATAGCCAGGCTTGTGCACGCCAGCCCAGATCTGAACCACATAACCAGGCTTATGCACGCCAGCTGAGATCTGAACCACATAGCCAGACTTGTGCATGCCAGCCCAGATCTGAACCACAAAGCCAGGCTTGTGCACGCCAGCCCAGATCTGAACCACATAGCCAGGCTTGTGCACGCCAGCCCAGATCTGAACCACATAGCCAGGCTTGTGTTCGCCAGCTCAGATCTGAACCACATAGCCAGGCTTGTGTACGCCAGCCCAGATCTGAACCACATAGCCAGGCTTGTGTATGCCAGCCCAGATCTGAACCACATAGCCAGGCTTGTGCACGCCAGCCCAGATCTGAACCACATAGCCAGGCTTGTGTACTCTAGCCCAGATCTGAACCACATAGCCAGGCTTGTGTACGCCAGCCCAGATCTGAACCACATAGCCAGGCTTGTGTACGCCAGCTGAGATCTGAACCATGTAGCCAGGCTTGTGCACGCCAGCCCAGATCTGAACCACATAGCCAGGCTTGTGTACGCCAGCCCAGATCTGAACCACATAGCCAGGCTTGTGTACGCCAGCCCAGATCTGAACCATGTAGCCAGGCTTGTGCACGCCAGCCCAGATCTGAACCACATAGCCAGGCTTGTGCACGCCAGCCCAGATCTGAACCACATAGCCAGGCTTGTTTGTAAGGACAGTTATAGACTTCATGTATTTCCTTGTCATTTACACACATCTTTCATCCTGAACCTCAGCCCTCCATCCCTATCCCAATTCTCATCCTCATCCCCTTCCCCATCCCTCTCTCCTCTGGTCTCCCGTCCCAGCCCTCTCTCTCCTCTGTTGTCTGGCATGTAAGAAGTGTTCACATCATCAATTTAACATTATTATAAAGACCTTGCAATGACTGACATGCAACTTGAACAGCACAGTTATTATTTTATTTATTTGTTTATTTTTTCTCCATAGGCTTCCTTAAGATCTCCCAAGTGCTTTCCCACTGCTTTCCTTCTACACATCTAAGACAGGACCAGCCATGAAGTCAGTCCTGGATGGTATAGCGGATACCACGTTTCGGACAATAATGACAGGACTGGAATACCTTGGTTCCAATGACGTCCATTATGATGACTCCAGTGTTGATGCGGACTTCACCAAGGGGGGCCACTCTTCACAAAAGCTGCCTTTCTCTGCATTCAAAAGTGGATCATTCCAGGGGAAGGCATCGGCAGAAGAGGATCTCTTTTTAAAAGGCATTCCGTTCTACCCCACAAACATTACCGATCTGTACACAAACAGAACTACCCCCAGCTACAGGGACGAGGAAGGCACCATACAATGTGGGGAGAACTTTGTGGACATGGAGTGTTTTATGATCCTGACTCCCAGTCAGCAGTTGGCGGTCGCTGTCCTGGCATTGACCCTGGGGACGTTCACAGTTCTTGAGAACTTAGTGGTGCTGTGTGTGATCCTGCACTCTCGCAGCCTCAGAAACAGACCGTCTTACCACTTCATAGGAAGCCTGGCAGTGGCTGACCTGCTGGGCAGTGTCATATTCGTTTACAGTTTTGTTGACTTCCATGTTTTCCATCGTAAGGACACCCCCAATGTGTTCCTGTTCAAGCTGGGAGGAGTTACCGCCTCCTTCACAGCCTCGGTGGGGAGCCTCTTCCTCACTGCTATTGACAGGTACATCTCCATACACAAGCCAATGGCTTACAAACGCATTGTGACCAAGACGAAGGCAGTCATTGCCTTTTGCATGATGTGGATCATCTCAATCATCATAGCGGTCCTCCCTCTGCTGGGTTGGAACTGCAAGAAGCTGAACTCTGTTTGCTCGGACATCTTCCCGCTGATCGATGAGAATTACTTGATGTTCTGGATCGGAGTCACCAGTGTTTTACTGATGTTCATCATTTACGCTTACATGTACATTATGTGGAAGGCGCATTCCCATGCAGTTCGGATGCTGAGCCGCGGGACTCAGAAAAGCGTGATGGTGCATTCCTCGGACGGCACCAAAGTGCTGCTTACAAGGCCAGATCAAACACGAATGGACATCAGGTTAGCAAAGACGCTGGTCCTCATTCTAGTGGTTCTCATCATCTGCTGGGGCCCAGTCTTGGGTATCATGGTGTATGATCTCTTCTGGAAGATGAATGACTTTACCAAGACCATCTTTGCCTTCTGCAGCATGCTATGCCTGATGAACTCAACGGTGAACCCCATCATCTATGCCCTTAGAAGCAAAGATCTTAGGCATGCTTTCCGGACCACGTTCCAGTTCTGCAAAGGGGCGACCCAGCCCCTTGATAATAGTGTGGAGTCCGATTGCCAGAACAAGCATGCAAACAATACTGGCAGTGCCAACAAAGCTGCAGAGAACTGTGCCAGGAGCACTGTGAAAATTGCCAAAGTGACCATGTCTGTCTCTACAGAGACATCTGCTGAAGCCGTCTGAACTGCCTTTGCATGATGTTGATGGACGAAGCTGTGACATACGAGTCTCATACAGCACTTACTGTTAAATGTTCACACAAGTAAACCCTCATAACCTACAGATTGCATTGCAGTGAAAACACAACAATGCTTCTACCTGTTGTTCAGCTGAAGTGTTTGCTCCATTCCGTCTCCAGGTGCCAAGCTTCAGTATATGACTTCGGGAGAGCTTTGTCGTTTATACAAAAAGGATCAAACAACATGTAAATAAAGGGTTAAAGATTAGTTCAATTCTGAACATCATTCAATTGGATAAAACAAAGTTATAGTTTAATTTGATACTATTTGCCAACATGTATCAACTTAAACAACCACATCTGGTGACTGCAAATTCAGGTCTGAAGAATGTATATCTTTAACTTTGTAACTGTGGAACAAATGGGCTATAGTGGTCTTTAGCTAGGTGTGAACAGGATGGCTTCAGTGATGACTTCAGACCAGAAACACAGACTCAGGAAGTAGCGGGTGAGAGCTGAAACACTACGGCGTTCAGCTTCTTTTATTAAAAATAAACAAAAACAAAAGGTTTAAACAAAACAAACACCAAACAAACAAAAGGGCATGTTGGCCAAACAAATAACCAAATAAGTATCGTGCTGGTGAAAGCCAGCACGCTTAGCAGTTGTTTTTAACAGTTGTTTTTAGCTCTACTTGCTCGCTCTCCCGTACTCTCTCTGTACACTCTCCGCTTTATCGAGGACAGCTGGAGGCTTTTATACTCTGGCCGAGGGGTTAACTAGCTATTAATTATCTTATTACCCCTCGGCCAGAGTCTGCACGAGTTTAGTAAGGATGCGTGACTGTCAGCTAGTTAAATAATCAGTAGCTGATCAGTCACGCATCCTCACAAGGTTTATAAACACAAAAACAATAACAAATAACAAATCGGCTTTCACCGTAATAAACATAAATCATAATAAATAAATAATAAACAAAGGGACGGGACACTCCGCCACACAAGGTTATATAGCAAACATGTTGATATGTATATTTCAATAAAATGTTTTTTGTAAATACTCAACTTACAGCCATGGCTACAGTATATAAACCCAGTTCTGCATTTGTACAACCCTCCCCATCTGTGTACTTGGGTTGTTAAATGGCTTCATGTAATTTTACTCAGTCTTGCTTTATAACAATTGGATGTGGTTGTTCTTCAAATTATTCCTCAGTTGTAAATACAGCATTAACATGACATAGCCTGACAGTTTACGTGTTAACCCTATGTTGCATTGCATGCATTACAGTGGATATTGAATATTATTGCATATTATTGGTCAGAACGAATATTTACATTAAGATGTGCTTTAAGTGTTTTCATGTTCATCATCAAATTATGTTTTACTTTCAATGTTTGTGTACTTGTGTCCAGTTACTGGATACTCCAGCTGGATCGATGACTAGTTTGATATGCTTTGCTGGCTTTGTATAATAGCGTGCAACATAGGTTTAATTTTGTACTGACAGATATCTACCATCTTACACAAAACTGCAGTGCTGAAATCAGAATTAATTATATTACACGAAACGCAACCATTCTTGGTAGTCTTGACCTGTTTTGTAAGACTTCCAGGTGGTTGTGTGCATGCGTTCGTTCCATCTCAGCTTGCTGTCAAGACAGCACGTCCTAAACCCATCACTTCACCTTTCTTTAAATGGTGATAAAGAAAGTACAGTATCAAGTAAAAAAAAAATAGAAAATAATAGTAATAAAAAAACAATCTGTTGTGTTTTGCAGAGTTAACATGCTTTTGGCAGGACCAGATCAATATTTAGAAAACTGTTTCCTTTGTCACATTGAAGAATATTGACTCTGAGGCAAAATGCTTCTAAGAGGGAATTTAAACCCAACGATGTTAGATGTTCTACACAACCCTGATGTATCTCTGGTGGATGCCATACTCTGGAGAAAGTACTTGGCATATTTCAGTAAAACTGAAGAGACCCCTTAGTCTAGCAGACAACCATTATGCTTAAAACACACACATTCATAAAGCAAAAGCGAGTAACACTCATGTAATAAAATCCTGTGTGAAAACAGAATGAGAAGTTTCTTTAGTTTTACTCACATTTTATGATTAGGTGTCTAAAGTTAGAGTTGAATTATTTTGCACATTTATTGAAACTGTTGCCCTTCCCCCAATCCATCTCTGCAGCATTATGTAAATCACTGTGCAAAACAGTTTGAGCCAATTTACATCACAAATGAATAGTATTAAACAGGCATGTCAGGAGGCTAATGAGCTGTAAGAGTGTACTTACACAGATGATGAACGTGTAAAATCAATTGAATTGAACAAATCCGGACTTGTCAATCGGTTAGTTTCATTATTGTTGAGTTACTAAGTCAACCTATATATACATATATAGACACACACACACAAAATGAACTGATTTGGGGTTAGTCCTTTACTAGAGTTTTGAGCTTAAATTGTAAAGGAGATAAAGCATAGAATATCTCATAGTGAATACACCATGTTGGTGTGCTGGTCACACCAATGTACTAACAAAACAAACATTTAATAATGTTAATCTTAAAGTACAGCACAGTATTTCCATTTATAATTAACAGGTTAACACACATGCCTTTTGGTCATTTAATATTTTATTATTGTGTTGCGGTAATGTACAGTTAAGTATTTAATAACAATAATGGAAAAAAGTTTCACTTGCTGAAATATTTATTTTATTTCTTCTTTTTAAGCCACAAAATCGAGTTTGGGGTGATTTTTAGGGTACATGAACAAACAAAACCCAGTATTATAGGCTGCTTGGGTGCTGGGTCAAGGTACTGGTGCTTGAAACTTCAGTTTGGACTTCATATATTTAATGGTTCATTCACCCTAAAATGACATTTTAGATAATCTGAAGAACTAGGTTAGAACCTCTTGGTCTGTATTTAATTCAGTGTAACCATTGCTTTTCAATCACCCTTTTTATGCTCCTGTTATTATCTTAAGTCTTCAGCTGGCTTCTGTATTAAGGCTGCATGTAAAGAATTAGTCAGAAAATAATTACATCCCAGGCCATTGGCCAGAGGTGTTTGACATATATAAAACGTAGTCTGTAACTAAACCTATGAATAAAGTCGCTCCTGTTAAACATCTGAGATCATCTTGTTTGTTTTGTGTAAAGAGTACATGTGTCCTTTAAACACCACTAAAATACTTATTTTCTTAAACATTTTATTTGTATACTACTACTAACACATACTGTATAATAGGTAACACATTTATCTAATTTCTACACATGTTTACATAAAGTGTCTTTCTCCAGCTAGTCAGAAAGCTTTACTTTATTTACGTGTCTGTGTGTGTGCCCACAGTAGTCGATGCACTGTTGCTGTCGCCTTCGTCAGCAGTTTCAGCCTTCTTATAGAAGTAGTTTGTAATAGAAGTTCTGAATGCTCTTTTCATTGACAGCGTGCAGGAGATTAGCTTACCATGCAAGTTCTGACTCGACTGCACCACTATGGACCTAGTTAATTTAAAACACCCTGGAAATGAGGCATAAACAAGAAAAAGCTATGAATTTGCATCCTGAACAGGGGGCTTTGTTTTTATCCTATAACTGGACTTTAATCCTGCTGGATGATCAATTATAAATATATATACTGTATATATATTTTTTTAAAGTTCTAATCAAAGGCATTTTGGAGACAATAATTAAAAATAACCCACACTGTCCCCCCTAATCAATGCACTGCTTATAAAAGACAATATATCTTTAAAAATTGTCCGACATCCAGGTTTTTTATCTCAATTTCTTTATATATTTACTGTTCTATTATCAAGGAAATATGGTTTTACAGAATTATCTCAGCCACTCTTAACATTCAGGTGGAGAAGTATCTTCCGCAGTTGCACGATGGAGCATAGATAGTTTCTAGTTGAAAATGGGCTCTGAAACATTATCAGTCTCTGGTGCTCTTTCAGGCACCGGTGCATATCGAGACTCTGCTTGCTTTTTGAGCAGTGGTTGTGATTGTTGTTGGGCATGAGTTTCTGGAGGAGTTCTGGTTTGATCTGATTTCTGTGGTGTAGCTTGTTCCTGTGGAGTTGTAGTCTTTGCTGGTAGTTGTTGTGATTGTTGTTGGGCATGAGTTTCTGGAGGAGTTCTGGTTTGATCTGATTTCTATGGTGTAGCTTGTTCCTGTGGAGTTGTAGTCTTTACTGGTAGTTGTTGTCATTGTTGTTGGGCATGAGTTTCTGGAGGAGTTCTGGCTTGATCTGATTTCTATGGTGTAGCTTGTTCCTGTGGAGTTGTACTGGTAGTTGTTGTCATTGTTGTTGGGCATGAGTTTCTGGAGGAGTTCTGGCTTGATCTGATTTCTGTGGTGTAGCTTGTTCCTGTGGAGTCGTAGTCTTTGCTGGTAGTGGTTGTGATTATTGTTGGGCATGAGTTTCTGGAGGAGTTCTGGCTTGATCTGATTTCTGTGGTGTAGCTTGTTCCTGTGGAGTTGTAGTCTTTGCTGGTAGTGGTTGTCATTGTTGTTGGGCATGAGCTTCTGGAGGAGTTCTGGTTTGATCTGATTTCTGTGGTGTAGCTTGTTCCTGTGGAGTTGTAGTCTTTGCTGGTAGTTGTTGTGATTGTTGTTGGGCATGAGTTTCTGGAGGAGTTCTGGCTTGATCTGATTTCTATGGTGTAGCTTGTTCCTGTGGAGTTGTAGACTTTACTGGTAGTTGTTGTGATTGTTGTTGGGCATGAGTTTCTGGAGGAGTTCTGGCTTGATCTGATTTCTGTGGTGTAGCTTGTTCCTGTAGAGTTGTAGTCTTTGCTGGTAGTGGTGGTCATTGTTGTTGGGCATGAGCTTCTGGAGGAGTTCTGGTTTGATCTGATTTCTGTGGTGTAGCTTGTTCCTGTGGAGTTGTAGTCTTTGCTGGTAGTGGTTGTCATTGTTGTTGGGCATGAGTTTCTGGAGGAGTTCTGGTTTGATCTGATTTCTGTGGTGTAGCTTGTTCCTGTGGAGTTGTAGTCTTTACTGGTAGTTGTTGTGATTGTTGTAGGGCATGAGTTTCTGGAGGAGTTCTGGTTTGATCTGATTTCTATGGTGTAGCTTGTTCCTGTGGAGTTGTAGTCTTTACTGGTAGTTGTTGTGATTGTTGTTGGACATGAGTTTCTGGAGGAGTTCTGGTTTGATCTGATTTCTGTGGTGTAGCTTGTTCCTGTGGAGTTGTAGTCTTTACTGGTAGTTGTTGTGATTGTTGTTGGGCATGAGTTTCTGGAGGAGTTCTGGTTTGATCTGATTTCTGTGGTGTAGCTTGTTGCTGTGGAGTTGTAGTCTTTGCTGGTAGTGGTTGTCATTGTTGTTGGGCATGAGTTTCTGGAGGAGTTCTGGTTTGATCTGATTTCTATGGTGTAGCTTGTTCCTGTGGAGTTGTAGTCTTTACTGGTAGTTGTTGTGATTGTTGTTGGGCATGGGTTTCTGGAGGAGTTCTGGTTTGATCTGATTTCTGTGGTGTAGCTTGTTCCTGTGGAGTTGTAGTCTTTACTGGTAGTTGTTGTGATTGTTGTTGGGCATGAGTTTCTGGAGGAGTTCTGGTTTGATCTGATTTCTGTGGTGTAGCTTGTTCCTGTGGAGTTGTAGTCTTTACTGGTAGTTGTTGTGATTGTTGTTGGGCATGGGTTTCTGGAGGAGTTCTGGTTTGATCTGATTTCTATGGTGTAGCTTGTTCCTGTGGAGTTGTAGACTTTACTGGTAGTTGTTGTGATTGTTGTTGGGCATGAGTTTCTGGAGGAGTTCTGGTTTGATCTGATTTCTGTGGTGTAGCTTGTTCCTGTGGAGTTGTAGTCTTTACTGGTAGTTGTTGTGATTGTTGTTGGGCATGGGTTTCTGGAGGAGTTCTGGTTTGATCTGATTTCTGTGGTGTAGCTCGTTGCTGTGGAGTTGTAGTCTTGGCTTTATTTTAAAGCTGACAACAGACCACCATATTGGGAATGGGAAATGGTTTGTAAACACTAAGCAAAACTGGTAAGAGTTTGCAAAGTGAATAAAGTACATCTGAACTGTATATAAATGTATTGATAAGGGTTTCTCATATATGACAAGAGTTTGAAATAAAGATAATAACATCTGGTCTTCTGAAAGGTACCCATGTTCATTTAAAAAAAAAAAAGAAAATGCATTAATACTTTTAAACACCAGGATAAAACAGAGTGATGCATTACACTTTATATTTGATGTTCAAGAAATGCACTGTAATATAAAAATAAAGGAAAAGCAATGTGGAAATAATAAAGATAGAAGCAAGAATGAGAAGCAGCCCCAGAGCCACAAAAAGCAGACCACTCCCACCCTTGTTAAGCAGCATTGCTGCCTCTGCACCATCCTCCTCTGAAATCACAAATCAGGTACTTGTTAGGCTGGGCCACTCCACATACTCCTAGTGTACAACAATTCTGAATAAAAAAAAAACATGTGGTTTTGACTTTGCCGCATTTTCTTAGCAAAAACAAAACAAATACAATGTCCCTCATTTGTACAGTAATATGCTTACTATAAATCAATGGATGAACTGTGCCCCGCTTTCAGATTTTAATAATCCATAGAAAGTAGATTACCCTGCAGATCTACAGTTTACTATACACATGCTGACCCACAACAGCTTAGCATCAGTTTCATAACCATGGACTAATACAAAATACAAGACTTTTTTTCTGCATGAAAGGACAAGATTTATGAAGGTCTATATACTAAAACAAACTTGGCATAATTTATTGTTAAAGGAAAATCAATCTGTTAATCTTAGTGGTCATCCAAAATTGTCATCATCAAATAAGCAAGCTTGCACAGCATGCTCTTCTTCAAGCTCCCCGCCATCACACCCCCCAGTACCAGATATGCATACCACAAGTAGCATCCACAATAAACCTGGTCGTGCTCAATCAGAAACGGCTATTTCGACTGTCTTCTACTTCGTTTATTTGATCTAAAACACTGTATATAGCAACATAATTTAGTCATTCAATCACCCTCGTACTCCATTGATTCCTTTCAAATTAACCGCTGAGCTGTAGGGAGTTGTGTTTAAAATATCTCTTCTTCCATTGGATTAAACGCAGCTTCGTTCCTGATTTCTTATTGGTTAGCTGCGGAGCGACCACATCTTAGTGGGTGTATACCAGAGCATGTTCTACTACGTGGGGAAGCAGTCAATCACCTACAAGAGCTGCGCAGGACTGTGCAAAAAGCGCACACACGATCTATACAGTTGTAACTTTCTATAGAACCTAATACGCTTTACATATTCTTGTGGATTTTAAAATGCAAATGTGGGTCAAGATTTGGAAAAGCAGGCCTGAACCGTGAAATGAGGGTCATTTGAAGTGTCTGTTTATTTAGTTGTACAGCACTATCCGCTGGCTACCCTAGTCTATCATGTGGAAAGTGTTACATTTCCAGATTCTAGTCCTGTTTGGTTGTTGTGACTGACATGTGAGCAAGTTAGTGCTGGATTAGAACAGCTAGTTTATACATTTAAAACAGAAGAGCATTTAATTAGTGAGTTATATCATACAATATATTTAAAAAATAGGAAGGTATTCTATTAGGCGTTCCATTTTTGCAACTTCCAGGGACAATCCATCTCAATCTAGAAAAAAAGGGTTATTGTTTAGAAAACAACAACAACCTGAATGAACTGCTCTCTACACACATGTCCAGGTATGGCCCGTACAAGACACATGTTTTTAATGTATTTTTCCTATTGCTTGTCAAAGGCAATATCTGAATCAGCATACAAAAAACGGTTCAAAGTAGACAGTGTGGAACACTGCAACATGTAGAGAACCAATATGAAGTATGATGCATATGCAGAACATAAATGCACCTATATCAACATTTCCATCTGCACCATGAAATCAGCCTGTAAAACTCAACCTAATCTCATTGCAATGTCAAACTGTGTTAGTAATAGGACCTATATTTAAATGAGGCACATATACATGTGATATCTGTTAAAGAGCAAGCAAAGTCATCAGTAAAAACTATGCATATATTTATCTGTCTCACATTCTTTATCAGTTCTTCAAAATGTCTTACAATATGACAGCTGGAGAAGCAGATCAAGCAGTTACTACAGTACGCTTTTTTTTTTTTTTTGGTTACATGTATATTTGGTTTGAAATATGTAGAGGATATATGGAAGTCCATAATCAGTACTTCAGACACTTTTCTATGCGTCAGACACTTCTGCTTGGGCAGGCTCATGCTCTGCTTCTGGTTCCGGTTCATTCTCTGGTTCTGATCCCGGTTCTGGTTCATTCTCTGGTTCTGGTTCGGTTCCGGCTCATTCTCTGGTTCGGTTCGGTTCCGCTCATTCTCTGGTTCCGGTTCCGGTTCCGGCTCATTCTCTGGTTCAGGCTCAGGTTCTGGTTCCGGTTTATTCTCAGGTTCTGGCTCCTGTTCCGGCTCATTCTCTGGTTCCGGCTCAGGTTCTGGTTCCGGTGTAGGCTCAGGCTGAGGCTGTGGTGCCAGGGTTGGAGAAGGATCTGCAGATGGGCCTTGGCAGCTCTCCGCATCTATTTCCTTGAAGCGTTTCGATATAATTTTACTAAATTTAAAGTGGAAGACAAAAGGAATCATGAAGAAGGTTTTGATTACATGCTGCCAGCTCTGTCTGAGATTTAACTTAACTGGTTTATATAAATGACCTGGAATGACAGGGGAATCAAGGACTGGTGTTGATAACCAGTGCTTTTGTTAGATGACAGGTTCCATAGTCTAAAGATTGTATAGGCTGGGATAAATACTGTGAAATTCTTAGAAAGACTGCAGTCTGCTACCACCAAAAATGTAGAACATTTCAACGTTTGTTAGACTGGGGAAATATTTCAGTGGATAAGGGATGAATAATTACATCTCTGTGGCTGCCACCATTAATTGATTTAGATTAGTCCTCTGAGGACGTAGCAGCTCAGTTCAAGAATGTGTTTTTCACTTAATTACATTAAGACAACAGTAATTTTACATACCTGTACAATTCATATACAAGGAAACTGCAACACAAAATGGTCAGAACTCCTACACTGATGAAAAGGGGTTGTGAGCCTTTTTTTGAATAAACATGTTCATCTAACCCTGAAAACAATACACATTGCTTGTTTAGGGAAAAGAAAGCATGTCAGTAGTTGGAAATCACTAAAACAAAAGTTAATTGCATTATTTCTAATCGTCTAGATAAACATCTTCACTAACTTGGTAAGGACATTCCTAAGCACAAGGTGTTAAGGGCGAGATACATTCTGTAATCTTGTATAATTCGGGCAAATAAAAAGTTACAGTACATCTTAGAAACAGCTCACTGTCACTGTATCAAACATTGCATGGACACTTAACACATAGCAGAACAGGCACACAACTTGAAATATCAGTTATTGTAATTTATACATTGATTAGATTCATTTGTGTTTTTTTGTCTTGCAGTCATTACAGCCTCAAAAACTCTAAACCACCTTACGGCTTCAAAAGATCTCACAGAAATCATGAACATCTGGGACACAAAAGAGGAACCACAAACCTACCCCGTGCATCACTCTTAGACTGGAAGTGAAAAAAAAATCAGCAGTGCCACCTAGAGGGCTATTGAGACCTTGAGTCCTATCGCAAAGCCTCTGAGAGGAAAAGCAATGACAACGTACAAATGTACTGTTGCTTTGCATATAGACCGCAGTTAGTGCCAACTATAAACAGTCATGTGATGGTGTTTTAACAAATCAAAGCTCTTCAGGGGCTAGTGCCAACTATAACCGGTCAGGTGATGGTGTTTTAACAAATCAAAGCTCTTCAGGGGCTAGTGCCAACTATAACCGGTCAGGTGATGGTGTTTTAACAAATCAAAGCTCTTCTTCAGGGGCTAGTGCCAACTATAACCGGTCAGGTGATGGTGTTTTAACAAATCAAAGCTCTTCTTCAGGGGCTAGTGCCAACTATAACCGGTCAGGTGATGGTGTTTTAACAAATCAAAGCTCTTCAGGGGCTAGTGCCAACTATAACCGGTCAGGTGATGGTGTTTTAACAAATCAAAGCTCTTCAGGGGCTAGTGCCAACTATAACCGGTCAGGTGATGGTGTTTTAACAAATCAAAGCTCTTCAGGGGCTAGTGCCAACTATAACCGGTCAGGTGATGGTGTTTTAACAAATCAAAGCTCTTCAGGGGCTAGTGCCAACTATAACCGGTCAGGTGATGGTGTTTTAACAAATCAAAGCTCTTCAGGGGCTAGTGCCAACTATAACCGGTCAGGTGATGGTGTTTTAACAAATCAAAGCTCTTCTTCAGGGGCTAGTGCCAACTATAACCGGTCAGGTGATGGTGTTTTAACAAATCAAAGCTCTTCAGGTAGCAGACAGATGTTGTAAACAATAATCACGGTACGGAAGGAGCTGTGGCCAAAAATGCAAGGACTTTACCAAAAAACAATTCAGTATCAACCCCTGGTCACTGTGTACTGTTTGAAGGAATATTTCTAATCAATGAAATGAAGTGTCCATTTCATTAAACATTTTAGAGAGATAAACAGTATTAAAAAAGATAATATTGTTATGAGTTTTTAAAGGACATATTAAAATCGGGTTAAAGCTGTAGACCTTTTATAATATTAACATTAAAAGAAACGTATTACGTCTTTGACATGCTGACGTATTGAAGACACTGAGGAAAACTTCTAGTCCAAACGTTTGTCCAAGGTATACGTTTCTTTTTTCTAATACAACTACATATCGCACTATATACAGTAGTTATAGATGAAAGACATTTTATTAACACAGTACACTTCAGACAGCAAAGGAAAATGCAGACTAGGAGCTTAATGCTGCAAACCCTATTAAAGCACCACATGTACATAATAGCACTGAAATTGTGCTGTTACTCAACATTGAGTATACACATACCAAGTATACATACCAAGAGATTCATGCACAGTAAATCGTACTGTGCTAGTGAGAGAATCGTTTTCATAAGTGTCACACTGGTAATCCACGGGATAATTCTTTCGTCTCACTTCAATAACAGAACGAGTATTTTCTAGAGTTAACGGCTCCTGTTAAGGCAACAGAATGCTAAATAAATTCGATTCATTTTTATTATTATTACAGAAAGAACATTAAATAAAATAGTTTTCACAATCAAGAATAAAACTAGTGTTAAAAAAAAAAAATATGGAAAAAGACTACATCCCAATAACCCAGGAAAAAAGATCGATTGAGAAGGGAGGAATGTTTGAGCTGGTTCTCACTGGCTATTGTTTACAACACATTTTCAGACCCAGAATGGAATGTTCAATATATCTGCTGTGAACACCTTTTCAAAGCAATGCATTTATAGTACGGTTACTATGATGAATGACATCCAAAATGTTAGCATAGCCCTCCTTACTAATATTTTGAAGTTTGTTGTAAACCCATGTGATGGGTATCAGTCTATCATAGTGTGCTACCTCTGTTTTCGTTGTAAACAAAGTCAATGACTGTCACGCACTGTGAACTGTATGTTCATTTTAAAACATTCAATTGAATTTTGCCAATTTGAACCACCAAAATGACTTTTACTCCAAATATGCAATCGTAATCAAATGCATGCAGAGAGCAGCTGTACAGGATAGAATCGGGAAACATTATGTAAAATTCAAGTACTTTCAAGACGTATCCTACAAAAAGAAAAAAAAGAAAAAACAACTCACCTTATTATCCTCAATTCGTTGCCACCTGTATGTAAACCTGAATGCTGATCTGATGGTGGCACAATAAAGCAAAGCTTTGGTACGGCCACGTGGTACAACCGAACCGTCTGGATAATGGAAAAATACAGTTACTAAGCTGAAACTAAAATGTGATCCCCAGTCTGGACAATGTGAGGGAGGGAGTGGCACTGAGAGGGAGCGCTACATACTGGGAGACAGGGTGTGATACTGGGAGGGAGGGAGTGGGTAACCAGGCTGACAAGACATATCAATGAAGTGAAGAGCCCTATCCACAAGACATATCAATGAAGTGAAGAGCCCTATCCACAAGACATATCAATGAAGTGAAGAGCCCTATCCACAAGACATATCAATGAAGTGAAGAGCCCTATCCACAAGACATATCAATGAAGTGAAGAGCCCTATCCACAAGACATATCAATGAAGTGAAGAGCCCTATCCACAAGACATATCAATGAAGTGAAGAGCCCTATCCACAAGACATATCAATGAAGTGAAGAGCCCTATCCACAAGACATATCAATGAAGTGAAGAGCCCTATCCACAAGACATATCAATGAAGTGAAGAGCCCTATCCACAAGACATATCAATGAAGTGAAGAGCCCTATCCACAAGACATATCAATGAAGTGAAGAGCCCTATCCACAAGACATATCAATGAAGTGAAGAGCCCTATCCACAAGACATATCAATGAAGTGAAGAGCCCTATCCACAAGACATATCAATGAAGTGAGGGGCCCTATCCACAAGACATATCAATGAAGTGAAGAGCCCTATCCACAAGACATATCAATGAAGTGAAGAGCCCTATCCACAAGACATATCAATGAAGTGAAGAGCCCTATCCACAAGACATATCAATGAAGTGAAGAGCCCTATCCACAAGACATATCAATGAAGTGAAGAGCCCTATCCACAAGACATATCAATAAAATGAAGAGCCCTATCCACAAGACATATCAATGAAGTGAAGAGCCCTATCCACAAGACATATCAATGAAGTGAGGGGCCCTATCCACAAGACATATCAATGAAGTGAGGGGCCCTGTCCACAAGACATATCAATGAAGTGACTGGCCCTATTCACAAGACATACCAATAAAGTGAGGGGCCCTATTCAATATTTTGGACATCCTTTCATAGCCTACTGTTATGCCAGTTTCTTGAAATCGTGCTTTCAATACTTACAGCCGCAATCTGGGTCCCTTTTACACTCATTTACGCCTAAAACACATTGTTTTCCAGGGCAGTCCTTAGTTCTTAGAGTTTGTTGAACTCCAATTCCTAGTGAAATACAACAGTTTACAAAAGACTTGATAGGATTTCTTGTACTGTGATTCTTGAAATGTATTTTTTGTTTACGACTGTAAGTCGCCCTGGATAAGGGTGTCTGCTAATAAATAAATAATATTGATAAATAAATAAAATAATAAATTTCAGTGGCATTTGCTTTACTATGATTATTTATTTGTTTATTTAGCAGATGCCTTTATCCAAGGCGACTTACAGAGACTAGGGTGTGTGAACTATGCATCAGCTGCAGAGTCACTTACAACTACGTCTCACCCAAAAGACAGAGCACAAGGAGGTTAAGTGACTTGCTCAGGGTCACACAATCAGTCAGTGGCTGAGGTAGGATTTGAACCGGGGACCTCCTGGTTACAAGCCCTTTACTTTAACCACTGGACCACACAGCCTCCCAGGCAGGCAGGGTCTTGACACCGAACCAGTGATCCAACAAGCAAGTTTCACAGCCAAGTGGTTAACTATGCATCCCAGTGACACTGAGGACTGTCAGCTTGAACACGCCAGCACTAGCCCACTGATACGGCTTGCTACTGGCTGAGCAGATATCAGTACACACAGCTGCTTGGGAGAACCCATTAAACTGTGGTGACCAAACATGTAAACATAGAAATATATCTAAATCTTGATATTTTACTTTAGAAACAGGAAATATATTTGACAATCTTTCAAAATCCAATCACTGCCAGTAAAGGAGGGTATTTTGTTTCTCTTTGTTAGCAGGCAATAAATATAAAATGTCTTAAAATCAATCAAAATAGGGTCCTATATTAGGGGTATGTTTCGCAGGCAGTAATTGAATCTGTATTTAATCTGAGACTAGATCAATTGTATATGATCTCTGTGCTTTGTACTTACCACAGGTAACACTACAGGGTCCAATCACGGTGTCTGCTGGATTCAAATGTCCTTCAAATTGAGTAGACATTGCAGGAGTCCCTAAACCATGTAAATACAATTATATACAGGTCGCAGACTGAAGTATTTGAGGAGTTCATTTTTTAGAAAAATCCTATAAACTCCAATTGTTCTACTGAAATATATAAATTAAAGTAGTGATTCAGCTTTATAATAAAACAACAAATTACTACATAACATGCATAAAATGAAAAAATGAAAAAACAAATTTCATACTTTGACAAAAGTATCTGGGCCATCAACATATTTCGTATGAAACCCATTCGTTGCTAATTATTGACAGCTATCATGATTGAAAACGAACACCTGCTGAAAAATAAATTGGAAATTTGTGATTAAAAAAAAGCAACAAAAATATTTAACACTAAACAGCAACAAATCTGAAAATGGCAAAAATACAATTAAAACGAAAATGGTAAAACTACCAGAACAGCAGAAAGACTGTTTACCGAAAAGCACTTTGTGGGCTATTATTGACAAACACAGGAGAACAGGAACTACTGCAACTAGTTCCAGGTATGGAAGACCAAGAAAGATTTCTGCAAAATCTGGAAGAAGAATCGTTCAAGCAGCCCGGCAAAATCCTCAGATTACTGCAAAAGATTTGACACAAGAATTGAGAGAAGAAATTCACGAGCAAACAATTCAACAATACCTTAACAAGATGAATGCCCAAGGGCGAAAACCAAGATGCAAACCTTTGTTAAACAATACACAGAAGAAAGTGATTGAAGTTTTCCATTGAATACTTAAAGAAGCCTTATGATTTCTTAAACCAGATTTTATGGTCAGACAAATCCAAAATATAACCTTTTTCACCAAGAAAGCAACAATATGTTTGGAAGAGGAGAGGAGAATTTAAAGAAAAGGTCATCCTGCCCAGTGTTAAACATAGTGGATGGTGATGGTATGGGCTTGTCTACAAAAGGAATTTCTGAAAAAAAAAAAAAATAGAATTCAGTTATGGATTGGCCATCTCAGTCCCCAGACTTGAATCCCATCGAGATGTTGTGGATTGGCTTGAAGGCTGTTGTTGCAAAAAGGAAATTAAAGTCGACTGCAGAACTAAAAAAATGTATGTGTTGAAGAATGGGCAAAAATATCTCTGGAAAGATGCCAGGAACTGGTTTCAAAATACAAAAAAAGACTGCAAGCTGTAAAGGAAGTAAGGGCGCCCAAATACTTGTCAAAGTATGAAATTTGTTTTTGCATGTTATTTTGTATTTTATGCATGTTATGTAATAATTTCTTGTTTTATTATAAGCTGAAACTCTACTTTCAATAGAACTAGAAATTATAGAAATCAATTTTGGTGGTTTTTCCTCTTTTTGTTTTATTTTTAAAACTGCTCAAATACTTTTGTCTGCAACTGTGTATATATACAGTAGAGTCAATTATCTGAACAAATAGGGACCGATGCTACTTTGCATAATCGATTTGTATGGATAATCGAACAGGTATTAATAACAATTACTGTACCTTTAATGTATAGAATAAAGTATACACACAAGTACTGTACTTAGTACACAAGTATCTACTGATGATATATAGCTAGTAACCAATTCCATCACATTAAGCATACACAATTACAATGCTTTACAAATCATTAAATTAATGCAATTCAGTAAAATTTTAACACCTACAGTTAAGGTACCGGTAATGAAATACTGCAATTACACGTACCATATACCAAACTTTGAAAATCAAAGAATACAATTCAGTACAACTTTGACACATTACAGAACTTTAGGAATCAGTAAACTTAAACAATTCAGTAAAATGTTTCTTTACTTTGATGCTTGCTGTTAAGGCATAGTAACAACATGCAATTGAAATGAATAAAATAAAAGTTCTTAGCTGTTCAATAACATAGACAGGATCTCCAGCCCTTACTGACGAAACAGAAGAAAAATCAAGAACGAGGTGAGTGTTTTAATTTGCTTAACTGCAACAATTTAAAGCACACAATGCTCCATCGAAGGTTTTGGTGGTCTGAATAATTCTGCAACTTTCATTTGCCTCAGTCTGCTGGTCCTTTTTTTGGCAGCTAAATCTTGTAGCCCTTTTAGCAGCAGAAGCTGTGTATGTAATTCATCACGCGATCACAGGTGCGTTGATTAGACAGTAGGGTTGATCGAAGATCAGATAATTGACTCTCTGCTGTATAAATGTTAGCATCCACGGGATTAGTATATCTATCCCAAGAGAGGACAAAACAAAGAAAAAAACCTCACCTGCCCTCATTTCATTTCTATATTCATTGTCATTAGCCACAGAGCCTTATGGAAGAGAGAATACATATACGTGGATAAGATTTTTTAAATGGATTGCAAAAACATGATTACAATAGGTTTCAATATGCTGAAATATATTGTATATAGAGGCTCAATTGATCTATTTCATACATAGAAACAGCACATGCAAAAAGGTACAATAAGAAACTGCTAATAATCTTTAAAAGCAGAGTACACCATAACTGTGTCCAGCAATAATGGAGTTTTTATCTTTTTTATAGTTATCAACAGATTACATCTGTTTCCATATTTCTGGTATAAGAATTGAAAAGAACTCACCTGGTGTTACAGCAGTTGAGTAATAATTATCTGCAGACCCTTTTTGAAAATAAATATATATTTTTAAAAGCATATCAGAAAAGACCAATAGTACGAGGTCACGTGCATTAGCCTGCCTCAGGCTGTCAATCCCAACATACATGCAGCACCAATATTAAAAACATTCTTTATTATTATAAAAATACATATGTTATCATGAAGCACCAATATATACGCACTCTATATACAGGCAACTTGTTCACATTTTAAGCATGTTGATGCAGAAATCTACTGTGTATAGGGTAAAGAGGCATATATTGCTCTTAATTGTATTAATACTTGTACTGTGATTCTTGAAATGTATTTTTGTTTACGACTGTAAGTCACCCTGGATAAGGGCGTCTGCTAAGAAATAAATAATAATAATATATAACCTCACAGGACAATAATAAATACATCAATACAATTAATCATTTCTCAGATATTTGAAGCTAAATAACAAATGTATTTCTCCTTGTTGTAATTCTCCCCACAGAAGCTTAAACTATGGAAGTATAATTTTAGAGGAGAATGTCCTTAACCCTTGAGACATTGAAAGACGTGAGAATGTATTGTAAATGGATACAGGGGGCAGCCCTGGGCAGGTCAGGAGTATCTACAGTCAAGGCCTGGGATGAGCAAATGCAAGGCCTAGACAGTTTGGATCTTTACAGTTTCAAACGGCTTATACCTGTGTCACCAGCCAGCAATAATATACAATTCAATTTATTGTTTTTTAGCATGCAAGGGCTTCTAGCATCACTAAAATTATTTATGGAACATTATTTTCCTTTCAGTTCGAAAGAGTCCAATACGGTTCAATTTCAATCAATTTCTGAAATGCTAATGCATTATTCTGCAAACGCAATGTTGGTACCTGACTGAGCTAAAATCATATAGACCTCCTTCACAAATAAAGCCATGAAACTTTGGTATAGTGAACAGCGCATTGGTCAATAAGCCTGATTCTGATAACTTGAGCTAAAGGGGGATCTTAGCAAAATGTAATCAATATTACACAAGTTTACAATGTTCATGTAAAACAGACAGACAGACAGCCTCTCAATCATGTGTGTCTTGGATTTATGCTAAAGAAAGACTTAAGTCCTTAAGAAAAGTTGTATCACAATTGGACAAGCCATTCTATAGATGCATGCTACAATACAAGTGTGACGTACATACAGACAATAGGGCTCACCTGGTAGTTTGGTAACTGGATTATCATTGTTGTGAGCAGCTACAGACTCTGGTGAAAAAGAAATATATAGCCTGGTTAATATACATTTTATTTTAGTCAGTCTAGTCGACGACAACGTATGGACTTTCATTCTAGTCAGTCTGAAGATTTATTTAGTCATTCTCTTAGTCTAGTCAACTCAAGCAGTCAAAAATGTAGCCACTCTTAGTAATCAGATGTTGGTTAGTCAGTCTATAGCCAAGAATTTTGTCAACTTAGTCCACTGTTAGTCCTCTAAACATACTGAAGCATACTGTACTTAATGTTAGAACACACTGCATATTCGTATTGTAAGAACAAAACAATACACCTTAAGCTTCTTGTTTTTAAACATTTAATTAACATACAGTGATTACAACCACTATTCAGGCAGTGCCTCGTGTGCTCTTTCTTGTTCATTGAAATTATGTAAATAAATAATAAAATTCACACAGGTTAGGATGAGTCACTGTTTTGAGAATAATTTGTCATTTTGCCAAAAATAAAATAGTCCCGACTGCAAATAAACATTTGTTCAAAGTCTTAAAGGTTCATTTTTAAAAATGCACATCGTCCCTGAGGAGCTCTGCTTCTGTTTCTTTTTCCCTGTGTGAGATCACCAGTAACTATGGAAGCCCATTTCTAGCGCTAAAAAAAATAAAAAAAAGAGAGTTGATTTACTATCTCATAATTATGACTTACTGTGGTAATTATGAGAAAGTAAGTTGAAATTATGAGTCACATTTTATATTTTTTTATTTTTTAGTGCCTTAAATGGGCTTCCATAAGTAACACTAAGCACTCTCTCTGCAATGCTTAGGAAGCTGGCATGGAGCAAATGATGTGTTGCACAATTAAAATATTTCAACTCAAAGTTTGTGCTGAAAGAGTCATTCTTTTTACTTCAAACACTAAAACATTAAATACTGCACTCCTGTTCTTCTAAAAAATGCTATTACAATGTGCACGTGTATTTTACTTTCATAAGAACATAAGAACACAAGCACACACAAAAAAGCAAGGCAGTCCAAACAGTGGCAGCGTGGGAGAAGTGATTCGTGGAAAAGTGCAGAGAAGTTTAGAAGCAGTTTGAAAGCAGGTTGACAGCTGCAGAAACTAAACTTATTAAAAAAAAAAAAAAATTAACATGGCCTTCAAGCCAGTAATCTGTGACACCTGCATGATGTGGGAAATCCGAGAAAAACCCAGCAGAGCTAAACCAAGTGTGTGTAAAGTGCTGCAAGATCCAGGACTTGCTTCAACGTGTATGCTAGAAATGGAGCTGTACGAAATGACAGAGAAACAGGAGTTTGAGGAGCAGACACAACTGAAATTCAGAAAGCCACCAGGGAGATAAGAGGGTAGAAACAGCTGGGTTCAGATAGGCAGAGACAGGGAAAAAAAGAACGTAGTCAAACACAACCAGCAAAAATCAAATTTGACCCACCCAAAATTTAGATGATCAAAACCAGCATCAAGAGAACGAAAGGAACAACATCCAGGACCCCATAAACGGTGCTGGCCAGGCAGTAAAAAAAAGGGAGGACATGATTGTCGGGGACTCCATATTGAGAAACACAGCAAGTTCAGTGTGCAGTCAGGACCCCCTTACTACAACAGTGTGCTGCCTTCCAGGAGCCTTTGTCACACACACATCACTGAGAACGTGGACAGGCTCCTAGAATGAACAGGAGATGACCGAGTAGTTCAAACATTGGTCTACATCGGTACAAACAACATCGGAAGAGACAGAGCAAGATCCCTGCAAAATGGAAGGAAGGGAATTAACACTTGAATACCCGGAGATATACCTAGAAGCCCCACAGCAGTCTTTCTGATGGCTGTATGCAAAACACTGTAAATAGTATAAAGAAAGCTATTTACAAAGCATATATATATATATATATATATATATATATATATATATATATATATATATATATATATATATATATATATATATATATATATATATATTACAAATCAAAACAAGAAAATGTAAATAAACAAGCATCTGAACAGACATCGGTTTACAACATACATATTTATATCCCTCTAGTGGTCCCGGATAGGGTGAAGGGACTGGGGGGAAGGGGTAGACAGGTTTCTGGACTGGCGACCTCTGTCGGTTGGGCCCCATGCCCCAGCTAACAGGGAGACGAAGCTGCGGCAAGGACGCTGTCTCCGAAAGGATGATGGATTACCCCATGCTGAAAGCAGCCATCCTTAATCGTTTGGGGGCCACGCTTCTCGTCGGAGGAGCACCCCAGAACCATTGTCTGAATGAGTACGCCATGGGGTGGCTGAACCCGGATACGATCACCAAAGCCCAGCTGGTGGAGATCATCGTGGCCGAGCGATTTCTGGAGTGCTTGGCTCCGGGACCGCGGCTGTGGGTGCAGCGGTAGGCACCTCCCACTCTGGATCAGGTGGTCACATTGGCAGAGCAGTACGAGGAAGCGGAACCTATGCCAGCTAGACTGCCTGGGAGAAGTACTACTGGATCACCCCCTCTACTGGCCCCAGATAGGGCAAAGGGACTGGGGGGGGTAGACAGGTTTCTGGACGGGGGTTGCGGTGGGAGCTCCCAGCCCAGGAACCGGGGCAGGGTGGGGTTACCCACGGGCTGCTGCGGTGTCGGACTGGGGTCTCACGTGGTCACCTTATCGTCGCGCCTCCTTAATGGCTCCTGTATTTCCACCTCGTGCTGAGGCTCCGGGGCGAGAAACTAGCCCATTGAGGTGTTGGATGTGCAGGGAGGTGGGCCACATCGCTCTGGATTGCCCCATGATGGATTGTGACCTCAGCCGGCCAGGTAAGCGTATTCAATTACCTCAGTCACTTCAGCAGACGGGTTTTGTTATTCCTGTGTCAGTGGATGGTACAAAAACCCAGGCTCTCTTGGATTCAGGGTGTGGTCAGTCCCTAATACAGGAGAGCCTAATCTCACCGGGGCATAAACAAATATTGGGACGGGTGCATATTAAATGTATTCATGGGGGTGTACGCTCTTATCCCAAGATTGGTATAAATATAACAATTGGCCAGCAGGTGACGCGAGTACAGGTAGGGTTGTGTCCTTGATTGCCAGTACCAGTAGTTCTGGGACGGGTCTGTGGGCAGTTTAAGGATTGGTTAGCTGCTCCGACAGCCCCGTCCTTCCTACTGGCTAAGAAGGAGGAAGTAATTGGAGAGATATTCCCCTTTCACGACCCGGACTGGTATTGCCATAGATTTAAACCTCGAAAACCTAAACGGGAACGCCGGGCTGCTAAGAATGAGGGCTGGCAATGGAGGGAGTCCGAGAAGTATCAGGTGGGGGCGATTAGTGAAAAGTCTGGGGGGGAGGCTGCAGATCCAGCGCAGGGGTCTGGTTCGGCTGCCTCCTCTTGGGACCGACACGATCTCGAGCTGGAAGCCATGGGAGCTGATTTTTTAGCTCGCTCCCATGACTTCCGACTCGAACAAGGGCGTGACGACATACTGGGCAGGCTTTTTGACCAAGCAGTTGTGGTTAATGGTCGGGTGGTCGAGCCCAGACGCGCCGCCACATACCCTCACTTTGAAATAAAATCGAGACCTTTTCTACCGTGTTGAAAAATGACCCCAGACGGAGGAAGTGCGTCACCAGTTGCTCATTCCTCAGCCCTTTAAGGAGGATTTGTTGCAGCTTGCTCACGCTATTCCCCTGTCTGGTCATTTGGGAAGGGACAAGACCAAAGTGAGGCTTGTGACATGGTTCTATTGGCTGGGGCTGGATGGTAATGTCAGGCGTTTTTGCGAACGCTGTGGGGAGTGTCAGAAAGCTAGACCTAGAGCCATCCCACGAGCTCCACTTGTGCTGTTGCCCCTAGTGGAAGCTCCGTTTGAGAGTATTGGAGTAGATATAGTGGGACCTCTAGAAAGGAGTGTGGCGGGATACACACACCTATTGGTCATTTTGGATTATGCTACGCATTATCCAGAGGACATTCCCCTCCAATCTGCGTCTGCTAAGTATGTTCCCAACGAGCTCACGAAGGTCTTCTCCCGGGTGGGGATCCCCAAGGATATACTGACCGAACAAGGCACCAACTTTATGTCCTGACTAGTCTGCTGAACATGTAAGCTCTTGGGAAGTAAGACCATTAGGACATTGGTGTTTCATCCTCAAACCGATGGTCTTGTGGAGTGCTTTAATAAGACCCTTAAGTGCATGTTGCGTAGATTTATGATTTGCGTTACTGGGACCAGCTGATTCATCCCCTTATCTTTGTGATCACAGAGGTACCCCAGGCTTCTACGGGATTTTCGTCATTCAAGTTTTTGTATGGGTGGAGACCCCGGGGTGTGCTTGATCTGCTCAAAGAGATGTGACAATTTGCAGCAGGCTCAGCACAGACAGGAGACACAGTACAACCGAGGAGCCCGGTTACGCACATTTCAACCAGGGGATAAAGTACTTCTATTATTACCTAGTTCCGAGTCAAAACTTCTGGCTGAGTGGCAAGGACCTTTTGAGGTTACACGCTGGGTTGGGCCGGTGGACTATAAGATCTGCCAGCCGGAGCGACGGAAAGAGAAGCTCTTTTATCATGTAAACCTCTTGAAGCCCTGGTTGCAACAGGAGGCGTTGTTAGTGGCGCAAGCAGATGACGTCACCGACCTGGGACCTGATCTTTCTGTGTTGGGGAGAAAAGGGTCAGTACAGATAGCAGAGAATCTGACAGCAACACAGAAATGTCAGGCTCGGGCTCTGGTGACGGAATTTCCTGATGTGTTTTCTCCCGTCCCGGGGCAGACTCGAGTAGCCAATCATCACATTGAAATTGAGCTGATGGCGCCAGTTCGCCAGAGGCCATACCGTATACCTGAACGCAAAAGGCAGGTAATAAAAACGGAAATTGATTAAATGCTTAGACTAGGGGGTAATAGAAGAGTCCCAAAGTGACTGGAACAGTACCGTTGTTTTAGTAGATAAGCCAGATGGGTCAACTCGGTTTTGCATTGACTTCAGGTGAGTCAATGAGAAATCGAAGTTCGATGCTTATCCCTTGCCCCAAGTAGATGAGTTGCTGGAGCGTCTAGGCACGGCTCATTTTATGACAACATTGGATTTAACAAAGGGGTACTGGCAGATACCCCTGACCCAGGAATCCAGAGAGAGAACGGCGTTTTTGACTCCCTTCGGGTTGTACCAATTCAGGACCATGCCCTTTGGGTTGCACGGAGCGCCAGCCTGATCAGCAGTACGTCGCTGCTTACATAGATGATGTAGTTATCCACAGTGAGGACTGGCTGAGTCATCTGTGTAAAGTAGCGGCAGTACTGCAATCCTTGCGGGAGGCTGGGCTCACTTCTAACCCAAAGAAATGTGCCATTGGGAAGAGTGAGTCGGAGTATTTGGGGTATCGAGTAGGGAGTGGCCAGATCAGACTGCTGATTGCTATGGTGAAAGCCTTGGCTGACTGGCCAGTCCCTACGACCAAAACCCAGATGCTCTCTTTTCTTTCCTGTGACTAGCGGGCTATTATACGTTCATACACTCTGAAGCGAAGGCAGTGTAGCAAGCCAGTGCTGTGCAGTACGAATGTCAGTAAGAGGTTCACCCTGCAGACGGATGCGTCAGAGACAGGTCTCGGGGCAGTGTTGTGCCAGGAGGTGCAGGGAAGCGAGCACCCAGTCTTGTACATCAGCAGGAAGCTCCTTCCCCACGAGAAAAACTATAGTACCATCGAGAAGGAGTGTCTCACGGCAAAATGGGCAGTCGAGTCAGTCCGGTACTACCTCCTGGGGTGACACTTCACCCAAGTTACGGATCATGCCCCCTTAGCATGGCTTCACCGAATGAAGGATAGCAATGCCAGAATCACACGATGGTACTTGGCCTTGCAGCCCTATGCCTTCAGGTGAAGAGGAAAATTATTGAATTCTAACGAACTATATATCTTATATGTTATGTGTGTATGTTGTATTTCTATATACATTTAATTGAATGTGAGGTGCCTTTGAGACTGTAGCAAGCAGTGATTGCATCAGCTGCAGCTGGCCCTTCTGGCTGGTGAACAACAGTGTTCCCCCATCCCCAGGACACCAACTTTGATAACTCTGAGACACTCTCTGTTCTGATTCTATCTTGTGCTGTGATAACAAAGGACTGCCTGAGACAGGAGAGAAGTTACACCACAGTCGACACCCCATCAGATCAAAGGATTTACACCCTGGCACCAGGAAAGAACTGCCCAGGACAATTGGTTCTGGCAGGCTCCAGCACAGCTGGAACCACATGTAATGAACAAAAGGCCTTATCAAAAACTTCTGTGACATCCTACCCAGAGACACACCCTACCCTGTAAAACACTGTATAAAATCTACTGCAACCCTTGTGTACGTTAACAGTCTCTTGTAGACTCTTCCCTTGAATACATTGAATTAAAATATCTAGAGCTGACAAAAAACCTGAATCCTGAGTCTCTTTGGATAGAGGAGAATAAAAGAATAAATGCACTACACAGGGTTGTACACCGAGCAGGAACGCTGCATCAAAACTCAGATTTTTTCTCTCGGGAAGGCATGGAGGGGTAGGATTTTCGAATGAACCAGTGGTGCCATTCTGAGGGGGAGGATATGTAACAGGGGGAAGATCTGTGCTGACTCTTCTGGTGCGTTCATAGTGCTGCAGGAAGAGGACAGCAGCCTTGCACTATCCACCTTTCAGTCATGGCAGTGACACAGAGAGGTGGGAGAGAGGGTGTGTGTGCTTTCCCTCTCTCCGAGTGGCTGAGAGGCAGGCCTTGGGGGGATTGCTGGCCCTATAAAATAACGTCTTTCGGGTGAGACGTAATTGTAAGTGACTCTGCAGCTGATGCATAGTTCACACACCCTAGTCTCTGTAAGTCGCCTTGGATAAAGGCGTCTGCTAAATAAACAAATAATAAAAAATTCTGATGTCCTCTGAAACGTGCCGTCAGCCGACCGCTTCTTTTCACACTGCAGGCCCACCATGCAGCCACCTCAGAGCTACAGCGTCGGAGGACAATGCAGCTGTGGGCAGCTTACAGGCAAGCCCGCAGGCGCCTGGCCAGACTACAGGGTTGCTGATGCGCGTTAAGCGGAGGACACCCTGGCCGACCTAAGCCCCCCCGGGAGGCGCTCGGCCAATTGTGCACCCTGGGAGCTCCTGTCCACGGTCGGCTTTGGAATAGCCTGGACTCGAACCGGCAACATCCAGACTATAGGGTGCACCCTGCACTCCATGCGGAGCACCTTTACCGGATGCGCCACTCGGGAGCCCCTCTAAAGTAGGTTATTTTGAAAATAAATAAATAAATAAATAAAAAGTGCAACATTTCATTTTATACAAAACTGCACGCACAATCTTAACAGTAAAACAAACGTGGTCATGCAAACCCTTACAGGCTACTTTCTCTGGCTGTTTAAATCTGAATAGATTAGTATTTGCTTCTCATAATTTTAATTACAGAACTGTAAGGTCGACAGAAAAAAATATATATATATATATATATATATATATATATATATATATATATATATATATATATATATATATATATATATATTTTTATATAAAAAAAAAGTGTATCCATCCACTTTGTCATGCAGATCAGTATAAATATAAATCTGGTGACATGGAGCAATGAACTTGTTAGAGCGATGAACTAGTGTGCATCGTTTTTTTTCCTGTGCCTTAACCTAGTTTGCCTGCTGTGTGAATTAGTTAATCAAATCAATAGGGTTTTTTTTTCCTCGCTCCGTTCGCCTTCTGTGTGCATTCACCCTTAGTCTGCGTCTTCGTCCTTTAGTTAATTTCATCAGTCATGCTTAGCATTTTGGCGGGCAGTCCTAGTCCTCGTCATGCTTGATGATTTTCGTCCACTGTGGCAGAGATGGCTTTGAGTGGCGTGAGTGGTGACGTCAGCATCCAGAAAGCAGCACACATGCACACAGAGGCACGGGGCTGAAACGGCCATAGCTATAAGTTTATCAAATAATAAATAAAAAAACACTTTTACAAAACACAAACAAAAGGGCACGCGGGCCAAAACAAAAGGTTGACAAAAACTAAATACAAAATGAACAAACAAGTACCTTTGTAACTACTTCACAAACTTAGTAGCAATCATCTGTTTGGCACTCTGCCTCTATGAGCCTCTCTCCTTCTCCAACCAAGGGGTAGAGTTTTTACCCACTAGGGTGACCACCAGTCCCTAATTGGATGTGACAGTCTCTAAATGTAAAGATCAAAGGTCTGATTACACTGGGATCGCTCTGGTTTCTATTCTGTGCAGTTTTCCACCGTGCCGCTTTTCCGTTCCGCGCTCAGTGTAATTGCACCCATTCAAAACAATAGATTCGATTCTTTTTGGCCACACGGTTGACCGCTTTCCGCTACAGCTCCCAGTGTAATCAGACCTACGCAGCACCAGAATGATTGACACATTGTACAGCCAATCGAAAACATAAACTACAGTCCCACTGTCATGTGACTTGTTACACTCACTCTTTTTTTTTTTTTGCAACGGCCTGACACTGATCTGCTTTGGCGACAGCAGAAAAATAAAATAATAATCATTCGTAGAATATTATTTTAATTTCAATCTAGACAGATTTGCCTTTGTTTATGGGAAATGGCTCATTCTAAAAGTCGAAGTGACAGTACAGTTTTTAAATATTAAACATAGAGTATAAAATGTGTAAATATACAACACCCCACCCCTAAAATAAAAAGGCAGGTGTCCATTTTTTGCATTTTGAAAAGGTGACCACCCTACCCCCCAACTAAGAACTTGAATTTCAGAAAAACAAAGGAAGCTGATTTAGTCGAACAGTTAACATTGGGAGCTAAAAGTGGCCAGTTATCGTGTTCGTTTAGGGTCAAGCATGCACAGGGATATCTGTAATGCGCATCAGTGCAGCAGAGTTTCACTACTGGGGTAAACAGCAGTGGGAGATGTTTGTTGATGAGGCACAAAGTGTGTAGTGAGAGGTAAGAGACAAGTCTATTGTTCACAAATCTACATTTTCTAGTCATTCCCCAAACTATGAGATTTGTGGAGCACGAAAGTCAAAGCCAAACAAAAAAATAAGTCACAGGAAGGGCAGCAAAGTCCTCTTGGACACGGAAAAGAAAAGGAAAGTGCTTACAGCTGAGATTACTCAGAATGAAACTGAGTTATTTGGAAAAGCCCCAGCCAACCTCCTTTATGCTACCAGAGGCCACATGGTCCTCTATAGTGGAGAAAGTCAATTTATTTATTTATTTAGCAGACCTTTATCCAAGGCAACTTACAGAGACTAGGCTGTGTGAACTATGCATCAGCTGCAGAGTCACTTACAACTACGTCTCACCCGATGCTGTCTGTGTTACCAGGAGGACAGTCAACCAGGTGATGAAAAGGTGAAATTCAGCTATTAGGTCTAGGATGACCTGAGGAGTGAGACGATAATACCTTACCACCTCATCCTCTGGCAAGGTCTTCTCTGTCTTGCCCTTCTCCTCCGAAGGTTTTCCTGCTTGTCCTCAACAAGAGCCAAGCTGCAGCATCAGGAAGTGTACCACAGCAGCCATCCTGAAGCCAATGACAGGTCTCTGCAGGTGTGTGCTTTTATACAGCTCTTAATTACTTGCTTCTACAATGGGCAGCAGTGTGTAGTGGTTAGGGCTCTGGACTCTTGACCGGAGGGTCGTGGGTTCAATCCCAGGTGGGGGACACTGCTGCTGTACCCTTGAGCAAGGTACTTTACCTAGATTGCTCCAGTAAAAACCCAACTGTATAAATGGGTAATTGAATGTAAAAAAAAAAATAATGTGATATATGTATAATGTGATATCTTGTAACAATTGTAAGTCGCCCTGGATAAGGGCATCTGCTAAGAAATAAATAAAGGTTTGCACCTTGTAAGAGGAAGTGTAAAGTTTTTGGAGGGTCAGCAAGTGCAAGACAAAATCCTTACATCTCATTAGAATGTTTGCGCCCGCTTAGTATTCCAGATCCCATGCTCTTTTCTTCATTTGAATACATTTCAATATCATTGAAATTGATTAATGATGGCAGTGTTAATTTGATAGCGGGTGCAGAACGGCAGGTGAAAACCATTCTTTACGTAAGAATGGCTTTTTTTAGTGGCTGCTAAAGTCCCACCTTACAGCCGCTAACCACAGTTGGCGCATGCAGTGTGGGTGTGTTTGCAGCCGCAAATCACTTTGCACATATCCTTACATCAGCCCCTATATATTCATAATATAAGATAGCATTTTCTTAAGAATACAGTTCCTCCTGGGGAAACTCATGTGGAATCCGGCCCTTTAATAGGGACACTTCTTTAGCCACAAATTGACTTTTAAGTGGGGAGGGTAGCCTGGCATAGACTTCTCCCAAGCTCAAGCTGACCTAGTTATGCAACATGCTTACAGAACAGGAAAGCACACCTATTAGCTTCCTGTTTTGTTCATTGCGAAGCCTTCATTTCATGATCAACGTGTTATATTGGTATTAAGAGGATGGACGGTTTAGGTACCAGTGCTACTACAGGATGATGTGCCAGAGGACACTAGTGGCTAAAAGAGTGACTGTAGACTCGTTTTGTAGGCAATAGCATACATTGTTATACCCTTGAGACTCATAACCCTATTGGATGATACAGTGTCACATGATCAAAAAATAGCGCTTCACAAAGCGGCCAATAGTTAAATAACTACTGCCCTCTGACGTCACACACTAGCTCAGTTCAGCACTCCAGAACCTAATGCGGTCGGCTTTTATACTAGCATACAAAAGACTCGGGTCAAAACATTGCTCATCATGAGCCACAAACTGAGATGTGAAAACAGAGGAGTGGCATCTAGTGGAGAGACAAACTTGTGCAAAATATGTGAGTTTCTTTCTCTTTCTATAATGGCTGAGCATCATGTTCCATTGCTAAAGGCAACTCACATTCTCAAGATTTTTTTTTTTTTCATGGAGGTCAATAGTATACAGACATTACAATTGTGAGTTGTGAGTTGCAATAGTCACTATATCGTCTGACTCCGGGACACTGTGATGCCCTTTTCAAACATGTCTACACAATTCTACCGTTTAAACATCATTTAAAAGTACCCCGGTGTCTAAATGCAATAAAAGGGACACTTGTCACCTGAGCACTTGTGGATAAGACACATATGCTAAGTTTATATATGTTTACTGGCCTACCAAAACATTTAAAACACGTTAATGTGGTGTGGTAGCTGCAGCACTTGCTCCGTGTTTTGAACCCACTTACTTTCCCTGAAAAAAAATAATCTGATGGTTGCAAACCAGAACACAGCAAACCGTAGCGCCAGACAAGCAACGTAAATAACCGCGACAGTTTGGTCAAGTGCTAAATTACCGTGCACATGTTCATGCTTCTGGAAGCGTTTATTTGTGGTGCTCAGTATTGCATTACGCGTAACCCAACGAGTAAATGATCTAAAATAGCACCCGGTGTTTACTAGTAACGCATCAAAATAGCAACCAGTGTTTACTACAGCGGACAGCTGTCAAGTGGCAGCTGGGCAAACCAGCGACAAAAGAGACTGCCTACGTCACAGAAGAAGACCTGATGCCGGCTAAGCAACCGTTACTTAGATTTTATGAAGTGTATTTGACTTAGCGTTTATATGTGGTGCTCAATCTTCGTGAGGTTCACATTATGCATAACCCAACGAGTAACTACTATCTAACACGAGGTATGCTCTAATACACGTCATGACACAACCTCAAGATGTACGGGTATCCCATGAACTCACTCCTCCACAAAAACTAAAAAAAACTAAATAACCCACCTGCTTTCGTGTCAGTTGATTGATAGGCATCATCTGAGTTGGCATTTTTGAAAATAAAAAATAGAAGCGCATAGCTTATTGTCGGTTTTGATATAAATAACATTATTTGTTACTATCAGTTCCATGAGAAATATGACCCATCAAAATAGCAACCAGCGTTTACTACAGCTGGTAGCTGTCAAGTGGCAGCTGGGCAACCCAGCAGCAAAACAGACTGCCTACGTCACAGAAGATGACCTGATGCCGGCCAGACGCTGATGATTATTTTCATCATGGAGTTCACGCAAAGGCAGCGTTTTAATTAAAGGGAGGTAATGATCTTGGTAACTGTTCAAGTTTGGTAAATCAATGTGCATATCACGTGACTGAGAGGATGTTATGTGGCCTATAATGTAATGTATCTCAAGATGCTACGGGTGTCTCATTCATTGTTTGCTAGACTGTTGTGCAGTGTTAATCCACCCATTTTAATGACAGTATGTAAAATAGGACACTTGTACTCCATTACTGAATATATATATATATATATATATATATATATATATATATATATATATATATATATATATATATATATATATATATATATATAAATATAAATGAGGTTTACATAGTTAATGTCACGTTTACGTAAGAGCTGAAAGCAGGAAGAACATTATTTTTCAGTGCTCCAAATCCAGAGGTTCAGGAGCGACTTGTACAGATGTTGTGAAATTTATATCTGTTGGCCACCTTTGACATGATTTGCATTTCAGAAATATACTAAAATAGCAGATAGCTATAGATTCAGTGTGTGATAAGAACTTTTATCAAAGCCATTCTATTTGTTATGTCAGGGCATTTTTTGTTTATTTTACAATGTGTGAAAAGGAATCACATCGGACACCACGAGGTTGGTTGTTCATTATGACATCAGAATTGGAATCAAATGGCAGAAGGTGTAAGAAAAATACAAATAAGTAGCATAAAATAGGCTGATAAACGTTTCCCTTCAAAATACATGTCAAAATACACACACACACACACACACAATCTTAATTTAAAAGCAACAAGAGGTGGTGCCCCCTTATACGTGGTAGATAATTGCACAAATTTGGTGCTCTATGCTGAACGCTCTGCCAACAAATAATGTTTCAGCCTTATCGAGAAAAACATCTGACACGAATCCAACGCTTTCTGTGACACGCACATAATATATTTATATATTTTGTGTGAGGCACAGACTTCCTATCGATAGTATTGGTAAACTTCTCAAATCTATCTGACCGCTCTTAAACGAACCAATGCGGGCATTTAAATCGAATCTCGGAAGACGCTTTTGTCTAGTTACGGGAAATGTAGTCTTTCGTACTGTGCATTCCTATACAACTGATGACTAGAAAAACTACAAGTCCCTCTGGGACAACGGGCTCTCTTGCGCCTGCTCAGTAATGCGTTGCAGAAGCTTGACGTTGTTGTTGACGCCATGTCGATTGCAAGGGGAAGTAAACGGGCGTATAGAAGAAAGGTTTCAGCTTAAATCCGTCTTCATCGGTCATTGTTGTATGTCCTACAGCAAGAAGAACCACAGCTAGCAAATCTACGGCGTTTGACTATCAACAACATTTCAGTAGTAGGAGACGGAGGCCTGTATAAAGGCGAAAAAAACCTTACAATCTTGCTTGAAAACAGAACTCTCCCGAGAGAAGTTTCAAGAAAACCACAGGAGAGGCTCGTTGTTTTTTTTTCCAGCTACGAAACTGACTTCACGTCGTTCTCCTTTTTTTCGCCTTTGTTCTGGTTGTTGCTATCTTTACATCATGGCTTGTGGCGCCACTTTAAAAAGGACTATGGATTTCGACCCGCTCATGAGCCAGGCGTCCCCGAAAAGGAGGAGATGCGCCCCAATGTCGTCCCCGTCAGCTTCCACTTCATCCCCGCAAAAATATCTGCGTATGGAGCCGTCTCCGTTCGGAGAGGTGTCGTCCAGACTCACAACAGGTGTGTACTAAGAGCTTTGTAAAAATACATCTTGAAAATAAAACAAAGGCAATTGAAACTCTTAAGATAAACAACAAAAGGTCTTTTTGAACGGTATCTTTCCTTCTCGCCTTTGGTGCAGTCGGGGCGTTTTCCGTTCCAGTACCTGCAGTTGAACAATCACGATGTGATTTCGGGGGGGTTGGGGTGATGCGTGTTTGAAAGAGGGAAGGTTTCGTTACTTTTAAAGACTGTGTTTTGAAAAAGGGGAACAGTCGCTATTAAACACAAGGCAGACGTATCCAGCCGAAGGCCCAGTGTGCCCTGAAATTGAAAAGGGTGTCCAGTTTCATTTCTTTTTTTTTTTTAGTTTTGGCCTACACGATGCGAAGAGTATTGCAAATGGATATTAAAAAAATAATGTTTCATAAATAAGTGCGTTCGTTGTTTGGCAAAGTAGGAATAAACGCTTGGCGCATAAAGGTCTTTAAACACGATATATATATATATATATATATATATATATATATATATATATATATATATATATATATATATATATATAAATAAATAATGGTGTTTTGCGAAATAAAATAGCTGCTCAAGTACCGGTAAATGGCTCTGTATCTTTGAAAGTACTGTGGGTTTATGTCTCAACATGGCCACGCTAGAAATGTGACGCTTCGGATTAATGTATATTGTAAATATGGCGGAAGAGCATTTTGGAGATCGGCTGCGTTCACGAGAGGCAGACTTTGCTAAGTCTGCGCAGATTCTGCAAAGATTCTGAAAATTCATTGGCTACTTGCTCCGACTCTGTGCAGATTCTGCGCAGAATGACGAAAGTCGGCCTGTCGTGAACGCACCCAGGGCTTTGTTGGGGTGGGGGTGTAGAGCCATTTTCACAACCAGTTGGAATCGGCCCTCCGCTTAGCTATTTATTTTGTTAAGAAAAATTAATAGGATTGCAAGTAACATTAAACAATCTTTCACAACTTGATCCTATATTTGAGATTCTGGATCTTAAAATGTTTATATATATATATATATATATATATATATATATATATATATATATAAATATAAATATATGACAGGCAAGCTCTTGATTTTGAAACTTAAGTATAATCGGTTGTCTAAGGTGATTGTTGCAGCAATCGATTACATTTCTTAAAATAAATACCGGTACAGTTGATAGGCTGTTTCAAAACCAACAATTAAGCAATTTGCGACATTTGGGTTTTGCAGGAGTATTTAAGGGACTGAAATGGTGTTTGTAGAATTTAAAATGGAGGTTTGTAGTTGGGGGTTGAAATGAGCTTGGATCATGTATCTAAATCGCCAGTTGGTTGTCCCTGGTGTATGATTTTGATTCAGTCATTTACAGTACAGTTTGCAGACTGTGTAAATTTAAAACCGTTGTGCAATACCAGCTGGATTTGGATCACGCTGCGGGCCCTCATTGGGAAGTTTGTCACTTGGTAAGTTATGTGCAATCCAGACAATATTTTTTGTTTAATAAATGTGTGTTTTTGTTATGCCTTTTGCTTTAACAGACAATAACACCAAACCAAAAGACAATAAACAACAATGAAACAATAGGTATTTGGACCAATGCACATATATGCAAAACCATTACATACCATAGGAATTGTAGTACAATAACATGTTCGACATTTCCAAAATGAGGAACACAGCAAAACAGTCAGAGAAGATAAAACATGTATTTGTCCACTTTTAAAAAAAAAAAAAAAAAAAAAAAAAAAAAAAAAAAATTAAAACTAAGAATAGGAGAGCTGTAGGTCCTCCAACATCTTGCCCCAGATCTTTTCAAATTGAGCTATTTTGTTTTTATCTTCTGCCAAGCACATTGTTCAGTGTTTAAATAGTGAAGCATTAAATTAACATTGCTGGATTTTAGGAGCGGAGCTTGACTTCCAGTTTTGCAGGATTAGATTCTTTAAAACAATTGAAGATAACATCACTATCCAGCCAAAAGGATGCCTCAGGTTAGAGTCATGAATTGAATCATGGAGCAGGCAGAGGGAGGGGATCAAATGTAAAGTGGAGGACAGCCAGTTTGATCGCTGTTTTGATTCAGATTTCCATTCCGTTTTCTGCTTACTGTTTGCATTAGTTGTATGTTTGGTAATAAAAATGAACTTCTGAATTTTTGTCCAACTAGAACCCTGTTCTGACACGTCAACCCTTCTTTCAGTGTTTACTTGAGTATTGTGAACATGACCATATGTGTCATTCTTTGGTTAAATGAAAAGGTTGATGGTCCTTACTGCTACCAATTAATGTGTCTGCTTTCTGCAAAATCCAGCTGAATGCACTATTCTATTAAGACCACAGGTGAAGGAGACAGTGTGTAAGGAAGAACTTTGTTCATCCTACCTTTTGTAGGTTACATTTAATTATCTTTAAACCACTGTTGTGTGGCTGCTTAACCAGATAGAAGTGGTTTGCAATGGACTGCAAAAGGGGGACATATTTAAAGAGCTGAAAAGTGTTTGCATTGCACTATCTTCAGGTTTTTTTTTTTTTTTTGGTCAGCCCACAGTGCAGAATTGTCTGTGGAAAGCTTTCCTTTTTATACCACATGTAGATTTAACATTTCCACAGTTTGTTTGTGGTCAAACAGTCCTGGATGTGTGTGTGTGTGAAACATAACTTGTACTTCCCTGCTTTTCTTTTATCACAATCTGTCACAATGAGCTACTTATTGTTACTTAAAATGCAAATGCATTAAGATTAGACCCACTTTATCTAAAACTCACATCCTTCTATTTCAGAACAAATCCTTTACAACATAAAACAGGAGTATAAGCGCATGCAGAAGAGGAGACACTTGGAGAGCAGCTTTCAGCAGACAGAAGCTTGCTGTTCCACTGATGCACAGCCTCCTGCCTCCATTCTCGGTGTATCCACTCTGCCAGGTAAATCCAACAAAATGGCAGGCATTCATGCAGAAATCTGGTGGTTTATGACTATCTAGTCAGAATGTATTGGTCGCTGATGGTGGCTTCTTTATGCACTTTGATACCTAAATTTGACTAGCTTTGTAAATCTGTGCTCAAGTTTTCATGTTGTATTTTGGTGACTTGATACAAAAGGTAAGAGTATGTACTTCTGTCCTGCTGTGAGACATTTGCATAACCTTTTGGGAAGAAATGTCAATTTGTTTAATTGTAATATCAACTCTGACCCCTTTCTGCTAATGGGTTGTAATAAATCAGACTTTTAGGCACTGCATGCTACTGTGTTCCTCTTTGTGTCACTAAACTAGGTGAATTGTCTGCTTTGTCGTAGTATCCGTTTCAGAAATGTATGCCTGGGAATCTTTTTAAAATGTTCACCTGTAGTAAACTTTTTTTTGTTTAAATGATGAACTGTGAATGGCAAACTTGTGGGTTGTTGCAGTTTAGAATGGGATCCGAATTCTTTTTTGGTCGTTATTATGCCTCACCAGCAGGGCGAGAAATAACCAATGGCACTGGCAGCATCAGCTGGCCCGTTCTGATGCAATTCAATTTAATTCTGTCTAATCTTGTCCTGCGAGAGTGACTATCATAATTATTTTTATAGTTATTGTTGCAATTTTTTTTACTGTGCACATCCCAGCACTTAGCCATGAGAAAGACGTACTGTATCATTGGTTAACGAAGGGCAAACAGGGAGGGATGCTATTAGACTGAGTTGAATATGACTGCACTTCCAGGAATTCAATCGCATGTGTTCTCTGGGAGTGTCATTGATTTTTCCATCTGAGCCCCATGCCAACTCAAACCTTTAAAAAGGAAGAAGAGCTGTCTAAAGCAGCAGCGAAGTGTTCTAGAATTTACCTGATCAGGTAAGCAATAGGTGCACAACCATTCGTCCCCGACAATAATAATGTTAATGTGAACTTACAGTTGTCAAGTACTGTTCGTCATGTGATGCAGAGCACTCTCCATATCCATCTCCCAAAGCTGCGTTTGTACAGGTTTTGTAACAGCGGTTAGCAAACTACAGTTGCGCAGACACTGCAGACTGAACAACTCAATTGACCACTATTGTTATTATACTCCAGCCATGGGTGAATCTTCAGCCAGTTTGCCTGTTTTGTTGTTTTTATGAAGCTACTTTGGTGCCCTTGGGATGGATTTATGTTTTGCCTTTTTGCCCCCTAGAACTGCCTTTGTGCCGCTGAATCTTCACGCCCAACAAAGGCAGCATTGCCTTGCTCTTCATGACCTTAACTGCACCAGTGACGCAGGTCCTTGCTGGAGGATGGATAGAATGGGGGTGGATGTATGTCCCAACCATACATCTGATTTGTGTGTCTGAGGAAGTGCTCATCCTATTTGAACGACACGCGTCAAGGACCTTCTTTAGATCAGGTTATTGATACTGTCTGAATATAGGCTGTCTGTCACACTTGCATTAACACGTCTAGAGACATGTCAACCTAGTTTGTTAAATTAGTTTGTTAAATTTGCAGACAACACGAAAATAGGAGGAGTGGCAAACACTGCAGCAAAGGTCATTCAAAATGATCTAGACAGCATTCAGAACTGGGCAGACACATGGCAAATGACATTTAATAGAGAAAAGTGTAAAGTATTGCATGCAGGCAATAAAAATGTGCATTATAAATATCATATGGGAGATACTGAAATTGAAGAAGGGAACTATGAAAAAGACCTAGGAGTTTATGTTGACTCAGAAATGTATTCCTCTAGACAATGTGGGGAAGCTATAAAAAGGCCAACAAGATGCTCGGATATATTGTGAAAAGTGTTGAATTTAAATCAAGGGAAGTAATGTTAAAACTTTACAATGCATTAGTAAGACCTCACCTAGAAATATTGTGTTCAGTTCTGGTCACCTTGTTACAAAAAGGATATTGCTGCTCTAGAAAGAGTGCAAAGAAGAGCAACCAGAATTATCCCGGGTTTAAAAGGCATGTAGTATGCAGACAGGCTAAAAGAATTTAATCTATTCAGTTTTGAACAAAGAAGACTACGCGGCGATCTGATTCAAACATTCAAAATCCTAAAAGGTAAAGACAATGTCGACCCACGGGACTTTTTTTGACCTGAAAAAACAAGGACCAGGGGTCACAAATGGAGATTAGATAAAGGGACATTCAGAACAGAAAATAGGAGGCACTTTTTTACACAGAGAATTGTTAGGGTCTGGAACCAACTCCCCAGTAATGTTGTTGAAGCTGACACCCTGGGATCCTTCAAGAAGCTGCTTGATGAGATTCTGGAATCGATAGGCTACTAACAACCAAACGAACAAGATGGGCTGAATGGGCTCCTCGTTTTGTAAACTTTCTTATGTTCTTATTGATTCGCAGAATATTGTAAATGGAGGCTGTCCATGCAACTGTGCCACCTCCTCTAGATATAGGAATATAAATCTAGGAAATTGCTGTTGCGTTGATGAAACTTGCCAACGATCACCTTTTAGTACACTCTTTTGGGTGAAGGAATCTGATGGTGTATAGGGGCTGTGTCACACTTCTAATCTTATATGTCTAGAGAAGCGCTTATTTCATAAAGTCGTCTGCACATTTTCAGGTTATCAATCTAGGGCAGGGGTTTTCAAACTTGTCTTGAAACTGTACCCCTTCTGTCGGGAGGTTTCAACTAAAGTACCTTTTACTATTTTCAACCCCCCCGTTTTATATAATATATACTGATGCACAATGAAAAGGCAGCAGTTGAAGTTTTACAATGGAGACACGGTCACGAATCCCAGCAATGAGTGCTCCTTGTGTAAGTTGTGAATTATACTGTAACAGTGAAACAGTAGTGCAGTCCAGTCCGGGATTGATGCTGGCTGAATAGCGACAGCTCCCAGATTTAGTCTTCTATGAATGATGACAGTTAGATACAACACGACAAAAACTCATGGTTACTTTTGGCTTTTGCCGTCCTTTTTACAGGTCTTTTTCACAACCATAACAAAGGAACAGATTGCTCGGCCACATTTCCTGATATACTTTGTCATGTCCCCTTCGGTAGTGTGTGCAGTCATGTCTCCTCTAATCCATGACTAACACATCGCCTACCGCAGTAAGGCGCTGACTTCTAGTATTGTGGCTTCGCCCCCTTTTTGGATGGCCTACTTCTGACTGACCCTGGAATGAACTGCCAAACCATGCAGTCTGGGGCCCTATTATTATTATTATTTTTATTTTTATTTTTATTATTTATTTCTTAGCAGACACCCTTATCCAGGGTGACTTACAGTCGTAAACAAATACATTTCAAGAATCACAGTACAAGTAATAATACAATTAAGAGCAAGATAAATACAATGACTTTGGTTCTAGCAAGTACAAGTATGACAAAATACGACTCAATAATGGAGCAGATAACAGTGTCAGTGATAGTTGCATCAGGATATAATTAAATACAAAATACTACAGATTAAATAACACTTAACAGATTACAGTAAGCTAAAGTACAGGATTAAATGCAGTAAAATAGGGGGCAGATAAGAGCAAGTAAAGCGCATTTAAGGAAGAGTGGTAAGTGTCCAGGGGGAAAAACAGAGGAGTTCTTCAGGTGCTGTCTGAAGAGGTGGTCTTCAGGAGGTGCTGGAAGGTGGTCAGGGACTGGGCAGTCCTGATATACAGCGCCCTCACAGGTCAGGAGGGAGATTGTTGACTAAGATATATTCGCTCTCTGTCACAGGCACATACATAATGTTGTTTACATTTGAAACGGTGAGCTGATAGGTTTGTTGATTGTTTTGAGTAGTATTGTTCCTTGGGATAACAAAATACTGAGCTCAAGTGATTGCATAAAAACGCCAGATGCTCAGTGTTTGGTATCTGAGTTAAGTTAAAATTGCCAAAATGAGTTGATTTAAGAATCTGTATAAATAGCCATTCGAAAAGACATGATTTTAATTAGCGCAAGAACAGCAAAAAATCCGACCATGCCCCACTTGAGTAATGAAGATCGCCTGGTTGCTATCGGCATGTTTGAAGGCAGCCTGTCTGTGAGAGAAGTTACCCGGAGAATGAGATGTTCTGTTTCAACAATGAGCAGATTAGTCCAGAGAGACCAGGAAACAGGCTCTGTGAGGGACAGGCCACGTCCTGAAAGGCAGAGGTTAACCACACCGGCCCAGGACCATCGCATCCATCTGATCCATCTGCGTAATCGTTTTCAGACTGCAGTGGCTACAGCACGAGAAAGTCCAGGAAGAAGTAACCCGTGCATCAGCAGAATGACTAGCTCGCTGTCTGCTCAGCGATACATTGACCAAGTCTTTGAGGCATCAGTTTTCCTATTATTATTATTATTATTATTATTATTATTATTATTATTATTATTTATTTCTTAGCAGACGCCCTTATCCAGGGTGACTTACAGTCGTAAACAAAAAATTCATTTCTAGAATCACAGTACAAGTAAGTAAGTACAAGTATATGACAAAATACGATTCAATATCGGAGCAGATAAGTGTCAGTGATAGTTAGATCAGGACCACACAGTGCTAGATACCCAATACTAACTTTATAATGTTTTCATTTTAACAGTGTTACATTTCATGCTGAAAACTTATCGGCGTTTTTGTTCACATTTTGTTTGATATCTATGTTTAAAACATTTGATTAAATCCATTAATCCGGACTGTGACGTTTCTTTTGTGCGTCAGTATATAATTTTGCAGAACAGTTTGGGATGGACAAGCTGCTGGTTTAGGACAGAATACCAAACTGTAGGCTTAATTCTTAAAACTTTCAGAATTCACAGAATTAAGATGGTGTTTAGGAATCTTTTTGGAAACACCCATGTTCAGTTTCTTTTGGATGAAGTTATTAGAATCCAAAATAGTCTGCACTCTAAATGTTTCATGTTACTTCCCAGCAACATAATTGTGCCATTTTAAAATGTTTACAGTATCAAAAACATTAACCTCATGATAAAATTAACTAACAAACTTTTTTAAAGCCAGCATAAAAAATTATCTGAAGGGATTCTGTATAACTTTCTGCCACTTTTGCAAGCAAGAAATGTATCCATTTCAAACACTGAAAACAAATTCAACCAGCTGCTATTGCTGTTACTAAAATGCAGCCGTGCCTAATAAATAAAAACAAAAACCATAAAAGTATGAGTATTGTAATTATGTATGTGTACCGGAGCCTTTGTACTTCTAAAAAGAAAAATGCAGAACCATTGTGCTTCACTGGTTGACAACAGCAAAGTTCAAGAGCAGTTCAGAGGGCTCCCCATAGGCAGAATTGCCAGATGTCCGCTTCACCCACCAATTCTCTCTCTCTCTCTCTCTCTCTCTCTCTCTCTCTCTCTCTCTCTCTCTCTCTCTCTCTCTCTCTCTCTCTCTCTCTCTCATCAGAGTGGAAATCCACTCAATCGAAATGGCCCATGCATACACAGGGGTGTGATTTCGATCTTCTTGACGCCCCAGACAACAAGATTTGCTGTTACTAAAAAACAGGAAGTTTACTGTTTAGAAGCATTTCAAGACAAACTTTACCTGGCAAAAAAAAAAAATCGATTTTAGTGTTGCTAACCTTGTTTGCAATTTACCATATTTACATGTTTTTTAGATTTAAACGCTATATTTTTTTTTTTACTAGATTTGAACAGAAGCGATACTAGTTGTTTGTTGGACATGCACAATACATAGACTTGTGAAACCATGAAGATTTACAAATGTTTAATAGACGATAGGGTTCAAATTACCCAGGGGGTTGGGTAGGTTGAATCCCCTCACCTAAAACTCACAACCCCCCTTGCTAATTGGATGGGATAGTCCCTAAATGTAAAGATCAAGTCCCGGTCCCAGGCTAACTGACTCCGGGATGAAATTTTGGCCAGGATAACTAGACACAGTGCAATCTTATCGTTTAGCGCCACAGTCAAACCATAGCATAGCTGTTTAGAGCAAAGCCCCGCCCCTGCCGCATCACTTGGCAATGCCTTACGTAGCCCCAGAATGATTGACGCATTTGTACAACCAATCTGGGACATAAACTACAGTCTCATTGTCCTGTGACTTGTTACACTAACACATGTTATTATTATTAATTAAGTTCTTAGCAGACGCCCTTATCCAGGGCGACTTACAAGTTCCCCAACGACCTGACATTGATCTGCTTTGGCAACAGCAAAAAAAAATAAAACAATTTGTAGAATATTTTAATTAAGCTAGACAGATTTAGCTTTGTTTATGTGAAATGGCTCACTCTAAAAGTTGAAGTGACAGCACTGACAGTGATACGCTGGTAAAGGATTTAAAATATTAAACAGAGTACAAAATATGTAAATATACAACACCCCATCCCACCGCTCTGAAAAAAAAGGCAGCTGTCTGCTTTTTGCATTTTGAAAAGGTGGCCACCCTACCCCACCCCCACTAAGACCTTGAATTTCAGAAAAACAAAGGAAGCTAAAAGTGGCCAGTTATCGTGTTCGTTTAGGGTCAAGCATGCGCAGGGATATCTGTCATGCGCATCAGTGCAGTAGAGTTTCACTTGGGGTGAATTAACTGAAATGACTTGGTAAAAAATAAATGTATTGTAAACAGATTTTTTTCTTAAGACCCGTATTCTGTTTCTGTATTTTCTTTGTATTTTTGTTTGCTTGGTTACTGTGTTGGTTTTAAGATATTTAATTTTGCAAGGCTTGGAAACAATGTTATATTTGGACCCCCCACCTAAAAATGTTTAATTTGTACCCTGCTTATATATGAGATTATGTGTACTGTATTTCATGGCAGTGTGTTTAAAAACTGAAAGAACGTCAAGAAAACTTAGAATTCCACAAAGCAGCAGTAATAGTTGGCAATGATTTTGTATCTGTGATGCAACAAACTAAAACACCTGTACACCAGGAGTTGAATTCAGCTTATAGAGAAAGTGGGAAAAAACAGGCAGAAGCTATTTTTATATTTGAGTAACTCCCAAGTATTGCTTATTATAGTTGTACTCTTAGTATTTTACTTAAATGTACTAGCAAATGTGTTCCAAACTGCACTTAAAGAAACATTCCCTTAAAGTATGTTATAAATTGGTCACAGGGAACCTTTTGTGTATCTTGAATTTAGTGAACCCGTCAAGCTACAAGGCTAGATCTGCCACTGTTAATCACGAATTGATAGGCCTGTGATAAAACCAAAATCCTACAAGTTATATTCTACTTTATGTGTTGCGTGCGATGGGGAGGGGGCACACAGGTGGGAAGTGCAGAAGTCCTGCGGACCCCCTATGACCTTTAAGTAGCCCCGGTTGAAAACCTCTGTTCTAGGGGATAAATGAAGGCATCTATCCATGTCAAAATGATACTTTTTCATAGTTACTGATTTGTCAAATGTTAAATTGTCTGTATCTTTTTCCCTTTTTAGGCACATCATCAGGGCCATTATCACCAGCTAAAAAAGAACAGCCTTTATTTACTTTAAGACAAGTTGGAATGATTTGTGAACGATTATTAAAAGAGCGTGAAGACAAAATTCGAGAGGAGTATGATGAGATTTTGACAACCAAACTGGCAGGTATGCAAGCTTTTTGGTGCGTTTCATTTTGGTAACAATAAGACAAGTCTGGAAATTTCAGAGCAAACCTGTGCCAGAACTGTACATTCTGGACCGTGAAGACATAACTCTACTCTAAATGTGTGTATCTGTATCTATATCTGTATGATAACACATTGTCCTGTGTGCATAACTACACCTTGTAAAATGAAACATTCGGAATAACACAGTTCTGTTTCTGTAGTATTGTATGTCCGAATGTTGTTGGCACCAAATAAATCTCGCTGTTTGTCAATTCAAGGGAAAATAGCTTAAGTTTATACTATCGTGTTTTGGATGGATAAAACTTGCATTTTGTATACTGTAAAGCCATACAATACATACTTTGTATATTGCAACAGGTCGCCAACATTTCTGGAGCAGAATTTGTGGGTGTGATTTGCCAAATATTTTGGTCCCATATACAGTACTGTGCAAAAGTTTTAGGCAGGTGTGAAAAAATGCTGTAAAGTAAGAATGCTTTCAAAAATAGACATGTTAATAGATTATATTTATCAATTAACTAAATGCAAAGTGAGTGAACAGAAGAAAAATCTAAATCAAATCCATATTTGGTGTGACCACCCTTTGCCTTCAAAACAGCATCAATTCTTCTAGGTACACTTGCACAAAGTCAGGGATTTTGTAGGCATATAGTCAGGTGTATGATTAAACAATTATACCAAACAGGTGCTAATGATCATCAATTCAATATGTAGGTTGAAACACAATCATTAACTGTAACAGAAACAGCTGTGTAGGAGGAATAAAACTGGGTGAGGAACAGCCAAACTCAGCTAACAAGGTGAGGTTGCTGAAGACAGTTTACCGTCAAAGTCATACACCATGGCAAGACTGAGCACAGCAACAAGACACAAGGTAGTTATACTGCATCAGCAAGGTCTCTCCCAGGCAGAAATTTCAAGGCAGACAGGGGTTTCCAGATGTGCTGTCCAAGCTCTTTTGAAGAAGCACAAAGAAACGGGCAACGTTGAGGACCGTGACGCAGTGGTCGGCCAAGGAAACTTACTGCAGCAGATGAAAGACACATCATGCTTACTTCCCGCGCAATCGGAAGATGTCCAGCAGTGCCATCAGCTCAGAACTGGCAGAAAACAGTGGGACCCTGGTACACCCATCTACTGTCCGGAGAAGGCTGGTCAGAAGTGGCCATGGAAGACTTGCGGCCAAAAAGCCATACCTCCGGCGTGGAAACAAGGCCAAAGTGACTCAACTATGCGCGAAACACAGGAACTGGGGTGCAGAAAAATGGCAGCAGGTGCTCTGGACTGAGAGTCAAAATTTGAAATATTTGGCTGTAGCAGAAGGCAGTTTGTTCGCTGAAGGGCTGGAGAGTGTACGAATGAGTGTCTGCAGGCAACAGTGAAGCATGGTGGAGGTTCCTTGCAAGTTTGGGGCTGCATTTCTGCAAATGGAGTTGGGGATTTGGTCAGAATTAATGGTCTCCTCAATGCTGAGAAGTACAGGCAGATACTTATCCATCATGCAATACCATCAGGGAGGCATCTGATTGGCCCCAAATTTATTCTGCAGCATGACAACGACCCCAAACATACAGCGAAAGTCATTAAGAACTATCTTCAGCGTAAAGAAGAACAAGGAGTCCTGGAAGTGATGGTATGGCCCCCACAGAGCCCTGATCTCAACATCATCGAGTCTGTCTGGGATTACATGAAGAGAGAGAAGCAACTGAGGCTGCCTAAATCCACAGAAGAACTGTGGTTAGTTCTCCAAGATGTTTGGGCCAACCTACCTGCCGAGTTCCTTCAAAACTGTGTGCAAGTGTACCTAGAAGAATTGATGCTTGATGCTGTTTTGAAGGCAAAGGGTGGTCACACCAAATATGGATTTGATTTAGATTTTTCTTCTGTTCACTCACTTTGCATTTAGTTAATTGATAAATATAATCTATTAACATGTCTATTTTTGAAAGCATTCTTACTTTACAGCATTTTTTCACACCTGCCTAAAACTTTTGCACAGTACTGTATTTATGGCTATTTATGGCAGAATTGGTCCGAATCCTAGGTGTGATTTGGAGTACAGTACTAGTATAATACTATAGGAATAATAGGTTATTCCAAATTGACATGAGCGAAATACTTAGTCTAATCTGAAAACTAGACAAAGTGCATGTGTAAAAGTACTGTTTGACATTCCTACCCAGTGAATTTTTTTTTAAAATGATTTTTTAGCACTTGCCAGATTCCTCTGCAGAGTCTTATTCAATTGTTATATCTTTTTAGAACAGTATGATGCATTTGTGAAATTTACACATGACCAGCTAATGCGGCGGTTTGGAGAACAACCCTCCAGTTGTAAGTACCAGTTTTGTTACTTTGTTTGTGTGTTCACCTTGTGACCTTGACTTTCATCCATGATTTTGTAAATCTTTCCTCACTCTGGAAATAGAAATAATGTTGTCTTTTGAAGTGTTTCAGTAATTTATTTTTATTATTGCCCCCAACATTTTAAAAAGTGCACATTTTTCAAATTGAACTGCTTTCCTAAGACACCGTGATTCGCTAACCCAATACAAGACTGTTGAATCTGCACTGAACTATGATTGGAGGGCTGTAGTTCAACTGCATACATTGCCTATGCGCCACAGAGGTGTGCTATGCTAGCACAGGTGTGCTCTGGTTTTGCTACCTCCCCTGTCCGCCACAGAGGTGTGCTATGGTCTTGCAGTTCTTATTAAAAAGAAGTTATTTTGAGGCGTCTACAGTACATTGCTCACCTTGTTTTTCCACACTTTTTTTTTTTTTTATTCTCACTACTACATCTTAAAACCATTCTTAAATGCCATCTATTTGGTTGTATTTTCAGCAGTTTAGTCTTTGTAACGTTGGTGACCCATGAACCTCCCCGTTTTACACTACAATATAATTCCAAGGTGTTTCAGCTACAGTGTTCGTAGTAACTGTAGCTGCCTCTTAATGTTTTGATTGTAATGTTTGGTTTGTGTAAGTTTAAACTTGATTTACAGTTTTTTGTATCTTTTCTCCCTCACAGATGTCTCCTGAAAGAGGCCCTGCTTGTATTGTTCTGCCAGTTCTCTTGATTGCTGCAAGCTGGGCGTTGTTTGACTCTCAGCGGTGCCATATTTCCCCTGTGGGCACACACGGGCTGTTTCAAGCTTTTGTCAGTGGTAACCACTTTTTCTTCAGCAACTGGTTTTGGAGTGCTCCCTGATGTTAAAATGTGTATATGGACCTCTGCTACTATTACTCTACCAGCGGCCTCCTATGTTTCATTTGCTGTATAAAGATTGATTAGGCTTTTTTCAGATTCCTCTTACAAAAACAGCTGGCATTCCAGACTAAGCCATTCATTGATCTTGTGTATGATAAAAGCAGTGTAGAATGCCATGTCATTTTGCAAATCAATCCTATGTATTTAGACCGGGAAAGGGATGGGGGTTGGAGGACAAATGGATAATTCCTTGTGTTGCAGGTGCCTGATCTTATTTTGGACTTGAAGGATTAAGGATGGCATTTTTGTGTCCCAGGACATTTATGAGTTTCACGATAGGTTAACTGATTTACATTTTTTAAATTATTTATTCTAGCATACTTTAACATTTTTTTTATTTTCTCTGCATTTTTTTCACTGTAATTGTTTTACTAGCCATGTAGCGTAATGGACTTCAGTTGAAATAAAATGTTTACATCTGATTGTGTTCCAAGTCTTTATTTTTTTTTAAGGGGGGGTGGAGGGGTAGTAAACTAAAGCCATTGGGTTAGGAGAAGACCTCACTGAAATCCTGTACAGGCCTCTTTGGATCTTGATCCGATCTTGCAGCGTGCTGGAAGAATGCCTGCTGTTGGAGGCTTGCTATGCAGATGTGATATATCTACACAGTTCAGCTGCAGAGTGCTGTCTGTAAAATGGCATGATCTTGTGATTCACCATTCAAAGATATTTCCTATAACATACAGTATTGGCCTGTTGAGATAAAGGGGCATTCAGAACAGAAAATAGGAGACAGTTTTTTACACAGATAATTGTGAGGGTCTGGAACCAACTCCCCAGTAATGTTGTTGAAGCCGACACCCTGGGATCCTTCAAGAAGCTGCTTGATGAGATTCTGGGATCAATAAGCTACTAACAACCAAACGACCAAGATGGGCTGAATGGCCTCCTCTCATTTGTAAACTTTTTTATATTCTTATGTCTTGCTTACTCTACTTAAGGAGGGGGGAGGGGGGTATTTAACTTACAGTTGTAATTAGCAAAAACACAGATTTAAACGTCCAGGAAAATAGTGCTGCTTGTTTTATTTTGAAATTGCCCGCACTTCTTTTGAAATGTGCTTTACCTTTGTCTGGATGCATTTGTCGGTACAGCCATTGTACCAGCACACCGCTTACAGGAGCGCCTATGGTTGCATTCTTCTGTTTAAAAGTCGGATGTTGGGTTGAGTGGTCAGTTTGTAACTCAGGTTCTACTGTGTTAATAATTGGGATAATGGGCACTAAATGTGCTTGATGGGATTGCATGTTGACATTGCTAGTTGGTGATTTGTTAATTTAAATGTTATGCAAATGTATCCACTTTAAATGTTATGTTCTCATATAATATTCAACTCAACATCAAGTAATTCATGTTGTTATAGCAGCCATAATTTATGCTATCTTCTGTTCAACATTGTGTGACCCCTGGGAACTGTGCAGACTTGGATCAAAGGATGAATGCCAATAAGGTCTGGATTTTCTCCAAAATAATAGTGATGAAAAATAGTCTGGAAATACCAGAGTAGTACAAAGTGAGGCTTTAGGTACTACCATTACATTTACATGTGTGAAAGTTTTCTGTCTGTATAAATAAATAAATAAATTCTCATGAAAAACTGTAAAATGTTTTCGCACGTACTTAAGAACATAAGAAAGTTTACAAACGTGAGGAGGCCATTTAGCCCATCTTGCTAGTTTGGTTGTTAGTAGCTTATTGATCCCAGAATCTCATCAAGCAGCTTCTTGAAGGATCCCAGGGTGTCAGCTTCAACAACATTACTGGGGAGTTGGTTCCAGACCCTCACAATTCTCTGTAAAAAAGTGCCTCCTATTTTCTGTTCTGAATGCCCCTTTACCTAATCTCCATTTGTGACCCCTGGTCAGTTTCTTTTTTCAGGTTGAAAAGGTCCCCTGGGTCGACATTGTCAATACCTTTTAGAATTTTGAATGCTTGAATCAGATCGCCACATAGTATTCTTTGTTCAAGACTGAATAAGTTCAATTATTTAAACCTGTCTGCATATGACATGCCTTTTAAACCCAGAATAATTCTGGTTGCTCTTCTTTGCACTCTTTCTAGAGCAGCAATATCCTTTTTGTAACAAGTTTTAACATTACTTCCCTCGATTTAAATTCAACACTTTTCACAATATATTAAAAAAGGCAGGCATATGTTTAAATAGGTTACTTTTGATATCTTTGCCTACAGATTGTTGGAATATTCAGATTTTAGTTTTCATCAATACTGTGGGCCTGCCAGCAACTCCATGCCAGTTGAAGAGTTTTTCTGTGTCTTCAACAAATAGCAGGCTTGGTGATACCTAATCTCTAAACAAATACATTTAAATCATCGCTAAGCTGACATATTCACCCCAGACAGAATCACAAGGGTAGGTCTGGTATTTGCTATCATCAGATACATACCCAAATCTCATAAAAATGATCAAACATACGTTGACCAATAAAGCTTCCTTACACCAGTGGTATTAAAGACAGTTATAGGAGGAGAATGATGACTTTTTTTTGAGCCCACAGAAAGTCAATTTAACAAAGAAATGGGGCTATAAACACAGTACATCTGTATCTGTAAGCTATCAGAATCTAGCTGTGCTAGAATTTCTCCAGACGCTCTTGTTTTTCACTGTATGAAATGCTTTAGAAAATGTGCAATACATTTCTGAATTTGACATAATCTAACCGTACAGGAAGTGACTGAAATATGTTTGGGGTCTTCAGTGTTAGATTCAGTATCATACATAGAAAACAATAACCCTGAACACTTTTCTGTGGACTGCTCCAGCTGCCCACATAAAAGTAAGAGAAAGCTATGTGCCATTCTCCAATCAATTACTCATACACTGGGAGGTACACAAGTCTCTAGGTTTCATACTGCATTGTACACGTCTGCAAAGACCTGTTGAGAATGATATTCATAACTGAAGACACTGACTTCTTGTTTGTCTAATTTTATTTTTAGTAGCACTGTAAATCTTATGATTTATTAGTCATGGACGAATATGCAGACCATAATACATTAGCACCATTTTAAAATCGACAGTTGTTTGTAAAACAAACACAAAAGAAGCAAACAAAGGCATTTGTACTAGTAGTACATCTTGTAGAAAAGTATCAAAATACACAATGCATCTTTTTTTTGGTGTGTATGTGTTTTGGTCTTTCACAGCGTCGTTCTTCTCGAGTTTGCTGCGGTAGTAACGCTCAGCAGCCTCCCCAGGTCAGGCGAGCCACGTGGTCAGTCTTCTGTTTGGTTGGTTTTATGAAGCCCAGAAACTCCAGCTCTGAAACGGCTCTAATAAAGCGAGCACTGTAAACGTTAAGGAAGCTGCAGTCTGAAGAGAATCCACAAGAAACAAGAACAAAGCATCCCTGGGGAACATCTGAAAGTGTACAGCCAGGCAGCTGTGTAGCACCTGTAAAGACAGTGTCTGAAAGTGTACAGCCAGGCAGCTGTGTAGCACCTGTAAAGACAGTGTCTGAAAGTGTACAGCCAGGCAGCTGTGTAGCACCTGTAAAGACAGCATCTGAAAGTGTACAGCCAGGCAGCTGTGTAGCACCTGTAAAGACAGTGTCTGAAGTGTACAGCCAGGCAGCTGTGTAGCACCTGTAAAGACAGTGTCTGAAAGTGTACAGCCAGGCAGCTGTGTAGCACCTGTAAAGACAGCATCTGAAAGTGTACAGCCAGGCAGCTGTGTAGCACCTGTAAAGACAGTGTCTGAAGTGTACTGCCAGGCAGCTGTGTAGCACCTGTAAAGACAGTGGTTAAAACTGTTAACTATTAATGGCAGAGTTCAGTGTCGTGCTTACCAACACATTTAGCAAAATGTTTATATAACCCTGCAAATACAGGTAGGTGGCAATGCAGCAGCAGCTTTGTAAAATGAGACTTTTTCTTGGATGTTACCAATGATCAAAGTCAACCTGGAGAATCATAGAATACAGTAGTGTACAACACGTTAAGCCAATATCTCAAAAGTATTAGGTCTTTATCCATCTTGGGTCGCAGAAATATGAAGCCAGCATCTCACTTGATTCCTAAAGTTAGTAGTTAGAACAGCAAATTAAAGTTACAAAAATAACACATTTAAAAGTAGTCTCAGGATTCCCAGTGCACGTTCAGTAGACTGAGCCCAGTACTCTGCACAAATAACTAATCTGAAAAGAGTGCAGTCTTAAGTGGGTGAGACAGTCACCTTTAACTTGATTCCGACCACAGTTAATTGCATGCGAGGACCTGCAGCCTTCATTACCCTCATGTGGTCTTTTTGAGCAAATTACTGGCAAACTTGCTGTGTGGGTGGAGTGATCCTGAATGCTAACAGCACTACAGCAAAAGTGATTTTAATACAAATCCTACTGAAACGCCTGTCCACTTATGCACCATGAAAATGAGTAGATTTTTGTAGAACAGGCAGGAAACCTCAGTTTTAAGTCAGTATAAAGTTTGCTTAAAAAACTTAATTAAAAAGAGGGCTATAAGAAGAAATGCTGAACAACGCACAGCACAGCAGTAAAGTTGTCAAACTAAACAAAACCCCGATACAGCCTGCTCCACAAACGCCTCCCTGCGGGGAATAATCATCACAGATCCCTTTTAAGCCATTTCAACACACTGCTGTCAAGAGGAGCACGAAGCCACAGCACTATGCCAAAAGCCCATCATCCTCACACAGCACATACTGTTCTGGGAAGAGAAGGCATGTCTGTCTCATGAATATGAATGCGTCTTTTCAACAGTATGTTCAGAATGGGCAATGCTTGTGAAAAGCACATTAATCACGGACACGTATGGAGTAGTCCATGCAAGCAAGCAGCCACTAAACAGAACCCTGCTCTGTAATTGATTACACTTGACAGACGAGCGGGAGCGTGGATGGTAATGATAATGAGGAGAGTGGGGCTTCCTCAGCCCCACTTAACTCCATTAAGCCTCCATTTGACACGTTTGTGCCCTGATATTTAAAAAGTGACAGAGTTTCTTCATTGCATTATTGTACTGTGCTTTCATGGCATGATTTTGTAACAGTAATAAAGAGTGAACTGCATTAGCCCAGCTAGAAGCCAGCAAGCCGCAATACAAAGAGGTGTACCTTTTCTGTTTCGTTTTTTTGTTACAGATTTCAATAGGTAACATGCACATACTGAGGTTTCCTTTATGAGGAAAGGCGAAAGCCGCTTTGTTCAGCCCAGGGTTTGCAAAGACTCCCTTTGTAATGCTCACATGACACAGCACTGAGCTACACGGCAGAAATCTTGTCCATAAAGCATTTGGATTATCTCATGATACTGTTCCCGAATCAGTCTCATGAATCTGGATGCTAAAACTCTTGGTTTTTCAAATACTGCATTCTTACCAAGACATGAATGTGCAACTTGGGTATTTTTATTTTCTCTCCTGGGATTAAAATTAGACCCCCCCCCCCTTCCAGACATTTATTTTGCCTCAAAGGATACTGTTTCACATCATCTAATTGGGCAGCAGCAGTCGAATCAGGGTCCTTGCCTTCAGCAGCAGCAACAACAGTAGCATAGGCCTGAACACACACACACACACACACACACACAATACAGTGAGGGTATATGAAAACACCAGCAGCAGACTATAGAAGTGTTAAGAGACTACACAGATTATATACTTAGATATTCATTTTAATAGCTGCTTCCTTTCCTGTTCTCTCAGGCAGATACAGACAGAGGAGAATAACTTCCAGGCTACACACACTTCACAATAACATTATTATTAGTTGTTGTATTCTTATTACTTCTTTTTTTAAATCCTGCGAGGAGGCTTATCAAACGATCACAAAAAACACTCATGCATGCTGATCGGGAGTCCAGTTTCTTCTTGTTACTAACTGAAATGCTTTTTGTGTGTATTTCAGTGCAGCCATACCTATGGCATATCCAAATCCCAAGAAAGATAGGCCATTAATTGCAAACAGATCATATGAGGATCAACATGACTGTAGGTAACAGTGCTAACATTCATATCTAACTTGGGACGTACTGAGCAATGCTGAGATTTGCATCCTTAAATACTCTCGTTCATTTTTCCCTGACCGAGGTTTGAACTGTTTTCATTAGGATATATGTATTACCATATCTATAGGCCTGTAGTTAGTGAGAGTATGCTATAGAAATACGTTTTTTTTTGTGTTTTTTTAAGATACGCCCCTAACTGCTTACCTCCAGCCAGTCATACAGGTTGATCAGCCTCCCACACTCCAGGTGCAGCTTATAGACAATGCAGATATCTGGAGCTGCATTTGAAATGGCCCCTCCTTCACTCTTCAGTGCTTCACTCTGTGACCAAGTCAAATTGGAAGAAGCTAAAACATGTATTTTGTTTACCGTCTTACTGACTAACTAATCAATCTGTGTGCTGTTTTCAAAAGCGCTCTCCTCCATTTCACATGCCAATACACTGTCCTGTCTCATAAATTCTACTGTGCTGAAACAGGCCTTTCATCTCTTATCAAGTGTGCTGTAACAGGATTCATTGGGCTTAGTAAAACTATTAAACTACTCTATGTGCATACCTGTGTACCCCAGAGGAACATGGCACATTGTTTATCAGAAACCTCACAACTTTCATCTACCAATCAGGAAGCTTTATTCCAGGCCCTGTCACATGTTAGATGATTTTGGAACATTGAGAAATCGTTTCTGTTTTTAATAAACTCAAGTAAATGAAAGGTCTGTGGCGCTCTGTGTCATGACATGGGCATCTAGCAGACAGCAATACCCTGGAATCACGGCTCCATAATCTAAATTATAATTTGTTATGATGTAGGGCTACCAGATTTACAGAGTGAAAAACCAGGACATTTTTAGATCAGCTATTGGATCAGGTATTACCATTTAAGCATGTGATAGATATCTAACTTAAAAGGTGAACTTGGTTGGTGGCACTTGCAAGATAGAATAAAATAAAAAAACTAGACATGGTCCAGGAAGTTAAACAGAATATTAATTATTAAAACTCACAATCAAAAAGATTGTTAATTTTATTTTTAAATGGCACCAACACAACCTAATAAATCAGTTAACTTGCTGAGCATACCAATAGTTTTGTACTTTAAAGAAAAAGAAAATTAAAAGGAAATGTTTGATGAAATGTTTCTCATATTTTTTGGTACCAGTACTGTATATTGGTCCTTCCAGTCCTCTCAAAATGTTTGCATCATGACCTCTAATTTCCAAGCTGATGTTTAAGTGGTAGATGTAAAAACTGACAGCAAATTATGTCAATAAGCCAATTCGGGTCTGTAGCTTTGCTTGTGTAAGCAGTATGTGTTTTTAACTCTGAAAGTCTGCTCTGCCCCTCAGTAAATTGTTATGCGAGTAAAGCAGCTCAGACATGCCTAAAACAGTACACTTACTAATTCCAGCAGTTACTAACTACATAACATTTTCAGACAGGCATCCTTCAAGTGGTTTCCATTTCAAACCAGAATCCGCCATCAAGTCAAGATTCTGGAAGCAGACATTTCTTTCATTGTGGCCCCTGTGTTAGTCATGTGCAGTGCGCTTTATTTACAAGACAACAAGCACTGCCTGAGGAAGTCCTTGGAGGCCCACCAAGACTAACTGCTTAAATAAATCGGTCTCACTTAATGCCTGAATTGTAATGTGTTACCTGGAGGTAGCAGTAGGGGTTGTTGAGGGCGGTCTGGATGGCAGTGCGGGGCGCAGCGTTTAAATGTCTGCGTAGAGTCCCGGCTGAACTGTAATAGAACACCTCATGCAGGGGCTGTGACTCAGGAGGCAGGAGATGCTTCCTTAGAGAACAGGAAACAAAAAGGAAGCCATGCAGCCCTCACAATCACACAGGATCGTTCATTAATACAAAAAGACTGTCCAGATCACCGGCCAGAAAACAAACAATCAGAGAAATGAAATAATTCACGAACACATTTATAAATAAGCATTTCGTTTTTATAGCTTGTGTGAAATGAGAGGCATCTTGGAACAGGCAGTTCACAGACACAATGGAAGGGGCTCCAGCTTGAAGCTCGGAGCGCTCCTCAATCAGTAATACTTCAAGCAGACCATGCCAATTGTGCTACATATATGCAATGTGGGCTCAGGGATGGAAATGAGACTCCTATTGCACAGCAGTTTCACCCGTTTTACTAGGAGCTTGATTAGCCACAGTGTATGGGTAACAGGCTCAGGTGCGTTGTATTGAACTCATAGTAAAACCAGGAATGGATCAAACTCTATGCAATGGGAGTCTCATTTCCATCCCTGCAGTCTACTGTCCACTAGGGGTTAAGTTGAGAGACAACCGGACTCATTTAACAGGCAGATCTTACCCAGGCCTATACTGAGCCACCTATTCACAGAGTTTAATGACATGCATGAAATATTCTGCGTGGCTGACTTACTTGACAATGCTGTCAATACAATCCAGGACGGCAAGCCTCAGCAGCTCAAACTTGCTCAGTTTTTTGGTTCTTCTGGACTCTCTCTCCAACAAAGACTAAAAGCAAATAAAAGTTTGTTTGTAAAGTGCATTGGTTTTAACATAAATAGGGAGCATATTGTTAATTCACTGGAGCCAGTAAAAAGGGCACTCTTCAGTTCTGTATGCAACACACTGTATCCAACACTGCACATGAAAGCAATAAAACTTCAAGATCTAAAGCAAAAACAGCAGACAGAAACAGGTGGCAAGGTGCCAGGGAGCCAGGAAACAAGTGACCCTTTGTGTTCTCTGCAATGCCAGCACACCTCAACTCCTCTTCCCTCAGCCGTTCCCACACACTGCTGTATCCTTGACAACCTAGCCCTGCATGGCACTGCCGTCTTGTTTGTGTCACCCAGTATCATTTTCTTTCTGGCCTCTATTTTGTAGATGTCTTTAACCTGTAGCCAAGATACTTGTAACTGTTTTCAATCACAGTCTTGTCCTTTATTCTTTGGCCCCCCTGGTTTCCTCCAATGGCCCAGCAGCGAGGCTCGTCCTGCAAAGAGTCTGTGCTAACCAGGCAGATAACTGTTGTCTCCATGGCAATGCTTAGCTTCTCTCTGTCTCCCACTCCCCACAGACAGCTGCTGAGCATAATATCTTCCCTGCATATCTCATCTACTTGATCTGCTGTTCAATATACTTTGTCCTTGTGAACTGGTCAAGAGGATTTTGACACTTGATAAAACTGCTGCCTAATGTGATGCGTTCATCAACAGACGGAAAGACTGACCTCTGATACGTCATTCATAAAAATACTTAGCAGTCCAAAGGTTTGTCAAAAGATGTTACTCGTTTATTTTAGTATCGCTACATATCTAATGATTACTTTATATGGGCAGGGATGCTTGACACACTATTGCCATTGAACGATGAAAGATATGTCACAAAGCACTTCAGTTATTGTTAAATGCACATTACCAAGTCCTACAAAACAACTGTACAGTATTTTGCATTAAAGGGCCATAAAGGTCCACCCAATATATATGCATTTCATTTTTAAAAGCTGGAGCCTTAACCTCTAACACAGTATCCTAACCCCTGCATGTGCCTATCGTTATGGATGGTCCCTTAACCACATACTCATCTATGTATTGTGGTTTCTGCATGCATCTGCTCACTGGACAGCACCTTTGCTCATTCACTTGTGCACACGCACCGACGTGCACACACACACACACACACATATATAAATACATACACATGCATGCATGCACAGACAGACAGACAGACAGACAGACAGACAGACAGACAGACAGACAGACAGACAGACAGACAGACAGACAGACAGACAGACACAGGCACGCGCGGTTGATAAGGCAGGATTGACTGTCAAGGTGCAAAATCGCACAGTAAAGCAAAGCAGTGAACCACACACATTCACTGTATGTAAAGGTGGTTGCACATCAGTGCTTTCTCAATGATTCAGATGCAGCATTTATCCTGTGCAGTGACGTGAACATGATGCAAGTATGTGTACAAGAAACCCTGTTTTAGATATAGGGGAGCTATGGAGCAACATTGCTCAGTGTATATGGACAATTGATAAAAATGTTTCCATGCAAGCAATACAGATATCTGTGTCACTAAAGATACTGTAAATATTTGTGAAGTGAATTTAGCACTCAAGACATGTGTGTTTACTGTACTTAAGATTAATGACTAAGGGAATCATTGTATAAAAAGTAGGTTCAGATTGCTCACCACCACAGGGGAATTTGTGTTAAGCCTTAAAATTCCTTGTTATACCAAAAATAAAACCCTGAATTGTAGATTTGTTTTACACACGTTGTGAGTTCACGCTACATTATGTGACTTGTCATCAACAGTACCTTCTGAAGTTGAAACAGATCAGTCTTCTTCTGCAGACCTTTCTGTGGTAGGAGCTCTTCCTCTCCCTCCTGCCCAGTCTCAACAACAGCAGAGCACCCTGAAAGACACAGAAGAAGCACAGCGCTTCAATTTAAGGCGCACAACATGCCCGAAAAGAACAAATTGGTTTAAAATGTGTCTTAAATTGGAAGAAATCCAGAAGGGCAGGTCCCTGGTCTCAGATACACAATTACATTTACCATACTAAAATATGAATTACTAGAGGATCAGCATGGAAAAGCAAACAATATCAAGCTTGTTCCTTTTATGTTATGCTTCATCAATAACTTATCTGTAAGACTTGATCATAAAATCCTCAGATAAAACCATAAGAAACCAAGTCTAGAAGATCAACGTTTCGGCTAAAACGTCTTCAGTGTGAACACATGCGACCATCTACTTTGCTCTTTCAATAGTTTGACCTCTTTGTAAATAACTTACTGTCCAGCAGCTCAAATCTTTCAATGAACTCTTCCAGTTTTTCTACAGCATCGCCCAGCTTCTTGGCACATTTTAAAATCTCGGTACATGTGCGCAAGGCTGCCACCAGCTCATCTTTGGCCAGCATCCTGAAAGACAATATCATGTAAAATGAAGGTTTTTGTATCTGCTGAAGGAAAGACATCACTGTCACAATGTGACATTTCCACATCTTATTTAGTATGCAATGTATTCAATCTGCTATAAGCGGTGTGAGAGTTGTGAGCACCTCTTCAGCACCAGGGTATACAGTGAGAGTGCAGGACTGTCAATGACTCTACACTCATCACATTGGCTGCTTTGACCAGCTGGTCCATCAAGATGCCTCCGTGGAGTTCCTGGAACAGCAACATTGGTAGAAACCCATCCCTGGGAATCACAACTCCGCTGATGTGTACAACATACAGTGAGGAGCATCAGGAGGAGCTACTGTACTGCAGCCCCAATCACAGACACCTTCAACACTGCACAAGATACAGTGCTTCACACTTGTCCAGTCAGTGGAGGTGTTTACAGAGTACGAGCATTGTACAAATGCCTCCAGTATATATTTTTAGCAGACGCCCTTATCCAGGGTGACTTACAATTGTTACAAGATATCACATTATTTGTACACACAATTACCCATTTATACAGTTGGGCTTTTACTGGCGCAATCTAGGTAAAGTACCTTGCTCAAGGGTACAGCAGCAATGTCCCCCACCTGGGATTGAACCCACGACCCTCCGGTCAACAGTTCAGAGCCATAACCACTACTCCACACTGCTGCCCCATTTAGATGGGGATATTTAGATCTGTTTCCTGTCTGGTAAGTCAAGTCCTTTTGCCGAACACTTGTTTAAGAGTTTAAGAAGTGGAGGCACTCCGCTAAGTGCCTAGTGGTCAGGGCTGGGGTCAATTCCAATGCCATTTCTTTAAATTCCTTTAAAGGAATTGGAATGGATTAAAAGGGAATGGGGAATGGGGATTAAAAAAAACAGAATTGACCCCAACCCTGCTACATATGCACACAATTACCTCAGTAACTGAAATGCAGATTCATACTCTTCAGTTTCCCACACGTTCTTCTCCAGGCAAATCCCATGCAGCTCCCTGATCTAAGAACGAAGAACAGGCCGTGTTACTGCAGCTTAGAGAAAGACTTCAACGAAGTGCCCGATACTGTACATATCTTTCACGATGAGGACTGGTTACAGAATCAGGTAAACATGCAGCAATCTTATCTACATTACCTATAGGAATGTGGCGTGCAGCAATCTTGTCTAGGATTACCCATGGGAATGTGGCGGGTGGGGGATATGTGCAGTAAGATAGGCACACTGAGCCTCATTGCAAGACCAGATCGCTCACCTGTTTGCCCAGGGGATACTTGGGAAGGGAAGACGTCAGTGCATGTAGGCATCTCAGAACAGGATAGTAGTTTTTGTGGTAAGCGTGAAGCTCTTTCAGCAAACTCTGGGTCACGTCCTACAGTAATAGGCAAAATAAAAGCTTTCAAATGCTGATGGCTGTGTATGACAAATACACTCCATTTGCACTCACACCTAACCCAACACACACATACTTTACAACCTCGGTCACAAGCTAGCAACACTGGACAAGACTTTCCACAAGAACGTTTAGCTGCATACATTCTGGGAGGACTCTGGGAACTTATATTGGTTAACACTTTTGCACTGATGTTTCTGGGGTCCCTGATTCTGCCATTATTTGCTCTTTTGCTTAGGCGTGTTAGGTGTGTGTATACACGAAAACCCCTATGCTTACTAGGTCATCATATACAAGAAAACCTCTATGTTTACTAGGTCTTCATATACAAGAAAACCTCTGTTTACTAGGTCTTCATATACAAGAAAACCTCTATGTTTACTAGGTCTTCATATACAAGAAAACCTCTGTTTACTAGGTCTTCATATACAAGAAAACCTCTGTTTACTAGGTCTTCATATACAAGAAAACCTCTATGTTTACTAGGTCTTCATCTACAAGAAAACCTCTATGTTTACTAGGTCATCATATACAAGAAAACCCCTATGTTTACTAGGTCTTCATCTACAAGAAAACCTCTATGTTTACTAGGTCATCATATACAAGAAAACCTCTATGTTTACTAGGTCTTCATATACAAGAAAACCTCTGTTTACTAGGTCTTCATATACAAGAAAACCTCTGTTTACTAGGTCTTCATATACAAGAAAACCTCTATGTTTACTAGGTCATCATATACAAGAAAACCCCTATGTTTACTAGGTCTTCATCTACAAGAAAACCTCTATGTTTACTAGGTCTTCATATACAAGAAAACCTCTATGTTTACTAGGTCATCATATACAAGAAAACCTCTATGTTTACTAGGTCATCATATACAAGAAAACCTCTATGTTTACTAGGTCTTCATATACAAGAAAACCTCTATGTTTACTAGGTCATCATATACAAGAAAACCTCTATGTTTACTAGGTCTTCATATACAAGAAAACCCCTATATTTACCAGGTCATCATCTACTACTGAAAATGTGGACATATTGCTATCTGTTCCATCACCTTTACACGTTGATCACTGGTCAGCAGCTGAACTTGGATTTCTGGCTCCTGTTTCTCAACATACCTGACAAAAAAGGAAATAAAAGTAAAACACAAAGAAATAGGAATAGGAATGACTCTTCCCTAATTCACAATGGTGATCCAGTATAGACAGAACAACAAAGGGTGGAGAAAAACTACTGTGGCCAACTACAGGTCTAAACTTGACAAGGTTTCTTAGACAGATACTCTAACACAAAGTTTAATATTTACTCATGCTGTGTATTTGTTAGTATTCTCCCATTACCCAACTGTTTATATTACTGGCGTCTTCAATAAGCTTATTTTTCTGGAATTACACAAATATCTACGGAATGGATGTTACCATATTCTTTTTCAATATTCTTACATTAACAGCATTACATAAATATCTAACAGTAGGGCTTCACTGGTCCTAGTCATGAGGTGAATCCAAATGAAGCAAGGGCATTTACATTAGCAATGGGAAAAGCCTCTAGTTTGCAGGTGTGTGCTCTTGCGTACCTCATGAAGGATGGAAGCTGCCGGATGTTTTCGCAGTCCTCGTGGCTCAGCTCCTTCGCGCGGGACCTGGCCTCTTGTTTGTCACAGCACAGCACACTGAGAGGCTGGCTGTAGAAGTGATCCAGCAGAGACAGCTGCAGAAAGAGCAAACCCACCGTAGACACGCACACAGTCAGGGGCTGAGCCGACCCTTCACAGCACACCCACCGCAGACACGCACACAGTCAGGGGCTGAGCCGACCCTTCACAGCACACCCACCGCAGACACGCACACAGTCAGGGGCTGAGCCGACCCTTCACAGCACACCCACCGCAGACACGCACACAGTCAGGGGCTGAGCCGACCCTTCACAGCACACAGCGGGATTTATTGCAACAGACAACAGGAAACAGAAATATTTTCCTCTGCTACTCGAGATTTAACATAGAAGGTCAAACAGCCTTTTGAGATGTGACACTTCATTGGAATTTTGAATATTGGATAAATCACAATATAAGGAACTTCCAGATGTTTTGAAGACTTGTGATTACTTGCACTGCTGGTCATCAACCAAGTCTCCCAACTGCTCTTTATATATGTACAGTCCACAAATGACTTGATACATATTTTATTATTCCCCACATAACAATCTTACCCTTTGCCCTAAAAAACAAAAAAAAAAAAAAAAAAAAACAACAACTCTCCTCAGAACAACTGTTCCAAATCAAAGCTGACCTCTCAGTTCTTAACAAAAGCCCTGATTCTGATTAACAATGCAGCTAAACCAACACACACGCACACTCACACTCACACGCACACGCACACGCACACCTCTCCCTGGCCTTCAACTCACCTGAAGTCCTTTAATGAAGTTCCTCACTGAGAAGTCATGGTACAGGAAGATACTGATAAGGACCTGCAGCACCTTCCCACTCAGCTTGAATGGGAATGTTGTGGTCAACACCAGCTGTTGGGGGAGGGGGACCCATTCAAGGAGAAAGTTAGTCTCTTTACACCACATCAAGCCACACTTCTAGTGATGAGACAAACATTTTTGTGTTCAGATATTTTTTAGAAAATATGAACAAAAACTATTTGTTTTAATTGTTTAACATGTAATTGAACCTGTGTACAATTAAATGCAATTAAACCTATGTAGAAATCACAAACGTAGCCTGTACTGTATATTTTGTACAACGTAGGAGAATGCTTTAAAATCAGTAAAACGGTCCACACCAGGGCAGGGCAGCGCAGATCTCATAATATTAAATCACTTTTAATTAGGAATAAGTATTTTTTCTAATCAGTTTAATGAGATCAAACAGGCTATTTGTGGTTATTTATAGACAGACCACTGTCTGAGCTTGTCATAGTTTTTCTTCTTCTAAATTGTAATTCAGTAAGTCCCATTGCACTCTGCTGAAGAACTGCTCAAATACAGAATGCATAAAGCCATTTGTTTCTTTAGTTGTGTGTTTAACACTGAGATGGAGGTCAGAAGCAGTACCTTGTCAATGACAGTGGCCAGGTGCTGTGTGCAGGAGAGGGACTGGAAGAGCTGGATGCAGAGCAGTGAGGAGACCGAGTGAGGAAGCATTCCATGGATAGTGATCGGAGACGTTGCAATCCCAAAGATGAAAATAAGGGGAATCTGCTGAATGTACCGACTTAAAACAGAAAAAAAAAAAAACACGTCAAGGGTGCATTACACACACTAGAGCACAGTTTTTATCTCTCAGAAATCCTGACCATCACCATCACATTTATCTCACAGAAATCCTGACCATCACCATCACATTTATCTCACAGAAATCCTGACCATCACCATCACATTTATCTCACAGAAATCCTGACCATCACCATCACATTTATTACAACATAAAGCGGTTACAGTATACAGCAAGTCATTTTTCCTATTTTTGTCCCTTTTTAATGTGAGGGCCAACCTTTAGTCTGTTGAGATGTGACACTTCTGGATGTTTTGAAGACTTGTGATTAATTGCTGACTGCTAGGACACTAATGACGTCAACCGAGGCTCCCAGCTGCTCCCCTCACAGAAACCTCCCGACCTGTGAAGTATGTGATGACAGAGAGGGGGCGACATACCCAGCTGCTCTGTCACCTTGTCAAGACTGACTTCTGGCCAGTCACACACTGCACAGTTCAGCTTCCAGCCAAGGGAATATCCAGCAGCACACAGAGAGGCCAATACAAACACACACACACACACACACACACACAAACACACACCAGCCCTTTGTTCTACTGGTAGAGTCTCACATTAGTGGTCCGGCACAGAACAGACTCATGCACAGTTACAGGTGCTGTTCTTTGATACTTTTAGCTGCAACATGAAAAGCACACCCTCACCCCACTGTGATGAATATACATATATACATACATACATTAGGGTTGTCAAGCGCTTAAAAATGATATCGCAATTAATTTTAATCGCATATTTAATTGATATAATTACTGCATCCATCTCATTCGTTTGTTTTATTACTGATGCTACTTTTATTATTACAATAGAACCCCATTTATCCACGGCTCCCTGACGAGTTTTGTCTTGGACACATTATTGCCAATGTAGACTTAATGCCCCACGGTGCACACACACGCACACGCACACACACACACACGCACACGCCAGTCTAAATGCTGTGGCGTCGACATCAGACAGCAGCGCTACAGATGCGAGGATTCATGTCTCGGTATGAACAGCAGAAGGATTCTGTAAAATTAATTCTCCTGAGAACTGAAACAAAAGACTATGATGGACTTTGTCAAGGTTCAAAAGAACGACTTGCAGCAGTGAATTGTTTAAAAAAGCTGTTACAAAAAAAAAAAATTCTGTTGGTACGTATTTTGTTGAAATCTAAGACAAGTTAATTACACAGCAGGCTTGTTTATTTAGTTTTAAAGTAAAAAAAAAAAAAATTGTAGAAAATTGTATTTGTTTGAAATCCCAGAAAACTAGCAACACTTAGCTACCATTATTTAATATGAATGCGTGGAATACATTATCAAATACCTTGTGATATTTCTAGCTGCTAGACATACGACTTAATTTACGGGAAAACTGCGAGCTCTGATAGGCTAAATAGCTTATTCCCGTCATAAAATGTCTTATGATCTTGTAGCTTTGTAGTATATTTATTTTTTATTAGTATTTTAAAACAGAAAAGCTAGGAAACGGGCTGGAGGTGTATCGCATTTTTAAAAGATTTTGCTAGGAGTATCACTGTTAAAGTAAACTAATTTTAAAGCATTCTTCTGTCTTTGTAATGTATTGTATTGCATACATCTCCAATAAACACCAATTTGGTTTACATTACTAGTTTCTGTATTTTTTTCATGCATTCTAGTCACACACAATTACACCTCATTTATCTGCAGATTTCACACATTCATGGATCTATGTCCCCCCATTAAAACATTTTATGTGCATGTGCCTTCAGACTCCAGAAGCCACAAATAAACATTGCATAACCAGTGTTTTTAAATAAATTGATAACAATTTTTATGATGAATCTAAAAGTGCTCTATGTTTGATGTTAGGTTTTTATCTTTCATTTCTTTCGGTCCGGTCAGTACCCTAATCACTGTGGAGCTCAGGGTCTCTGCGCGCGTGCACGTGCGTGTCTGTGTCTCTGTGTGTGTGCGTGCCTATGTTGCACTAAGCACGTGTAAGAGCTTCTCTCCCCCTCTCTTCTTGACTGAAGCTCTATAGTCCTTTCTGCGTAGTCTGTAAACAGTTCAGAGGCAATGCTAAAGGCTAGTTTTGATCTAACATGGCGTGTCTAAACTGTGTCCATTCACCTGCTGATCACTATGAACTCCTGCAATACTCTGGGGGTGAAGCTCTCCAGGTCTTTAAAAATCACCACCACCGGAGGGCGCTGTCCACAACCTTTACTGGAGGACAGACGCTTCTTCCCTGGAGAAGGGGAAGCAGATTTCTGAAAAATAAAAACAAACAAGATACGTCAGCCAAACTCAATGAATAGTCCCAGTGACAGCAACCAGACTGACACCTATACTATAGAGATCCATCCACCACTGCCAGACTGACACCTATACTATAGAGATCCATCCACCACTGCCAGACTGACACCTATACTATAGAGATCCATCCACCACTGCCAGACTGACACCTATACTATAGAGATCCATCCACCACTGCCAGACTGACACCTATACTATAGAGATCCATCTACCACTGCCAGACTGACACCTATACTATAGAGAGCCATCCACCACTGCCAGACTGACACCTATACTATAGAGATCCATCCACCACTGCCAGACTGACACCTATACTATAGAGATCCATCCACCACTGCCAGACTGACACCTATACTATAGAGATCCATCCACCACTGCCAGACTGACACCTATACTATAGAGATCCATCCACCACTGCCAGACTGACACCTATACTATAGAGATCCATCCACCACTGCCAGACTGACACCTATACTATAGAGATCCATCCACCACTGCCAGACTGACACCTATACTATAGAGATCCATCCACCACTGCCAGACTGACACCTATACTATAGAGATCCATCCACCACTGCCAGACTGACACCTATACTATAGAGATCCATCCACCACTGCCAGACTGACACCTATACTATAGAGATCCATCCACCACTGCCAGACTGACACCTATACTATAGAGATCCATCCACCACTGCCAGACTGACACCTATACTATAGAGATCCATCCACCACTGCCAGACTGACACCTATACTATAGAGATCCATCCACCACTGCCAGACTGACACCTATACTATAGAGATCCATCCACCACTGCCAGACTGACACCTATACTATAGAGATCCATCCACCACTGCCAGACTGACACCTATACTATAGAGATCCATCCACCACTGCCAGACTGACACCTATACTATAGAGATCCATCCACCACTGCCAGACTGACACCTATACTATAGAGATCCATCCACCACTGCCAGACTGACACCTATACTATAGAGATCCATCCACCACTGCCAGACTGACACCTATACTATAGAGATCCATCCACCACTGCCAGACTGACACCTATACTATAGAGATCCATCCACCACTGCCAGACTGACACCTATACTATAGAGATCCATCCACCACTGCCAGACTGACACCTATACTATAGAGATCCATCCACCACTGCCAGACTGACACCTATACTATAGAGATCCATCCACCACTGCCAGACTGACACCTATACTATAGAGATCCATCCACCACTGCCAGACTGACACCTATACTATAGAGATCCATCCACCACTGCCAGACTGACACCTATACTATAGAGATCCATCCACCACTGCCAGACTGACACCTATACTATAGAGATCCATCCACCACTGCCAGACTGACACCTATACTATAGAGATCCATCCACCACTGCCAGACTGACACCTATACTATAGAGATCCATCCACCACTGCCAGACTGACACCTATACTATAGAGATCCATCCACCACTGCCAGACTGACACCTATACTATAGAGATCCATCCACCACTGCCAGACTGACACCTATACTATAGAGATCCATCCACCACTGCCAGACTGACACCTATACTATAGAGATCCATCCACCACTGCCAGACTGACACCTATACTATAGAGATCCATCCACCACTGCCAGACTGACACCTATACTATAGAGATCCATCCACCACTGCCAGACTGACACCTATACTATAGAGATCCATCCACCACTGCCAGACTGACACCTATACTATAGAGATCCATCCACCACTGCCAGACTGACACCTATACTATAGAGATCCATCCACCACTGCCAGACTGACACCTATACTATAGAGATCCATCCACCACTGCCAGACTGACACCTATACTATAGAGATCCATCCACCACTGCCAGACTGACACCTATACTATAGAGATCCATCCACCACTGCCAGACTGACACCTATACTATAGAGATCCATCCACCACTGCCAGACTGACACCTATACTATAGAGATCCATCCACCACTGCCAGACTGACACCTATACTATAGAGATCCATCCACCACTGCCAGACTGACACCTATACTATAGAGATCCATCCACCACTGCCAGACTGACACCTATACTATAGAGATCCATCCACCACTGCCAGACTGACACCTATACTATAGAGATCCATCCACCACTGCCAGACTGACACCTATACTATAGAGATCCATCCACCACTGCCAGACTGACACCTATACTATAGAGATCCATCCACCACTGCCAGACTGACACCTATACTATAGAGATCCATCCACCACTGCCAGACTGACACCTATACTATAGAGATCCATCCACCACTGCCAGACTGACACCTATACTATAGAGATCCATCCACCACTGCCAGACTGACACCTATACTATAGAGATCCATCCACCACTGCCAGACTGACACCTATACTATAGAGATCCATCCACCACTGCCAGACTGACACCTATACTATAGAGATCCATCCACCACTGCCAGACTGACACCTATACTATAGAGATCCATCCACCACTGCCAGACTGACACCTATACTATAGAGATCCATCCACCACTGCCAGACTGACACCTATACTATAGAGATCCATCCACCACTGCCAGACTGACACCTATACTATAGAGATCCATCCACCACTGCCAGACTGACACCTATACTATAGAGATCCATCCACCACTGCCAGACTGACACCTATACTATAGAGATCCATCCACCACTGCCAGACTGACACCTATACTATAGAGATCCATCCACCACTGCCAGACTGACACCTATACTATAGAGATCCATCCACCACTGCCAGACTGACACCTATACTATAGAGATCCATCCACCACTGCCAGACTGACACCTATACTATAGAGATCCATCCACCACTGCCAGACTGACACCTATACTATAGAGATCCATCCACCACTGCCAGACTGACACCTATACTATAGAGATCCATCCACCACTGCCAGACTGACACCTATACTATAGAGATCCATCTACCACTGCCAGACTGACACCTATACTATAGAGATCCATCCACCACTGCCAGACTGACACCTATACTATAGAGATCCATCCACCACTGCCAGACTGACACCTATACTATAGAGATCCATCCACCACTGCCAGACTGACACCTATACTATAGAGATCCATCCACCACTGCCAGACTGACACCTATACTATAGAGATCCATCCACCACTGCCAGACTGACACCTATACTATAGAGATCCATCCACCACTGCCAGACTGACACCTATACTATAGAGATCCATCTACCACTGCCAGACTGACATCTATACTATAGAGATCCATCTACCACTGCCAGACTGACACCTATACTATAGAGATCCATCCACCACTGCCAGACTGACACCTATACTATAGAGATCCATCCACCACTGCCAGACTGACACCTATACTATAGAGATCCATCTACCACTGCCAGACTGACATCTATACTATAGAGATCCATCCATCACTTCCAGACTGACACCTATACTATAGAGATCCATCTGCCACTGCCAGACTGACATCTATACTAGGAATCATGCCTCACCAAACTGTGCTGAAGATATTTAGGTTCTTGTTTTAGTTTTTTTACACCTGATTTTGGGGTCTAGCTCATTTCTTGTATAGGAACATGAGAGAGATAAATAATGGTAATAATACGGCTTACTGGAATGATTCATCAGCTGTAGGTCCTTGGACCGAGGAGTCTGTGTCTGAACTCTATACTGCCCTCTGGCCTGGATTCACATCATGACAAGTGGAGTCTCTGACCTGCGTAACAGCCGTGTACCAGCCACAGAGCGTGGCCATGGAGCAGAGCATCTTCCTGGAGGGGATCCCTGCGGGGGGTGGGCCAGGCTGGTCCTCCTCATCATCGTCATCCTCCACAGACACACTGTGGCCCATCAGCTGTACCAGCACCTTCTGCAGGACCTGCTTCAGGGCTTCACCACCCAGAGAGAGGACAGGCAGAGTGAGAACACACAGCATCACGAATCACACAGCTTCTTTATTTTATTTATTTTGTGCTTCTCAAATTTGACATTCCCTTGAAGCTCAAGGCTTCCTAAATGTTGCTCCAGCCAGACACTGTGCAGCAACAGGGCGTTCCGTCCCGACTGCTTTTGCTTGATGGAGATTCTTTAGGAGATCCCTGCTATAGGAGAATCATCAAACCCATCCTGTGGACAACAACAGACTGGGCCTTGTCTCCATGTCCCCCCAGCACGACAGCATCAATAACTATACAGCTGTGCTGCCTATTGGAACGTGTCCTCTTATTGTAATCTGTCACATCCTGGCAATTCTGACAGATGTACTGGATACAAATCCAGCTGCTTCTCTATGTCCAGTGCTACTCCACACAAGCACATAACCGAGCACTCCTTCGACTGCAAGCAGACCACATAGGAGGTAACAGACTCCGGGAGGAGTGCAGACCAGCACATACCTGAGCACTCCTTTGACTGCAAGCAGACCACATAGGGGGTAACAGACTCCTGGAGGAGTGCAGACAAGCTCTGGAAGGTCATGGCATGGTCTGGCACATTCACCCCTGCAGGGAAAAAGAGGAAAATAACTGATCTACTCCTACCCAAGAGCGAGATACCTGATCTACTCCTACCCAAGAGCGAGATACCTGATCTACTCCTACCCAAGAGCGAGATTCCTGATCTACTCCTACCCAAGAGCGAGATACCTGATCTACTCCTACCCAAGAGCGAGATACCTGATCTACTCCTACCCAAGAGCGAGATACCTGATCTACTCCTACCCAAGAGCGAGATACCTGATCTACTCCTACCCAAGAGCGAGATACCTGATCTACTCCTACCCAAGAGCGAGATACCTGATCTACTCATACCCAAGAGCTAGTGTTACACCTCAATTATTCAAACAGGCGAAAAACTCTTTAAAACTATTTAAATAATACCACCACACCCTTAAAGTTAAGGGCAGGAAGATTTTATTTAAGCAAATCCTTTTAAGAATGTATCACAGTATCTTTGCATGGCATTTTCACTCTGCTTTTCCCACGGTTATACTCTGCATTTACCATAGTGTACCCTTTTTTGCAATGTTTATTAATATGCTTTACCTTGCCTCTCTGTGCTTTACAATGCTTTCACCGTGATTTATTACACTTTGCTATGCTTTTACAAGGAGAAACTTTTATAAGGGAATAGTCCAAATCAGACTCTCCCAGAAAACCCTGTGTATTTCAGAAGTCAGCCTTTCAGAAGTCAGCCTTCTTCACTCCCACGTATGCAGCTTTAGTTGAGACTAGTATTATTGTGGGGTTTGATTGGTTCAGGTGGTAATGATAAACCAGGATGTTATTTAAAATGGTCTTAGCTAGAATTTGCATTCTACTCCATGCACATTGCCAATCAGCTTTGTCTTTTTCAGTGGGAGGGACAGTGTGTGTGTGTGGCTGTCAAAGGTATTCACCCCCCTTGGACTTTTCCACATGTTATTGTGTTACAACATGGAATCAAAATGGATTTAATTAGGAGTTTTTGCCACTGATCAACGCAAAAAAGTCCATAATGTCAAAGCGAAAAATAAAATCTACAAATTGTTCTAAATTAATTACAAATACAAAACAGAAAATAATTGATTGCATAAGTATTCACCCCCTTTGCTATGACACACCTAAATAAGCTCTGGTGCAACCAATTGTCTTTAGAAGTCACATAATTAGTTGAATGGAGTCCACCTGTGTGCAATTAAGGTGTTTCACATGATTTCAGGTTAAATACACCTGTCTCTGGGAGGTCCCACAGTTGGTTAGTACATTTCCTAACAAAAACTACATCATGAAGACAAAGGAACATTCAAAGCAAATCCGGAATAAGGTTCTTCAAAAGCACCAATCAGGGGTAGAATATAAGAACATTTCCAAGGCACTGAATATCCCCCGGAGCACAGTAAAGTCCATTATTAAAAAATGGAGAGAATATGGCACAACTGTGAATCTGTCTAGAACAGGCCGTCCTCAAAAACTGAGTATCCGGGCAAGAAGGGCACTAGTCAGGGAGGCCACCAAGAGGCCTATGGCAACTCTAAAGAAGTTACAGTCTTCCACTGCTGAGCTGGGAGACACTGTGCATACAGCAACAATAGCCTGGGTGTTTCACAAAACTGGCCTCACATCAAATCTCGGCTAGAGTTTGCCAGAAGGCATGTGGGAGACTCTGAGACCAAGTGGAAGAAGATTCTATGGTCTGATGAGACCAAAATTTTTGGCCTCAACGCTAAGCGTTATGCTTGGCTCAAGCCTAACACCGCACATCATCCTGAGAACACCATCCCTACCGTGAAGCATGGTTGTGATAGCATAATGCTATGGGGATGCTTCTCTGCGTCAGGGCCTGGAAAGCCCGTGAAGATAGAGGGCAAAATGGATGCAGCAAAATACAGAGGAAAACCTGCTGAAGTCTGCAAGAGACCTGGGACTTGGGAGAAGATTCATCTTCCAGCAGGACAATGACCCCAAACATACAGCCAAAGCCACACTGGAGTGGCTTAAAAACAAAAAGGTCAATGTCCTGGAGTGGCCCAGTCAAAGCCCGGACCTCAATCCAATTGAGACTATGTGGAAAGAGTTGAAAATTGCTGTTCATCAAAGGTCCCCATGCAACTTGACGGAGCTTGAGCAATTTTGCAAAGAAGAATGGGCAAAAAATGCAGTGTCCAGATGTGCAAAGCTGGCAGAGACTTATCCAAATAGACTCATGGCTGTAATTGCTGCCAAAGGTGCCTCTACCAAATATTGACTCAAGGAGGTGAATACTTATGCAATCAATTATTTTCTGTTCTATATTTGTAATTAATTTAGAACAATTTGTAGATTTTATTTTTCACTTTGACATTATGGACTTTTTTTGTGTTGATCAGTGGCAAAAACTCCTAATTAAATCCATTTTGATTCCATGTTGTAACACAATAAAATGTGGAAAAGTCTGAGGGGGGTGAATACTTTTATATATAGACACACACATATACAGTGCTCCCTCGCTATAAGGCTCGGTTATAACACGCCTCGGATATAAAGCTCCTACAGCATGTCCCCCAGTTCCCTATACTCAGGGCCGGATTAACCCATCACAGGGCCCTAGGAAAGCATACACTTGCGGGCCCCCTACCTCTGAGCAAACAGCCACACACACCTCTATATTTATTATAGCCTTTATAACTAGCACTCCACCCTTTTACAACAGCTATAATTCTCAGTTTGAAGTTATTATGAACGACTGAATGAATCTGACAGAAAATTAAACTGCAGGGGATGTGCTAAATACATTTCAAAATAAAACCAGAAAAAACTGAAACCTACGTTAAATACTGTAGCGCAGCTCGACAGCGACTTTTAACCCCTTAAATACACTTACTATTCAACTAGAATACATACATTGTGTGCCATGTTCACCAGCTGTTACGACCCTGAAATCAGTGCTGTATAAGGTTACTTTAATCAAGGGTTTCATGTATTGAGCAACGCAGGAGACTGAGCGTACTGTATATCTAGAAAATCAGTGGTGTTAAATGTGCCGTTTTATTTTGCCACACAATTAGTTTCGTCTTGTTTATAATATTTGTTGCAAGCTGCAGCAGAACTCAATGGCAGTGCTTGAGAACGCAGTGGAGCCCGGGCACAGGAATATCATGTGTGCACGTCCAGCGATCTTTTAAAAACGGCATCTGCACAAACATGGAAAATGTGCGGACACAGAATTCTATGGGTTAATGTTACAGAAATCTCCTTAACACCTGTCAGAACAATTTGAATTTGAGATACATGCCTCGGTTCGAATGTCAGTGAGTGACGTTTTTCCAGTCAAATGGAAAAAAAAAAAAAAAACATATCCGTTTTGGGCCCCCCCTTGAGTTCGGGCCCTAGGCAAATGCCTAGTTTGACTATGCGTTAATCCAGCCCCGACTATATTGCATGTGATTCATGCAATATTTCTACAGTAAATACAGTACCGGTGTTCAAACTGTAAACAACTTCTCAGTCTAACTTCCGTTTCTGTGTCTCCCTTTTGATACAATGTCTGAACTGAAGAAAAGCTGCGCTGGCACTTTATAACACAGCCATCTTATTCAGCATGTGTTTTATAACTAAATAAATATTAGGCCTATTACGTTGTTATCTTTCCTAATGTATTTACTTTTTTGCTGCGAGAGGAGCTGCGGCTTTCATGCGGGAGACGAGACGCTTCAGCCCTGCTCTGGCAGCTGAACCTGGGGCGAGCCCATTCCCTCTTCCAACTCGCTGTCCTTCTCAAACTTTTTGCTTGGCTGTCGCTTCAACTGAACTCCGACCACTGTTTAGCCAGGCTATTTATAGTTTAAAAACTGCTAATTAAAAAGATCCATGAATGGGAATGTTACCTTTTTTTGTAAAAAAATATAGTGTTGATTACATGGTGCTTTATGCATGGTTAATTCACGGAAAGTTACATTTTTGCTTCACTATACGTGCACTATAGAGAGGGAGCTATTTTATTTTGTATTTTAGCCAGATGTGTGTTGTGCGTCCCGTGGCCCCCACCCCTCCCTCTCCCCATTTATAACGCTCTTCGCCTACAACGTCCATATAGTGTGTCCCCCGAGACCTGCGTTATAGCGAGGGAGCAACTGTAACAGATAGACAGATATATAGATATATGAATAAATATCATTTTCTTAGCGCTTGGTGTGTGACTATGATTAGCCTCCTGCACAATAAAACCGTGATAATTTCCAGGGCTGACCCAGAACAAGAGCTGCAGTGGGGATCTCGCTGGCTCTCATTCGGGAGGCCCAGTCGTCTGTTTTTGACTGGAAGCTGGCTGTGGATTTCCTTGCAAACTCCAGTAAGCTGTCCAGGATCTTTGTGTTCAGGTCCTCTTGAACTCTCTACACAGAATACAGAAAAAAACAAAATAAAAAAAAAACACTACTTTGTTTCATCGATATATTTTGGTCCACAGTAAACAAACAGATCATAGACACAGTAAAAGGTCATCAAAACATGCAAGAGCACATGTAAAGTGTACAAATATCTTTGTAAAGATGAAAGTGAGCACATGTAAAGTGTACAAATATCTTTGTAAAGATGAAAGTGAAAACACAAACAGAGAAAATAGATATTCAGTCATAAGAAACCCGTCATACAATACTAACAACCTTGTTTATGGTATACTTTGCCAAAAATGTAACAAAATAAAATACGGAGAAGAGACAGGTACAACATTATACAAACGCATACAGAATCACCTCTCAAACATAAGAAAAAGTAAATTAACCAATATTTCAACACTCATCAATTTAATTAAAAAAATATTTTTTTCAGTAAAAAAGAATATACCAGTACAATAGTGTGGGAGAGATGCAGTGGAGTTTACCTCAGTTTCAGCCTTCATCCGTTGCCATAGTGATTGGCAGGTTTCAAACCGTGACTCGCTGTTCTGGGAATCTGCTTTCCCATCATGAAAATAATCACCTAGGAGTGAAATACCAGCCATTTATAAACAAATCTCCATGGGTAAGGTTTAAAAAAAACTGTGACAAAGGCAATCAATGGTGTTGGCAAGTTGAAACTAAAGGGAGCGCAAATATCTTTCAGACACACCCCTTTACCCTTCAGACATGCCCCTTTATCCTTCAGACACGCCCCTTTATCCTTCAGACACGCCCCTTTATCTTCACTTTGACTGTGATCAGTATTGGTGTTGGACTTCCCTGATGTTGGTAGATTAGAGCTGCCTGTGGCCTGTGAAAGAAGCTGTATAAGTGTCCTTCCTGTGCCACAGATACATGCACCAGGACCCAGGTGAACCTCCTTGTCACCTGCTGTGCTTCACACAGGACTCTCTGTGGGTTCAGGAGGTAACCCTGTGTGTTCTATGGCAGGAGAGTCAAAGTAAATTAAATGATAGAACAGTAAGGGGAATGTATGATATCGAGGTGTAAGGAAATGGATTCTGCCTTTAGGACAGTGCTGTATATCCAGTAACAGTACCCTTCACTATATGAGCTGTGCAGAGCTGCAGAATAGTATCCAAACTGTCATTTCCAAGTTGCTAACATTTTTTCATAACGTATCATTACTGGCAAGACAGCAAAACAGGTCAGTTGTAAAATGAGCTTCTCCTACGCAGGAAATTACCGTTTCCATCCATCACACAAACTCCCATTTCTCCAGCTTCATTTTTTACTGTAACATAACACCCTGGCAAAAGGGAGGTTGTTTCCTGTCTTATGTAAGGCTGGGATTGATGCAGTATTGTCTTATATTAGCCAGGTAATCATTTCGAATGGAATACAAGGTTAAGGTTAGAGTTGTCTTGGGTAATAAAATGAATCAACGCAAAGTGACTTGTTATTATGATGTCATTTACCAGTTAAAAGACATCAGACTGCAAACACCGATCTTAATGACTTACCTCCACCCAAGCATTAGAGACACACAGCTAGGCATGTCTCTGTGTAAAACAGACCCTGAACTGAACTAGCAGCTCAGTTTAAGAGAGCTCCTGGGAGGCAGCCCTCACTTACTTGCTTTTAAGGAAGTTGTCTTCTTTTTCTTCGAACTTGGCTTGAACACAAAGCAGCCCTAAAAATAACGGGAAATTAGAATTATCAGATTGCTTTGTATTATACATGCTTTTTTATACTTTTGAGTGGCCAATTATTTGTATTTTCCCCCTCAATTTCAATTATGTTTTTTTCTCCTCACCGCAGAGTCCCCATACAGCACAGACTTTCTGAGGGCGTGTGAGCGTCCTCCGATCTCACAAGCCTAAAGCCAGAATCACTTTTACTCCGAGCAATCCAGAGCAGGGTTGGGCGGGGCTACGGATCCAGGAGAACAGAGATCAGCCCTGCCTCTTATCCACTCTGAGTGTGCTCTGTGTCTGACCAGTAGGGTTCGCTGTTGTGCGAAGAGGAGAGAGTCCACACCGGTTTCCCATCCCTCACCCCGGGAGCGTCAGAGCCAATGTGACGCCCCCCTCGGGGTCCCCAGCAAAGTTCGGCCTCTTTGCACAGCCTGGACACGAACTGGTGCCGTCCAAGCTGTGTGACTCACCGTGTGCTCCCAGCGGCAACGCTTTAACTGGATGAGCCACTCGTAGACTATACATGCTTTTTTATAGTGGTATTTTTCACATGCACACTTCTAATAATTCATAGAAATGCACCACTATTGTAGCCTTCATTCGTGACAATTGTAAATATGATTTTATTTTATTTTTATTACCATCAACATAATTTCATGATTTAAAGCAGCTTTTTTTTCACATGCTGACTACAATAATGCCTTGTTGTGTGTTTAATACATTCTTCCATAGCCTAGCGCTCCATGCATGCCACTACCCAATGCTGCGGTATTTCCACTCAGGCCTACTCGTTTACAAAGGGAGGTGTGAACTGCCTGCAGGACACAGAAAGCTTGACAGTTTGCTGTTTAAAGTCTCTCAGTGGGCCAAACAAGACCCTGCTACACCTCGAATCAGTTGAAGGTTAGACATGTACAGAAATAATCAGTATAGGCAGACTTCACAAGCGCACAAAGAGAGGGGAGAGAGACAGCACAGCAAATTAGCCAGTGATGAAATCCCAGCGTTAACCGGTAGTGTTGATTTTAGATGTTACATTTTCATTTTGACACCACGCGGTGTTGTTTCATATCCTAACCAAGGTGTATTTCACAGTGTAAAATAAAGTACACTAATCCAGAGTAATTATATACAGCTGGACTGACTCGCCAGTTGCCACCTGCTGGCGGATATGTTAATGAGCAGCAGAGGACGCTGGGAGTGGGAAATAGGATAAGGGAAACATTGTTGTTATTGTTATTATAAATGTTGTGATTATTGGAAGTGCCCCATTAGTTATTTTGCCATACCCTGTAACTGTTGAACCCTTCTCGTGCTCGCTACAATATTTGCTTTTGTGACAATGAAACAATATTTGACAAGTTACGAAGTTAAGTTTATATAGAGAGTATACTTGTCATTACAGCAGTGTTAATATCCAACAATTAAGTAGTTAATTTACAATAAAGGGTGCTAGTTATACACTGAAAGAGATGTACATTTAACTCCCATTGTGTCAAATGTTTTACACTATGGAAGGTTTTTTATTTATTTTTTGTTACTTTTTCAAAAGTGTAAGTTTTACACTGTGGAGTGTGCCATATGTACACTAGAAAAGTGGTCAATTTGCTGTGAGGAGATGCGCGATGGAATCTGCAATCCGAGTATCTTAACATACCAAGAACATGCTAAACGAATGCCTATTGAACATAATGCAGCGCGTTACAGCCTGTATCTTAAAACCATGTACTCCACTAGTAACAGGTACACTAATACTAGTACAGATATAAGATATATTTAAGATTTATTCAAGATTCATTCCGGGCTTTTAAAGATTCAAGCTGTCGTTTCCTTATGTTTGTATAATTTGAATACCTTTTCAGTATTCCAGGACTTTCATTCCATGGAAAACGTCAACTACTTTTATTTTGTATATTACTATACAGTATATTTCACCAGAGGGATAATGATGTTTACAATTAAATTCGCATTTGGAATTTTCAAGATATAAGCGGTCATTCTTTGTTCTCCAATATTTTAATGAGCATTCTTTCTTCTGTCAATCGTTTTAGTATGTGCCTATATTATATGCCATACTGTAATATGTTCGAAAAGTTTACGTAATTTGTCATTCGAAATTAACCACACGCGATCGAGAATCATCCGAAAAATTCTAGAATGTTTCAGGTGTACCCAACTCATTCTACAACTGTGCAATCATTTTCTTTGTGATTTGAATATGAATTTATTGGCAAATAATTACAAAATACGTGTTACTATTTACAATATTAATATGGAGGAAAAACCTAACGTTAAGAAATGTAAAACTCGGTGCTTGTTCCACAGTTATAAACAGACAAATGCATTGCATTTGTTTACTTTAGGAGTATAATCAAAATACATGGATAAATTCATCTTTCATTCTTTAAAATGCATCTGTATTTTTTTTTTTTAGCAGCACATTCAGAAAAGCAACGAGCGTGGTGCATTGTACAATGAAAGTTACTCTGCATCTAGTAGTGAAACTAAAAAAGCACAAGTAGCATCAATCGCTAAACAACCCTTTTGCCAGCTCCTACCTTTGATACAGACGAGGTGGTCATCTGTTCTCGGGTAGATAGTTGATGCAAGTTACGAACTTTTAAAACTTCTGCAGGAAACAAAAAAATAACACTCGAATTATGAAGCGCTTAAACACAGGTCTTTCCCGCGGTAGTGACGTATTAATGTCAAACGCGGGTGATACCAAGAGTGAGCATTCTCATTGGTTCAGTATGAGAAACTTGGAGTTCAGAGGTCAGAACACAGAAACAACGCGGAAACACGTGAGTGAATGTCATCAGAAAGAGCCGCGACAGAAGCAACGTGTTTGGAAAGTGAAACAGGCTCTATACTGTGAACGTTATGCGACTGTATAATTATCTGTGGGACGCTGTATGCAAATGGCTTGTTATTTCCGAAGGGCAATAGCATCGCAGGTAATTTCTACATTGAAAATATATTCCTACAGTATGCTAATAAACCATAGATGCACTCCAAATAATAATATCAATGTTAAGACGTTTCAAACTGAACTAGACGCGGCTGTATTTTATATTTTGCAGTGCATTCCCTGACTATTAACGTTCTGATTTTGCAATTAAGATTTGCAAGACTGGCAAAGTAGAATGACAAAGTAGCATCAAGCAAGTTTCAGTGGGAAGGGGTGCTTGTGTCCCTTTAGGGAATGTATCTGCTTGCAAATTGAGAATTGAACCTGTTCTGGAACGGTTCAGGTATAACCAGCTGGTCTAGAACTGTGCAGGTTTGTAATAGTCCAGAACGTGTCAACCACTTTAGAGTTCTCATTTGGATTCAGAAGAGATTTCTTTGCCGCAGACCAACGTTTTGGGATGTACGGGTCAATAATTATAAAATGCATGTGATTCATTTTTCAGTGTGCATGCAACATACATGCGAAGTGTATAGTAAGCACTATGACACAAGGAATAAGGTAGAGGCCCTGTGGGTTGTGGATAATTGCATACTGTATATATGAAATATCAAATCGATGTTCTGAATTTTCTGCCCAAGCTCTCCCGGGTTTTGGGACCACCAGAGGAGACGTTTATTACAGCAGTGTCAGCTGTCCCTGTCTCCAAAAAACGGTAAAGTATTCTAGAAACCTTGAGTCAAGATTGTGCTCCAGGGAAAAGTTTAACTTTGGAGTAAAAATAATGGCATTCATAAAGACTTAACTTGTGATTTATTTTTAAAAGTATGTTGTTATGAAATAGTATATACCCTGGGCCTATGAGATACAAGGTTTGATGTTTATGAAATTGCTACAGACTGTTGTGGGTTTCCCAGATGTTTAATTTTTTTTTTTGGGTTTGATATGAATAAAACAGCTGAGTGAATCTGGTAGATTGTATATGTTACAGGATGGCATTACAAGAACATTTACACAATAGGGAGAGCTACAGGTGGCACTTTTTTATTTCAGGCCAGGCCAGTTCATTTTTTTGGCTTTCACATTTGGACAAAAAATAACATGAATCATTTATTTATTCACGCATCACTTATTTATTCATGCATCACTTATTTATTCATGCATCACTTATTTATTCACAAATCACTTATTTATTCATCATCACTTATTTATTCACTGATCACTTATTTATTCACGCATCACTTATTTATTCATGCATCACTTATTTATTCATGCATCACTTATTTATTCATGCATCACTTATTTATTCATGCATCACTTATTTATTCATGTATCACTTATTTATTCACAAATCACTTATTTATTCATGCATCACTTATTTATTCACAAATCACTTATTTATTCATGTATCACTTATTTATTCACAAATCACTTATTTATTCACAAATCACTTATTTATTCATGCATCACTTATTTATTCACAAATCACTTATTTATTCACGCATCACTTATTTATTCACAAATCACTATTTATTCATGCATCACTTAATTATTTATTCTCTATTTGCCTTCATTGAAAAGCCGTTGACACTGTGTTCCCAGGCAATCTGCTGACTTCCGAGTGTCCGTGAGCTCCCTCATAGAGAACGGCTGTATCGAGTCCTCAGCAGATATCCAGGCTCAAACAGCGGAACTGGCTCACCAGGTATCTTATGAATTGTAACAGCAGCCCCAGATCAGTGCTGAGGGGACTGTGAAACAGACATCATCGTCTGTGGGGCACATTTGAATTGTAACAGCAGCCCCAGATCAGTGCTGAGGGGACTGTGAAACAGACATCATTGCCTGCGGGGCACATTTGGATTGTTGCTTGTTTATGTCGTATTCACAAAGAAGAGATGCATAGAGAAGGACATTTTCTGAAGCTTTAACCAGCAATCATTTCTTGACTTCTAGCTGGAAGGAGTAATGCTTTCAGTGCTGTCAGTGTAAAAATATAATAACATCTGCTTTACTTATTGACTCAATGCATAGCAGCCTTTCACATGTATGAGAGCCCTTTTCAGCAGGGACAAACAGCCCATCCTCAGAAATGACCTTTACTTTCTATAGTAAAGCTGGGGTTAGAAAGTAAGACATGGAGTTAGAAGAGGTGCAGAATGACCCACAGTGAGATGCATATTGCACATTGATGTTGTTTTATATTCGGCAGAGTGTTTTAGTATTAACCCCTTCTCTTTGTTTTCAGCTGAAATGTGACGCTGTGGTGGATGAGATTGGCGTTGGCCACGGGACAATACATTTTAAAATAAACAGAAGTCTCCTGGCAGAAGTGAGTATTGTCACCATTGTGTACTTTATCTATGCTTTACTAAATAATGAGTCCATGTCCTCGATGTTCTCTCAGCTAAGTTAATATAACATTCAGCAAAGTTATTGTCAAAGAGAAAAGGTCTGTTGATCTGATAAAGCTATCAGTACTCACTTATATATATATATATATATATATATATATATATATATATCTCACAGATATATATATATATATATATATATATATATATATATATATATATATATATATATATATATATATATATATATACATATATGCAAAAGTTTTAGGCAGGTGTGAAAAAATGCTGTAAAAGTAAGAATGCTTTCAAAAATAGACATGTTAATAGATTATATTTATCAATTAACTAAATGCAAAGTGAGTGAACAGAAGAAAAATCTAAATCAAATCCATATTTGGTGTGACCACCCTTTGCCTTCAAAACAGCATCAATTCTTCTAGGTACACTTGCACAAAGTCAGGGATTTTGTAGGCATATAGTCAGGTGTATGATTAAACAATTATACCAAACAGGTGCTAATGATCATCAATTCAATATGAAGGTTGAAACACAATCATTAACTGAAACAGAAACAGCTGTGTGGAGGAATAAAACTGGGTGAGGAACAGCCACACTCAGCTAACAAAGGTGAGGTTGCTGAAGACAGTTTACTGTCAAAGTCATACACCATGGCAAGACTGAGCACAGCAACAAGACACAAGGTAGTTATACTGCATCAGCAAGGTCTCTCCCAGGCAGAAATTTCAAGGCAGACAGGGGTTTCCAGATGTGCTGTCCAAGCTCTTTTGAAGAAGCACAAAGAAGCGGGCAGCGTTGAGGACCGTGAAGCGCGAATGGTCGGCCAAGAAACTTACTGCAGCAGATGAAAGACACATCATGCTTACTTCCCTTAATCGGAAGATGTCCAGCAGTGCCATCAGCTCAGAATTGGCAGAAAACAGTGGGACCTGGTACACCCATCTACTGTCCGGAGAAGTCTGGTCAGAAGTGGCCTTCAAGGAAGACTTGCGGCCAAAAAGCCATACTTCCGACGTGGAAACAAGGCCAAGCGACTCAACTGTGCACGAAAACACAGGAACTGGGGTGCAGAAAAATGGCAGCAGGTGCTCTGGACTGATGAGTCAAAATTTGAAATATTTGGCTGTAGCAGAAGGCAGTTTGTTTGCCGAATGGCTGGAGAGCGGTACACGAATGAGTTTCTGCAGGCAACAGTGAAGCATGGTGGAGGTTCCTTGCAAGTTTGGGGCTGCATTTCTGCAAATGGAGTTGGGGATTTGGTCAGAATTAATGGTCTCCTCAATGCTGAGAAGTACAGGCAGATACTTATCCATCATGCAATACCATCAGGGAGGCATCTGATTGGCCCCAAATTTATTCTGCAGCATGACAACGACCCCAAACATACAGCGAAAGTCATTAAGAACTATCTTCAGTGTAAAGAAGAACAAGGAGTCCTGGAAGTGATGGTATGGCCCCCACAGAGCCCTGATCTCAACATCATCGAGTCTGTCTGGGAGACAGACTCGATGAAGAGAGAGAAGCAACTGAGGCTGTCTAAATCCACAGAAGATCTGTGGTTAGTTCTCCAAGATGTTTGGGCCAACCTACCTGCCGAGTTCCTTCAAAAACTGTGTGCAAGTGTACCTAGAAGAATTGATGCTGTTTTGAAGGCAAAGGGTGGTCACACCAAATATTGATTTGATGTAGATTTTTCTTCTGTTCACTCACTTTGCATTTTGTTAATTGATAAATATAAACTATTAACATGTCTATTTTTGAAAGCATTCTTACTTTACAGCATTTTTTCACACCTGCCTAAAACTTTTGCACAGTACTGTATATATATATATATGTGTGTGTGTGTGTGTGTGTGTAATATCACAGTAACTATAAGGTCATCTCTCTGGAATTCTGAGGAAACAATATATTGCCAAATAATTATCTGAAAGTGGTTAAGCTGGGCTATCAAGAAATGAAGATATGGAACTGCATTCCTCCCACAGCTCTCTCAGAATTGAGATCTGATGTGTTTAGCTCAAGGCCTGTGGCTTTGTTACTAAGCCTTATCCTGCAACAGGGAGCCGTTGAATTGCATGTAAAGAATGTCACCAGCCTCACATAACTCTTTGTATTGTAAAGGGCACATTCATTGCCAGCAGTAACACCTTCTGTCTTTGCTATGGCTTGAACTATTATCAGTATTATTACCACAAGGAAAACATGGAATACTTTATTTAAAAATGCATTTGAAATATTGTGTTTATCAGAGAGTTCTGCAGAAAGTCTTTAACGATGGTCCACATTTTGGGGTCGGAAGTGAACTTTTCCATCAGCGTCCGAAAGGAAGAACTGTGGTGGAATTTAGGTAAGACTCCAAGCCTTGAATTTATTTCTGTCATGCTGTACATGCCAGCTGTCACGTCCACACAATAACAGCACTGTCACAGAGCATACACACACAGAATAACAGCACTGTCACAGAGCACACACACACAGAATAACAGCACTGTCACAGAGCACACACACACACAATAACAGCACTGTCACAGAGCACACACACACAATGACAGCACTGTCACAGAGCACACACACACAGAATAACAGCACTGTCACAGAGCACACACACACAGAATGACAGCACTGTCACAGAGCACACACACACAATGACAGCACTGTCACAGAGCACACACACACAGAATAACAGCACTGTCACAGAGCACACACACACAATAACAGCACTGTCACAGAGCACACACACACAATAACAGCACTGTCACAGAGCACACACACAGAATAACAGCACTGTCACAGAGCACACACACACAGAATAACAGCACTGTCACAGAGCACACACACACAATGACAGCACTGTCACAGAGCACACACACACACAATGACAGCACTGTCACAGAGCACACACACACATAATGACAGCACTGTCACAGAGCACACACACACAATGACAGCACTGTCACAGAGCACACACACACACAATGACAGCACTGTCACAGAGCACACACACACAATGACAGCACTGTCACAGAGCACACACACACAATGACAGCACTGTCACAGAGCACACACACACAATGACAGCACTGTCACAGAGCACACACACAGAATAACAGCACTGTCACAGAGCACACACACAGAATAACAGCACTGTCACAGAGCACACACACAGAATAACAGCACTGTCACAGAGCACACACACACAAATGACAGCACTGTCACAGAGCACACACACACACAATGACAGCACTGTCACAGAGCACACACACACAATGACAGCACTGTCACAGAGCACACACACACAATGACAGCACTGTCACAGAGCACACACACACAATGACAGCACTGTCACAGAGCACACACACACAATGACAGCACTGTCACAGAGCACACACACACACAATGACAGCACTGTCACAGAGCACACACACACACAATGACAGCACTGTCACAGAGCACACACACACACACACAATGACAGCACTGTCACAGAGCACACACACAATGACAGCACTGTCACAGAGCACACACACAATGACAGCACTATCACAGAGCACACACACACACACACAATGACAGCACTGTCACAGAGCACACACACACACAATGACAGCACTGTCACAGAGCGCACACACACACACACAATGACAGCACTGTCACAGAGCACACACACACAATGACAGCACTGTCACAGAGCACACACACACACAATGACAGCACTGTCACAGAGCACACACACACACAATGACAGCACTGTCACAGAGCACACACACAATGACAGCACTGTCACAGAGCACACACACACAATGACAGCACTGTCACAGAGCACACACACACAATGACAGCACTGTCACAGAGCACACACACACACAATGACAGCACTGTCACAGAGCACACACACACACAATGACAGCACTGTCACAGAGCACACACACACACACAATGACAGCACTGTCACAGAGCACACACACACACAATGACAGCACTGTCACAGAGCACACACACACCATGACAGCACTGTCACAGAGCACACACACACACCATGACAGCACTGTCACAGAGCACACACACACAATGACAGCACTGTCACAGAGCACACACACACAATGACAGCACTGTCACAGAGCGCACACACACAATGACAGCACTGTCACAGAGCACACACACACAATGACAGCACTGTCACAGAGCACACACACACAATGACAGCACTGTCACAGAGCACACACACACAATGACAGCACTGTCACAGAGCACACACACACAATGACAGCACTGTCACAGAGCACACACACACAATGACAGCACTGTCACAGAGCACACACACACAATGACAGCACTGTCACAGAGCACACACACACACAATGACAGCACTGTCACAGAGCACACACACACACAATGACAGCACTGTCACAGAGCACACACACACACACACACAATGACAGCACTGTCACGGAGCACACACACACATTGACAGCACTATCACGGAGCACACACACACAATGACAGCACTATCACGGAGCACACACACACATTGACAGCACTATCACAGAGCAGACACACACAATGACAGCACTATCACAGAGCACACACACACACAATGACAGTAATAATTCCTATGGTAATTAAGTAATTAAGCCCAGGTCTGCTGCCTGGGGAGTTTTTCACTTCTGTGTATGACAAGCTGTACCTGCAACGTATTACTGTGCCTTATGTTTCATTATGTCAACAGCTCACCGAATATTGCGAAAAAATTTCATGTGGGCCACTTACGCTCCACTATCATTGGTAAGTGCTGTTTAAAGCAATGTAATTTGTGTTAAGCTGGCTTGCATTGTCAAGCCCCATTAGTTTACATTTACATTCAACAGGTAGTTGTACACTGTGTTCTTCCCTAACATTAGCAGTACAAGGCTCTCCAGATTTGGAGTCCTCTGGCAGCAGTGTCTGATGGTATTGCAGTGGAGTGTTTCATGGTGTTGATGTGACCAGTGCTCTGTGCTCACTGATTGCTTCCTCTAATTCCTTTAGTGGAAATCTGAATTGAAGTCTGTTCACCAGAGCCGTCGCTTCTGTGCAGTTTGTGTAGACTAGCCTGTCAGTTCAGCTGTCTTTTCCATTACTCTCAGGAATAATGGCTCTACAGGCATGCTGTGCTGCATCTATTGCTCTTGTAAACATAGTCGCTTCTGATGCTTGTCACAGTGCGTTTAACACCCCAATGGTCTCTTCACTGCACTCAGTTACCTGCTAGTCAAGTTGGTTCATTTGAAAATAATAATAATAAAGAAGTTAAACTTTTTTTAGGTGGTTAAAATGTTGTCAGCATTGTGTAGCTGAATTGTTTTCTCATGCAAATTTAGATAACATTTCTTATCTTTTGTTGTCTTTTCTGATGCCTATGTTTTTTCTGGCCAGGTAACTTCATAGCTAACCTAAAAGAAGCTCTGGGCAATTCTGTAACAAGGATCAATTATCTTGGTGACTGGGGCATGCAGTTTGGTAAGTGCAAACAAAAATATATGTTGCTTTTCTTTGTTAAACCCTTCTAATTTTTACACACCTTCAGTTTGATCATGTCATTCAATAAAGTGGTAGATTGTGTATTAAACAGCAAAGACCATTGTTGATTACAATATACTGTTGGTTCAATTAACCACTGATCCTATAAAGTGTCTTTCCTTTGTAACCAGGATGTAATTCCCCTGTGGAATTGTTCTGCAAGGTTCTTTACAGTGACTTGTTTTAAACAGGGATTGCGAAGAAGACGCAGGGATGTTGTGTAGGTTGTTACCAGGCTACGCTGTTCTCAGAAATGGAGTGGATATTGTTGCACAACAACTTGAACAATAGTCCCATTACGCCTCCAGGATATTTACATGTAAACTCGGGTGTCGCAACTACACAGATTCATTCTAAAGCCTTCAGTTATTCAAATCATTTTTTTTTGTTGAAGATATGTTGTAATATTAAAAACAATGTCATTCTTTGACACGTTTCCACTAGAAGTCTCTCTTTACAGACAATGGGAAAGACTTCTAGTCAAAGCAAAGAAGTCTACTACCTTCCTTTTAGTTTTACTGCATGAATATTTGAACCTACCATTCTACCGTGGTAGAGTTTTATATTTACCATGGAGTGTTTTTGGATAAAGCTCTAGGCATAAAATGCATTTTCATAACCCATCAGAACAGACTTTTCTTTATGTAATGAATGAAGGAGTTACCCTATTCCTTAATGATTGGCGTTCTGCTGTTCAGAGGATTATGCCAATGCCGTCTGCCATAAAATAATAATACAATGCCATAGGAGATTTCCCCTGGTTATATGAAACAACAATACAATGCTATAGGAGATTTCCCCTGGTTATATGAAAGAACAATACAATGCCATAGGAGATTTCCCCTGGTTATATGAAAGAACAATACAATGCCATAGGAGATTTCCCCTGGTTATATGAAAGAACAATACAATGCTATAGGAGATTTCCCCTGGTTATATGAAAGAACAATACAATGCTATAGGAGATTTCCCCTGGTTATATGAAAGAACAATACAATGCTATAGGAGATTTCCCCTGGTTATATGAAACAACAATACAATGCTGTAGGAGATTTCCCCTGGTTATATGAAAGAACAATACAATGCTATAGGAGATTTCCCCTGGTTATATGAAACAACAATACAATGCTATAGGAGATTTCCCCTGGTTATATGAAAGAACAATACAATGCTATAGGAGATTTCCCCTGGTTATATGAAAGAACAATACAATGCTATAGGAGATTTCCCCTGGTTATATGAAAGAACAATACAATGCTATAGGAGATTTCCCCTGGTTATATGAAAGAACAATACAATGCTATAGGAGATTTCCCCTGGTTATATGAAAGAACAATACAATGCCATAGGAGATTTCCCCTGGTTATATGAAACAACAATACAATGCCATAGGAGATTTCCCCTGGTTATATGAAACAACAATACAATGCTATAGGAGATTTCCCCTGGTTATATGAAACAACAATACAATGCTATAGGAGATTTCCCCTGGTTATATGAAACAACAATACAATGCTATAGGAGATTTCCCCTGGTTATATGAAACAACAATACAATGCTATAGGAGATTTCCCCTGGTTATATGAAACAACAATACAATGCTATAGGAGATTTCCCCTGGTTATATGAATGAACAATACAATGCTGTAGGAGATTTCCCCTGGTTATATGAAAGAACAATACAATGCCATAGGAGATTTCCCAGGGTTATATCTTTTACATTTTCATTAGATTGACCAACGGGTCATTACCATGGTTACATTTCTAAGGCTGCTGCTGCTGTTACAGTTTCACCAGTTTCAGTGGGTTTCATTTTGATAGGTAGATAGATAGATGTTTGAATTTCCACATAGGATACGTTTTTTGTTTTTTTATTTTTTTCTTAAGCAGTTGGGTTAGTGTGATGCGATGAGGTCATGTGTTATTTGCTTTACAGTGTCTATTTTAAGCTGTTGTTATTGTGATTGTAGGTTTGCTGGGAGCTGGCTTCCAGCAGTTTGGCTCAGAAGAACAGTTGAAAGCAAATCCCCTACAGCACCTTTTTGATGTAGGTATTAGTCTTGTGAAGGGCACTAAAGGGTAAAAGCTTTAGATCAAGTGTTCTGATTTGACATGAATGAACAACTTGTTAAGCTACTCGCTGATCAAAACATTCAATCGTTGCAAACTGCCATCTAAACATTCTGCAAAACCATGAGCATTTTGAAAGAAAAAAGGTATAGACTGTAAAACCAGCAAATCCATGTAAGCCTTTCAATCTATGAATAGGATTGCCAAATACAGTAGGAGACCATAACTTTGTTCATTCGGAACGCTGTTAGTATTCACACAGTGATTCAGAAATGTCATTGGTGAAAGAAAAAGGGTGTTTTACAATGGAGTTATTTGCTGTCTTAGAAGGGTCTAGGTTGATTGGCCTAGTGCTAAGAGAGATTCTTTAAACAAAACCACTTTTTGTTTTACTATTTGAAATAGTGTATTCTGCATTAGCCTTGCATGCTTCAGAAAAATATTTTTAGAAATCAATGACTAAATAAATACACAAAATGAATCCATGTTTTCTGTGTGTTTTCTAGGTCTATGTGCAAGTCAATAAGACAGCTGAAGACGATGAGACTGTAAAGAATAATGCACAGGAATTCTTTAGGAGGCTTGAAAATGGGAACAGCCAGGCTTTATCACTCTGGCGACACTTCAGAGAAATCAGTATTGAAGAGTATGCAAGAATCTACAAGGTGTGGAAAGTACTGCAGAGATGAATTAGAAGGGTCCTCGAGCGGCCGCGTGGTAAAAGCACAGCCGCGTGGTGTGCAGGGTGAGTCATACAGTCAGGGGAGCGCAGGGGTCCCTGAGGGTCTCCCCTGGTAAAAGCACAGCCGCGTGGTGTGCAGGGTGAGTCATAGTCAGGGGAGCGCAGGGGTCCCCGAGGTCTCCCCTGGTAAAAGCACAGCCGCGTGGTGTGCAGGGTGAGTCATACAGTCAGGGGAGCGCAGGGGTCCCTGAGGGTCTCCCCTGGTAAAAGCACAGCCGCATGGTGTGCAGGGTGAGTCATACAGTCAGGGGAGCGCAGGGGTCCCAGAGGGTCTCCCCTGGTAAAAGCACAGCCGCATGGTGTGCAGGGTGAGTCATACAGTCAGGGGAGCGCAGGGGTCCCAGAGGGTCTCCCCTGGTAAAAGCACAGCCGCGTGGTGTGCAGGGTGAGTCATACAGTCAGGGGAGCGCAGGGGTCCCTGAGGGTCTCCCCTGGTAAAAGCACAGCCGCATGGTGTGCAGGGTGAGTCATACAGTCAGGGGAGCGCAGGGGTCCCAGAGGGTCTCCCCTGGTAAAAGCACAGCCGCATGGTGTGCAGGGTGAGTCATATAGTCGGGAGTGCAGGTTTGCGTCCTGGCTGTGCAAAGTCTCTGGTCTTCGCTGGGGGATTCAAGAGGTCTTGGTGCTCCCGCTGATTAGGGAGACAAAACTGGCAAGGATTGTCTCTCCTCATCGCGCTACAGGGAACCCTGCTGGCCAGGCGCCTATTGAGCTCAAAGGCTGACACCTGCAGGGCTGGCCTTTGTCCTCCAGAGGCCGGTAGCTCGCTGACATCTGCTCCGAGTTCCTAGGTGTAGAAGAGGAAGCTGGCTCGGGCGAGTGATCAGAGGACGCCACTGAACCTTCAGTTCTCCTGAGCTGAGTGGGGAATTAAAAAAAAATAAAAAATGGTTCCCTGTTGCCCTATGATACAGTTGGTTCAGCGAGGTGTGAAATGAGTTTTCGATGTTCCTAAGATTTGCAGCAGAAGGGATAGCATACCGATTCAAAGCAATGCCTATCAGCATTAGTGTAGCACTAAAGGTTTTCCAGCAAGGTTTTGTCCAGCATAGACGGTGGTGCAAGAAGGCAATCTTTTTAAAGGGGATTTCTCGCACTGTTCCTGCAATGGTAGCTAGATGCCTCTCTGCAAGGTGGCGGTTCCTGTCGCTAGCGGCAGTCAGTGGCAGGTATGTGGTCACCACTCTGAAAGCTATAGCAAACCAACTGGTGCATCTGTGGCCATTCCCAATCCAATTGTCATTCGAGATGTTCACATTTCCAGGTAGCCAGTGTCTCAGCAGGGAAAGAGATTTGGTTACTTTTGGGCAGAAGCTTTTGGCCTTCTATAAAAGGATATCCCCGCAACCACATCATATTTGCATTAATTTGTTAAAAAGAATGTGTGTTCATCGCTGAACTGAAGCACACCCTCAGGCACACCAGGCTGCTGTTGCTTCCCCAGGAGCAAGCATTTGCTGCTTGATTGGTTTTTCCCACAGTTTTGTCTGCCAGGAGCTTGCATACAAGCGATTTTAATCACAGACATTGTGTAGATGTATTCGTGGTGCACAAATAAAGGTTGTGATCATTGACAGCCCTAATTAATCTTTGTATTTGTTTAAAGAGTTTTGTGTGTATGGTGTGTCCTTTCTAAAGCAAAGAATCCTGCAATTTTTAAATATGTTTTCAGCTTTTTATTTGTTGATGTAATGGGTGTAAAACTGTTTATTTAACCCAAGGCCATGAAAATGGTTCTTTTACAAGCACAACATGAAAAAGTCTACAAATGTCAATGGAATGAACGTTTGCTAGTAAGCCATAAAAATAATTTTGTCATTGAGTGTTTTGCTTGCCTGTAATATCTTTCAGTGTTTGTCTATATATGTACAATGTCAGTCGTAATACTGAATACTGACAGCCCGGTGCTTTCACTAATTTGGCTGAAATATGCTTACATTGCTTAATAAAACTCCACACAAGCTTGCATGGTTTTAATGAAGCATTACATTTGAACATTTATAGAGGTTTGGGGTTTAAGCACATAAGCCTACATTTGAACTGTGCATGCTGTCCATGTATGTGTAAAATGCCAGGGGGTGGTGTATTTAGAGATTTAAACAGTGACAGTATTTAGAGCTGCACTGTATTTAAACAGTGACAGTATTTAGAGCTGCACTGTATTTAAACAGTGACAGTATTTAGAGCTGCACTGTATTTAAACAGTGACAGTATTTAGAGCTGCACTGTATTTAAACAGTGACAGTATTTAGAGCTGCACTGTATTTAAACAGTGACAGTATTTAGAGCTGAATCTGTATTTAAACAGTGACAGTAGTTTAGAGCTGCACTGTATTTAAACAGTGACAGTATTATAGAGCTGCACTGTATTTAAACAGTGACAGTATTTAGAGCTGCACTGTATTTAAACAGTGACAGTAGTTTAGAGCTGAATCTGTATTTAAACAGTGACAGTAGTTTAGAGCTGCAGCTGTATTTAAACAGTGACAGTAGTTTAGAGCTGAATCTGTATTTAAACAGTGACAGTAGCACAGGGGACGCTGTATTTAAACAGTGACAGCAGCACAGGGGCGCTGTATTTAAACAGTGACAGCAGCACAGGGGCGCTGTATTTAAACAGTGACAGCAGCACAGAGCGGAAGCTGTATTTAAACAGTGACAGCAGCACAGGGGCAGCTGTATTTAAACAGTGACAGCAGCACAGGGGCAGCTGTATTTAAACAGTGACAGCAGCACAGGGGCGCTGTATTTAAACAGTGACAGCAGCACAGGGGAAGCTGTATTTAAACAGTGACAGCAGCACAGGGGCAGCTGTATTTAAACAGTGACAGCAGCACAGGGGAACGCTGTATTTAAACAGTGACAGCAGCACAGGGGACGCTGTATTTAAACAGTGACAGCAGCACAGGGGCAGCTGTATTTAAACAGTGACAGCAGCACAGGGGAACGCTGTATTTAAACAGTGACAGCAGCTACAGGGGCAGCTGTATTTAAACAGTGACAGCAGCACAGGGGACGCTGTATTTAAACAGTGACAGCAGCACAGGGGACGCTGTATTTAAACAGTGACAGCAGCACAGGGGCAGCTGTATTTAAACAGTGACAGCAGCACAGAGCGGCAGCTGTATTTAAACAGTGACAGCAGCACAGGGGGCGCTGTATTTAAACAGTGACAGCAGCACAGGGCGCAGCTGTATTTAAACAGTGACAGCAGCACAGGGGCAGCTGTATTTAAACAGTGACAGCAGCACAGGGGCAGCTGTATTTAAACAGTGACAGCAGCACAGGGCGAAGCTGTATTTAAACAGTGACAGCAGTCACAGGGGCGCTGTATTTAAACAGTGACAGCAGCACAGGGGAAGCTGTATTTAAACAGTGACAGCAGCACAGGGGAACGCTGTATTTAAACAGTGACAGCAGCACAGGGGGCAGCTGTATTTAAACAGTGACAGCAGCACAGGGGAAGCTGTATTTAAACAGTGACAGCAGCACAGGGGGCAGCTGTATTTAAACAGTGACAGCAGCACAGGGCTGCAGCTGTATTTAAACAGTGACAGCAGCACAGGGGAAGCTGTATTTAAACAGTGACAGCAGCCAGAGGGGCGCTGTATTTAAACAGTGACAGCAGCACAGGGGAAGCTGTATTTAAACAGTGACAGCAGCACAGGGGCAGCTGTATTTAAACAGTGACAGCAGCACAGGGGGCAGCTGTATTTAAACAGTGACAGCAGCACAGGGGACAGCTGTATTTAAACAGTGACAGCAGCACAGGGCGCAGCTGTATTTAAACAGTGACAGCAGCACAGGGCGCAGCTGTATTTAAACAGTGACAGCAGCACAGGGGGCGCTGTATTTAAACAGTGACAGCAGCACAGGGGAAGCTGTATTTAAACAGTGACAGCAGCACAGGGGTGCGCTGTATTTAAACAGTGACAGCAGCACAGAGGGGCGCTGTATTTAAACAGTGACAGCAGCACAGGGCGCAGCTGTATTTAAACAGTGACAGCAGCACAGGGCTGCGCTGTATTTAAACAGTGACAGCAGCACAGGGCGAAGCTGTATTTAAACAGTGACAGCAGCACAGGGGAAGCTGTATTTAAACAGTGACAGCAGCACAGGGGAAGCTGTATTTAAACAGTGACAGCAGCACAGGGGTGCGCTGTATTTAAACAGTGACAGCAGCACAGGGCTGCAGCTGTATTTAAACAGTGACAGCAGCACAGGGCGCAGCTGTATTTAAACAGTGACAGCAGTCAGAGGGGCAGCTGTATTTAAACAGTGACAGCAGCACAGGGGAACGCTGTATTTAAACAGTGACAGCAGCACAGGGCTGCAGCTGTATTTAAACAGTGACAGCAGCACAGAGGGCAGCTGTATTTAAACAGTGACAGCAGCACAGGGCGCAGCTGTATTTAAACAGTGACAGCAGTCAGAGGGGCAGCTGTATTTAAACAGTGACAGCAGCACAGGGCTGCAGCTGTATTTAAACAGTGACAGCAGTCAGAGGGGCAGCTGTATTTAAACAGTGACAGCAGCACAGGGCGAAGCTGTATTTAAACAGTGACAGCAGCACAGGGGAGCGCTGTATTTAAACAGTGACAGCAGCACAGGGGAAGCTGTATTTAAACAGTGACAGCAGCACAGGGGCAGCTGTATTTAAACAGTGACAGCAGCACAGGGGCAGCTGTATTTAAACAGTGACAGCAGCACAGGGGCACTGTATTTAAACAGTGACAGCAGCACAGGGGAAGCTGTATTTAAACAGTGACAGCAGCACAGGGCTGCAGCTGTATTTAAACAGTGACAGCAGTCAGAGGGGCGCTGTATTTAAACAGTGACAGCAGCACAGGGGAACGCTGTATTTAAACAGTGACAGCAGCACAGGGGTGCACTGTATTTAAACAGTGACAGCAGCACAGGGCTGCGCTGTATTTAAACAGTGACAGCAGCACAGGGGCAGCTGTATTTAAACAGTGACAGCAGCACAGGGCTGCGCTGTATTTAAACAGTGACAGCAGCACAGGGGCAGCTGTATTTAAACAGTGACAGCAGCACAGGGCTGCGCTGTATTTAAACAGTGACAGCAGCACAGGGCTGAAGCTGTATTTAAACAGTGACAGCAGCACAGGGGCGCTGTATTTAAACAGTGACAGCAGCACAGGGCTGCACTGTATTTAAACAGTGACAGCAGCTACAGGGGCAGCTGTATTTAAACAGTGACAGCAGCACAGGGCTGAATGCTGTATTTAAACAGTGACAGCAGCACAGGGCTGCACTGTATTTAAACAGTGACAGCAGCACAGGGCTGCACTGTATTTAAACAGTGACAGCAGCACAGGGCTGCACTGTATTTAAACAGTGACAGCAGCACAGGGCTGCACTGTATTTAAACAGTGACAGCAGCACAGGGCTGCACTGTATTTAAACAGTGACAGCAGCACAGGGCTGCGCTGTATTTAAACAGTGACAGCAGCACAGGGCTGCACTGTATTTAAACAGTGACAGCAGCACAGGGCTGAATCTGTATTTAAACAGTGACAGCAGTCAGAGCGGCACTGTATTTAAACAGTGACAGCAGCACAGGGCTGCACTGTATTTAAACAGTGACAGCAGTTTAGATCGGCACTGTATTTAAACAGTGACAGCAGCACAGAGCTGAATCTGTATTTAAACAGTGACAGCAGCACAGGGCTGCACTGTATTTAAACAGTGACAGCATGCACAGCGGACACTGTATTTAAACAGTGACAGCAGTTTAGAGCTGAATCTGTATTTAAACAGTGACAGCAGCACAGGGCTGCACTGTATTTAAACAGTGACAGTATTTAGAGCTGCACTGTATTTAAACAGTGACAGTAGTTTAGAGCTGAATCTGTATTTAAACAGTGACAGTAGTTTAGAGCTGCACTGTATTTAAACAGTGACAGTAGTTTAGAGCTGAATCTGTATTTAAACAGTGACAGTATTTAGAGCTGAATCTGTATTTAAACAGTGACAGTATTTAGATCTGCACTGTATTTAAACAGTGACAGTATTTAGAGCTGAATCTGTATTTAAACAGTGACAGTATTTAGAGCTGAATCTGTATTTAAACAGTGACAGTATTTAGATCTGCACTGTATTGCTGGATAGATACATGACCACTCCAATTCTACCAGAGAAGGCTCTAGAATGGCCCATAAAGTTGTCGCTTTTGAAACTGCTCCTGGTGAAACCGTGTTCCCAGTCCTTTACCCAGTCTGTGTTTTGTTCAGCGTCTAGGTGTGCACTTTGGGCAGTACTCTGGAGAATCTCTATACCGGGGAAATCTCAGGAGGTGTTAAACCAGCTGGAAGCGCAGGGACTCCTGAAGAAAACCGAGTATGAGAGCTCAAACACCCCAGTGCTGTACAAGAGGGACGGCTCATTCCAATGAAACACGCCATGACTGCGGCATTCACATAGTCCCCAATACATAATGCAGAGTGTACGTTTTATTAGACATTAGAAATAGATGCACAAGCCACCTTAAATTCATGCAGTGCTTTACATTGCCATGGTAAATACTAAATACATTCCCAGTAGTTAGACACAGTAAATGTAGCTTTTGTGTTTTAGTAAATGTGTCCCCAACATGTTTAAGACCTATGTATGTATTGTAACTAGCATTGATTTATATTGGCTGTTTTATGTCAGGAGAGGTACTGGTGTGGTTGATCTCTCCCCAGCCAGCAACATGTCGTTCTATGTCACTGTGGTGCGAAGTGATGGGACCTCTCTTTACATAACCAGGCAAGTAAAGCGAGAGAATGATAAGCTCAAGTACAGTGCCTTTATCGGCAACAACCTCCATAACTTCATCATGTAGTTATTAACAGGTAGTTACCGTTCCAAAGCTGTATGTGTAATGGGGTGCACGTTTTACAGGGATATTGCAGCTGCTATTGATCGAATGAATGCATGGAACTTTGACGAGATGATTTATGTGGTAAGTTTGCATATACCGTACAGTTCTGTGTTTGACATGTAAAAGACTGAACATGCTTTTGCATATTTCATTTGTTCAATTTTGTTTTTAAGACGGATAAAGGTCAGCAAACTCATTTCCAGCAGCTGTTTCAAGTCCTGAAGGTGATGGGATATCAGTGGGCTGAACGGTGAGTGCAAGGAATGTACCGGGGGATTCATTTTGCTGTTGATTCATCGTCTACTTTTTTTTATTTTACAGAATAATCGATGGCAGGCAGTGTATTAACGATGTGTAATTGGTTCCCTAGCAAACCCTCAAGATCCTATGCACTTTAAAAATATTGTGTAATGTGGATTTTATAACATATGCTCTTTACCTTTAGAAACATTTGATTTTATGTATTTAAAAAAACCGTGCATTAGCATGGACACTTTCTGTTGTCAATGCAAACAGATACTCCACATACATAAAGTTTACCATTGTAAAAGCATATCAAAATGTAATAAATCAAAGTGAAAGCATAGGTAAGCATGGTAAAGCACAGAGAGGTATGGTGAAATATGGTAAATGCATAGTATAAACATGGGAAAAGCATGGGGAATTATCATGCAAATATACTGTGGTAAACACTCAAGGGTGGCAGCACAGTGCATGAAACTCAAGCCTCTGAAAGTAAAGTATTAGAAACCTGGCAGTTTTATAGCCTGAAATGAATGTGCTTGGTCCCGTTGCAGCTGCCAGCATGTCCCCTTTGGGCTGGTTGAAGGGATGAAAACCCGGAGAGGTGATGTTGTCTTCCTGGAGGATGTGTTAGATGAGGCTCGCTCCAGAATGCTGCAAAACATGAGCCTCTCCGCAAGTAAGGCAGGGTCAGAACCCAACAACCTCCATATATCAGACCCAAAGAAGGGTGTCTTAACATTGAGAACTTGCACAATTCGAATAGAAGTAAAAGACAATACACAGACCGAGCACAGCAACACAGAAAATAGGGGCAGCAAAACATCTTCTCTTGTAACACCAGTACAGAATAACCCTTTCTCATGGGTGTTGCCACTAGCCTCCACATGTACATTTCAGTTCATGTTACAAACCATTCCCTGTACATTTTGCTCCAGTGGATTTCTCTTAAAGTTCAACTCAATTACTTACATGAACCCTTTTTTCCTTTTCACTGGGTATTATTGAGATTCATGATGAAGATTAATACGTTGTAATCTGTGTTTTTCATTAACTTTGAAATTATGAGAAATAATGTCCCTCAAAACAATATTGGTGCAACTGACACAATGTAAATCCTAAGTAAAGGTCTAAATAGATAAATGCAAGCCATCTATATTTGAGCTCTTCTACTGTAATCATTATTTCTCATGATTTTGATCAGCAACCAAAGACTTGGAGGACCCAGAAGACACTGCAGAAAAGGTGGGAATCAGCTCTTATTATCCAGGTAAGGATTAATTTACTACAATCAAATTATAAACACATAGGGCCAGATTTTGGAAAGAGTTTTAATTTTCGTGGAAACGGCAAAATGAGCTGAATCTTTCCACTGGTTAATCCGTTAAAAATAGCCTCCTATTTTCTAAAGTGGTCCTCTGTTTTACCTGCTGGTGGATCACATTTCCAGCATCATTTCTGTGGTTCTGAGGAGCTTTAAATGAATAAGTAATGAGTATTTAAGCACTGTAATCCACCAGAAACAATTATTCCAGTTCAAATGTGTTATCAATGCTATATAAACACAATCGAAATCTGTCCCAAAACAGCGGGGAAATAAGCGAGTCAAAATGCAGATGCAAACCTATATATTTTATTATTGTATTATTCTTTTTCTTATTTTTCTATGCTACACTACATTAAAAAATCTGTAGAACTGCAGGACAATGCAACAGTGTAATCTTAACAGATTGTTTGTATTAAATGTAAATTGTCATTAAACATACTTTAATATACAGTACTGGCAAATGTACTGACATTTACCAATCAAAATGTGTGTGTGCCGTTCATTACTCTGGCAGCCAGAAGCAATATCGCTATCCACTTTGACAATTACAATACAGTTACAGTATTTTGATCAAATGAAAGAGTACGAATACATCAGGAAGCAATATTTGTCTATGTATAAAAGATTCAGGTCATTAACTGTGCAATATTTCAAATTAAAAGTGCGATCGTAAAGCAGCTGCTTTCATTCATTCCTATTGTTGCATCTTGTTCACGAGTAGCAATTGTTTTCTTTTGGTTTTTACTCTCTCTCGCTCTCTCAATTCATAGATGCTTTATTGGCATGACTACAGCAGAAGTATTGTCAAAGCAATTACAAAATAAATAATAATATACAAAATTAATAAAAACAGCATACCAAATGATTACAGAAAATAAATCTGTAATAAAAAGATACCCAAGTATTTCAATAAAACAGACACATGTAAAGATTGGTATGTCCATGTGTGATGGAAGGGAGTTTCTGTAAGGGAAGTGTGATGGGAGCAGATAGCCCCTAGTGGAGTCTGGTGCAGTGTCGCTGTTCTCACCCAGAATAATTACCATCTTATCCTCGTCCTTCAGTGCCCTAAAGTTAGAGATCTTTTGAGAGATCTTTGTAAAGAGCTGGTCTCTTATCATGGTATATTTTGAGTAGTAGTGAAGGAAGTGCTCCTTTGTCTTCAATTCGATTCAGTGTCACACTGGACACAGTCTTTTCTCCAGAGGTTTCCAGCTCTGTTGGTGTCAGCCTGTTTCTATATTTCCAGGTTGTGGTCACTGACTCTGTATTTGGTCATTGTTTGTCTGTGTGTTTGACTTTTGACCTTTCCTAAATAGTCTGTGATTATATAATGTCTATGCAGTGCCCTTTACCATTTACATGTTTTGTGCTTGTTGATCTGTGTAGTCCAGTGTGCCATGAATCGATTTTTAGATTCCTTGCTGATAGCACTGATCAGCCTCTTTGGGAGTTTCTGTTTTTGCTGTTCCAGTTTGTTATGTCCCTCCTGCTCTGCTGTAAAAAATTTTTACAAGGCGACTCACTGTGTCGGATTGCTCCTGGCTCTGGACTGGAATGATTTTGGGTCGCTCTGTTTCAGGTGTAACCAGAACCCCACGACTCATCTCTCAATGTGGAGCAGCAGTGGGTATTGCCCGAGCTCAGCTCTACATTGTTTGAAGCACTTCTGTGTACTTTGAGCGCATTTTTACACAATAGCACATGCATACTTTCTGTTGGGGGTTTTATCCCAGTTATTGTACTCCAGGCTCAAGGTTGGACCCCAGACTTCGCTCCTATAGACAGAATAACACAGTCAAAGAGTTTGTTCCAGATTTTGACCGGTGGATTGATTGTAAAGAATTTGGTCTTTATGGTGTGGAATGTCTGCAATGCTTTTGTTGCAGTGACTGTTCTGCTTGTTTGAAGCTTCCTGAAGCATGTAGCACTATTCCTAGGTAGCTGTAGCTGGTTGTGTGCTCTAGTAGTTCCCCACTGAAATCATTTGTATATTTTTAAATGTCATTTCAGCGCCATGTTTTGCTGTATTGGTCTAACATGTTTAAAGCTCTGTTGTAAGCCCCTTCTGTTGGTGATGGAAGACATACGTTGCCAGCATGAAGCAGACAGTTGATGTTGGTGTCTCCGAGCTGTAGACCTGGGAGTGAGGGAGAGTCCAGCCTGGTAGCCAGGTCATTGATGTACAGGTTAAAGAGGATGTCTCAGGCAGCAGTCCTGTCTCACTCTTCTGTTCTGTCTGAAAGCAGCTGTTCTTTTGCCTTTGACTTTGACCTTGAAGTCAATACTGGAGTACATCCTCTTGGTCAGGGCATACACCTTTCCTCCTAGTCCATTCTGCAGCAGTTTCAATAACAGACTTTTTGTAGTATCTTTAAGGAACTGTAATATTCTTTTGTTTATGATGGCACAATATAATTTGCCCATGTTGCTGTTGACACACACTGTGGCAAAGTGCCCCCGTGTGTATTTTGTGTTACGTGTTGTGTGTAAATGTTGGTGTATAGGCATTGGTACACGGGATATAAGCGGGTCTGTGTTTCACATGTGTTTAAATTGTAGATTTGTATTTAGGCACGAGGAGGGCACAAATCACATCACGCAAGTAAAAAGTAATAATATGTGAGCACGGGAATTGCACTTTAATTAATTCACGTGCAGTTGTACCGAGATTCCAATTGAATGATTGACTAGCAATCGAGTCTCGGTACAACTGCATAAAAGCTGTATGTTTTCACTCACCGGGTTGGGTGTTCGTGGAGTGGAGAACGGGTGTGGAGAAGGAGAGAATATTAATATAATAAGAAGAAGAAGAAGAAGTGTTTTGTACTCACCGTGTTTGTTTGTCTCCGTGCACCGCTTGTTAAGTGTGTGTTCGTTTTGTTTATATATTTATTTTGGCGAAAGTGCCGTGTGCTGTTTTTGTGTTCTTTTATTTTGTTTATTAAATGCTGAGCACAACCAAGTGCTCAGCTTCACCAAAACCTCACTGTCTGTTGTGTGTTACTTCCTGTTTCTGGTCTGACGTCACCCACTGTCCGGCCGTCTTTGTGACACGTGGTGTCAGAAGTGGGATAACAGCCCCAGGACTCAGGCCAGAGCTGGTACCGCAGTTTTTTCCAGTTTTGCCAGTAGGGTTTTTTTTGTTTTTTGTTTTGTTGCTGCAGTAAAACGAGGATGGGGAGAAAGAGCTGCAGGAAGCAGCAGCAGCAGCAACAACAACAACAGCTGCAGCACTCGCCCTGCATGCCGGGCTGGGAGGAGGACAGCCACAACGGGCAGGGTGCCCGTATACGTGGGCTCAGGGAAAGCAGCAGCTGTCACCCCAAGCATCAGTAGCCACCCCTCTACCCCCACTGCCACCGGGTTCCCCACCGTCCCGGGAAATATGGGACTGGCTGGTGCACCCGAGGGAACTTCGCCAGTGACCTCCCTGGGTTATTAACACACTGCGGATGCGAGATGGGGAACGATGGGAGGACTGGGAGCAACAGCACAACCCGGCATCAGTTCGTGACCTTGCCGCGGTGGTGCTGGGGTACCTAGCTGCAGACATGGGAGGGGTGCCTTCCAGTGAGCAAGAGGGAGAGGAGCAGTCGCTGCCCTCTCCAGTACCTGAGTGGGAGGAGCCCAACGCCCCACGCCTGAGTGGGAGGAGCCCGAACGCCCCACGCCTGAGTGGGAGGAGCCCGAACGTCCCTACGCCTGAGTGGGAGGAGCCTGAACGTCCCACGCCTGAGTGGGAGGAGCCCGAACGTCCCTACGCCTGAGTGGGAGGAGCCCGAACGTCCCACGCCTGAGAGTGGGAGGAGTCGGTGCGTCCACAGCCCAAGAGGGAGGAGTCGGTGCGTCCACAGCCCAAGAGGGAGGAGTCGGTGCGCCCACAGCCCAAGAGGGAGGAGTCGGTGCGCCCACAGCCCAAGAGGGAGGAGTCGGTGCGTCCACAGCCCAAAAGGGAGGAGTCGGTGCGCCCACAGCCCAAAAAGGGGAAGGTAGAGCGCCCACAGCCCCAGTCTCCACTAGCAGAGGGTGAATTCCTGCTGGTTCCACCTCCATTGCCATGGGAGGACTGCTTGCAGCTCCCACCTCCACCAGCAGAGGGTGAATTCCTGCTGGTCCGCCTCGCCACCTCCATCGGCAGGAGCAGAGCAGCAGGAGCTGTCTCTGCCTCCGCCACCTCCACCGCCAGGAGCAGAGCAGCAGGAGCTGCCTCTGCCTCCTCCACCAGCAGAGGGTGAATGCCTGCTGGGTCCCTGTCCACCAGCAGAGGGTGAATGCCTGCTGGGTCCCTGTCCACCAGCAGAGGGTGAATGCCTGCTGGGTCCCTGTCCACCAGCAGAGGGTGAATGCCTGCTGGGTCCCTGTCCACCAGCAGAGGTGAATGCCTGCTGGGTCCCTGTCCACCAGCAGAGCGTGAATGCCTGCTGGGTCCCTGTCCACCAGCAGAGGGTGAATGCCTGCTGGGTCCCTGTCCACCAGCAGAGGGTGAATGCCTGCTGGGTCCCTGTCCACCAGCAGAGGGTGAATGCCTGCTGGGTCCCTGTCCACCAGCAGAGGGTGAATGCCTGCTGGGTCCCTGTCCACCAGCAGAGGGTGAATGCCTGCTGGGTCCCTGTCCACCAGCAGAGGGTGAATGCCTGCTGGGTCCCTGTCCACCAGCAGAGGGTGAATGCCTGCTGGTCTCCCTTCCGAGGTGGAGCCGCACCAGTCCCCTGCAAGAGAGGGAGGGCCACACCAGTCCCCTGAAACAAGGGTAGACTACACGCCGCTCCCACCTCCGCCGCCAGGAGACTACACGCCTCCCACCTCCACTGGCAGGAGCAGAGCAGCAGGAGCTGCCTCTGCCTCCGCCACCTTCACTGGCAGGAGCAGAGCAGCAGGAGCTGCCTCTGCCTCCGCCAACCCCACCAGCAGAGGAGGAATGCCTGCTGGTATCACTTTCCCCACCAGCAGAGGATGAATGCCTGCTGGTAACACTTCCCCAACCAGCAGAGGAGGAATGCCTGCTGGTATCACTTTCCCCACCAGCAGAGGATGAATGCCTGCTGGTAACACTTCCCCAACCAGCAGAGGATGAATGCCTGCTGGTATCACTTCCCCACCGCCACGAGGAGAGGAGCAGGAGCTGCCTCTCCCTTCACCAGAAGGACCCGGACTAGATGCTGGCGGTCCTCGGCAGCCCTTGCATAGGCTGCTGAGGGAAGCACGGGAAGAACCGCCCGGCCGCAGAGGCCGAGAAGAGGGCCAACACCTGCACCCCAGCTAGTCCTGACTCCCTGCCCCGCCGCCCAAGGATGCCTGCCCCGCTTTGCCCAAGGATGCCTGCCCCGCTTCGCCCAAGGATGCCTGCCCCGCCGCCCAAGGATGCCTGCCCCGCCAGCCCAAGGATGCCTGCCCCGCCGCCCAAGGATGCCTGCCCCGCCGCCCAAGGATGCCTGCCTCGCCGCCCAGGGATGCCTGCCTCGCCGCCCAGGGATGCCTGCCTCGCCGCCCAGGGATGCCTGCCTCGCCGCCCAGGGATGCCTGCCTCGCCGCCCAGGGATGCCTGCCTCGCCCGCCCAAGGATGCCTGCCTCGCCGCCCAAGGATGCCTGCCTCGCCGCCTGGGGTTGCCAGCCGCTCCGCATCGCCTGGGGTTGCCAGCCGCTCCGCGTCGCCTGGGTTGCCAGCCGCTCCGCATCGCCTGGGGTTGCCAGCCGCTCCGCGCTCGCCTGGGGTTGCCAGCCGCTCCGCGACGCCTGGGGCTGCCTGTCGCTCCGCGACGCCTGGGGCTGCCTGTCGCCCGCGACGCTGGGGCTGCCTGTCGCTCCGCATCGCCTGGGGCTGCCTGTCGCTCCGCGACGCTGGGGCTGCCTGTCGCTCCGCGACGCCTGGGGCTGCCTTTTGCTCCACACAGGGTACAGGGTACGAGGGAGAAGTGGAGCTCCCGCTGCCGCCTCTATGGCCAGGGGCTCCCCTCCCGAAGTTCGCCTCCCGAGGGTCCGCTGCTGCTGCCGCCGCCTCCCGAGGGTCGCTGCTGCTGCCGCCGCCTCCCGAGGGTCCGCTGCCGCCGCCTGGGGTCGCCAGGGATCCTGCTTCGCCTGGGGTAGTCGAGGGTCCTGCTTCGCCTGGGGTCGCTACACTATGGCCAGAACCCCATGAAGGGGAGCTGTCGGCCATGAAGAAAGGGGGAGGTCAGGAGACCAGCTCCCCAGCCGCATTTCCGTGGCAGGAAACACGGTGGCCAGAGCCCCACGAAGGGGAGCTAGTCGGCCATGAAGAAAGGGGGAGGTCAGGAGACCCGCTCCCCTCGCAGCAGTTTCGCTGCCGAAGTGGGTGGCCGGCCCCACGGAGGGGAACTGCCGCCATGAAGAAGGGGGAGGTCAGGAGACCAGCTTCCCCGCAGCAGTTTCGCTGCCGGAGATTGTGTGGTCGGAGCCCCACGGAGGGGAACTGCCGCCATGAAGAAGGGGGAGGTCAGGAGACCAGCTTCCCCGCAGCAGTTTCGCTGCCGGAGATTGTGTGGTCGGAGCCCCACGGAGGGGAACTGCCGGCCATGAAGAAGGGGGAGGTCAGGAGACCAGCTCCCCAGCTGCACTTTCGGCAGGAGATAGTGTGGCTGAAGCCCCGAAGAGGGAGCTGCCAGCCACGAAGAATTGGGGGTGCCAGACATTTCACCATGGCCACCCCCAGAAACAACTTGCTTCCCCTCTTCGGGACTTTGGGACTGAGGGGGAGGTGGCCATTGAGGCCATGTGTGCTTTGCACAAGGGGGTATATGTGGCAAAGTGCCCCCGTGTGTATTTTGTGTTACGTGTTGTGTGTAAATGTTGGTGTATAGGCATTGGTACACGGGATATAAGCTGGTCTGTGTTTCACATGTGTTTAAATTGTAGATTTGTATTTAGGCACGAGGAGGGCACAAATCACATCACGTGCAAGTAAAAAGTAATAATATGTGAGCACGGGGAATTGCACTTTAATTAATTCACGTGCAGTTGTACCGAGATTCCAATTGAATGATTGACTAGCAATCGAGTCTCGGTACAACTGCATAAAAGCTGTATGTTTTCACTCACTCGGGGTTGGGTGTTCGTGAGTGGAGAACGGGTGTGGAGAAGGAGAGAATATTAATATAATAAGAAGAAGAAGAAGAAGAAGAAGTGTTTTTGTACTCACCGTGTTTGTTTGTCTCCGTGCACCGTTTGTTAAGTGTGTGTTCGTTTTGTTTATATATTTATTTTGGCGAAAGTGCCGTGTGCTGTTTTTGTGTTCTTTTATTTTGTTTATTAAATGCTGAGCACAACCAAGTGCTCAGCTTCACCAACCTCACTGTCTGTTGTGTGTTACTTCCTGTTTCTGGTCTGACGTCACCCACTGTCCGGCCGTCTTTGTGACACACACACACACACCTCTGGAATTGTTTGGGTCTAATGGATTACCACTCTTGTATATTGCTGTGATGAGACAATCAGACTATATTTTGGGAAAGTGTCCAGATTGGAAAACTACATTGAATATTTGTATCCATGCTGCTGTAGTCTGGGAGTGCTGTATTTCAGCATCTCATTTAGGATCATGTCTGTCCCACAGGATTTCCCTGGCTGTAGTTTATGTAGCTGTTCTTTGATCTCTTGCAGTGTTGTAGGAGTGTACAGAGGTGACTGGTTGGTTCTAGTGTGTGTAGTTTGTCTATGAAGGCTGTTTGTTCTTCTGAGAGCTCTGCTTTGGGAATTGCTCTGAACAGTTGTTTAAAAAGATTTTTCCAAGTGGAGCCACAGTGGATAGGTGGATCAGTAAATGGTTTTGTGTTGTGGAGTTTGTTCCACTTGCTCCAGAAAGACTTACTTTGCCCTGCCCCACTAATTGCACACAGGGCTGCCTTTTGCCCTGCCACATATCTACTTGCTGGGCTCATCTGCCCTGCCACACTTCCCAAAAGACTTCAGACTTGATTGGATACAGACTGCATCCGAGAAAACAATCTAGAAAATGAGGATCACCATAACCTGTTCCTTTTCTTTTTTCACACTCTGTTTCAGGATTTTAAAGGACCTCTTCTCTCTGATTACAAGTTTGACTGGGACAGGGTACTGCAAAGCCAAGGAGACACAGGGGTGTTCTTGCAGTACACACACGCCAGACTCTGCAGGTGCTAATAATGTCCTCAGTAGTTTACTGTGATTATATCAAGGTCAAAGCATAGCAAAGGGCAAGTTGGGGTTGCAACATAAACAGTAGGTTTATTAATATTGGATTTATTTCTTCAACCCAATTGTAGCAGCGCTTCGTAGCTTCAGGTTGTCACAGCACAAGTGTGTAGAACAGAGGCATCTTTCTTTCACAGTGTCTGTTGAACACTCGCCACCCAGCCTGTACTGAACTAGTTGTATTGTTCAGCCCTGCATCTGCACGTAACTTTCTCTCTGCTCATGTTAACAGTGGCTCTACTGTTCTGATGCACGGGAATGTAATTGATCACTTCTTAATAATCTGAGTGCATCTTCTTGACTTGTATCACAAAAAATAAAAAATCCCGGAAACCATTTGAAAAAAAAACCCTGGAAACCATTTGAAAAAATAATAAATACCCGGAAACAATTAAAAAAAAAAAAAAATATATATATATATATATATATATATATACACACACACACACAGTGCCTTGCAAAAGTATTCAGACCCCTGACCAATTCTCTCATATTACTGAATTACAAATGGTACATTGAAATTTTGTTCTGTTTGATATTTTATTTTAAAACACTGAAACTCAAAATCAATTATTGTAAGGTGAAATATTGGGAAATATTTTTAAGAAAAATAAAAAACTGAAATATCTTGCTTGCATAAGTATTCAACCCCCACACATTAATATTTGGTAGAGCCACCTTTCGCTGCAATAACAGCTTTAAGTCTTTTGGGGTAAGTATGTACCAGCTTTGCACACAGTGTCGGAGTGATTTTGGCCCATTCTTCTTGGCAGATTTGCTCCCTGTAATACATACTTCTGTTTTCCATCACAGTAAAACTTCAATAAATGCAACACTTTTTTAGTTTTAAATGTAATTCTGTCCAACAGCATCCCAAATAAAGTCGCTACCTTCCTAATAAGAACTTACACTGTAGACAACTTTTCTAATTGAATTAATGAAATGCTGTGCCTTTTCTCTCAAGGCTATGCCTTTTGCCATTGGTAGCTCTCAGTTAATGAGCGTTTAGCTCATTTCACAGGTATTTCTGGTCAACCCAGCTTCTCCTTTACTCAGACCTACAATGATTTCTATAATAATAATTTATACTGTTATACTGAATAAACAGGAATATCATATTCTCAGACTAATGCAGAGTACATTATAACATTTTTCTGGACTGTGTGTTTTAACAATTCATTTAGTATTTCTGCTGGCTTTATATTCGTTAAAACACAGTACAGTTATTACAACATTTTAATACTGTTAAAGTTTCACAAATGTTCAATTTGTATCCCAAAGATCAGTCTGCTTCCAATAGCGGTGACAGTCTTGGGTCAGTTTCTGCTCTCAGTGAGTCTGTCAAAGCCACCATAGGTGTGGGTGACAGTCTTTAAAAGCTTGATACCTGCAAAAAACTGAAATCTTGTAAGCTGGGCTCCCAGCCTTCCATTCTCATTCACATCATCGGTGGAAAATCGTCAAAGAAATGAAGCTGTTTCTATCAAAGAGCCATGCATCTCTGCCGCATACACCTTTCACTCAAAAAAGCTGCACCTTGTACAAGGGAGGACAATGTTTTCGCTGTTACCCAATAACAGCGAAAACATTTTTATTACCCTCAGCTATTTTTATTACAATAGACTAGCCCTTTAAACCAGTTCCAAACTGATTCCAGTTTTGAGCAACTTAAAACACAGATCATATCTTTTTGAACACAGCTTTGTTATCTTTATGGCGTCACACACACACACACACCCCGCCAAGTGACACGCATGCACTAACTTCAACAGCTTCAATTTCACCAACAAGGATATGGAAAACTACAAAGCGCTGTGTAATTCAGCATGTTAACGTAACATTATTCAGCAGGTTTCATTCGACTTTATGAAGCAAAATTAGTAAATTCTATAAGGTGATGCTAAACTTTTTGGCCAGAGCTGTACAATAAATGGCAATCTAGAACAGATCATTTATATTAAAATATACATAATGAATGGCAGAATGGGATGGAAAGTAGCTGCAATCATCACTAAATTATTTGATGTGTCCTTGGCAGACCAGCTGCAGACTAGAGATAGTGTACAAAAAGGGATCGGTACAGAATATGAGGAGCACTTACAGCTAAGGTCAAACCCTTTCCTAACACTTACTACTGAGGTCAAACCCTTTCCTAACACTTACTACTGTCTTGAACCAATGGAAACTGAAAACAGTGCTTCTCATGTAGCAGACAAAAAGAAAAACAAACAAACTAAGAAGTGTTGCCATTGAACTCAATAAAATAACAGATGGTGTGTCTTATAATAGTGTACCATTTTGGCCATAGCTGTAGGTAAAGGTTGTGTTTTATTGTCTGTGAGGAGGAGGAATGATGGCGTTTTGTTTCATTCAGTTTGGAGCGCCTGTGCGGGGCTGGAGGTGGGGGTGAGAAGTCTCTCAGAGCAGCTTGTTTGCAGGATCCTCCCTCTACGGCAATACTGCAGCACCTTCTCCGGTAAGCAGCGATTGTTAGCTGGGAGTACACCTGCGAGCTACCTATTAATTTCATTTTCCTTGCCAGGGTGTGAATACTTTTGAATTAGCATTTTTGTAGTTTTGCACAAAAAAAAATGCTGAAATAAATAATTGTAGACATTTATTTCTTGTAACTTTTTTTCCTCCATCTTCAAAAGCAAAACTTTTGCTACAAAAGATTTTTCCTATAATTTGTTTTCGAGAAAATTTCTAGAGATGATACATTTCCACTGGGGTATGTAAACTTTTGACAATTTATTTTATTTTTTTAAACCCAGGATTTTTTTGGGTAAAAACCTGAATATAAAGGGACATCTGTACAATATTAGTTTAAGTAGAACATTTGTAAATGTAGTAGTTCACACTGGCGTGTGGATAGTGCAGAGTTTCTGTGTTTCTGATTGCAGGTATGATGAGGTGCTCTACCAGTCTTCTAAAGACCTTCAGCCCAAACACCTTGTCAACTTTCTCTTAACACTCTGGTAAGAACATGTTTGCTCAGATTACAGACATTACAGCAATGTTTTAAAATTAAGATTCTCTCCTCTCTCTCTCTCTCTCTCTCTCTGTATATATATATATATATAGACTTGTAGTCGAGTCCTCGAAACAAACTCAAATCAATTTTCATTAAACTAGTGGTAGTAGTGGAGGAACAGTTTACTAACGAACGTTGTCCGATATAATAACAAAAATAAAAATACAAAAAAAAATTATTTTGATTTATTTTTTCTAGCTAGATTATTCTATTTGCATGCCTTTTTCAACTTGTCTGTCACTATCTTCTTTTCTTTTGGAAATGGAATTGAAATACTGTTTGAATGTACCTGATGTTGTTCTTCAGTTTGATAGAAGCTGGGATCTGGATTATAGAGCCAGTGTAGTGTGACAAAGTGGTACATCGTCAGAATGTGGTACGCGTACCTAAACATGACCTGTGTAATGTCAGAAAGTGGTACACTGGCAGATTTTTGTATATGTGCAATCAATTGCGATCTGATGGGTGTATTCCTGTTGTCAAAAATAGGTACATTTACCATTAATTTTACATTATTCGTTTTGCAAACTTAAACTGGAAACAACCAATTTCTCTAAAAAGAAAAACAATTCAAAGTTGCACAAGTAAAAAAAATACAAGACCCAATGTATTGTGTTTGATAAATATTCATATACTATTTTCATAATGGTGGAAAAATATGATAAAAACATTAAAAATGACATAAGACTGGGAAATAATAATAAATTAAATTGAAGATATAAAAGACCGAAAACAGCATAGCATACCAGATTTGAATGGGCGCATCCCTGCTTTCTTAGCTGAGGTTGTTTAGGCATGCGTGAGCAAGCGCAGTGCGCCAAGTACCACTTTAACACGTACCTGAAAATAACACTACACTGGTAAGAAATGAAAGTTACATTGATTTCAATTCTTGTCAAATCTGCCAATCTGATTTAGACATTGCCGGAACTGTATATATATATTGTTTTCTTAAATAGTACATTTTGTATTATTTTTATTATTTGTTTCACTTTTTTAAAAAATATATACACACACATATACAGGACCAGAACTCAAGGCTTATTTCACATATGTTTCTATTATTTGATGAAAACAGTTCTGTATTGATTTTTTAAAAATTCAACATGAAAGATAAGATAATGAAATACTTCACCCTGAAAGGTGAGTGAACAATTAGTGTTTCGTACACTCTTAAAATACATTTCATAAGTGTTGTCAGATGTTACTTCAGAACTGGTCAAACTGGTTTTTCATTGCTGCCTTTTTGACGCTATTTGATTTAGCACTGTTGGTGTTCAAAATTGCTGTAATTGTGTATGTGTGTGTATGTGTATATATATATATATATATATATATATATATATATATATATATATATATATATATATATATATATATATACAAATAGTATTTTCAAACCCACTTTTCCTTTAAGAAAAACACACATTTATAGTTATACAAATGGAACGGTGCTTGTTTCATGATAAGTCTGCTGTTCTGTTTTATGTTGCAGTCACCTGGCAGCTGTTGCTCATAAAACTCTACCTGTGAAGGGCAGCTCCTCTGAAGTAGCACAGGTACAGTAATTACAATCTGGAAATAATGATGAAGTCACGGTATAGAGGAGCCGTCCAAAATCAGCATTTTCTGGAAGCGTACAATGGATCCTGTTCACACACATTTCATTCACACGAAGCACAGGGGAGTAAAGAATTTAAACGGCAATGGAGAGTCCACAAGCTCCAGTTATTTTTCTCTGTGTATATCACAGCTGATAATGTGCATGGCAAATGGATTACATTATCACTTGCCATTAAATGAAAATACTAGTCTTGCTGTATTTGATAAACATTTTTGACAGCCCCTGAATTGTATGGTGGTTTATGGGTTTTAAAACTAGTTTTTATAGCAACAAGGGCAGGAAGGAAATCAGTTTCTTAAAGCCAACGTCACTATCAAACCATCTTTCACCCTCTCGATAAATGGAACCATAAAATCATTGAGTCATAAAGTCACCATTGGCTAATCATCTGTAATTATCCAGTATAAGGAGTCTCAAGACCAAGAAGGCAACACTCCTGCTACTCTGCTGCTGCCCTCTCCTCGCTCACATTCATGTCCCCCCCACACAATAGAAATGATCAGTTAACTGGGGTCGGTGCTTCAGGGGGATCAGCTGATCCCAAACTTCCTTCCCTGTGTTTTCTAGTGCAATTTATCTGCACGTAGAACCATACTAGCCAGCACTCGCCACAGTCCAGAAGCAAGGACCCCATTCAGTTGCAATTAGTTGGTTGCAATTAACCAATATGGTTTTATATGTAGGTGCCTTGTGTGTTTTGTAAGGCTCTGTTGATTAAGTACAAGTTACAGTATTTGAATCCTGTTTAAAATAACAAGGAGGTTGTGTTCTCCTTTTCAAACTAATGCTTGAGCAGATTTGATGTGCTCTGTGTCCCAGTCTTCAGAGCTACCTGCTCCAGCACTATACACCCCCTCCCTTTGCAGGGCAGTAACACCAGTGTTGATTGTTCTACAGGCAAGACTGCAGCTGTTCAAGGGTACCTGTGGTGTTCTGGCCAATGGTATGAGACTCCTCGGCATTACACCGGTTGAGAAGATGTGAATCAGAGATGCCAGTTTCCAGTTCATTCATTTAAACCCAGTTTTACAAATGGAAGGAAGCACGTTGTCTTTATGAATAATACTAAATTAAAGTTAATTAACAGTTGTGCCACATTGTCCTTCATTTTCCCGATCCTGTTTGGGGACTGGGTGGTAATGAGGGGAGGCGATCCAAGCTCAGGTGAGAGGAGACAACCGTTCGTCTTTAATCTGTTTACGTGAACAGTATTCAGTATGCCTGCTCTTCCTGTATACAGCAGATAGTGCTGGGATGAACACAGGATTTTCATGTTCGGATATTCGCTCATAATTTAAATATTTGTTCAGCTCTTTGTTCGTTTTTCAAAAAGTAATAATTGCCATTATATTATTCTGAACGCAGAGACAGCGTAGCAGCAGAGGTGTGTACGCCTTTATTTTACAGCAAGACCTTACAATATGTAACACGTTCAAAAAATATCCCAGGAGTTAAGAATAAGTTGTGTAGGACTTACTTTACTCCAGTGAGTTAACTACAAAACAAAGGATGCTAAGTAGCAGTTCAAGTTAAATGTTGTTTTGTTTATTCCCGAAATAAATAGTACATAAAGTTTGCAACGCATTTTATTTATTTTCATTCCTTGCCATTTCCGTTTCTTCATAGTAAACAACGGCCATCGACACATATTCATAAAGTAATAACATGAGGTTTACTTGTGCCTTTTTGTAGCTGAACAAGCAAATGAAAACTGAAATTGAACTTTAAACACTTCAAATAAAACAAAACCTGGAAATGGCGTTATAAAGTGAAGGGGAAAAAACACCATTTTGGTTCACGTTTATTATATTCCACATAACAGAAAGTCACAACAAAAAATATATAAAAAATATAAAAGTGAGGCATTTTCTGTCCCATGAGATTCTGACTCGCTCTAAAGCAGCACAACACATTTTTGTCCCAGATGGCTTTCTATTGAGTTCACTAAGGGTACACACATAATCTGGTTTGTTTACTTTTTGCTGTCTAAAAATTAACTAGAGGCTCAAGAGTTGCTGTGTTGAGTCTGTGTGTGTGTGTATATATATATATATATATATATTAAATTTCACCTATCACATGGGGCTCTTTTTCAGTTGCCATTTTTTTTAAACTGTTGCACAAATTCTGGTGAGACGGTAAATAAGTGCAAGGTATTTTTGTCATTTGTAGTGAATATGAACATCTGGTTTTTATATCTGAATACATGCCAAATAATATTCTTTCTAATATTCGGATATTTGTCCCAGCACTAAGAGCAAATGAACAGGTCTTCATACACAGATTTTGCACAATGAAATTTAGGAGCAGACACAGTTTGGAGGGGGAACACAAATATTTATTTTAAACCACGTCATCAAGCTTGCTTCTGGGATAAAGGAAAGAGCACTCCATTTACAAAGCTTTGTAAATAGTACCTTGTTATTCAACTTTTCATAAATTACAGTTTGAGGCTTTAAAAATCAATCCATAAAAATGAAAATAACATTCTCAAATGTGTGCAAAACAGAACCTGAAATGTAAACACAAGCCCTGGCCTTGTACGATGGAGGCGAGGATCGGGCTATATTTCTTCGCTCCATATCTTGACACATTCAGTTTTTCTTTCCCTCTCTGCACCAGCTTGTATCATTACCAAGCTGGTGTTTTGTTGTTTAAAACCATTTCAAATTTAATTTGAATAATTTTATTGTTATTGACAGTACAGTTTCTGGCCCATTTTCTGCAAAGCACAACATATGCAGAATGATTCCAGGTCCACCACACATATACAGTAAGCAGCTCTTTTCCAACTTGCTTGTCTGCAATTGTGACACCATTTAATGAAAAAAAATGTTTTCCAGAGGTATTGGGGGCTGCCTCTTCAATCACAGCCATGGAATGGCGTTATGCACACTCCACACAGCTGCAGACTGCATTACTCACACTGTCAATCACACCCCCTAGGTTTGTCTTAATGCTTTCATGCAACGTTTTAAAGTAAAAAATACTGAAATAGTTAATACATGCAAACGCGCATGAATATATATATTTTTTAACATTAAATTGCCACATGAAACCATATCAGTGACTACACCTTTGTTTTGTAATAAAAAAAACATTCTCTGTAATGCTTGTGTTTTTAATCTTACCTGTCTACAGGAAACAGGTTGGATGTGGGTATGTGTTTTTAAAATGCTCTTACAAGCTTCTCTCTTCTGGCAAGGGATTCAGGTATTACTTTTAGTCTAATCAGAAATGTCAAAAACAAGTCATAACCAGATATATATATATTTTTTTTGGCATGTTTAAAACAAATTTAAACTCCTGGACCATTTGTGCAGCTGATCTTTTCATCTTCATGTTAAAAAAATAATTTAAAAAATCATAATATGAATAATTCTTGACATATTATGGCAATTACCATTATGTCCCCAATACAGGAAACTGAGAACAAAAGTCTAATGATTCTGTTGAAGACCACTGCACTGCCGCAATGCTGTGTCCTCTGCAGTTTGTAAAGAGAAAAACGCTCCTGCTGGAGACTCCCGAGCGTCATCGATCCGCTCCCCCAGCGCTCCGGATGAGCTCACACAGCTAGCAGCTTCTCCTTGGATTTACTGGCGCTTTCGTCAGTTCCAAGAATTGTTGTGTCTCGCTTCGGTAAGCCATACATGTATATAGAAACACACACAAGCAAGGCACCAGTGGCAAAGCTGACAGCTGAAATAGAAAGAGCAAAAGGATATGCATGGATAAAACCAAAAGAAGAACGGTGCAATTATGAAGCATCCCTGTGCAAGGAGCTTCGAGAAGTTTGTAAAGACCCATCAGAACACATTGGATGTCGTTGCTTCGTATTTGCAGGGATATAGTGCATGCTAAATGTGTTGTTGACCATGACATCTGACCACAGATGGCTGCCGTATTGCGGTCCTGTAGAAAAGAACCATCTCACTGCCACATTGTTTCAAAGGAACAGATCTTTTTCATTATGTTTACAAACTGTTCCATCCTACAGGACCTTCTCATGGGGCTGCTTTTTTTTCGTAACAAGAACTCCCATTGATGTATGTGTGAGTTTTTCTTTTCCTGAAAACCTTGAATTGTGCCTAATTAAAAAAAGCTTGTGCCTGTTGCCTCTAAAGTGCAACTAATTAAAGCTAATTAATCTAATTACACTAGAATGCGTAGGAGTGTTTGCTGTCCAGGTTAAGACAAAACCAAATACATACTGAAACTGATGTGCAACAATGAATTTGTCTTATTTTCAGAGGAGCAGCCATGTAGGAGAAAACATTTGACTGACTTGTCTGGTTTCACAGACCGATTAGCACTAATCTTGGTTTACCTTACATAAATTTAACATTAGGTAGCACAGGACTAGTGCTAATCAGGGTCTGTGAAACCAGCCATTAATGACTCAGTGACGGGGTTGTTCATACAGTTCCCTTAAAAAGCATGCATATAAACTATGCTCATATCAGTTATGGACAGTCTTCCACAAGCAAAAAAAACACACAACACATTCTCCCTCAATCGTTTGGTGAATGCTTGTGGCGTTTGTCAGTCTGTCCCTGTCCTCCCAGACTACTGTAATACAATCCACAAAGATTGGCTGAAATAGTTTTAACAATTCAGTAGATTGTTTTTAACTGCATTAAGAAATAAGACAATTCAAGCACCCAAACGACAGGATATCTGATTGCTTGTTATGCATTGGCTCCAGCATGTACCCTGTTCAGTGCTTGTTATATATTGACTCTAGCATGTGCCCTGTTCAGTTTGGACTTACTGATTTGTAAACCGAAGAGGATCACAGATGCAATGGTAGAAAGAATGATGGCAGCTGCAGCAGAAAACCCTTTCATAATATTATCGGTGTACTTCACAACCACCGATGTGTACAAACCACCAACACTGGCCAAAGCTGCAAGAAAAGAAATAAAAAACAGAAACCGTTCAGAGAATAAGGGGATATTAAATGAATGGGACGCATGCAACGAGAACATGGTTAATTTAGACATCCATTAGCACTTGCCTTGGGCAGCCTTATCATAAGTAGCATTAAGTAGTCCAAGATTAGTGCTAATCAGGGTCTAAAACCAGCCACTGTGCTTCTGAGGATTACTAGCTGTAAAACATGCACATGCATATACAGGACCAAACTAGAGAATAGCAATGGCTAGCACTTCAGTTTACATTACCCACTGATTCCAGTTGAGGAGCAGTTTTTGATACTCGAATGCCCAAAACAGGAGTGTCACGTGTATATAGTTTTTTGCTTTATCACTAGTTAGCAGTGCTTATGCTGGGACTAATACAAATGTTTCTGACTTCATCTTATTTCCAAACACATGCTTTCTATTTCATTTAAAACAACTAATGCAGTGGTTCCCAACCTTTTTCAACATAGGGACCACCTTGGTGTTTGGGTTTTGTACATAACTTGTAGGCTTATATGTGCAAGTACATGTAGAAAGTACAGTATTTATATAACGTACCTAACTTAACGAAAACCCTGGGCTTGAATCTTCGCTACCAGTTCATCAAGAAATGTTTTCATTTTGCGCATTGAAAGTTGGTGATGGCAAAGTACCCTTTTGTTAAAACATTTGTAACGCAGTTTACTGCACTCTCTTAGCTGCCAACTTTGATGTACATATAAAAACACACCAGAATACGAAGACAAGGTGGATAGGAAGCAATTAGAAAAACTAAAACATGACTGGAGAGCGTTTCCAGAAGTAGTGTTAACAGAATCTGCTTGTGGCATGTAGTCTTGTGAGATATGAAACGTGGCTGAATAAACCCATATAATAACATGGGGCTAAAATCGATCATTCACACTGCGGTACAGTTCACAAGTCAAGCTACAAATATAGCCTCTTTTTGTTTCACATTAACTTCTGTTACTATATGCAGCCAACCTCAATGTAAAACATGGAAATAGGGATATTCCTATCCCAGGCAACATAGTTTATATTGTTGAAAATGAAGGGTACAACAACTGTGGTTTTAATGGGTTTGTATGTTTTAATTTAGTCATTCCATCATGCCGATAGTCGTTACGTTTCTCGAAAGTTTGGTGATGCGTACATAGAAAAGAACACCATACTTTATTATTATTATTTATTTCTTAGCAGATACCCTTATCCAGGGCAATTGTTACAAGATATCACATTATTTTTACATACAATTACCCATTTATACAGTTGGGTTTTCACTGGAGCAATCTAGGTAAAGTTGCTCAAGGGTACAGCAGCAGTGTCCCCCACCTGGGATTGAACCCACGACCCTCTGGTCAAGAGTCCAGAGACCTAACCACTACTCCACACTGCTGTCAAGCATGGAGGTGGTAATATCGTTCTATTGGGCTGTTTCTCCTCTAATGGCACAGGAAATGTTGATTTCCATTACATGGTAAAATGGATTCCATAGCATACCAAAAGATATTGGCCAATCATCTGAAACCCTCCAATAAAAAACTTGGTTTAAAGTGCAACTGAACGTTCCAATACAGCAACGATCAAAAGCACACATCAAAATCTACTTCAGAATGGTTAAAGAAGAATACAATCAAGGTTCTGGAATGGCTGAGTCAACCCATCTTTGGAATGAGTTGAAGAAGGCTGTGCACAAGAGAAGTCCTCGGAATTTGAATGAAATGGAACAATTTTGCGTTGAAGAATGGTCAAAAATCACTAAAGAATCATGCCAAATGCCCATTGACAAATATCCTAATCGTTTAAAAGAGGTTATTCTTGTTAAAGGTGCCTCAACTAGCTATTAATTTCATTTTCCTTGTCAGGGTATGAATACTTTTGAATTTGTATTTGAGTTTTGCAAAAAAAAAAAAAAAAATTCTTGTAACTTGTTTTCCCCATCCACAAAAGCAAAACGTCTGCTACAAAAGATTTTTCCTAGAATTATTTGTTTGAGAAATTTCTAGATATCATAGATTTCCATTGGGGTACGTAAACTTTTGACTGTGTATAATAATTTATGTTACAAAAGAGAAGCAAAAAACTACTTACAGATGACAAAGCAGACCCACGGCGTGTAGCCATAGAAAAAGCCCTTTTCAATCACCTGGGCTCCATCAGTTATATATACTCCTGCCAGCGTCACCACAATCCCAGACAGGTACATCTGAATGTTCCGCACCCACAGAGACGTGTCGGAACTCTTCAGGACTTTCTCAAAGTAGACGCCTTGCAGCGAGGTCAAAAAGAAACAAGCAGAGCTTTCATTCCAGTTTAAAATGTTATTTCAACTAAGAGCTGGGGTATAAAAACAATGCTTTGATACAAAATGTACTTTGTAATACTAAAGGGTGTCTGCCTGTGAACTTTTCCCCATTACGTCAAACAAGAAACCGTGTCTATTCCCAAGGAGTAATAAATCACAGGTAACTGTAAAACACCAGCCAACTTATGAACCATTAACATTAGAAACGATATATTTTAACCAAGTTAATTCCCCAGTCTGCATGCATGTGGAATTCTAAATATCAACTGTTAGATGTCAATCAACTCACCTGCAAATCCAGAGCACAAAACAGCAATTGCAATAGCGGTGAAACCTAATAAGGGGTTCTGTTCAACCTGCAAACAGTGAACACAAATGAATGAGCAGAGCGATAGACGTGTGGTTCTCAATAGATAAAGCTCAAATAAAAGTGTGACATTTGAACAGACAGGCATCTCTCCACTATATTACTGTGGCTGGCATAATACATAGTAGGAATAATACATTCACAAGTAGGTCTGAAGAGAAACACTGGTGAAGACCTTTTCGTTTCCAGTTGAATTAGAAACTGCTTTTCACCTGAATATTGGATGCCTCTGCAGGTTTCCACTGGACTAATGTGACCCCTCCACACAACATGAAGACAGAAAACCACTGCAACTTGCTGAGTGACCTGTTCAACATGAGCACAGTGCAGAGAGCCGTGCACGGGATCTTCAGCTGGTACGTCACCTGAGAGGAACAGAGAGGGCAGGAGCACCTGTCAAACTCCGAATGTGCTGGAGCAATAAGCTGTTTTAATGATTTAGACGCGGATTGGAAACCAATGATATAAAAAAAAATGTAAAAAAAAACAGTAAAAAACTGAAGATGACAGGACTTACTCAATTATAACCAGCGCGCGGTCATTTCCTCGCCAATTTAGACACGACTGAGTAAAATGAAACATTACCTTGAAGTCCTGAGCACTTTCAGTAAATACTGTACATACTTTAATGCTAACTTATGCAGTGCGCATTAACTAAAACCTTCCAAACATTCGGTTGACAGATAGGTAAATTGCTAGAACAGGTTAGAAGGACTAAGACAGCACAAAGAAATCAAGAATCCACTTATTCAGCAATCACAAACACACATTGCAAGCGAGTGGATTCAACCACTCATATATATATATATATATATATATATATATATATATATATATATATATATATATATATATATATATATATATATATATATATATATATATATATATATACACACACACATATACATACAGTGCCTTGCAAAAGTATTCAGACCCCTGACCAATTCTCTCATATTACTGAATTACAAATGGTACATTGAAATTTCGTTCTGTTTGATATTTTATTTTAAAAACTCTGAAACTCAAAACCAATTATTGTAAGGTGACATTGGTTTTATGTTGGGAAATATTTTTAAGAAAAATAAAAAACTGAAATATCTTGCTTGCATAAGTATTCAACCCGTGCTGTGGAAGCTCCCAGTTTACACCAATGAAAGAAATTGCCCTAACGAGGACACAATTACCTTACCATTGGCCTCCACCTGTGAACCATTAAAGTTGCTGTCACATTTTCTGGATAAAAACCCCACTGTTGAAGGATCATTGGTCAGGCTGTGAATCTGAAGGAAAATGAAGACCAAAGAGCATTCTAAAGAAGTTAGAGATAAAGTAATACAAATGCATAGATTAGGGAAAGGGTACAAAATAATACCCAAGTGTTTGGATATCCCAGTGAGCACAGTTGGATCAATAATCAGGAAGTGGAAGCTGCATCACACCACCCAGGCACTGCCAAGAAAAGGCCGTCCCTCAAAACTCAGCGCTCAAACAAGGCAGAGACTTGTGAGAGAAGCCACAGAGAGGCCAACAATCACTTTGAAGGAACTACAGAGTTCAGTGGCTGGGAGTGGAGTAATGGTGCACCAGTCAACCATATCAAGAGCTCTGCATAACACTGGCCTGTATGGGAGGGTGGCAAGAAAGAAGCCGTTACTCAAAAAGTACCATCTGAAAGCATGTCTGGAGTTTGCCAGAAAGCATGAGAGTGACCCAGCTGCGATGTGGGAAAAGGTTTTGTGGTCAGATGAGACCAAGATAGAGCTTTTGGCCAAAACTCAAAGCTATGTGTGGCGCAAACCTAACACTGCCCATGCCTCAAGACACAAGACACACCATCCCTACAGTGAAGTATGGTGGTGGCAGCATCATGCTGTGGGGATGCTTCTCATCAGCAGGGACTGGGCATCTTGTTAAAATTGAAGGAAGAATGGATGGAGCAAAATACAGGGAAATACTGCAAGAGAACCTGCTTCAGTCCACTAAAAAACTGAAGCTTGGGAGGAAATTCACCTTTCAGCAGGACAATGATCCCAAGCACAAGGCCAAAGCAACATTGGAGCGGCTCAAGAACAAAAAGGTGAATGTCCTACAGTGGCCCAGTCAAAGTCCTGATCTCCATTGAGAATCTGTGGCACTATTTGAAAATTGTGGTCCACAAGCGTCGTCCAACCAACCTGAACAACCTGGAGCAAATCTGCCAAGAAGAATGGGCCAAAATCACTCCGACACTGTGTGCAAAGCTGGTACATACTTACCACAAAAGACTTAAAGCTGTTATTGCAGCGAAAGGTGGCTCTACCAAATATTAATGTGTGGGGGTTGAATACTTATGCAAGCAAGATATTTCAGTTTTTTATTTTTCTTAAAAATATTTCCCAACATAAAACCAATGTCACCTTACAATAATTGATTTTGAGTCTCAGTGTTTTAAAATAAAATATCAAACAGAATGAAATTTCAATGTACCATTTGTAATTCAGTAATATGAGAGCATTGGTCAGGGGTCTGAATACTTTTGCAAGGCACTGTATATATATACACTACCGGTCAAAAGTTTTAGAACACCCCCATTTTTCCAGTTTTTATTGAAATTTAAGCAGTTCAAGTCCAGTGAATAACCTGAAATGGTACAAAGGTAAGCGGTAAACTGCCAGAGGTTAAAAAAAAGTTTAGGTTACCAAAACTGAAAAATAATGTACATTTCAGAGTTATACAAAAGGCCTTTTTCAGGGAACAAGTAATGGGTTAACAACTTACAGCTGTTCTGCAGCAATGGAAGAAAATTAAGCCTTGAAAGTTGATGCTAACAATTCCTACAGGTGTCCCAACTTTTGTTGATTACTTACAAACCCTCTGTCTGTCTAAAAGCAGTGTTGGAACAGACTGTGTTACTACACCCTCTTAAGCATTATTTGGACAGTATTGTACTGCAGGAAGTAGTATATTGCTATCATAATGGCAAGAAAAAGGCAATTAACAAAGGAAGACAGACAGACCATTATAACCCTTAAAAGTGTAGGTCTTTCCTTTAGAGAAATTGCAAAGAAAGCCAAGGTGTCAGTGAGTACAGTTTCCTACACCATCAAAAGGCACTTGGAAACTGGAGGAAACTCTGACAGGAAGAGGTCTGGCAGACCCAAAGCCAGAACAGAATCAGAAGACAAGTTTCTGAGAGTCAACAGCTTGCGTGATAGGCGCTCACAGGACAACAGCTTCAAGCACAGCTTAACACTGGTCAAGTAAGCAAGTCTCAGTTTCAACTGTGAAGAGAAGACTTCGAGCTGCAGGTTTGACAGGTCAGTGGCAGTAAGAATGCCATTGCTAAGATGGCAAAATAAGAAAAAGAGGCTTGCCTGGGCCATGAAGCACCGCCAGTGGACTACTGAAGACTGGAAGAAGGTCTTATGGACCGATGAATCAAAATTTGAAATCTTCGGTTCATCACGCAGGGTTTTTGTACGCCGTCGAGTAGGCGAAAGGATGGTTCCTCGGTGTGTGACACCAACTGTCAAACATGGAGGAGGAAGTGTGATGGGGCTCTTTTGCTGGATCCAGAGTCGGCGACTTGCACAGAGTGAGTGGCATCCTGAACCAAAACGGCTACCACAGCATTTTGCAGCGCCATGCAATACCCTCTGGTATACGCCTAGTTGGTCAGGGGTTCATCCTACAGCAAGATAATGACCCAAAACATACCTCCAGGCTATGTCAGAACTACCTTAGAAGAAAAGAACAAGACGGTAGGCTTCAAATCATGGAATGGCCAGCACAGTCTCCAGACTTAAACCCCATCGAGCTGGTTTGGGATGAACTGGACAGAAGGGTGAAAGCAAAGCAACCTACAAGTGCAACACATTTGTGGGAACTTCTGCAACAGTGTTGGGAAGAACTTTCCGAACAATATTTGATTTCCATTGTAGAAAGAATGCCACGAGTGTGTTCAGCTGTTATATCTGCAAAAGGTGGCTACTTTGAGTCAAAAATTTTGATTAAATTTTGTTAAACAAAACGATTCCATGATTTCTTTTTTATCTCCACTTGTTTATTTGTTCTATGCTTTAATTTCAGAGTACATTGAGACATTAAACTGCGTAAATTTCAATAAAAACTGGAAAAATGGAGGTGTTCTAAAACTTTTGACCGGTAGTGTGTGTGTGTGTATATATATATATATATATATATATATATATATATATATATATATATATATATATATATATATAAAATTAGGGCTGTCAATTAATCACAGTTAATCGCACTGCTGTGTTTTGAGCCTTTCGGCACACCGTACTTCAATCCCAGCTGCCGCAACATTGGATTGAGTGTCCGAGTGCAGTTATTGTTTAAACAGAAAGTTAGTCACTGAACCGTGTAATAGAGCAAAGCACTAACACTGAGTGGGAGGTTTTTTTAGTTTTTTTTTTTTAAATGTTCTGACGGCTCATTGGACAGAGAAACACTTACTTGTCTGCTGTTAAAGTGAGTTCCAGTATCACACTTAGCGCATGATTTACAAAAGGGGCGAAATAAGAACTAGGTCGCAAAGTGATTTCTAAAAGTTGATTTGGGTCACTAAGTATATGGCTTTCAAGGGGTTTAGATTAAATGAGTCATGTATTCACTTGTTGATGCTTTTAAAATATAAATCAAGTGACGTGGTTATATTAATCAGGCTTTAAAAATCATTTTGCTACCTAGTTTTTATTTTACCCCTTTTGAAAATCATGCTGACAGTACATCTCGTCTGCTGCGTGCTGAACATGCCTTCACTTCTCAAACTAGACCAGCAGTTCTTCTGCTACAGACAACAACAATACAACAAATTAAACCCACCAGTTTCGACAGAAATTCAGGATCGCTGCAAGCCCACAAATCAAAAGAGACTGCGTTGCTGCTGCTTTTTTTTTTTGGGTGTTGTTATTATTATTATTATTATTATTATTATTATTATTAGTTTATTTAGCAGACGCCTTTATCCAAGGCGACTTACAGAGACTAGGGTGTGTGAACTGTGCATCAGCTGCAGAGTCACTTACAATTACATCTCACCCGAAAGACGGAGCACAAGGAGGTTAAGTGACTTACTCAGGGTCACACAATGAGTCAGCGGCTGAGGTGGGATTTGAACCGGGGACCTCCTGGTTACAAGCCCTTTTCTTTAACCACTGGACCACACAGCCTCCTATGTACTATGTAAAGACTAACAATTTTTCTTGTTTACAGTTTGTGGATATGATGACAGTTTTTTTTTTTTATGTTCTTTACAATGAACAGTTCATTTCCTAGAACTACTTACTGTAGCTACATATTTATAATTTTAAAATTAAAAAATCAGTCAACAATCACATTTAAAAATAGATATCCTATTTACTCTGTTTTCTGATCTCTGTATGCTGCTGATCAAGCTTAAACCGCACGTTTTATTGTGTTGGTTGTATTTGTAATTTCTAAATTATTGCCCCAAGTACATTTTGGTCATGGTCTCAATGAGTAAATTTACTGGTTAAATAAATAAATACATTTTAAACAATTGTATTTACAGTCAAGGATAATAATAATAATAATAATAATAAAAATAATAATAATAATAATAGCATCAGTTATAAAACTAATTTAAATTAGATGGATGTAGTAATTGTATCAATTTAATATGCGATTAAAACCGAGATTAATTTTTTCAATTGCGAGATTAATCGCAATTAATTTATTTAATCGCTGACAGCCCTAGTAATTATATATATATATATATATATATATATATATATAATTGAAAACACGTCACATGTTTCTGGCAATTCCGCATGCAGTATATATTCACAATTGACCACTGAGACGTTGGGAAACAAAGAAGTACATGAAACTTGATAACATGCAAACCCAAGCTCTGCACCAAAATTGCTATGCACTTGTTACACATTAAATTTAAAAATCACACATAAAACACCCTTTCCGCAGTTTATCTGGAGTGCTGATCACACCTGAAAACAGTGCAAGTGCACTTACCCACCTGGTACACAGCTGCGTCGAGATTGCTTAGTGCCACGAAGGCCATATTGTTCTGAATGCCATACACTACAGATGGGACACTCAGCTTGAGCAGCTCTTTGGGACTTCCAAATACATGTTCTCTGATTGAGGACAGCATTCTGCCAACACTTCCAGTTTCTCTGTGAATAACAACAACAGTTAATGCATCAATGGGTACGGACAATGCAGTTCTCACCTTGAAATTAAAAAAAGCGAAGATTAAAAATCAAACTGTGGTTAATCAACTTAAGTCATAGTATCTGAAAGAAGATTCTAATATTTCCTACCCTCACCACTCTCCATGTAATAAAGTAGCTCCTACCCTCTGTTCCAAGTCTGTTTCCACATCATTTCCACCTATCTGCTCCTGGTTTCTGTGCTTGGGTTTTGGCTTGGGTTAACCTTAGCAATTCTTTCTGAAGTACAGTACATGGTGCTAACAAAAACAACTCCAGTAAATCTTACCTAATATATATTGCTATAATTTCACTGGTCTGCAATTTTCCTATAGTAAAAATGCACATGTTATGGTAAAGGTGCGTTTGATTTTTTAATAAGGTATTTGAAGCTGTTAGAAAAAAATATTTACAGAACGCTCCGTGCTGTCAACCTCCTAGAGTCACATGAAGGAATGCAGTCGCCATTGAAAAGCAGGAAAAGCAGTGATTGGTACTGAAACAGGAGCTGATATGTCTGGTTTCTGGGACTTTGAGGTCATCATCTAAAAATACGATATGTTGAGGATTTATTTTTTCTACAAGGACTCAAACTCCCAAAAGCAACTCCTGTGTGCCGAATGCGTTCCTGAATGGGAAGTACAGCATGGAAAAACAGTGCAAGATATGTTCGCTACTTTCATAGTTTATAAATGATATGAAAAAAACTACCATTCAAAAGGATCAAACATAGCGTGCACTGCTTTCATATCGGAGAATGGGATATCTTCAAAGTGAGGGTAATACATCTCAGGTAAGATTTACTGGAATGATGTAGTTTCGATTTGAACTTGTCACCCCTAGTTCTTCTTTGTTCTAGGCTACATGAATCCCCTTCCCTGAACCTGTCTTCGTAGCTCAATGCTGTGAGCCCTGGGATTAGTCTGCTTGCTCTGTGTTGCACTCTCTCCACGCTCACCATGTCCTTTTGGTAATCTGGGAATCACCGTATATTCAACGCTTTTACCACAGTGTTATAAAACCACCAATTATAACTGTGTCAGTAATCAGAGCCAGAAAAAAAGAAGTACCTTATAAACATAGCAAACACAATGCAATACAAGAAGTACTGTATAAACATAGCAAACACAATGCTATACAAGTACTGTATAAACATAGCAAACACAATGCAATACAAGAAGTACTGTATAAACATAGCAAACACAATGCTATACAAGTACTGTATAAACTTAGCAAACACAATGTCAATACAAGTACTGTATAAACTTAGCAAACACAATGCAATACAAGTACTGTATAAACTTAGCAAACACAATGCAATACAAGTACTGTATAAACATAGCAAACACAATGCTATACAAGTACTGTATAAACATAGCAAACACAATGTCAATGCAAGTACTGTATAAACATAGCAAACACAATGTCAATGCAAGTACTGTATAAACATAGCAAACACAATGTCAATGCAAGTACTGTATAAACATAGCAAACACAATGTCAATGCAAGTACTGTATAAACATAGCAAACACAATGTCAATGCAAATACTGTATAAACATAGCAAACACAATGTCAATGCAAGTACTGTATAAACATAGCAAACACAATGTCAATGCAAGTACTGTATAAACCTAACAAACACAATGTCAATGCAAGTATTGTATAAACCTAGCAAACACAATGCAATACAATACAAGAAGGAGACGGTGTACGTACTTGACTAGAAGCCCAATACTTATGAAGAGCTTAATAATTTCAGCGATACACACTGCGGTGGTGGAGAAGTACAATTGCGATGAAACTGTTCTTGTGTAACGCAATGCCACAGTGTAGGTCGCTGCCACCAGTGTCATCACTGTCAGGCAATACAGCTTGAACAGGATGCTTGCATGTTCTGAAAGAAGCCAAGCAAAGATGTATTAAAACAGTTTTCTAATCCCCTAACTACAGAGACAATGGTCTCAAGTACATGCGCAGGGACAGAGGAAGGCAAATATCTCGGAACACAGTGGTTACATGAACTGTTATGAAACAAAGAAAACATACACACATCCAAAGTCTTTCAACTTGCAGGGTAGAAAGATTTTAAAAGTTAAACAAACATAGAACCCGCACACTTATATATTATGCTCCAAAGTGTTTATATTTTATTGTACCCAAGATCAACGTTTCGACCTGCAAGAGATCTTCACAAGGACAAAGAGCATAACAAACACCACAGTATACATACAATTGCTTAAATAATTATAGTCAATAACCAACAGACGAGTAAAAGATATTAGCATCAATTAACAAATTCCTCACAAAAGCCAATTACATCCAATTACGTAAAACATCAAATTAAGCATCTAAATTAGCAAATCACCTCCACATACATTAACCATATTGTGTGAAGACATTACAACAAGCATATATGTTTAAGTCTACACAATTATACTTATATAGCAACAATTGTTACTTAGCAAAAAAAATATAAAGCAGCTTATACACAATCCAAAATGTGTTAAGTACAGGATGATTGTTAATTATTATTCTCAGTTAATAAAATATTTAGTTTTATTAAAAAGTAAACGAAACTGAAAAAGTGATGAGAGATGTTGCTCAGAACTTGTATTGTATTGTGAAGTATTATAGCAAGGATCATGTGAACTGTGATTCACCTGACTTTTTAGACAAGAGGGGTTGAAAAAAGAGAAGCTATGAGCTCATGTACCAATATTTTTGGAAAGAAGTTATATCCAATAAATTTTGAAGGTTGTTGAGCAACTCCAATTTGTTTTAAAAAACAGTTGACCGGATCCTTCTAGAATATATCATTAACTCAAAGATAAGAACTGTCAAGGCAGATTGATGATCAGATATTTAATTGGGACTCCTGATGTATTCAATGGAGGGAAATCCTATAAAAACCTAGGTAAAACCTCAGTTAAGTATCGCACGACTTGCTAACTACAAGTTGTGTGCTCCATGCTCTGAAGATCTCTGAAAAACTGATTGCTGTTTGGTCAAAGTCAAGTCTTTTAAAGACAGTTCTTATTTTTCAATATATCCTACACTACACTTCCATATACTGGAGGGTAAGCATATATTTGAATGTAATATCTCTTTTATATTGATGCATTGCTATAAGGTATAGGATTTACATTTTGCTATGGTGGTCGCTTTAGCTTTTTGCATTTTATAGCCTGATGGCTAAGCATATGATGACCACTCGTATTACTGGACTAATGCTGTTAAACCTGTAAAGCCACTGGAAACGCCCAGGCTGCATATTAGTAGGGATCCAAAATGGCTTGCAACCACTCAATCCACTTAAAGCATTTAATAAACCGAAAACAGCACTTGTACTGCTCTGGTCTGTTAAAACTTCAAATTCAATTTTTTTTTTCTAAATGTTTAAAAGTCATCTGGATACATTGCAAGCCCAGTGCACGAACAATCCACTTTACAGGAGTCCTAAACATCTCCACTGAATTTAAGAGTGTGCTCGCAGCATATATATATATGTGTGTGAATCTGACAGTATAAATCCAAAATGTTTCCCTTTGAAGTAACAGTGTGTCCTTTTTCAGTACTAATATACTTGAGAGGATATATTATGGTTTTCTCTTAGGAAATGTTCAGCTACCAGATTTCATATCCTTTGTCCTGATGCCACTCCGATGTTGACTAATTCTGGTCTTTAAACATCTTTGTTTTCCCGACATACACTAAACCAGTTAAATCAGATTTACCTCCATTGCACACAGAGCATTCCTCAATAAATGCTTAAATGTCTATGTGGTTTAGTGTACCCCGGGAAAACAAAGAGATGTTTAAAGAGATGTTTAGTGAACATAGGAGTGGCATCAGGACAAAGGGTGTGAAAAATCGGGCTGAATATCGACAAAGGTAACTCCTGTTCACAACATAATGGACCATATTTTCAAAGCATTTTAATTAACATGCATTAGCAAAGTAATAGCCTACAGCGATGGTCAAAAGTTTTGCATCACTCAGGGTTTCCCAATCCTGAGGGACCACTGTGTCTGCTGGTTTTCATTCCAACTGAGTTCTCAATTAATTAATCAAACCCTTCATTGAACTGACGAGATGCGTGTTAACCCTTGCTGGTCAAAATTAAATTAAATTGAATACTACTGACCACAGTATAACCCGATATTCTGATTCAAGAGAAGGTCAAGGCATACACAAATAGAGATTTTTAATTTGAATTTCATAAAAAAAATAATACCTTCCATTTATCTTTTAAAATAAGGCAATATTATATTTCATTAAAGTACCGTGCCGCCAGTTACAAATCTTAATAACATATGAATCATTTCAGCACAGGTACCATATCGCTAAAACCAACTCGAAGATTTCACTCAAACAAATAAATTAATACAGTACGACAACACCACATATATAAAAATAAATAACTGTATTTCTCACCGTTCGCCATGGTTGTGTGTGTTTTTATATCACGTCTTTAAGATACTAAGCAGCGAAGAGATCTTCAGTGAAACCTGTGCAATATTTGCATTTCGACTAGTTTTCCCAGGTAATGTAGCAAACGCCCGTAGACCACTGGTGATAACAGAAGAATGTCAACATGCTCGCATCTTTACAATTCACTGAAATTAACAGTTCCGCATGCCCGAACACCATTTCCGAGTCGGCCCGGCATGCTTTGCTCCCAGCAGAAGCAACGTTCTAAAGCTGTGTCTTGATGCGGTGTCTCCCTCTTTTGGCTGGAACAGTCGCTCGCTTTTTTTCGTCAAATACTAGTTAAGTGTTATCCTCCATGTGCTTAACATTCCATTTAAAATGTAAAAAAAAAAAATTCTACAGAGTTCAAACAAATTGCATTCCATCATATTATAGCTGTTTCTATGCAGAGTTCCGTAAACATTCATTCCATTTCTACTGTATGTGTCACCCTTGTGACAAACGTGCTTATTAGCTTTTGTGTGCAAGGTGTTTTTTTTTTATTTTTAATGTTTTTGTTGACACATTTTTGAAAGTTTTTTTTATTATTATTAAAGCACTTTATTACTGTGACCACTTTTTTTAAAATTATTTTTTCTGCACGTTTTCTATTTTATTTTTTTATTTATACAAGCTATTTTCCTTATATGGGCATAGCTTCCATTTTTTGTTATAGTTGAAGTGTTAAACACTTCCCTTTTCAATTTGAAGACGACCACCAACTAAAAATCTGACCTCCTTTTCTTTCCCTCCTCCCCCTCCTCTGATCTCTATCTCTGTTCCTCTGGAATCTACCACACGCTCTCCCTCTTCCTCCACTAAGAACCTCGGAGTCACCCTGGACCCCTGCCTCTCTTATTCCCAGCACATCTCCACTCTGGCACGCACTTGCCGATTCTTCCTGAGCAACATCCGAAGAATCCGACCCTTCCTCACCAACTACGCCTCCCAGCTCCTGGTCCAGGCCTTGGTACTCTCCCGCCTAGGCTACTGCAACTCCCTCCTGGCTGGCCTCCCTGCGTCCGCCACCCGTCCGCTCCAGCTCATCCAGAACTCCGCTGCTCGCCTGGTGTTCTCTCTGCCTCGCTTCTCCCATGCAACTCCACTACTCCGCTCACTCCACTGGCTCCCGATCACCGCTCGCATCCAGTTCAAGACACTTGTACTAGCCTACAGATGCCTTGACCAGACTGCACCCAGCTACCTCAGGACCCTCATCTCTCCCTACACCCCCACTCGACCTCTCCGTTCCGCCTGCACTAGAAGACTGGCACTACCTCCTCTACGCTCCCCTGCCTCCAGAGCCCGCTCCTTCTCCACCCTCGCCCCGCAGTGGTGGAATGACCTTCCTACAGATGTCAGGACTGCCCAGTCCCTGACCACATTCCGGCGCCTCCTCAAGACACACCTCTTCAGAAAGCACCTGTAGAACTCCTCTGTTTTTCCCCTGGGACACATATCATCCTTCCTTAAATGCGCATTACTTGCTCTTATCTGCCCCCTATATTACTGCATGTAATCCTGTACTTCAGAGTACTGTAATCTGCCAAGTGTTTAATCTGTAGTATTTTGTATTTAATTATATCCTGATGTAATTATCACTGACACTGTTATCTGCTGTATTATTGAATTGTATTTTGTCACACTTGTACTTGCTTGAACCAAAGTCATTGTATTCATCACTGTATTTATCTTACTCTTAATTGTATTATTACTTGCACTGTGATTCTTGAAATGTAATTGTTGACTGTAAGTCACCCTGGATAAGGGTGTCTGCTAAGAAATAAATAATAATAATAAACTAACATTATGTATGGGTATATGCCTGTGTAGTCACCCGCGAGTGGTTGTCTATTTCTTTCTTGAGAGTACACAGTTCCTCCAAGGGGCTAGGCCTTGCAGTATCCTTGCTGTTGAGTGACTCTTCCAGCCGTGCTCTCCTCCACGGGGCTGGGCCTTGCTGCATCCCCGCTGTCGAGTAGACCTCGTCGTCTCCGTAGGTCCGCCCACCTCTGTGAGTCGGGCCTTGTAAACAAACAGTGTGCTCTCCCCTATCTATATTATTTTACCGTGGTTTTTTGCTGTCTGCTTCAACTCGCCCACTGTAGCTTCGGCCCTTGTGTCCCCTGATGCATGCTACGCTCTGACCAGGTGTGTGACCGCGGTTAGGGTAGGCACAATTGAATAGCTGCCCCAACCCGGTGCCTGTACCAGCGGTGCACACATAGCCCTTGGTACTTCGGTATCTCGGTGCACAAGGTGCTCATTGCACACGTCTGCTATGAAATAAATAAATAAGAAAACACGGCACATGGTGCCCAGCGCTAGTGCACGAATGCACGGTGCACATGGTGTTCGGTACCCTGCGCTACAGCGCTAGTGGGTGAGTGTACGGCGTCGCACTATTAATCAGTGCTTGAGCACAGTGCAAGTGGTGTTCGGTGCACAGCCGATGCAGAACACCAGACCCGTGTCAGGCAAGTCGGGGTTCCACCCTTGCATGGCCTGCAATGCAAATATCCCGCAGGAGGATAAACATACCCTCTGTGCACTCTGGGCGTCCAACATCCCACCTTGGCCTGCGAGAGGGACGTGGCCTGGAGCATCTGGGCGGCTTTTCAGCCCCGGATGAAGGAAAATAGGTTGGAGAGGGCCAAGAAGGCGAGTTCCGCGTCATTGGTGGCTGGACCATTGGCAGCTCTTGGCGCCCCAGAGCCCCTCCTCCATGACCTGTCCCAGGACCCCCTGCTGGACATCCCTGATGCGCAGGCCTCCCTCAGTCGCTCCCCATCTCTGCAGGTGAGAAGGGTGAAGCGTTCCATGCAGGCGAGGGACATTATGGACCTCAAAACCCAGATGGCCCAGGTTCTGGAGCTCTTGGCCAAACAGGCACCTGTGGCCCTGGCCGCAGTCACAGCTCAGTTGCAGCCCCAATTGCCATACCCCCCTCCCCCAGGGGAGATCAGAGTGGATGGAAAGAGGCGTCTCAGCTGGTGCAAGAAGACAAGCTTTCTATAGCTATCTCTAGGGAGGGGGCCTCCTTCTCCTCTGACATGCAGGTAGGAGGGTAGCTCGAACCTCCTGCTGAGGAACTTCCCAGACTTCATGGAGGAGGTATGCTCCTCCTGGGATTGTCCGGCCTCAGGTCCTAGCGTGCTAAAACAGGCCGGACTGCTTGCCTCTCTAGAAGGTGCGAAAAAAGCTTGGCCTAGCAGGGTTCCCCCCAGTAGACTCCACCATCGCGGTCCTGGTTAAGGCCCTGCCGGTGGGTGGGTTGGCTGGAGACCAGTGTGCCTGAACCCTCAATGCAAGGTGACGGAAACGCATCTCAAGCGGACGTATGCAGCAGAGGTGTAGGCAACTCGTCTGTTAAACACAGCCTATTTGGACACGGTGCTGCGCTCCGCTCCGCTCCGCTCCCTGAGTCGGTGGCCATGGAGCTACGTCTCCTGTCCAGCACGCAGCTTCAGAAACTATTGGGTCTGATGGCCACAGCCATATCGGCCATTCAGCTGGGTTTGCTTTGCATGTGCCCGTTACAAGCGTGGATCAATGCATTCCACCTCAACACCAAACGCGACAGACATCGTCGGCTGACTGTGTTTCACGCGTGCTCGGCAGTCCTACTGTGGTGGAGGACGACCTCTCACCTGCGCGGGGGTGTGCGAATGGGAGTAGTGTTAAACCTCCAAGTGGTGACGACAGATGCCTCCAACTTGGGTTGGGGTCGGTCTGGGAAGGCAGAGAAGTACGCGGATCCTGGCCGGACCGCTGGACATCCCTGCACATAAACATGCTGGAGTTGCAAGCGGTCTCCCTTGCTTCCGGAGTTCCGCAGCAAGGCCAGTCCAGGCGTTTGACATTTCTTCCCCCTGCTTGATTTCTTATTTTGTGACGTTCTGTTTTTATTATTTTTTCTAAGATTTTTAAATTTTTAAAATCTTGTTTTTGGACTCCAATATTTTAACTTTTATTTTTTTAAATTTGAGATGCTTATCTTTGTCCTGCAAATATAATAGAAACAAAAAAAGCTTCCTTAATATTTAACACTTACTTGTTGGTGTGCCTCCTTGCTGTGCATCTGGTGTGTGGACCCCCGGATCAAAACGAACCTGTGCAAAGAGAGATTAGAATACATTGACACTTACCTGGTTATAAACTTGGCCCTGTGTAATACCGTCAGAGGGAGTAACCTCCGAGTGATTGCTGGTGCTCACTAGCCCCCACAATGTGGCATAGTCTAGGATACCAATAATATACGGTGACACATGATTTGCTTAACAAGGAGAACAGGAAAAGCAACATAGTTCTGACTGAGATGACATGCTGTGTAAAGAATGTCTACATGCGTGCAGAAACTCGGGTAGATCAAACAATGTAGATAGTTGTGGCAGTAGCACCTTCCTTTTCATATAAAGTTTGTATAGTCTCAGTTGTTGCCTGTCCAGTTGTGATGAAACTTAAATAATGACAGTATTTAGCAGAAGTTGTTGAGTGCGTGTCGCAGATGGCTTTGTGTGACGTGTGGGTGGTGACGTCAGGTTCAGGAAGCAGCAGTCAAAAACAAATAGACTATCATCTGAGCACCAAATCTGGTGATGAACCTCAACCCCCGGTAGAGATTAGTCTTTTGGTGTTTTGGGGATAGACTAGGTCCTAATACATCCATCTAGGGTGGGTACGTCATTGGCAATGTGGAAAAATAAAAAAATACAGACCATATTCCATGTAATTACCTGAAATAAATATTTTAAAAATTATACAGCGGTTGTATTACAAATGACAATAACTGGGGTTTTACTAACTGAATTAACACAAAAGTGGTATCAATGCATTCAGCAAGGCCTGTGTTTTTGTTTAATATATCACAGTTATGAGTAATATAATCATGTGCTGTTGTTAGGGGTCAAAGGTTACATCAAGTCATGTTCTGTGCTGATTTTGGACCTTCTGAGTTTAGATAACCCTCAGATGTGTTCTGCCAGAGCTAGAAGTGATTAAGAAGGTTAACAATATTGCTCAGATTATGTGTCCGCTTTTTACCAATTATATTTGACCCACGTCTTACCGTTTGGTTTTGACAGAGTGTCAAAACTGCCCCTTTTTTACAACGGAGTGTGTCATTTTATGAACATTCTGTGAAAATGTCCAGAATTCTGATTACCTAAAATCTACGCAAGTTATACATATATTAAACACTCTTTGTTTCTCCATTATGTTTTTCAATATTTTCACAGGTAGAAGACATTTTTAGATACCATTATCTATGCTCTCGGACATAAAGTATTTCATCCTGTATATGTAACATTATTTAGCAGACACCTTTATCCAAGGCGACTTACAGAGACTAGGGTGTGTGAACTATGCATCAGCTGCAGAGTCACTTACAACTACGTCTCACCCAAAAGACAGAGCACAAGGAGGTTAAGTGACTTGCTCAGGGTTACACAATGAGTCAGTGGTTGAGGTGGGGTTTGAACCAGGGACCTCCTGGCTACAAGCCCTTTTCTTTAACCACTGGACCACACAGCCTCCATGTTGCTTTAGGCCTATTATATCAGCTGAATCAACCTTAAGCTTCCTCAATTAAAAAGCATTTTCAGCAACAAGTATTTTTCTGAATTTATTGTTATGGGATGACTCTTTGTATTATACCTTTAATTACCTCCAGCGGAATATTAATGATTTCCTCCAGAAAAATATGTATAATTATAAAATGCGTTATTTATTTCATTATACAAATAACAAGACTGTTCAATATATTAAAACCAGAAACGCAGCAAGGATTTCATTCAATATTATTCTCTCTCCTCATCCTCACTACTATAGGCAACAGCTTGCTGTTCATCATTATTATTATTTATTTATTAACAGACACCCTTATCCAGCGCAACTTACAATTGTTACAAGATATCACATTATTTTTACATACAATTACCCATTTATACAGTTGGGTTTTTACTGGAGCAAGCTAGGTAAAGTACCTTGCTCAAGGGTACAGCAGCAGTGTCCCCTACCTGGAATTGAACCCACAACCCTCCGGTCAAGAGGCCAGAGCCCTAACCACTACTCCACACTGCTGCCCATCAGCTTCTGTATTAAATGGATTAAGGCACTCCTCTGATGCCATGCAGCCACAAGATTCAATACATGATAGGTGGTTGGCCTTGACACTGGCAAGTGCTTCTGGTGCAAGCAGACACTCTGCACTTACAGGTCAGGAGTTCCATAACTGCTTCTGGAGCTTGCATCTTCTTCGTATACACTGGCACCACAAGTCCATGCTTAATATGCTCCCATCCATTACCTACTGGCGATGGAATCTCTGCAGATGCACTGTCAGCTCTTTTCCAGATGTAGGTCTTTTCCAGATGTAGATGTAGCTCTGCAAGTGAAGTTCAAGACTGTCAGTAGTGGGTGGAAGAGATGCATTAAGTAGCTGCTTCTTACAGCAGAGCTCATATCTTAATGTATCTACCTCTTTACTCTTAGTTTGTGAGGTACCATATAAAGAAACTATGAATGCTTCACATCCTTTCACAATTTCAGCAGAGAGATTAAGGTCTAACCCCAGTTGTCCTAGTAATGCAGCATACTTGACTGGGAATTTCTGAAGATGGTGCTTGTTGTATCACGTCCAGATATGGCATGTAAACCTGGGAGGGCATCGACTATATAGTTAAGTGTCTCATTCAGGGTGTGTATTGGGATGAATCTTTTTCATTTTCCTGAACCTGTGAAGAACCCGAACAGCTCTGCATGTATCCTCTTTTGGAAGTAATTCATTAGAATTCCTACGTCTGTATCTGGTGACCTAATAATGACACAAGTAAATCCATCTTTGGCAGCTTGTGCTGCATGGATAATCACGCGAGTGTCTGCTTCTTCCTGACGTGTGAAGAGATCCAGTATCTCCTCCTGGTGACCTATTGTGACTTTCAATACCACAGGGCTGTCCCGAAACTCTCCTCCTATAACTAGCTCTCTCAGACACATACACTGCAAGAAAATCTGTAAGTCGAGCCTTGTTTGAATTGCTGGATACAAATTTGTCCCACTGTTTTGGTATTGGCATATGTGGACCATGAATTTGCACCTCAAGAATGCTGACTCCATTTTGATGGTGGATACGTTCGTGGATCTTAATGGAGTTGTCTGTATTATACTTATCAAAGGCAACATCCACCTTTGAACAGCCCTTGATTGTATGCAGGGGTCTTGTCAGTGTGTTATAGAATGCATCAGCATAGTCTCCAAAAGTTGTATTCAATGCTGGTTTTTGTACTTGAATTACTTCCATAGCATCTATTATAAATGCTGTGTTAGGGGCCTTCTTGATGTTTGGCAACATTTCGATGATCTCTTCTGCAACAAACTTCTCCAGTTCAGCCATCAGAGTGCTCTTGTCTGTTTTGTGGTATGAACCATCAGATGAGAACAGTGAGAGGGGAACAGCAGACAGCTCATGCATAAACATTGATGGAGAGGAATCTTCCTTTTTCGAGCAGCAATCATTAATGTTCAGGAACAGCAAAAGCCTCAGTCTTCTAAGAGAACATTGCACTTACACATCCATTCAGAGGCTTGAGCAACCCCAATTTCACCTCATGCTATGCAAATGCAACATTGCAGTGCCTTCTTTACTTGCAGCCTCTGAAGGATTCATTAAAATACAGTCAACAAGAGGCTATCAGGAGCTTTGTTCACAAATAGGATCACTTGCTATCCACTGCGTCTCTAACTACTGTGGATATTTGTCACTTCTTAGGAGAACCTTTCAATAGAGGTGAGCAGCAACATGCTGCAGAGTTTCTCACCAAATTGTCTGAAATTTGTCCTGAAGTATCTTGCATGGTTTCAGTCACAATAAGTCATGGCATTCTATGTACTACATGTAACTACTGCTCATCAAACCAAGAGGTGTTGTATATTTATACTCTACATGTACCTGCTGGTACAGATTCCATGTGTTTGGGAGAACTAATTTATAGAAATGACAAATGGGCAATGATTCCTGGTAGCAAATGTAGGCAATGCAAAATTTCTACAATCATGAAACGTGAACTTATTCAATCAGCAGGGAGACTGAATGCAGTCCAACTTATGATTTGGGAAACCAAACCAGACAGGACCATTACAAAGTGACACAATGCTAAGTTTACTGCTGTGCAGAATAGCACAATTACTGTGGACAACAGGAATTACCAATTTGATTCCATTATCATACACCAAGGACAGGATGTTACTTCAGGACACTATGTGTCTGTTCTTGCTGTGGGTGCTACTGGAAACTGGTGCATGCAACTGATGCACTTATTGAAGTCAAAGCATGGTCAAGAAATGTAAACAAAATGTTTATGTCCTTTTATGAAGAGATCTAATGCTTTACAAATGCCTTAGCCTAAGTTCATAATACCACTACATCAAGGAGAATAATGTTTTTTTCCAGCATTAAAATGTGTTAGTATACTACCCTTTAGCACAGACATGCATATGTACCTTTTGAACCATTTATAACATTGTAGTTTTGTACCTATAAATACCTACCAAAATAGACATTGTTTTCACCTCTCATGCAACTATAAGAATATAATGTTTACACTTTCAATACTGTCCAAAAGTCCCTTCTACCATTATTTTACTTTCAAATATTTTGTCATTTCTCTTATATTACTCTACTTATTATTCTCTTGTAATGTTTGCAAATAGATGTAGCAGTGTGGAGTAGTGGTTAGGGCTCTGGACTCTTTACCGGAGGGTCGTGGGTTCAATCCCAGGTTGGGGATACTGCTGCTGTACCCTTGAGCAAGGTACTTTACCTAGATTGCTCCAATAAAAACCCAACTGTATAAATGGGTACTTGTATATAAAAATAGTGATATTTTGTAACAATTTTAAGTCGCCATGGATAAGGGCGTCTAAGAAATGAACAACAATAATAAATGCATTAACTGTGGAACTATAAATACTTTGTAGTTATCATATCGATTTTGAGAACATGAGCATGCAGATATCTTCGTGCATAATAGGAGGAGCTGTACGATTCATAGAAGAGTACAAGAAATATTTTTTGGAGATTCCTATTAAGACCAGAAAAGGGCTCTAGGGTGGAAATTGCAGGTAGAGTTCCTTTACAGGTAAAATCAGCAGCAGAGTACACTTTATATTCTTAGCAAGCCAATTGTGTATGTAATTTATTTATATATATATATATATATATATATATATATATATATATATATATATATATATATATACTATAAAAGTTTTAGGCAGGTGTGAAAAATACTGTAAAGTAAGAATGCTTTCAAAATAGACATGTTTTTAGATTATATTTATCAATTAACTAAATGCAAAGTAAGTGAACAGAAGAAAATCTAAATCAAATCCATATTTGGTGTGACCACCCTTTGCCTTCAAAACAGCATCAAGCATCAATTCTTCTAGGTACACTTGCACACAGTTTTGAAGGAACTCGGCAGGTAGGTTGGCCCAAACATCTTGGAGAACTAACCACAGTTCTTCTGTGGATTTAGGCAGCCTCAGTTGCTTCTCTCTCTTCATGTAATCCCAGACAGACTCGATGATGTTGAGATCAGGGCTCTGTGGGGCCATACCATCACTTCAGGACTCCTTGTTCTTCTTTCGCTGAAGATAGTTCTTAATGACTTTAAGCTGTATGTTTGGGGTCGTTGTCATGCTGCAGAATAAATTTGGGGCCAATCAGATGCCTCCCTGATGGTATTGCATGATGGATAAGTATCTGCCTGTACTTCTCAGCATTGAGGAGACCATTAATTCTGACCAAATCCCCAACTCCATTTGCAGAAATGCAGCCCCAAACTTGCAAGGAACCTCCACCATGCTTCACTGTTGCCTGCAGACACTCATTAGTGTACTTTCTCCAGCCCTTCGGCGAACAAACTGCCTTCTGCTACAGCCAAATATTTCAAATTTTGACTCATCAGTCCAGAGCACCTGCTGCCATTTTCTGCACCCCAGTTCCTGTGTTTTGGTGCATAGTTGAGTCGCTTGGCCTTGTTTCCACGTCGGAGTATGGCTTTTGGCGCAAGTCTTCCATGAAGGCCACTTCTGACCAGACTTCTCCAGACAGTAGATGGGTGTACCAGGGTCCCACTGTTTTCTGCCAGTTCTGAGCTGATGGCACTGCTGGACATCTTCCGATTGTGAAGGGAAGTAAGCATGATGTGTCTTTCATCTGCTGCAGTAAGTTTCCTTGGCCGACCACTGCGTCTACGGTCCTCAACATTGCCCGTTTCTTTGTGCTTCTTCAAAGAGCTTGGACAGCACATCTGGAAACCCCTGTCTGCCTTGAAATTTCTGCCTGGGAGAGACCTTGCTGATGCAGTATAACTACCTTGTGTCTTGTTGCTGTGCTCAGTCTTGCCATGGTGTATGACTTTTGACAGTAAACTGTCTTCAGCAACCTCACCTTGTTAGCTGAGTTTGGCTGTTCCTCACCCAGTTTTATTCCTCCTACACAGCTGTTTCTGTTTCAGTTAATGATTGTGTTTCAACCTACATATTGAATTGATGATCATTAGCACCTGTTTGGTATAATTGTTTAATCATACACCTGACTATATGCCTACAAAATCCCTGACTTTGTGCAAGTGTACCTAGAAGAATTGATGCTGTTTTTGAAGGCAAAGGTTGTCACACCAAATATGGATTTGATTTAGATTTTTCTTCTGTTCACTCACTTTGCATTTAGTTAATTGATAAATATAATCTATTAACATGTCTATTTTTGAAAGCATTCTTACTTTACAGCATTTTTTCACACCTGCCTAAAACTTTTGCACAGTACTGTATATATCTATATCTATATATATACAGTACTGTGCAAAAGTTTTAGGCAGAAAAATGCTGTAAATAAGAATGCTTTCAAAATAGACATGTTAATAGATTATATTTATCAATTAACTAAATGCAAAGTGAGTGAACAGAAGAAAAATCTAAATCAAATCCATATTTGGTGTGACCACCCTTTGCCTTCAAAACAGCATCAATTCTTCTAGGTACACTTGCACAAAGTCAGGGATTTTGTAGGCATATAGTCAGGTGTATGATTAAACAATTATACCAAACAGGTGCTAATGATCATCAATTCAATATGTAGATTGAAACACAATCATTAACTGAAACAGAAACAGCTGTGTAGGAGGAATAAAACTGGGTGAGGAACAGCCAAACTCAGCTAACAAAGTGAGGTTGCTGAAGACAGTTTACTGTCAAAATCATACACCATGGCAAGACTGAGCACAGCAACAAGACACAAGGTAGTTATACTGCATCAGCAAGGTCTCTCCCAGGCAAAATTTCAAGGCAGACAGGGGTTTCGGATTTGCTGTCCAAGCTCTTTTGAAGAAGCACAAAGAAACAGTTAACGTTGAGGACCGTGGGCGCAGTGGTCGCCAAGGAAACTTACTGCAGCAGATGAAAGACACATCATGCTTACTTCCTTCGCAATCGGAAGATGTCCAGCAGTGCCATCAGCTCAGAATTGGCAGAAAACAGTGGGACCCTGGTACACCCATCTACTGTCGGAGAAGTCTGGTCGAGAGTTGTCTTCAGGGAAGACTTTGCGGCCAAAAGCCATACCTCCGACGTGGAAACAAGGCCAAGCGACTCAACTATGCGCGAAAACACAGGAACTGGGGTGCAGAAAAATGGCAGCAGGTGCTCTGGACTGATGAGTCAAAATTTGAAATATTTGGCTGTAGCAGAAGGCAGTTTGTTAGCCGAAGGGCTGGAGAGCGGTACACTAATGAGTGTCTGCAGGCAACAGTGAAGCATGGTGGAGGTTCCTTGCAAGTTTGGGGCTGCATTTCTGCAAATGGAGTTGGGGATTTGGTCAGAATTAATGGTCTCCTCAATGCTGAGAAGTACAGGCAGATACTTATCCATCATGCAATACCATCAGGGAGGCATCTGACTGGCCCCAAATTTATTCTGCAGCATGACAACGACCCCAAACATACAGCGAAAGTCGTAAGAACTATCTTCAGCGTAGAAGAACAAGGAGTCCTGGAAGTGATGGTATGGCCCCCACAGAGCCCTGATCTCAACATCGAGTCTGTCTGGGATTACATGAAGAGAGAGAAACAACTGAGGCTGCCTAAATCCACGAAAGAACTGTGGTTAGTTCTCCAAGATGTTTGGGCCAACCTACCTGCCGAGTTCCTTCAAAAACTGTGTGCAAGTGTACCTAGAAGAATTGATGCTGTTTTGAAGGCAAAGGGTGGTCACACCAAATATTGATTTGATGTAGATTTTTCTTCTGTTCACTCACTTTGCATTTTGTTAATTGATAAATATACAGTAAACTATTAACATGTCTATTTTTGAAAGCATTCTTACTTTACAGCATTTTTTCACACCTGCCTAAAACTTTTGCACAGTACTGTACATATATATATATACATAACCAAAATGCTGTACCACTTACAAGTTGAAACAGTTTTAGATTCAAGATGTGGCAGAAATCAAAACACCTGATCCTTTGTCCTTCGTGCAAGTCAGGTGACTTAGGGTGGGGGTATCACAGATCCGGATTAGCACTGATCTTGGATAATCTAAGTGTTAAATTTAGGCAAGATGTTAAATCAGGGTCTCTGAAACCAACCTTTAATTGTCTCGAGGCAGTTAATGATAGGTGAATGACAAGGAGACTTAAACATTGGTTAATAAGATAATTTATTATAAAAAAGGCCAGCCAATGCCACCTAAAAAGAAGCTTCTGTACAGAAACAAAAAGACACACACACACACACTGGACAACTACCCGTTTCTCCTTTTCCCTGATTAAAACAAGTGTCACAAAACAGTTTTGAAATTGAAAAGTATTAAACATATCTAAGAAACGTTTACAGAATAAATAAACATGCACAATCTTATACTGTTTATAAAAAATAAAAAGTCAAGAACACTGGAACAAAAAATAAATAAAACTGGTGAAACTAGAAGGCATGTTCATACTCTGAGCTTCCATTTCTTTCAACATCCACATTCCCTGCAGTCCTGTACAGAACCCCATGTGTGCATGGCGAGAGTTCAGCGCTGCATTACAACAGCGCGTCCTGCTGACAAACGTACACATTGCCTCTCAAAACCCCACACAATCTAAATCTAGTGCTCCTGTGTCACGTGCAAAATCACATTAGTCAGCACGGTCATGTTTCATTATGGCCTTAACCCCCTCTCTGGCACATTTAGCCCTTTAAGCAAACGGATATCCACAGATCTTACAGAACTATGAGCACATTCAGCCTGGCTCACATGCCTACTTGTATTTTTACGTAATACTGGTGAGGCTACTAATTACAAACAGTGCTTAGGTCTTGTACCACCTGACACAAAGTGATTAAACCCACAGTGCTTTAAAATAAACAAAACATCTACTACACACATGCAAGTGATGTATAAAAAGTAACTTTAAATAAATGAAAAGCTCAATTTTACACAAGTAAACATTTGTGAACACCCACAAGACATAATTCAGTGTAACAAATAACATATACAAGCCAACCCTATTGTGCGTACAGACTTCAAGACCATAATGCACTAGAATGTGGACAAGTACTCACTTGTGATATTAAAGTCAATTCTAACACTAATGCAAACACATAGAGGAGCTGCTGCACATGCAAGATAAATACCTTGGAGCAGCAGCACACAGAAAGGCATTACTTCATTTGGGGGTAGAGAATGCAAGGAATTCAGCAATATCATTTGAAATTTGCAACAGCCCAATAGACTTCTCAGTTACAAATAAACCCATATACATGAAATACTAGAACAAAAATAATAAAAATAAAAAACACACACAAGTATATCTCTTCAAATATTACAAAAGGGTTTAGGTGACCTGCAAGGGAATAGTGTAGCTACAGCAACAATAAGACAATACACAAATATACAAATAAAACACTAAAATCAAACCAACCAAGAAATGTTTTCAAAAGGCGAAATAAGACAAAATACTTTGGGGCTGTGAAAGTGTGTGCGTGCTGTATCATTAGCAACGGATTTAGAAGGCACTCTGGGGGTTGTAAAGCACAAGATGTAAACACAGGCTATGGGTTATATTTTCAAAGAGTTTGCTCCAGTTTTTAAATCACCGGCAGAGGAGTAAAGTTATATATCTACTTCACTGAGCTAGTATCAAACATCTAAGTAATATAACTAAAAGGCAGGATTAAAACGCTTTGAAAATATGGCCCTACATTCTAAACCCTGGGCAAGGATAATAATACAATTTCACACATTCAATAAATAGTTTCTCCCTGGGATAAAATTGAACACAGAAAATACAACTAACAGACAACCATGTACGGGTAGATTTTAGGACCATGTGTGTCCCAAGGATAAAAATCATCAGTATTTAAAATCAATTGAATATCCATCATAGTATTGTCTGGGGGATCGTATGCCTAGCCTAGTTTGCCAAGATGCCAAAAACACAAAACATATAAAAATAAATTTGATACAATACTTATAGAAATAATTTGTATATGAATCTATATAGGATAGCCACTTTAAAAATATTGCACTTGATTAGAATGTGGTTATCCCTTTAAAAGTCTTTGATCAAAAGCACTTCCTGAAGACAATGTCAGGTCCAAACTCCTCGTACTCTCCCTGGCTGATCCAGCCAGCACTGAAGGAAGGCAAGCTGGCGAGCACAGCCCCTCCACGCCACACTGAAAAGTCCCGATCCTTGGGGCTAGTCACTCGCACAGAGTCTGACAAATCCACAGCCACCATGGATCGGATTTCCTCCTGAAGTCGCAAAGTCAAACCAGACAGCATAGTGTTTCCACCTTTATGAAAAAACAAAAACACACGACATGTATTAGTGTTGTGCACCATTAGATTATGTGGCCTCTTCATAGCGCTCATAAGTTCTATATGCAGGCTGCTGATTCACAATTCACTAACAATTAGGAAACAAAAAAAGTCAATAAAAAAACTGAAATACTTCTAAATATCTGTGGTTCATTTCTTTTTACCTGAGCCACAATGAAGGTTCAAGAGTTTTTGCTGCAGAACTCAGCTGTCAGTAGCGACTTGTTTGATTGAATGTTTTACCTGATAAAATGATATTTCCCATGAAAGTTCTTCTGAGGTCCATGTCGCAGCGAAGGATGGAGCGGAAGACACTTTCATGCATCCCGTAGTGGTCTCTTCCAACCAGCTCTGGCTTGAATAATATCTCAGGGGCCCTATGAATACAAACATGGTAAATGCAATGTACTGGCATTGCTCTTCTAAAGCCACAAAACAGACACCTGCAACATCTTGAGGACAATTAGACAGCTACCTTTTAATATAGCACCTTTCACAGTGGACCACCATCAAAGTGCTTTACAGAGCTAGGCTGTCAACTGTGCATTACATGCAGAGTCACTTGCAATAGGACATTGATTTAACATCTCATCCGCAGGACGGAGCGCAAGGTGGTTAAGTGACTTGCTCAGGGTCACACAGTGAGTCCATCAGTGGCAGAGGTAGGATTTGAACCAATGACCTTCTGGTTACAAGCCCTGGACTTGGAAACATCTTTATCCCCCCCTCCATTTGCCCTCCCTTTTTTACATTTTAATTGAGTAAACCAAGAGGCTTCAGGGAGAGGCTGCTGGATTAGTTTAATTTGGCTCCAGTATGCACCAAATGCTTCCAAACAACCAAAAGGATGAAACAGCATGGTATGTTTACCTGAACCTCTCATTGCCCATGTTAATGACCTGCCCATCAGGTAGTGTGTAATACATCTCCGTGTGGGTCTCGGGTCCTCGCGAGCCACGCAGTTCAGTTTCGTAGTCCTGAGCCACGTAGCAGCACTTCTCCTTCACCTCCCTCACTATCTCCAGCTCCGCCGAGGTTCTGAACGAGAAGCCTCTCTCTTGCAGCAACTGGAGCAGGACAATTAAGAACATGGCTACAGGTTTCAGGTCACAGTAAGCCATCGAAGGAGAACAAGGCAACTAACAATACATAAAGCAGGGGCACGTCCTCAAAACAAAACTAGCACAGATACCAAATAAATAGGTATACCTAAATAAGTGCAGATAGATGTACATGTTTTGCTGCAGAATACAAAAAACACAGTACTTCCTACAGGTTGTATTAATTACAATTGTGTTCAGTAATCCAATGTATTTTCACACAGAACAGTGTGCTGTACATTACTAAATATTGCAGTAATTAAAACAGAAAGTTGTACACACAAGTGCTGCCTCTCTCTCCTCTGTCCTAATTCTCCTTGACCTCTCTGCTGCCTTTGACACTGTCAATCACTCTATTCTACTATGCTCTCTCGCTGACCTGGGAATCATTGGCACTGCTCTGGCCTGGTTCTCCTCCTACCTCTCCAACCGCACTTACAAGGTAACCTGGCGTGGAGCAACCTCCACACCTCGCCCTCTCTCAACAGGAGTGCCCCAAGGGTCAGTCTTGGGTCCACTCCTGTTCTCTCTCTACACCTGCTCCCTGGGCCCCATCATTGCATCCTATGGTTTCTCATACCATTTCTATGCTGATGCACAGATTTTCCTCTCCTTCCCCACCTCCGACTCCACCATCCCCTCCCGCATCTCTACCTGTGTCTGCTATCTCCTCTTGGATGCACTTGCATCACCTCAAATTCAACATCTCTAAATCTGACCTCCTTTTCTTTCCCTCCTCCTCTGATCTCTCCATCTCCGTCCTCTGGAATCTACAACACACTCTCCCTTCTCCTCAGCTAAGGACCTCGGAGTCACCCTGGACCCCTGCCTCTTATTCCCAGCACATCTCCACTCTGGCACGCACTTGCCGATTCTTCCTGAGCAACATATGAAGAATCTGATCCTTCCTCACCAACTACACCACCCAGCTCCTGGTCCAGGCCCTGGTACTCTCCCGCCTAGACTACTGCAACTCCCTCCTGGCTGGCCTCCCTGCGTCCGCCACCCGTCTGCTCCAGCTCATCCAGAACTCCGTTGCTCGCCTGGTGTTCTCTCTGCCTTGCTTCTCCCACGCAACTCCACTGCTCCGCTCACTCCACTGGCTCCTGATCACCGCTCACATCCAGTTCAAGACTCTTGTACTAGCCTACAGATGCCTTGACCAGACTGCACCCAGCTACCTCCAGACCCTCATCTCTCCCTACACCCCCACTCGACCTCTCTACTCTACTGGAAGACTGGCTCTACCTCCTCTACACTCCCCTGCCTACAGAGCCCACTCCTTCTCCACCCTCGCCCTGCAGTGGTGGAATGACCTTCCTACAGATGTCAGGAATGCCCAATCCCTGACCACCTTCCGGCACCTCCTCAAGACTCACCTCTTCAGACAGCACCTGTAGAACTTTTTTTTCCCCTGGACACTTATCACTTCCTTAAATGCGCTTTACTTGCTCTTATCTGCTCCCTATTTTACTGCATTTAACCCTGTACTGTAATCTGTCAAGTGTTATTTAATCTGTAGTATTTTGTATTTAATTATATCCTGATGTAACTATCACTGACACTTATCTGCTCCGTTATTGAATCGTATTTTATAATACTTGTACTTGCTAGAACCAAAGTCATTGTATTTATCTTGCTCTTAAATGTATTATTACTTGTACTGTGATTCTTGAAATGTATTTGTTTACGACTAAGTCACCCTGGATAAGGGCATCTGCCAATAAATAATAATAATAATAATAATAATAATAATAATAATAATAATAATAATAATAATAATAAATGCATTGCAGTGTGTGGAATGAACATCAGTTGTATGACTGAATGATTCATAAAGCAGAGTGACAGTAACCCAAAGTGTCATCAAGGGCTTGTCTCCCCATGGACTACCAGATTATTATATTCTAGTCAGAGCATTGCATTCTGGTGTCAAAGTACAAATTTAAATGAATACCTTTAAAAACTGGGAGGGGCAAATAAACAGAGTAGAACCACCAGGTCCACACCTATACCAGGGTTTATTCTTGTCACTAGACTCGGTAGAATGCACTGCCTCCTGTTCTCTAAAACAATGAGGTCATCCCCCACCTTCTTGAGCTGCTGTGTGATGTCCTGTCCTGCCAGATGAAAGCGTTGGATGGCATGAGGGAGTCCGTATCCTTCATACACAGGGACACTGTGACCAAGGCCATCTCCAGAGTCAAAGACCACACCTAGGTTTAAAAATATATATAGAACTAATTTACAGACAAAACACATTCATTAGAATGAACAGGAAGACAATATCAATCTTACATTGTGGTGCACGAGATGGAAATCCTACTTTCACCATTTTTATAAAGGATCTTTAGGACTCGCACACTGGAACCAGTTAAAAGGCCTGACTCAAAAGGATTACTTTAACTTCCACAGAGTATGTTTATTACTATTACACAGTAGTTTCATTCTTACCTGTACTCCTTCCTGTGGCGAGGAGTGCCAGGACAGCTTGCAGGGCCACATAGGTTAACGGCACATGAAATGTTTCAAACATGATTTCCACCATTCTCCGCCTGTTCTCCTGAGGGTTCAGAACAGCCTCGGTCAGCAGAACTGGATGTTCCTCGGGATCAACACAGAGCTGGTGGTGAAAGGTGTGGTGCCAAATCTGGAACCAGAGATCAATATTAAAAATCAAATATTTGATAAGCAAAGCCACTGAAATGTTATTACATGCACAACATTTAGTAAATGCAGGGTACCTACTCTAAATGTAATGTATGCACCAATCTATTGTACACCAACTAAAAAAAAAAAAAAGTGTGGCTGCCAGACTTCCAACTTTCCCTTATTACTAGTTAGTTCCCCTGGTTACAGTGGCAGAAATAAGCTCAGTACCTTCTCTATTTCATCCCAGTTTTGTATTATCCCGTGTTGCATGGGGTATTTTAAGGACAGAACTCCTCTCATGTGCTGGGCATCATGTCCAATGTAGGCTTCTCGTTCAAACCTGCCATTCATAACCTCCTGCAAGAGAAGGTGGCGTTTGCTACGATTAAAACGCTACAGATCACGAGATGAGCAATGCTGGCGGGTGAATCTCCATCTTTACAGCCTAGTCTGCTGCTGTAGCTCTGCTTTCACAGCAGCATTAGAAAGCTGCAGGATCACCCGAGCATAGGTCAGCTGTCATGGATACTTCGGAACGAACCAATACTGCAAGACAAACTTCTCTCATTCTTAGTTTATAATTTGAAATAAAGAAACAAACAAAACACATGCAGGGAGGGGCTACCTTCCCACTATGGGGGAAGGTAATAATGCATGTACGACACAACGAAAGCAATGATACTAGCTCTAAAATCATCTTACAGATGACTGTATATATAGGAGGCATATTAACTACAAAATGTATTCAATTGTTGGGGGCCACAGGGCAATTCTACAGTTTTATAATTTAAAAATTACCCACATTCTTTTTGTAATAGGGAAGTTTAAAATTAGATACCTTGCTTAAAAAAAAAAAAAAAAAAAATGAATGGATTTAGGGATTTACAATTGGGCTCCAGTGGATTCTCAGTTAATTTTTTTTATTTTATTATTATTTTAAATTTCCTGCAAAAATAACTTCAAGCTCAGGGGAGATGGTTGGAAAGCCAAAAAGTTCCCCATGTGATTACTGCATGTCAAAACGTGGAGTAACCAGAACTGACTGACTATGTGCATAGCCACTGGAGGCCAATTGGGGTTTCTTAACAAGGGAGGAAACAGATTGATTAGAGGAACGGTTTAATATACGAATTAAAGAAATGGAAGATACATTAAAAAAAGGGTACAAAACATGACAATGTATTGACCATATGGATATGTGTTATATCTAAGATTTTCATAAAAAAGCTGAAGTGATGTTAATTTTATATTCACACACACATTTTCAGGAAATACAGAAGGATAATCAAAATATGGTAAATGCAATATAACAGAGTCCCCTTCGAAGGATTTACCTTGTATTTAGGCCACCCAATTACAGTGGGGAATATGGTGGTTGGTAGATCTTGATCGGCAAAGCCAGCTTTCATGAGTGAGGATCCAGTATCCAGAACAATGGGTGATCTATAATCACTGACCTTTCAGGGAAAAAAATAAACTGCAATCAGGATTAAACATACTGAGCCCTACTCACAAAGTTTACATCCTATGTTACGAGGGAGGTCACCTTGTATTTTGATGCATACAATTATGTTTGATATTTATGGTTTTACCAAGCAGCTTTCATGCATACAAAAAAAAAAAAAAGTGCCACACCCACAATAACTGCAAGAATATCTAAATCTTACACGAGCAACGTTGACTGCTGGAAGGACAACGTTACCTCTATTAGAGAGCCAGAACGAAGACTGTCATGCACTGGCGGGCACTGCGCAGCACGCATTCCTACCGAAGCACTAACAGGCATTGCAATCACAGGATCATGGTGGCTCCTTTCTCCGAAACCCTTTACTGCATCCACACAGTCCCAGCGAAATCCTTCTCTTTCAGGTTCAACAGATGTGGACCTCTTCGTTATTTCAGAGTCCTTGCAAGTACAACAGTCTGCTTGTCTTGCCTGCAGTTCTACATGGTCAGATTTCAATGCAGGGGTGGAACAAGACTCTGAATTCCTCTCATTGTTTGGAACTTCAGATTGAGTTGTTAAGGCATCTCTGTGGATCTCCGTAACAAATGCGTCTGCCTCACAAGAAGGCTGCTTCTCAGACAGAATGCAGCCAAGCGTTAAATCTACCTCACCTGCTATCTGTTGCTGGACAGCATTCTTCCTCCTCCTCTCTTTGGGTTTTGGAGGGTGCTTGGGGTTATGAATCTCCAGTATTACAGGCTCAAAAGTACAACCTTTCAAGGAGACTGGATCTGATGCCATCATGGTTACCTGCTTGCATTTGGGTGCTTTTCTTTCCTCTTGGTTTTTTGGATCAGTGTTAGAGGGCAGAGATGCTTTCCTTGGCTTTGGTATTGGGGCTACTACAGCAGCAGGAGTTCTCCTGGAGTCAAACGGATCACCCACAGGTTCTGGAGGCTCCTCTTTTCTATAACCTCTCCTACTCCTTGCAGCTGGTACTGGTATCTCGTTCCTCACCACAGTGAGATAAGGCATGCTCTCAGATTCAGTAGCACTGAGCTCACAGCTTTCAAGCACCTGATCCACTGTTTTCTGGGTATTTTCACTTGGGATATCAAGCACTGGCTGGGTCAGAAGCAGCGCTGGAGTGGAATGGGTCGTTCCTCCGCTTTCCTCAGGGACACAGCTCCTACTGAAAGGATCTACACTCTGGAGCACACACTGCAAACCTCCAGTGGCAACTGTATGGATTGAAGAACAACCTTCCAACTGTCCATTAGTTTGAGACTGTTCATCTAGGCAGAAAGATACATTTCTCTCAGGGGTCCGTGGACATCCATCATTTCTTATGGAGGTCATTGTTGCAAGAGATACTGTCGTTTGCATATTGGTGCAAACCAGATCGCTGGGGCTTGAAATCCCTTCCCCAGAATCTGCTTTATCACTTTTGGAGCAGTTCTCTTTGGGCCAGTTTGTTGTATGACCCATGCTCAGAGGCGTGCCCTTGTCTGCATTCACAGCGGCCTTCCGATTCGTTAGAGCTGAAGTCACTGAAAGCCTCGTCTTGGCTCTGGACCGTGCTGCGGGATCCGAGGACTGGCGAGGGTTACTGCCGGCTGCTTTCCTGGAACCACTGTGCAGTTGGTTTCTTATTTTTGTAGTCCTCTCTGCTCTCTCTCTGGCCAGACTCTCTTCCATCCTCTCTACCTCGGTTCTCTCCTTTTCCAGCTCCCTCAGGAACAGCTCCCTTTCCTTGCTTGGATTCAGCAGGCTCCCCGCGGCTTGTTCCTCTGGGGCTGCTCCGTCTGCTTCCTCAAATCGCTGTAGCGCGTGTATCTTCAGGTTCTCTTCCAAAATCTGCTCCTCTATAACATGCAGCTCTTTCAGTTCCTGTAGCAAACTACTGCATGAGCTGGAAAACGTCCTGCTCCCATTCAGACTGGCTGCAGCTGTTTTATTGAAATCAATAGTGGTCGCAGAATGAATGTCACGAGCGGTGGCTAAATTCGTGGGGCAATATCCAGATCCTTGGTCATTTCCGCTTGTTCCAGCGTCGTCCTCAAAACCAAGAACACCAGCTTCCACCAATTCACTAGAAGACATGGGAACCTGCATTGGGAAAGACAGCAGGATCTTAGGTTGAAACAGCTTCTGGTGTCCATCTGCACTTGCTTTAAAAGTGCTTTTTACGATGGCAAATTAAACAGTTTACCAACAGCTACATTGATCAAAAGTTAGTTATATAATTGTGTACCTATTCACTACAGGTTAAGTGTTGTAGGGTACATATATTACACCTTACAATAGAAGTACATGTTAACTGCCAGCAAAGTTTGGATAAATCGAGATTTCACTATGTATGGATATAAAAGCAAGCATTACCTTCATATTTTAATTTCTTATTTCAAACCAAGAAAGGAAAAATTGTCTTAGCTTTGAAATATGCCATCCGTTACGTTATGTTTATGAATAGTCCCTTACCACATGCATTTGGTCTGCACTGTAGTCTGAATCAATGCTCCACATTTCAAAATGCTTGTTACTGTCAGTCTTCACAAGGAGATCTAGTACTTCCTCTTGTTTTAACACACTCTCCTCTTCCTGGAATAGAATATTAAAATACATTTTTTAAATGCAGTTCAAATTTTACACAGTGATGAACCACCGCTTGGGGAAACTGTGAGGGCTCCTTGGCAGTCAAATCAGCAGGTTTAACGAGAGGCAACAAAACACAGCATTTCAGGGAATTCGACTTAAGACTTATGTCTCTACATAACTGGGTTCCCTTCTGTAGCAGTATCAATCCTATATACATTACAGGCATTGGGCATACAGTCTCTACATCGATAAAGGAGGAACAGAGCAACACACACACACACACAACACACAACCCACCCCCCCCCCCCCATTTACACCAGATTCTCTCCCTCTCATTAGAATCACATGACCTTTTGTCTCTTGCTGAGACCTTGAATTAAAAGGTACAGCACTCACAACAATCTGCGTAGTATACATGACATTTTGTCCTTGGTTGGAGAATTTTTAATAGTAACACTGCCAAATAACGCACCTCCAGAATGTCTGCAGCTTGGACTAGAAGTTTCTCAACAAAGCAGAGTTCTTCCTGTTCTTTCAGGTCCCAGTCATTAAATAAGGATTCTATTTCCGCTGAATAACTTCCCATCCTGCTTAGGTATACATGGAAACCAAATAAACAAAAACAATTGACTCGACAGGTACCAAAAACAGGATTACTGGTAGATAGTGCAGCAAAAAGTACTGTAAAATGCAACTTGCCATTAGTCATCATAAACAGCTTGCAATAGGACACCAAAACAGTATGAATTTCACATGCATGTTGTCATACAGAAAAATGTGCCAGTACCTGGATCACAAAATTGTCATCAAAAAAGGTAAGGACCAAATGCAGCAAATCCTACCAAAAAAAATATATATATATTTTAAAATACTTAGAAAATGATGGTCTCGTACCTTTCCCTTGTGCCTTCATGGTGTTTCCTGGAAGCGTGCAGGTCATAGCTATCCCAGAGCAGTGTGTGGGCTATCCAAGAGGACGGACTCGGTTTGTCACGGGTATCATTCAGAGTGCTGGACATGACATTACGAATGGGACTCAGCTCGGAGGAGTTCTCCAAAATTCTCTGCACCTCCTGGAAATGGCTCTTGTCCTCGGTCTGGATGCCACTCTCAGTGAAAGCCAAACCTCTGACAGCATCCTGTTCAGAAGCCTGGGTCTCCCCAGAGCGCTCTCTCCCATCACAGGAGTCTCTGCAGGAACCCAAAGGTCGGGCAGTTTCAAGAAATGCATTAGGGCTTCCAAGCAGGTCGCTCTGCAGCCCACACTTGGCCGAAGGTCTTGTTGGGGTGATGGTGACTGTGTACGAGTTCTCCAGGTCTTCCAGAGGCAGGCTCAGCCAGGGGTTTTTTGGTAGGCTGGCAGACCGTTTAACCATGACCTCAAAATTCAAACAGCCGGAGATGATCTTTGGAATGATCTGTATCCTTGCACTCGACCCACACCTCTTAGAGTGAAATTTAAGATCCTCTAGACACTCCGAGTCGGACATGCTGCCAACGGTCTCGTCGTGAATGCGAGGCTCTTGGGGAGCTGGTGTGGGGATCTCCTGAGCCACAGGGGGCCTGTTGGGCATTTCCCAGGCTTCTTTAACAATCCTGTGGTCTAAGTGGCAGCTCCCAGCTCCATCAATACCCGAGTCAAAGGAACTCAAAGAAGGGGGCTTTCCTGTCGCTGACAGACTGCATGGAATTGTACCTTTAAGGATGAGGTTAGAGAGTGTGTGACTAGGAGACTCCCATGTTGGTGGGAGTCCCTCCCCACGGTGATCAGTAAGCAAATTTATTTTGGATGCCAAGCCCAACTTGGATCCACTGCTGCCATTGTTGTTACATCCATTGGATAAAATACATCCTTCAACAGATTGCTTTTCAGGTGCTCCAATGCCATCAGGCTGCATTGGCTTGCAAGGTTCTTGCTGAATCCCATCAAATTCAGTGCTACTCAGAAATTCTTCCTGCCACTGAAATGCTCTATGCAATTCATTCAATGAAACAGATCCACAAGAGGTCAGCAGCTTTGTGATGATCAGACAACTAAGGAAAGATGAAGCACATGGTTAATAACATCCATGCAGCAATTACAATTTTGCTATGTACATAGACTGACAGGTTCCTCTGTAAATCCCAAACTACTATCAATATCTTGTCCTGAAAAATGCCCTAATTACAATGCATCACAACTGCAAAAAGCAGTTCTGTGTATCTATTTAAAAAGATAACGTGTGGACATATGCATGAGTGGACGATTAATAAAGTACTACAAAAGAATAGACAGCCTCGATATGAAACAGTATTGGAAGAGTGCCACAGTTTATAAAAAAAAAAAAAAAAAAAACACCCTTTTCTGTGTACCCACTCTGTACATCCACAATGCAGTGTGCAGACTTGCACTACAACTCAAATATATAACATTTCTTACCGATATGACAGTTGCTTCCCCAGCCTCTTTAGCCGTGCATCAGGGATGACATTAGCCAGGTGTGCAAGCTGAATCAACTCATCCATTTTAGGGGAAGGATTCTTCCTTAAGAACCCGTGGACTTGCTGCTTCCAAGCTGGACTCACGCAGACGGCGGCTTCTCGTGGATACTGTGTTCGCTGAACGCTTCCAATGCTGCCTCTCCATAAGAGATCTTGAAAGAAATTCTGGTGTAGGACCGAATTATACCAGCTTTCTGCCTGCCAGAAAGGAAGTATCTAGTTACACTGCATGGCAGTAAATGGTGAAGCATATTGAAATAGAAGTGCTTCTCCTAACATGGCACGACCAATTATCGTTAACCCTCATAAGAGAACACTGTTCTGCACCAATAAATTTTCCCTCTCAGTACAGCAGTCTGGTAAACTGGTCTTGACAAGGCCAGAATAGACCATTGGACAATTACTTTCATATAAAACAAAGTATGTTAAAAACGGGTTCTTTTTTCATATACAGTAGCAACTGTGTAAAGCATTAAGGTTTGTTTTTTCTTGCTTACAGATATTCCATGACTATAGAGTTTGAAACCATTGCTGTATTAAGGATCAAACACACACTTGCCATATATAAAATGCTCAAATGGGCACCATAGTAGGAAACCAGTAATGGACCATTAAATCCTGTCTCGTCACACTGTACTGGGTAACCATGCAAAGCATTTTAATAAGTTATTACGTGTTCGCACCGTCTTGCTATACAGTATTTATTAGATTCCTTTGAACACATGATTTAAAGCACACCTGTACCTGCCACCTCATATAGTGCATTTCTAAAAGAAAAAGTTCTAGCACAGGCTTGCTCTCTCCTTACAACCCCTGAAGGTACACAAGGAATCAAGTGGTTGTTCAAACTGTTTCTTTTTTTAAATACATTTGAGTGCGACTCAAGTACCACAAGGAAACACTCTGGATGATCAGAGCCAACCTGTCAGTACATTTTAAACCCCGTTTTGTGCATGTCATCACAAATACAAGTTACAGTAGCATCATTTTTATTTGTGAGATGCATGTGTCCCTTGTATCTTAAGGGTTAAATTGGGGCACTTAATTCTATCTAGAGTGGCTTAAGGTTTTTTCCTCAATAATCCCCTGCCTCCTTTTCATTTAGGACATCAATAACTTTGATCTGCACCGATCTTGTATTCCCAGTATCACCTAGCATTTTGGCTCTTACAACATTGGTCCATCTTATTCAGCTTGCTTCTCTATAGCAATTACCCACAAAAGCCTTTGAGAAAGTCAAGCACAGAGTGCTACTCGCACATATGAGTAGCACAGTTGTGCAACACCCGGATTAATCCAATTTCAAACACCTTTTACCATGTGCATGTCTTACTTGGTTTAAGAAGCAGTAGAAATCACAGACAGCCCTCAGAGTCTGGTGTGGAAGCTCAATGGCTGTGCGGAAGTCTTCCTTCACCCTGTACAACTCCTCAGTGCAATCTTCCTCTGCTCCTTCTCCGCCATCCCTCTCCATCACTCCCCTCAGCTCAGAGAGACCCAGCAACACATCCTCTGCATGATGAATCAGCTCCTGTGATGCACAAACAGGGCTTTGAAAAAAAAAAAAAACTACTTGCATCTCCCACTTACACATTTGTATTCTGGATCTCAATTCTGCCACATCTACATTTTTTTGTTGTAAACTCAGACTTGTGCGTAAACTAAACTGTACCTTTACGTGTTTCAGTATTTCAGTCTCACAAAGTATGAGCCACAAAACAAATCAAACTGAAATTTATTTTGTGATGAAACTCTACATTAACTCACATACAGTTAATTCACACAATAGTATGTAAATATTTCAAAATCAGTTAATATGCTTAATATATATTGGCATTTAGATGTCTTACCATTCCAGGTTTATAGATTGTTGCTTCATACTCCGATTGTAGGATTTCTGCTTTGCCAGCATCTTCAGCAATTTCTATTCTGTATGACTGGAGCTTCTCAATTCCTTTTGTATTAATACGCTCAATGATCTGTTAAATACAGAAGAAACATAAAACCCATAAATATCAGTCTTTCATTAAACTCCCTCACACACACAAGTCCGCACCCAACAGAGAAATACATTTATATGAATGAGAAATCAGGACTGGATTATAACCTACAAAAAATAAAGAACCATTTTATACAGCATATTTTTTTAAAAGTCTTTGTTAATGCAACATGTGGTGTCCTAGAACTGAATTTAAGCACAGCTTCTAAAAAGGTTTTTCAAAATTCACACCAACTTCCAAGACTGCACATGGCTCCCTAGGGCCCATCCCATAGAAGGACTGCAGCTGCCTGGTACCTGCAGAGCTTCTTGCCTGTGCTGAAGGTTCTTCAATGGAAGCTGGGCCCTCGAGAGAGCCTGTTGCCACAGTAACTCCACTTTATCCACTGCTGCCGTTATCCTTTTAAAAATATATATTAAAAAGAAAAACCGAATGCAAGTTAATTTTTTGTACCAAAAGGAAAAATGATACGCCACACAAGCAAACCCTGCTTTGCAATTCTACCCGATCGCTTTATTCATTTCCAGATTTGCGTCATTCTGACTCTGCAACACAGAATGAAGCTGGGATGTTTATTCTTGGCTGCGGCTCCCTGCTCCCACTCAACACTCAACTGCTAACTCCTCCCTTAAGACATGCACTGCACCAATTACTACGAAGACTCTGAATTACTTTGTGCCAACAGTTTGCAAGCGTGTGTGTGCTATTTAAAAGCCTTCTAGAAAACAACCACTTATTGAAATGCTTAATTCCCCTCACCATAAGCTTTGTACTACAATGCCAATGCTGAAGCTCTAGCAACAAAGCTAACTGAATGCAAAACTTATAAGCAAACTGGCGGTCAGCTGACCAAGCTCTCAATTACAAAACAGAACAAATGCAAAATGCATTAAGACCGAGAGGAATCCCTTGCCAAAGTGGTATTGTACTGGCCCTGTATTAAACATGTGCACCTGGACAGCAGAGCTGGTACACAAACAATGTATACATCATGCGATTATACCTGTTGTGATTTTCCAGCATTTCAAAGGCCGTATGCGCAAACAATGATGTTCCAGCCATTGCCCGATAGGACAGGTGTGCTTCTGGACAGCGTAGCTTCTCCACGATCCGGTCACAGCGTCCCAGCAGCTCATCGAGGCCAAGGCCCCTGGCAGTGATGGAGTGCAGATCACAGTTCAAGGGTTTATTTTATCGGCAGTCATTATAAAAAGAGAAAATGCTACTGCCAACTCAAGGGATTTATTTTAGCCATGTCCTTGTGCTGCCACATGTGGCCAAGTCACAGAAAGGGTTTCATATTGTCAGTAAGGCCACAGCATGTTCGATGTATGCAATTTTATTAATTGTGCATGGGGGAGAAAATGCTTTTTTTTTTTTTTTTTTTTAAAAAAACACCCAGAGCGCACCGTAAACAGAAACAGCAGGCAGAAACTTGGCCTCTGGTCAGGCCTCATTAAGTGCCCATTTATTTATGTTTAATGCAAAAAAACAATAGACAGAAAAAAATTGGCTATTTCAAATGGGACTGTCTGCAGTCTTTAGATTCCTGATCCTTTCAGCTGAACGCAGAAAAATCAGAATAGTAAATCCCAGTTCGGTCCGCATTTATTTACAAAATATCCAGACTATGATCAGACAAGCTGGATTATAATTCAGTTTATCAAGGTACGGCTAGCATAAGAGACTACAGAAAAGGATTCCTGCTCAATTGATGATACGTACAGTATCACAATGCAGTACTTGTAACTTGTAATACTGTAAAACTTGCTTTTTCATAGGCTTTGGCAAAATGCCTGCCTGAAATACTCTGAACATTTTAAATGTGATCTACAGTGGGGTTTAAAAAAACAAACCAAAAAAAAAAGCACACATATGCAGCAGTCCAAATTTTTAGGAATTCTATGTTTTTCATGAGTTTTTTTTTCTTATTTCAAACCATTTATGTCTTTGCTGTTCTACCTGCACGTCCTGTGAATTGCTCCCAAAAAAAAAAAAAAACACACACACCACACCCCACAACATTTACAGTAATGTTTATAAACAGTCTTTCCCTTTTCTCTGATAATTGGTGTAAATGTCACTGCCACACAGAAGGCTTACCTTCTCAATGCACTGTATCTAGCCTCATTATTGGAACAGAACAGTTTCAACTCCTCTATGGCATTGGGGAGGGGCTGCCGAGATAAGGACTGGAGATGGGCAATACACGACGGCAGTCTGTCAACCACAGCAAAAAACTCCCTGACAAAGGCATCGATCTCCTGCAAAGATACACTATAAAAACAAAAGGAAGAGCACCTTCTCCATACAGCATCTACAAGCATTTCAAGTTCAGGTTGCAATAAAAGGGAGGCAGCTTCTCTGACCCCTGTGAAATGCAGATAGTCAAGGAAACGTTCAGTTTTGTTCTCTACAGTGTAAATGAACCATCACCAGCTCAGACACTCTCCTTTGGGGGTCCCTTTTGTAATTTACTTCCTTCACTGTCTGTCTAAGTGCTAAACCTGATGGACACTGCTATGGAAGAGTGGTAGTACCTCAGAGTTGTGCTGTAGTACAGTGTATTCGAGACACTAGCAGCATGCCAGCAGACCTGAACCCAGTCTTGTTCCAATATTAAACTGCCTGTCTCAGTAGACCACTGCAGACAGCCTCGGAAATGCAACCAGCCATTTCCTGAATTGTCAAGCAATGAAAATAAACAAACATTCGTCCTGTGACTGGACTATAGATACTGTATAACAGTCCCTTGTAACAGGGATGACAAAAACCTGGGGAGGTACTCAGACAGTAAAAGGTACCGTCATAGGAGCTGAAATGACATCTCCAATACAAAATGCATCTTTACAACGATGCAAAATGGAAGATATTCAGCACAAACCACTATCTCTATTGCTTTGTAAAACATGAATTGGTGTCTGAACATTGAATAAAAAAAAAAAATAGATAGTCATACTGTGTAGAAACAATTAAAACCCCAGAGTTACATTCACAAAAACATTACTCATTTTGTAGCAATTATAACCTAGCAATTGCTGGAAATATGGAGGACATTGTCTGTACACAATTTGAATAAAATCAGCTGAATGGGAGCATTTCAGTTGTTAATTAGGTCAGATGGAGCCCTTTCACTGTTACGTTAGCTTCTCCTAGGTAACAAACAAAGGCCTGGAACACCATTGGACCGAATCATGAATGGGTGCACAAATAGAACATATTCCACAGTGAAATACCCTTCTCTCTGTAGTAACTGATTATTCAAAAATGACAGCATGCGTCAGGTTATTTAATAAATCTTCTGAAAGCAAAACAAACATAACCGTGACCGGCTTCCATTACAACTGGGACTGAATGTAGCAAAATAACCCTGCATTAATAACCCTTGCATGGCATGCAAAAATGTATAAGATTGACAAACATATGGATTGCTGGTCACAGATTCCAGTGAAATATTGCTTTAGAAACACTGCACGAGTTGCTAGATCAAAAGGAAGGAAAAAAAAAAAACACATTTACAGTTATATATAAAAATGCATGCGTTTGAAAGCCGCACAGACAAAAAACCATGTACTACTACGACTATAGGATTTTGCTGAGGCCCCTATCCAAAGCAAGAAGGTACATCTGCCCTAGCATCCATCTGATATCCTTTACTAGCATCATTTAAAAATACTGCAAATTAACTTGCCACTTAACAGAACATAATAAAAATATAAAAATAAAACACACCAATTTATGCATGCATCAAGAGGTAGTTTAACGGATTTGCAAGCTAGCAGCATGTTCTATAAATCACTGTTGTGTTGCCAGCGTAAACAATAGCGTCTAATAGGCAGATTGGCACAGCTTGGACAAGTCACAAGGTAATGCATTAACCCAACCAAGTATTTCCCCATTCACTCCCCTTAACAGAAAACTGTGACAAGAAATCAGGTTAATTGGGTTACACTCAAGTACAGAATTAGACAAAGCACATCATACCTTGATGAACAGGACCCAGTTCCTGTGACTATAAACAAGGTAGCCTCCGAGATCCGCAGTCAACTGACTTCGATCAATGTAATTAAAGAGTCCAGAGACATCACTCAGGAGAATACACTGAATAAAGAGAAGAAAATACATGTATATTTGACTTAAGGCAGGGGTTAAAGTAACAAGCATACACGTTTAAAATTGCAAAATCGACAATGATATTTCTGTCAGATTCTATATGGTACACAAACGTGCTTATGGGGGAGGGAGAAGGGCTTACTGTTCAACATTAAAAGCCCAGCGATTCACAGTGTTGAGGCCACTTCACTGTGCATCATTTTGACATCTTCCACCTTCACATGATCTGGGTTGATAAGTTTATGCACCTATTAAGGCTGCCACCTTGAAGCGTGTAAACGCTCCCATTTAGTTTACTATTAATAAACGTTTACTGCAGGTAGTTTAAATGCTGAAAAAAAAACAAAACAAATAAGTGGCAGCCTTCGTAATTGTGTAACCACTTTCAAATGTATTTATTTTTAAATAACTCTTAAATATATGTATGTTAAATAAATTAAAATCAATTTTCATGCCTGTTTTTGTACACAATGTGAAATGCCCCAGTGCAAACCAATTACCTACCATGAAAACTGAAGAAATGCAATGTTAAACACTTCCATTTGTATCCTCAATATCTTTCATTTCAAAGCCCTACCTTAATGGGAGAATGAGATTTTGATGGACTCCGTGCTATAGATTTTAACAGAAGATTTTTTACATCCTTTCTTTTGGGCTGGACAGCATACACAGTGTTAATGGTTTTCCTGGATTCCTTTTTAATTCAAGAAAAGAAACAATTAAACAGCTCTGGAATGACCACAAATAAAAAGGCTTGCATGCCGTACCCACAAGCCATCTTTTTCTGTAGACCTGCTTGTTGGTACTTCAGAGCACCTACAATGTGGCACAAACCAAATCAGAGTTTCACCCATTCCATTTTAAAACAAGCTTGATTAGCCACAGTGTATAGGTAACTAGCTCAGGTGTGTTATTAAACTCAGTTGAGCCAGGAATGGATCAAACTGCTACACAATGGGAGTTTTGTTTCCATCCCTAGCATATAACACAGTACAAGAGAGATCACTTACAGCATACATACACCCCTATCAGACTGTACTGCACACATTTACACCATCCCAGAGACAACAGACTATCAACAGCAGTCCGATTTTATCAAAGCCAGAGATACAGTAAGTAAATTCGGACTGGAGAGGAGGGCTAAAGTGGAAAATTGACCCAAGAGAAGACTATTGTGAGGAGAGAGAGAGAGAGAGAGAGAGAGAAAGTGAGCATAAAAAAAAATCCCGAGCTATCAAGACAATTACCTGGGCCAGTAAAAGGGTTTCAGTGATGAATCTTGTTGTATTCAGTGTAGCTTGCCTGAGATCAAGTACCACTGAAATTGGGCATTCTCCTCCTTGGTGTTTACTAGCAAAAGAATATTAAAAAAAAGGATACCTCAAACAATTGGAGGAAAAAAGACATAAAAATAGAGTATCTTTATATATTGTTGCTTTTTTTAACCAATTTTAGTGTCGAGCGCAATGGCCAAGTACATGACTAAGAAGAAAACATTGTTTTGGATACAATGACTTCCTTTTGTTCTTCAGCACATTCTATCCTTCAAGCTCTTAGCTTGAAAGGCTGCCTGTCCCTCTTGCCACTTTGCATTGCACTAGACCAGGCTGTTCAACTCCAGTGCTGGGGGCCCATTCCACTCCAGGTTTAAGAGGTAACATGAGATAAGTGAACTACTTCGGGGTCTGGATGCAGGTTTAATAGGTTAAATTAAGCAATTCAGAACACAGCTGGACCAGCAGTGGAAGGGCCATCTTTCACCACCCCTGAACTAGACCATTAAGGCAAATTATTTAGAGCAGTGGTCCCCAACATATGGTCCTGGAGATCAATAAGCTCTTCTGTTTTTCATTTCAACCAAGCTCTGGTACTTAATTGCACCAATGATTGGCTCAATTAGTGCAGATTAACATGTGTTCCAGATCTTTAGCCATTAATGACAGACACCAATGGCTAAAAGGAGCAGGGGTGGGGCCCTCCGATTTAGAATGCAATGTCTCCTACAGCATGCATGTGCACAGCTCAGACATTTGAAGAGGTTTTGGGAGCAACGCTTCACACAGTATTGGGCTGAAGTGAATAATTCAAGTGTTTGAGCCAGTGTTCATGCTCTGAAAAAAACATTATTGGAAAGCCAGAGGCGCTGGTAGTTGGGATCACTGACCTCCAGGGCCAACTAGTACAGTGTTGTCCATCCACAGCTTCCAAAGAGTAATACAATGTCACAAGTAATGTTTATTATTAATCAATACTATTGTATGCCAACTAGGTCATCGTACATGAAACGACAACTCCTATTGGAGAAACCCACTACCCACCAACAAGCATTCCCTGACTGTGCTGCTTCATTGAGTGGACTTGTGCCCATGTTTTCAAAGTCGGGATCCAAAAGAATGTTTGTACCCAGTTAAATTGGATTGAGGAGGAAGAATGCCTGCTTCTAAAGTACAAAACCAAACATTCATTGATACAGAACCCATCCGATAGTTGTTTAATACTTACTTATGCAAATACAAAAAATAGCTAATAAATTGGACAACATCTTCCTTCTTGAGATCCGAATTTAGTTTATTGTGCTCAAGAACAGGGAACATGAGCAGTGGGCATCCATGCTGGTCAAAGCCACCTGTGAACACAACTCAGTTTAAATGTGAGGACTGGCCATAGATTTTACAATGAGAAAACAATTCTACAAAGAGCTTCAAATAGAACCAGAACTTCATTTTACCTGGAAATGTAACAGCCCCCGAGAACAAAACACTATCCTTAGGCAAGTCTGGAAAGGAAGCATGGAACCCTGGGGGAAGAAGTTATCAAATAACTTGTGCCATACCTCTTGTTCTATGTATCAGTTAACCGATACATAATGTCTATTACAGTAGGTTTAACAAAATTCTAAGATGCCATTGGCTTTTCTGCAACAGATCCCCCTGCTTACATTCTGCAAAGACTTGCTGTAAATAAAGCTATGAAAAAGGGAAATTAAATCATGGGACTTGCTACCGTTTAGCGGTTGCTAAAACCCACACCCTTTAAACATAATAACCGTCCTATTTGCATATAAATAAATACATTTAATTTAAATAAAAATAAATACAATAAAATAAATAAAACAAGCCTAACCGTACACATCTGAAAAACAAAAAAGCTAAAAGCAGGTAGGTTAAGTTTGTTCCGTTTTGTCTAAATAAAACACTTACATTATTTAAAATGGAACACTTTTAAATACAGATAACAACAACGAAACGTAGCAGCTGCTAATTATAACACATAACTTTAAAATACACGTGTCGCTTGGGTTTTTTAAGCAGTACCGAAACAAAAACAAACACCTCAGGCTCAGACCATTGTACCACGGCATACAATTTGTGCGGTTCACCGGTATTTGAGTCATGAGAACAGGTTTGGCTACAATAAGATATATAATGTTTATAAACGCCGTTCGATACAAATACTGAGTGTAGTTGTTTTAATTATACAAGAAAAAAGGTTTGTTTTAATTGCACAGGTAAAATAAAAGCGCATCAGACTTCACATAGCAAAGTGCGCTGGCCGCTCGCTCGTTTCTTACCTGTTGCTTTGGTGTCCATTCTGCTGGATTTCTCACAGGTCAGACAAAACTGGACCCGATTTTATAGTTCTTCACTGGAGTATTCCATGGGATCTGAAACTAATAAAAACAGCGTTATCTGCCTTCTCACACCATATACTTCCAGAAACAGTATATTTTAATTTTATTTTGTGAGGTGTGTAGCCAGGACAGCAGAGCTGGTTAAACCCACAATTTCCGCCATGTTGTTGCCATTTCACATCGGACGCAACCTAATGAACATTCCATCAAGAGATGACCTCCCCAACCCCCCCTTATAGCTACACGGAGGTGAAGTGGGCGGACGGTCACTCAGCACAAAGACGTGAGGATTTAGGGGATCAGCGAGAGAGCAATTCTCTCCTCCTATCAGCAGTTGAATGGTGCTGAGTGAGTGAGTGAGTGAGTGAGTAGTACGTACATTAATACAATTACATTTTAAATTTAGAACAGCATTCGTGGATGTACATCTGTATACCACTGTTTCTTATTATTTCAAATTGATCTTATGTATGTGTGTGTTTCATATTATAAAAGAAAACTATTAATTATTTTAAAACAATATTTCTCACTGTTTATATATCTGTATGGTCTATTCAATGTATCTGCATTGACAGGTCTAAATACTGTTATTATTTAAATTATTAAAACGGGGCCCTTTGCTTTATCAAGGTTCTGAAAATAAAACAATATGTATTTTATTGATGTTTTTTTTTAAATATATAAAATAAGAGGAAAGGTCCTATTTTTTTAATATCACTGTATTTGTTTAATCATTAAATAGATCCCATCTGCCCAGAAATTGGTATCCAGCTGTAGTCAGAGATTCTCTTTGTACTGCTTCATCCAGTGCTGCCCAGTTAAAAAAGGGCCTTTTGTGGATGCCCTGTTTTCTTTTAAAATAAACTCACAAAAATGCTTATGCATTCCAGTTGCTAGCTCAGAATTATTATTTTTTGCCAGGTTTTTGCTCAATTTGGCAGCGATGTAACAAATTACACCATGCCTCAGGGGGTACATTGTTTCTGATCACAAAAACTCCAATATCTATTGTGTTTTAATGTGTGTACTGCTTTATAAATACACAATTGTAGGTCAAATCATTATAAGTGCATTTTTGCCCACAACAAAAAAAAAAATGTAATTGTATGTCAAAATAATGTGATATCTTGTAACAATTGTAAGTCGCCCTGGATAAGGACGCCTGCTAAGAAATAAATAAATAAATAAATAAATAAATAAATAAATAATAATAATAACTGATAATTATGGAATTTGTTTCACCTTGAATAGCACTGCCATCAGGTGAGGGTGGTATATTTGCAGAAATGAATTTGTCTGTTGCTGCATTCTTCTTTTTCCATGTGCATTAAATCCTTGTTCATTTTTTCTTCTAGATATCATTTTTTTAATGCAAGTGCCATCTTTAAAAACAACATCTCTCTAATATTTATCACATCTCATAATGCTAAACAACACACTGCAGACTAAAGTTGTTTTAAGATGGCCCTGCACTCTTCTAGGTTAAGTGAAAAATGACAATGAACTTCTAACCCCTCTGAAATGACAATGAGTTATTAAGGAATCTGGTAGTGTGGTTTAAAAGCAAACTAAGCAAGATACAATGTTATCCAGATTGGGTAGGGAGGGTCATTTTAAGGTGATGAAACCTGAAAGGGTTAACATGTTACTTGTTACAAAAGGGTGTGAAGTGGGTTAAACACATTAACACAACTGCGGATTTCCTGCAGGTGAGCAAAAGCTATTGCCATTCAGTTTGTTTGTCTTCTTCAATGGTAACAGAAAGTCTGCCTGATATGGTCCTAAATTTGGGAAACTGGTAGATAAACTGTTTAAAAGCAAGTCTGGTTTCCTCCAGTTCATCCTCCACTTCTGTCTTGGGGGCAGCCATGGTTTGCATGTGTTGAAGAGTCTCCTGTAAGTGCTCCTCTCTTCCAGACAGAGCCCTCCTCAGCTGCTCCACTTCACACTGACTACACCACACCACTCACAAACAGCAGAACAATTACCCAGGCCCAGGGCTCTCTATATCATTTCCATACAACACACAGGAATATTGATGCTAAGTAGCTGATCCAGATGGCCCTGGATCTTACTTCTATAATGACACCAGCTGATAGAAGACACAAGGCAAAACAGTGTTCTGGATGACTTAGCATGAGATTTAGCGCTTATCAAACAACACACAATATTTCAGTAACTGCAATTTCATAAGAAAGGTAAGGGGATATTAGAAATGTCATAAGAAAGGTAAGGGGATATTAGAAATGTCATAAGAAAGGTAAGGGATATTAGAAATGTCATAAGAAAGGTAAGGAATATTAGAAATGTCATAAGAAAGGTAAGGGGATATTAGAAATGTCATAAGAAAGGTAAGGGGATATTAGAAATGTCATAACAAAGGTAAGGGGCAACAGAAGTTCATCTGTTAAAAGCACTGATTCAGCTGACAGAAGGTCAGTTTACAATACACTTTGGCACTTTACCGCTCCAGTACGAAAGACAGCTAGTTCAGTAGCCATGCGTCGCTCTTCCTTCCGTGCTTCAGCCACGGCCTGATGCTCTGCTGTCGCTGTTCTGTCTCTTCACTCAGTCGCTGCTGTTTGCTAGAATTCATGCTTCAATGTGTAACACCATGGCCGATGCTCTATTATGTTATCAAACGAGTACAAACATCTGGCATTGGGGCTGACACATGTGCACATACCATGCAACAGGCACATTTGAATTGTACCCAGGCTAGGATTCAATTAAAGAAGTGTCTTCTGCATTATAATCCCAGTCCCTTATACAGATGTAACAGGCTGGAACCAGCGAACACTCACCCTCCAAGCATCTTCACCATAAGCCGCTGCAGAGCTTGTATCAGGGCCAGTCCATGAAAATGAAATCAATTGCCAAGCCCAATATTTTTAGTGGTGATGATGGGTCTATCCTATCTAGGCTGATCTTTTGTAAAGTTCTTGGCTTGCCAGTAGCCCGATATTGATGATTTATCCAGGGTTACAGCCAAGCATCATCTCTAACATCTGTACTGCATACTGCATGACGCCAGCTCCTTTAGCACGGAGCTTGGCTTCAGCTGTCTCAATAGCGCCCTCTAGTGGACAGGAGCTTTAAAGTTCTGAAATGTGATCAGTGGTTTAACTGTTGTGTATTATTGAAAATAAATCCAAACCTCTCAGCTGTTATTGAAAAATTAATATGAGCTACATAAATATTGATGCATTTCTTTGAGACGTGTTGTCATAGGATCTGACAAGTGAAAATAAAAGACTAACCTTGATGTTTTCATTCTCTGATCAGGTTCTCTCTCTGTTCCGGCCTGTTGAAGCACTTTTCCCCACTGCATGCGAGAACAGAGTGACGGAGTAAACCAGGGTGATGTCACGTTACACACTTAATGACATCCAATGTAAATATCTGTGACCTGAACAAGGTTGGTGCAGTGCATAACACTGGTAGTCACACTGTAAACCAATACTTCTATCTTAGCCCCTCACAGGTCGCTAGGACTCCAGCCACTACACCAAGAACCACATGGAAAGACAGAGGCAACCAAAAGGTAAGTATTTTCATATATTTATTATAAAAATAACAAAAAGGTATTTGCTTATATTTTCAGACCAAGGATAATACATTTAAGTTTATACAAACACATATCCACTCCATGAGTCCACAAGGTAATTAAGAGGTGCACTTCAAAGAGTCCTCCAGAAGAGGGCGCCGTCACTGCATCCCTGCATCCCTGCCAGCATGGAATTTTGCCTCCACCGTTCAGTCAATGTCCATTCCAAGCGCTCCCCCGTAATATACAGCACAGGAACTGGAAACTAACCCTGTAAGTGAAGGGCACACCACAGTCCAGAAAGTAGCAGCAATTTGGCAACAAATTACCAGCTCATTTACAACGAGTTGCAAATTTTATAACAGGTTAAGTCAATGGATTAGCAGCAAAATAAACATCCCATTGGCAGCAAGTTAGCATCATAGCAGGTTAAGATGCGGATTAGCAGGTAAATCGCAGTTTCTAAACAGGTTATAAGCAACAATTTGTAAGCCACAGTATATAAGCAGGAGCAGGGATGCCTGTCTTTTCCCCAAATCCCCGACCCAACCAAGAGGCGGTCCGTCTTCAGGAAATATTTTATCATAACACTGCCCGTGTCACAAAATAGAATCCACCAGCAGAAGTAAAACACTTACCTGTAGGGAGATTGGGTACCCCGTTTCATTGGTTTCCCGTCTCCGGTCTTTACTTCAACACTTTTATTGTGACCGATTACTTAACGTGTATGCTTCAGACGGTATTAGTCAAATTGTCAATGATTTAAAAGATAAATCCATCTAGATATTTTTTCGCATTTGTTTCATGCAGTACATATACCTCTGGCAGACAGAACAGGTTAAAGAAGCGCCGGATAATGGAAATAACGTGTCAGATGTCAAAGTGGATATGAGAATGGCAGTGACGAAGCCAATTTACTTGAAAACATTAGAAGTAGACCGGGCATTTCCATCAAAGGATTTAACAAATCTGGAATTGATGTTGCGATCAGAAACCCAGAGTCACTGTAAACTGCACAGCTAAGCATTTCAGTGTTATTTTTTTTTTGCAAGGGTTTATGCCAGACTTGTTAGAAAGTCTGTAACACAATGGTTGATTGTTATTGTGGATACGTTGTAAATATTGCAGCGTTTCGCGCAAGAGGCAGACAACGAAGAGACGCTTGTTCCAAATCCTTTCTTTTATTTTGGAACCTACTGCACCCACCACAGTCCACAGCTCTGTCCGCTTCACAGGTCACAAGACATGACAAGCAGAACTGAACAGACCCAGAATGGCGGCTCCGCCCCTTATTCAAATCAGGGTACCGGAGCACACGCACATGCCATTGGCCCCGAGCCGCACACTAGGACCAATGGGCACAGACAAACAACAGCCAATCACAGGGGAGACACAGAACGCACACACGCAGGCTAAGATTACACAGACAGAGGTAAACAAAGCAGCTATGGAAATTACAGTACAGGAAACACAAAGACACAGATCGTTACATTGCCCCCACTTTAATCTCTTTTTGTCCCCAAAAATTCTGCAGGGCGCAAGGCAACAATCGGCCACCTCCCTCCAGATTCCTGTAGTTGGGTTGTACGTATGTATCTATGTACTGTATATACTCCACTATATCTAGGCTAACAGGGGAACTCAAGAACTCATTGTAACATCACAAAATATCGAGGACAGTGAATGCAGTGACAATAATAATAATACAAAAAAACCTTACTAAAACTAAAGGAGTATGGATTTGTCTTTTTTTTTTTTTTTTAAACGATGGTAAACATTTCAAGCATTTTAATGTATTAAAATGATGGGGGTTGTGTTTACATAGGCTATATAATGCTTGTATAAAACAGGGTTATATAAACAGTAAACACAAACAGTGCAGAAATAAATACACTATTTATTTATTCACATGCTATATTTTCTCTGTATGACTCTTATTGCTTCCAGAGAATTAAAGTAACACATGTATTTCCTCTTTGTTCCACAAGTTAGTCTGTATACAAAGTTTAACGAGGAGTCCTTGAAAGAAATGTTTCCAGGTTTAATTCAAATTAAAGAGAGATCAAAGTTATGACCTACAAAGTGAAGTGTCTGCCATCCTATTAATCCCATTTTGAAGTTTTTCTCCTCATGTAACTGGTGCCATCGCTGTCAACTGCTTCATACAAGTCCTGTGTGTTTTCTGTTGCAGCATGAAGATACCCCAGGTATCCCACACACAAGGAGATAGTCAGGAGTCCAAATGCCATCATTGGTTTGTTCTGTAATGCCACAGAAACACAAACAACAATTAATGCAAAAAGGGTACAATGGCGAGAATGAGAAATACAGTCCATCCCATTACCTCACATTAAAATTAGCTAAACCATTTCATTATTCTTATTTAACAATACAAAAAACAGTACATCATGCTGAGTAAACAGTACATCATGCTGAGTAAACAGTACATCATGCTGAGTAAACAGTACATCATGCTGAGTATGGTACAATCTGCTGTGAAATAACCGTTCAGATAAATGCATCAAACAGGCACCACGATTCTAAGAACTGCCAGCACTTAAAAGTGTTCACTTTAACTGATTATTATTCCCACCATCCATCTCAAAAGGAGGGCTTCCATTGTTCAGGCAACAATAAAAGCACTGATCAGCTGCCAGAGCTGGGATTAAAAGCTGGGCTGTGCATCCACAAGTGTGATGCCAGGATGTTTCACATTACACACTAAAGGCTGGTTCAAGTTAGAGCTGAGAAACAGTAAAGTTTGGATGAATTTACTAGCTCATAAAATATTGCAAGTCTAACTAGCCACTTCACTGGAGGTCACCAAGGGGCCAGGGGCTGAGCTGGAAGGATTTGAACCCAGTCTCCTCTCCTCCACCCTGCTTTACACACATTGTATTTTCCGATGCCCGGGACACTTACAGGTTTGATGAAAAGCTCTGGGTTGACAGCTCTGAAGAGGGTAGTGGTCTGTATTCCCCTCAGCCCAGGAGTCTTGAAGTCCTTCTCCTTTGGGACTTCTGCCTTCCCACCCCCTGGCTCTGCTGACTGAGAAGACATCTGACTGGAGCTGTGAATCTGTACCAAGAAAATCAACAGGCACCAAGATACTGCAGGCTCTAAAAACATCGACTTCCAGTACAACTGGTACCTGCACTTGCACTGTGAACACACAGGTGTACACTCCCCATCCAATTCACAGAGAGTCCTAATTGTACGTTTCCTCAGCAGATTCAGTCTAAGTCTCTGTGGTGTTCATGTTCTGCATGTTTTTACTACTTCTGTAACACCTATGGTTTATGGTTATAATGTGACTGCACAGGTGGCCAGTTGATGGATACAGCTAGTGTAACTCTGCACAGCTGTTCACTGGTGAAACCTGATTCGCATAATACTGCTTTTAATATTACACACTACCTTTTGCATAACAAATTAATCATCCTGGTAGTTCAGCCCATTTACAGGAAAGTTAATGACACCAATGCAGGTGTATTTCAAAAGTTTGTTTGGTTTGGTTACAAATACGTGGTGACAGCGTCAACAATTGAACATTGCTGCATATAGTATAATAATCTATATATAGCGCCTTTCTTCGTGGACCGCCAACACAAAGCACTAGGGTGTGTGAACTATGCGTCAGCTGCAGAGTCACTTACAACAACGTCTCACCACGAAAGACGGAGCACAAGGAGCTTAAGTGACTTGCTCAGGGTCACACAATGAGTCAGTGGCTAAGGTGGGATTTGAACCGGGGACCTCCTGGTTACAAGCCCTTTTCTTTAACCACTGGACCACACAGCCTCCTATGAGTGTTATACCGTGTTAGCTACACTGTAGTAGTAATTTAAAGTTCCTATGAACAATGCATTGTTGTTACATGTATTATTCTTACTCCAACCAATAATACATAACCCCATATTTCACTACTTTAGTTTTGTCAACCCAAGGTTAATATAAAAAACAACAACAAGCTACATACAGACAGCGGACCATGAAAAACAGGCATAGCGCAAGGAATGGGTTAGTTTCGTGATAATGGATCCCGACCAGAATTTTACAAAGCTCTACTCTAAAAATAACCAAATAAGGATGTTTTGTTAAACAAATAAAAAAACACAATACCTTGTCGACCTCACCAAACCTGCAGAGTGACACAACTGGATGACGTAAACTGCGTTGGGGTCAAGCTTGAGTCTGTGCAGTAACTATTACACAAACCTCTAGCGCCATCTGCTGTATGGAGTACAATCGGGAAGAACGGTGTATTGTATTTCAAAACATTAAAGCTTCAGCTGCACCTGGATCTCTTACAGAGTTGCACGCTGTTCATTACTAAGTAATGAAAAGTATCTATTCCACCGTCTGCTCTTCTCATGAATTTTTAAAAAGACCCGTAGAAATGGCTGCTATTGTTCAAACAGCGTTCCACAGTGGAATATGCCTAAGCTGAAGAACTTCACGCCATATTCACGAAAGTGTAAGGACTGATTTAAGGGAGGGTTTGTGGAGGACGGTTTTTTTAAAACCCACATTAATTAAATTAAATTAATCAAACTTGCAATTCATGAACTGTTTTTTTTCAAAGCCCATTTAACCTAAGACAGTGTTTATTATAAGTAAAAAGCAGTCTTAATAAACAGTCTTTTAAAACAGTCCTCAAGTTTGATCAGTTGAAAGGAAACACATCAAAGGTTTGTAGTCGGCAGGTGCACATCCATATTCAAATAACAGCCCTTTGTTTCCATATGAAAGCACATCTAATGGATACAGGAACTATCTTTCATGATACATATCATAGCCTTCAGCAGCTGATTGCATTCCCTATAAATTTTCTTTTTGTGTCATTATTTGCAGTATAGAAATGCAGGCTGTCATATTAGTACTACTCTGAATCTTTCCTCAACCAGATCATTTTTAATGAACCATAATGTGGATAGCTTATGATGAATGTACCAGTCAGTTTAGTTCTGCACCATTGTTTGTGTGCATCGTAGCGAGTACTTAAATAAACAGTTGACCTAATGACTAGAATAAATCTGTAACAGCGGAAGCAACCAACCCAGTATCCCTAATTTGCATCATTGCTCAGGTACCCTTCCAGTACTGTCCCAAGTCCTGTTGCAGGACACATCACAGGGACTGCTAATGCATTTACTAGTTAGATTGTTAGCAGGTATATTATTCCAAATCTTCTGATGCACATTGTTGTTACTTGTTACTGTGGTGCTAACGGGGTGTAGTGGTTAGGGCTCTGGACTCTTGATAGGAGGATTATGGGTTCAATCCCAGGTGGGGGACATTGCTGCTGTACTCTTGAGCAAGGTACTTTACCTAGATTACTCCAGTAAAAAACCAACTGTATAAATGGGTAATTGTATGTAAAAATAATGTGATATATTGTAAGTTGCCCTAGATAAAGGCGTCTGCTAATTAATAATTGGATCTTAGTGGTGTGAACCGTTACAGTGCAAACAATCTGTTCTCTAAACTCCAAAATGTATTTTACCAGAAGCTGTTGTGCAATTTTCAGGATTTGATCTTCACGTTACCAAACCAAGGACTTCCATAAAACTTAAGTTGGTGTTGACTGTATTATGATGCTGAGAATTGATAAGCTGCCAAACACTGCTTCAATTGTTGCTCAGTGTTAGAGAACACCTGAGACCATTTGCAACTTGTTTTTTTTCAAAATGCACAAATGAGAAGCACAGACACCAATAGTCAGTAGGATCAAGTTTCCTGTGCTCCAGCTTCCTGTATCCAGTTTAACCCTTTGTGTGCACCTTCTTTGATTTATTAAATGGTTTTAGAATACACCTCTCTCTCTCTCTCTCTCTCTCTCTCTCTCTCTCTCTCTCTCTCTCTCAATGTAATGTGAGTCATTGTAGAAACCACTGTGACACCCAAAACACTGCCCCAGCCTCAATGTAATGGGAGTCACTGCAGAAACCACTGCAACACCTAAAACACTGCCCCAGTCACAATGTAATGGGAGTCATTGCAGAAACCACTGCAACACCTAAAACACTGCCCCAGTCACAATGTAATGGGAGTCACTGCAGAAACCACTGCAACACCAAAAACACTGCCCCAGCCTCAATGTAATGGAAGTCACTGCAGAAACCACTGCAACACCTAAAACACTGCCCCAGCCTCAATGTAATGGGAGTCACTGCAGAAACCACTGCAACACCTAAAACACTGCCCCAGTCACAATGTAATGGGAGTCACTGCAGAAACCACTGCAACACCAAAACACGGCCCGTCACAATGTAATGGGAGTCATTGCAGAAACCACTGCAACACCTAAAACACTGCCCCAGCCTCAATGTAATGGGAGTCACTGCAGAAACCACTGCAACACCTAAAACACGGCCCCAGCCTCAATGTAATGGAAGTCACTGCAGAAAACACTGCCCCAGCCTCAATGTAATGGGAGTCACTGCAGAAACCACTGCAACACCTAAAACACTGCCCCAGTCACAATGTAATGGGAGTCACTGCAGAAACCACTGCAACACCTAAAACACTGCCCCAGTCACAATGTAATGGGAGTCACTGCAGAAACCACTGCAACACCTAAAACACTGCCCCAGCCTCAATGTAATGGGAGTCACTGCAGAAACCACTGCAACACCTAAAACACGGCCAGTCACAATGTAATGGGAGTCAATGCGGGAAAGCACCCCTGATAATATCACTTCTGTTAATATCACAGATTTTCAGAAATCTCTCTACCCTTTCTAAAAGGACAATAAATACTTTTGAAATCCAGGTTCACAATACATGATATAAATTGCAACAATCAGAGAATTGTTTCAGATTGCTTTTCACGTCCCCTATTTTGTCTAGCAGAAAGCAAAGGACTGAAGCAAAGGAGACAGATTGGGGTTACAGTGTAGACCACTACAGCGACTGCAAGGTACAATGGGGCTCTGGGCTGCTTTGTATATTTAATAATCCCATTGCTTTGTAAAGCAGATATATTAACTTCTATGTCCTGTTTGAATTACAATAGAAGAAGATGAAGAAGTCCTCTTAGAATGTACAATTAACAAACTATACTAAATGTCTTGGACACCTGTGGATAGTTTGAGAATGTGTTAATGATCTCTGTCCAGCATACATATTGCGGTGTAAGAAATGGAGCCTCTCCGGTCCTGTTAATTGATATTGCCAAGGTCATTCTTATTAGATATGGATAGTGCACCTTTAATGTCACCACATACGAATGAGATGGGTGTGGACTGTGTTAGTGTGAACTAGTTACTTAGCAGCTGCGACACCAAGCGCTGTGGAGACTATATTTAAACGACTCTATTGCATTTCCACGGCATTTTGGCAGAAGAACAATACGATTAATATATATATTTAACCAGTAAGGAGGTAAGTCGTATTTTTCTCGTTTCAAAAATGAAATATAAGCTTTGCTTTTTACAAAATAATGTTTATCTGTTCTTTTCGCATGTTTTCTTCCAAATGTTTTCCTATCGTTGGATGTTCACAATACTGTATATTGTTGTACGTGAAAATAATAGTGCGAAATAACTTTCTTACACTGGGCCTTGGAAGATCAGTAATGTTTCAAACCTTGTAGTGCAGTGTACTACAGTAAAAGCGTACTACCGCGATGGTATTGGCAGAGTAGGATACAATAAATGACAGGAAATGTTAAATAGTATTTTAATTAGGGCTGATATCAATGTATTATATACTCAGGTGGTTACACATTCAATTAAAAATGAATAACTTGCAGAAGCTACTTAACAATATGTGTATTATTTAATTATATTTGAAAAAAGCTTTAAAAACGAACTTGTTCAAACCCTCTGATTCCAGTTGTTTACGAATCTTACTTGACAGGTACGCAACTTACTTGAACTTGACAGGTAAGGGCTCGGAACTCATAAATCAGAGGCAGGTTTTCAAAAGCCCACTAGAGGGAGCCATTGTGGTCGAATATGTCGTCTAGGTTACAAATTGCCCAGGTATTGCAGGATTTGTTCCAAGTAAAGGTAATTACCGTCAGAAATAAATACCTGAAAATTAATTCTGCCCAGAATAAAGTCCAATCTATTAATGTTTGTTTTATGCAAAAGCAATTGTATATTTTCATCTACTTAGTGAAATTCCAATGGACAGTACAGTAGGTCTGGATAGGTGCATACTTCCCCATCTGTTTTCAGTTGTCTTACATTGGTAACCTGACTCTACAGTGTGATTCACTTTTAGTTTAGTCCCTTGGGATGTTTAGTTGTAACTGTTGATTTTACAGTATACAGGACATCCTAGCTGCAGTGTTGAGGTGGAACACTTCCGTATAGAAAAAAAATAATAATAAAGGAACACAAACTTTAAGGAACCTGACTTTCAGAAACTTGTCTGAATGGCGACTCGAGTTTGTCATCGTCGACAAAGGTCCCTTTTAATCGATTGGTTAAATGCATGGCATGACATGTAACACAAACAGAACCAGGAAATATTAAGCCTCAGACATGATTACATGTTTAAAGATATGCTCATTATTCATCATGAAAGCGAAGGTTCGTTTTCAGTTTCCTTTTCATAGGTTTCTGGGAAATGTTACATTTCAAATCAACCAGCACCTCATCAAAAATGTAACTGAACCTTTCCAGTTGCTACTGTAATAATCATACTTTAAATCGAGTGCTTAAATGTCTGCCATGACAGAACGACTGTAACACTCATTCACATATAGGAGGCTGTGTGGTCCAGTGGTTAAAGAAAAGGGCTTGTAACCAGGCGGTCCCCGGTTCAAATCCCACCTCAACCACTCACTCATTGTGTGACCCTGAGCAAGTCACTTAATCTCCTTGTGCTCTGTCTTTCGGGTGAGACGTAATTGTAAGTGACTCTGCAGCTAATGCATAGTTCACACACCCTAGTCTCTGTAAGTCGCCTTGGATAAAGGTGTCTGCTAAATATACAAATAATAACATATATATATACAGTACCAGTCAAAAGTTTGAGTACACTTGCTGGAAACTAGGTTTTTTTCATAATTGACAATGTTTTACGTTGTATACGTTTCTGTAAATACTTGAAAATGAAAACACATGTTACAACATACAAAACAAAACATAAGAAGTATCAGAGCAATGTTCAAGAAAATTGAAAATTGTCTCTAAATCTTGGATTCCTCAAAATAGCCACCCTTTGCCTTAATAACAGCCTCACAAACACAAGGCATTCGGTTAAGAAGTTTCAGCAGGAAATCACCCGACATGTTTTCCCAGCTCTTCTGCAGCAATTCCCAGAGATGTAGGGCACTTGTGGGTAGCTTTGCTTTGACTCTTGTCTCCAGTTCGTCCCGTACAAGTTCTATGGGATTGAGGTCTGGAGACTGGGCAGGCCAGGTCATTAGATTGAGTTGTCCTTCACTTTCCTTCTTCGCCAGATAGTTCTTGCACAACTTTGAGGTGTGTTTCGGGTCATTATCTTGCTGAAGAATGAAGGACTGCCCAAGTAGCCGTAATCCTGATGAAATGGCATGCCTCTGAAGTATGCTATGATAGCCATGCTGGTTGAGCTTGCCATGGACTTGGTAAAGATCACCAACTCTGTCACCAGCAAAGCAACCCCAGACCACGACACTGCCTCCTCCATGCTTGACAGTGGGAACCACACATGCAGAACTCATGCGCTCACCCTCTCTGCGTCTTACAAATACTCGGCGGATGGACCCAAATATTTCAAATTTTGACTCATCGGTCCATAAGACCGACTTCCACTCCTCAAACGTCCAGTTTCTGTGTTTTCTGGCCCAGGCAAGTCTCTTCCTCTTATTCTGAACTCTTAACTGGTTTCTTTGCAGCAATTCTTCCAGTTAGGCCAGCTTCATGCAATCTCCTCTGAACAGTTGATGTTGATACATCTGTACTTCTAGTAGCATTTAGCTGAGCTTGTATTTCAGGGGCAGTTAATCGCCGGTTTCACAGACTTGTGACTCGAATGAACTTGTTCTCTGATTCTGAGGTCACCCTTGGCCTGCCTGACCTTGTTCGGTCCTCATGAGTGCCAGTTTCTTCAAATCGTTTGATGGTCTTGGCCACAGCAGTTACAGACACTTGCAAAGTTCTTGCGATTTGTCTTAAAGATTGACCATTTCTTAAAGTAATTACAGACTGTCTTTTTTCTTTGCTTAACTGAGCGTATTTTGCCATTTTCTGCTCCCTTACATTCAGGAATGACAAACTTGTGCCTATGCTACCTATATTTACAGTAATCATGGACCCTCACCTGTTAACAATAATTGGTGACAAAAGGTTAATTAGGTAACATGCTAGTTAATTCGGAGAACATCTAACAAAGACACTTTTATACTTAGGCCAGTGTTCTAACACCGTGTTATACACATTTCAGACTTTTAACTGACTTGGGCTTCAGACTGAAATCCCCTTGCTTTGGGTGACCATTTCATTGAAATTGACAAGATTTACATTTTCATTTAAAAATAAAATTTTTGAATGCAATTCACTTATGATTATCAGCTTATATAAGTACACATATCATATAATGAAATATTAAGTGTTTATAGACAAGATTATACAGTTAAAAGCATAGATAATCATGAAAAACCTGGTTTCAAGCAGGTGTACTCAAACTTTTGACTGGTACTGTATGTATATATATATATATATATATATATATATATATATATATATATATATATATATATATATATATATATATTATAAGCATCAATGTAAAAATATATATTCTTTACATACAAATTGAGACTGAAAATTGAAAGATAAAGACTGCTGAACAGAAGTGCTGAATGTGTGTTTAGTTAATAAAGAACCCCTTTTGGTTTTTGGCCGAACTGATTGAAAACAGAACCAGGAAATATAAGCCCCAAACGTGATTACATGTTTAAAGATATGCTCTCCCACAACATTATTCATTATGAAAGCGTAGGTTCATTTTCAGTTTCCTTGTTATATACCTCATCAAAAACATAACAACCTTTACAGTTGATACTGTAATAATAATCATATCATTATTCACTTTCTATCATGTAAATATGCTTTTACTTGATAAAAGACAACAGATATATTTGTCTTTTTATATGGAACCAAGTTTCCCTTGGCATTTATCCTAGGTACCAGGGGGTGAAAAATACATTAGAAGTTTTCCTGAAATAATTATTCACAAAGTGTTAACCTTTGAGTTATTAAAAGAATATTTTTTCAAAGTATGTTATTCTGAATAAAAGAGTCCTACTGTATATGCTAGGCAAAGTGTTTGTTTTACATTCTAGACTGTTGTTGAACAAGCCAATACCAGTCTGGAACGTTTTTCAGGAATATTAACTATATTGTGTATTCATGTATAAACACATCTTTAAATAAAGTATCAGTTAAAGCTATACGATTATGGCCTATAATTGAATTTTTTTTTTTCTAATATGGCAGAAGAACAAATTCGGAACACACAGAGGTTGCTGTGTGCAGTTACCTGCTGCTTCAGTTGTATAATTGTACCTCTCCTTCTGCAGGCACTCCTCCCAAACGAGCTGAGACAATGAACTGGGGCTTTCTCCAAGGTATCCTGAGCGGAGTGAACAAGTACTCCACGGTGATCGGGAGGATCTGGCTGTCCGTGGTCTTCATATTCCGCATCCTGATCTACGTGGCGGCAGCGGAGCATGTGTGGAAGGACGAGCAGAGTGGCTTTGTGTGCAACATCAAACAGCCAGGCTGCGAGAACGTGTGCTTTGACTACTTCTTTCCCATCTCCCAAATCAGGCTGTGGGCCTTGCAGCTCATCATGGTTTCCACCCCGTCTCTTTTGGTTGTGCTTCACGTGGCGTACCGTCAACACAGGGAGCACAGGCACAGGAAGAAGCTGTATGTGGATACAGGGACGATGGATGGGGGTCTTTGGTGTACCTATCTCGTCAGCCTCCTGTTCAAGATGTTCTTTGAGGTGGGCTCCCTGCTGGCATTTTACTATCTCTACAGTGGCTTTACTGTGCCTCAGCTGCTCCAGTGTACAATGAGCCCATGCCCCAACACAGTCGACTGCTACATTTCCCGGGCAACCGAGAAAAAGATCTTCCTTTACATCATGGGCTCCACTTCCATCTTGTGCATCGCGCTGAATGTATGCGAGATGGTCTACCTTCTACTCCAGCAGTGCTGGAAATGTTATTTTAAGAGGTACGTCCCGGTCATGGAGGAACACCAGTGCCACTGTGCAAAGCCCAGGCCTTTAAACAGCACTGCAGCTGCAATCCCTGTGCCCCTGAAGGTAGACTCCACAAACTCAAGCTTTCACTCAATTTAGGCTTCTTATAATGGGTTTGCATCTTTAAAATTTGAACTTCACATATTTTACATCTGCAATTTAATTTCCTCTATGCTCATCCATAAATTATACAACAGTGGAAACTCCCAATATTGAAACACTTTTTCATCTATTTAAAGTACTTTTCTTCTGTTACCAGTAAACACAGGGCAGCATTAATCTGCAAGACCAGGATATGTTTAGATAGTTTTTCTCATTTAGGGCTTCAATTATACATTTATTTTCTTGGAATGGCATGATTTCATGACAGCTATATACATATTGTATACTGTAGTAGTAGTCTTGTCTGACTAACCTCCAAGACTTCTTTGAAGAGGTTACTTCAAGGATGGCTACAAACCGAGCATTTGCCAGCATATATCTGGACTATTAAAAGACAAAGCTTACAAACCTCTTCAGAAAGCACCTGTAGAACTCCTCTGTTTTTCCCCTTGGACACTTATCACCCTTCCTTAAATGCACTTTACTTGCTCTTATCTGCCCCCCATTTTACTGCATTTAATCCTGTACTTTATAGTACTGTAATCTGCCTAGTGTTATTTAATCTGTAGTATTTTGTATTTAATTATATCCTGATGTAACTATCACTGACACTGTTATCTGCTGTATTATTGAATCAGATTTTGTCACACTTGTACTTCCTTGAACCAAAGTCATTGTATTTATATTGCTCTTAATTGTATTATTACTTGTTCTGTGATTTCTTGAAATGTATTTGTTTACGACTGTAAGTCGCCCTGGATAAGGGCTTCTGCTAAGAAATAAATAATAATAATAATAGTAATAAACCAGTGGGAGTCCAAGGTAATGCATGCTCTTGGATACATAGCTGGTAAAACACATGAGGCACTTGTAAGGGGAGTAGCTGCTAGGTCAGACCATGTGGTTGGTGGGTTGACACAGGGATTGGAGCTGCAACCCTGCTCTTTCTAATCTGCATAATAAATGACTTTGCAGGGGAATAAATCAGGAAGAGTGTACAATTTGAAAGTGACACAAAGCTGGTGGGAGTGGCCGACTCGTATGCAGTGGCCCAGGAAAACCAACGGGATTTAGGCTGCATACAGAACTGTGTTAAAACATGGCAAATGTAATGTTAAGAAAAGTGAAGTGTTAGCTCACCCAGCAGCAACATGTACAAACCCTATGAGAGCACTATGGAACTATGAATGCATCAAGATTGTTTTCAGAATATGTTTCTATCTGCAACTTCCTGAACTAGGGGGCATAAATGGAGGTTAAAAAAACCCTCAAAATGTGTTCAATATAATCATTTTTAGATGTAATTCAAGAAATTTAAAGAAAAAAGGTGTAAACTTGGTAGGATTCTTCAAGAAACTCTGGGTTTTGTTCTAAAAACGCACACATACGTATTGAACATGCAAATACATTTTAAAGTAAAATATGTATCCGTTATTGTTATTTATTTATTAGCAGACACCCTTATCCAGGGCGACTTACAATTGTTACAAGATTTCATATTATTTTTAAATACATTTATATTTTTTACACATTATTTTTACATACAATTACCCATTTATACAGTTGGGTCTTTACTGGAGCAATCTAGGTAAAGTACCTTACTCAAGGGTACAGCAGCAGTGTCCCCACCTGGGATTGAACCCACGACCCTCCGGTCAAGAGTCCAGAGCCCTAACCACTACTCCACACTGCTGCCCTATTTAATTGCCACTGTTATATTTAATTGATTGGTTTTATATAGCTGTGCAAATAAAAAATGCAAAAAAAATATGAGATTGTAACATTCCTTTGGTTGGTGTGGATAAATAGTGAGGAGCTGCCTGCCTTCCCTTCAGTCAGATACAATGACGTAGAGACAATAGGAAAGAGCTAGTCCAATGCATACAGGAGGTTCTGGTTTGGACTCCCATGTTCACTACAGTGGAGGTGGAATTGCTCAGATGACAATCACAACACTTAATAGCCTTTGTCATTTAGATATGAAATCTGCGAGGGATTCCTTAGAGATGGGCACAGGCACCTGGAAACCTGGCTACCTGACTCGCACATCTGTTTTTCCTACCTGGTTGCGAAAAAACAAAACAAAACAAAAAAAACACTTACAGCCTATTATTGCGTTGGAGGAGCAGGGACTGCCTGATCATATGACTTGACCTGCAATCAAGTCACGTGCCACTTTTATGAGGTGTGTTGCGGCGCTAGAGTGACGCAGATCAAAACCTGTAAACGTCTGACAAAGCAGTGCCTAAGGAGTATGAGAGCGAAGTCTCACCTTTTTCTCACTCTATTTTGGTAGTAGTTTCGGGTTGTGTGTGTTTCCATGTAGTTTTCTTTTAGACTGAGACGTTCTCGTTCCAAATTAAAATAAAGGAATGCATATTAAAATACACGAGGCTGTGTTTGTATATGAGTTACATTTTGGCCTTGTGCGACTTCCTGATATCGTACAGCTTTCATAAACCGGGTTTCTAGAGTCTTAAAACACAGCCTGCCTCATTTGTCCCCCCGAAACAAAAAAAAAAAAAAAAAAACTAAGGCAAGTTGTACCGTTACACAAATAATAATAATAATAATAATAATAATAATAATAATAATAATAATAATAATAATAATAATAAAACAACAACAACAACATTACATACGAAAGCGCTGTGTGCTATCCTTGTATTATTTGCTAAATATTTTTTTGACTGCATATATATTTACTACCAACCTATTACACACGTACATATTCGTAAGAGATAGGGACAACATGTTTCCAGATAACTTGTTTTTAGGACAAAAGAGTCTGCGTTTGTACTTCCCATTTTGTATTTGAAACTGCCAATAACTAACGCTGTGGCCAATGCTCATTTTCAAAACTGGTGCTAATTCAAACATCGAATCAAGTTAAATATGGATCAGTAAGACTGAATAATTTGACATTAATGTTAATCGAGTGTGGTGGTAGTAAAACAGTAATGGTAAACAAATGAATATGCAAAGAGGGCCCCCCAAAACTTAGTCCGTCCCTGGCTCCAGCCACAATGTAATGGGAGTCATTGCAGAAACCACTGCAACACCTAAAACACTGCACCAGCCTCAATGTAATGGGAGTCACTGCAGAAACCACTGCAACACCTAAAACACTGCCCCAGTCACAATGTAATGGGAGTCATTGCAGAAACCACTGCAACACCTAAAACACTGCACCAGCCTCAATGTAATGGGAGTCACTGCAGAAACCACTGCAACACCTAAAACACTGCCCCAGGCACAATGTAATGGGAGTCACTGCAGAAACCACTGCAACACCAAAAACACTGCCCCAGTCACAATGTAATGGGAGTCACTGCAGAAACCACTGCAACACCTAAAACACTGCCCCAGCCTCAATGTAATGGGAGTCACTGCGGGAAAGCACCCCTGATAATATCACTTCTGTTAATATCACAGATTTTCAGAAATCTCTCTATCCTTTCTAAAAGGACAATAAATACTTTTGAAATCCAGGTTCACAATACATGATATAAATTGCAACAATCAGAGAATTGTTTCAGATTGCTTTTCACGTCCCCTATTTTGTCTAGCAGAAAGCAGAGGACTGAAGCAAAGGAGACAGATTGGGGTTACAGTGTAGACCACTACAGCGACTGCAAGGTACAATGGGGCTCTGGGCTGCTTTGTATATTTAATAATCCCATTGCTTTGTAAAGCAGATGTATTAACTTCTATGTCCTGGTTGAATTACAATAGAAGAAGAATATGAAGAAGTCCTCTTAGAATGTACAATTAATAAACTGTACTAAATGTCTTAGACACCTGTGGATAGTTTGAGAATGCCTTAATGATCTCTGTCCAGCATACATATTGCGGTGTAAGAAATGGAGCCTCTCCGGTCCTGTTAATTGATATTGACAAGGTCATTCTTATTAGATATGGATAGTGCACCTTTAATGTCACCACATACGAATGAGATGGGTGTGGACTGTGTGACAGAGCCTGTTTATACCCAGGTGAAACTTACATGCACAGAGAAACTAGTTACTTAGCAGCTGCGACACCAAGCGCTGTGGAGACTATATTTAAACGACTCTATTGCATTTCCACGGCATTTTGGCAGAAGAACAATACGATTAATATATATATATATATATATATATATATATATATATATATATATATATATATATATATATATATATATATATATATATATATATATATATATATATATATATAACCAGTAAGGAGGTAAGTCGTGTTTTCCTCGTTTCAAAAATGAAATATAAGCTTTACTTTTTACAAAATAATGTTTATCTGTTCTTTTCGCATGTTTTCTTCCAAATGTTTTCCTATCGTTGGATGTTCACAATACTGTATATTGTTGTACGTGAAAATAATAGTGCGAAATAACTTTCTTACACTGGGCCTTGGAAGATCAGTAATGTTTCAAACCTTGTAGTGCAGTGTACTACAGTAAAAGCGTACTACCGCGATGGTATTGGCAGAGTAGGATACAATAAATGACAGGAAATGTTAAATAGTATTTTAATTAGGGCTGATATCAATGTATTATATACTCAGATGGTTATACATTCAATTAAAAATGAATAACTTGCAGAAGCTACTTAACAAAATGTGTATTATTTAATTATATTTGAAAAAAGCTTTAAAAACGAACTTGTTCAAACCCTCTGATTCCAGTTGTTTACGAATCTTACTTGACAGGTACGCAACTTACTTGAACTTGACAGGTAAGGGCTCGGAACTCATAAATCAGAGGCAGGTTTTCAAAAGCCCACTAGAGGGAGCCATTGTGGTCGAATATGTCGTCTAGGTTACAAATTGCCCAGGTATTGCAGGATTTGTTCCAAGTAAAAGGTAATTACCGTCAGAAATAAATACCTGAAAATTAATTCTGCCCAGAATAAAGTCCAATCTATTAATGTTTGTTTTATGCAAAAGCAATTGTATATTTTCATCTACTTAGTGAAATTCCAATGGACAGTACAGTAGGTCTGGATAGGTGCATACTTCCCCATCTGTTTTCAGTTGTCTTACATTGGTAACCTGACTCTACAGTGTGATTCACTTTTAGTTTAGTCCCTTGGGATGTTTAGTTGTAACTGTTGATTTTATAGTATACAGGACATCCTAGCTGCAGTGTTGAGGTGGAACACTTCCCTATAGAAAAAAAATAATAATAAAGGAACACAAACTTTAAGGAACCTGACTTTCAGAAACTTGTCTGAATGACGACTCCGAGTTTGTCATCGTCGACAAAGGTCCCTTTTTTAATCGATTGGTTAAATGCATGGCATGACAGAACGACTGTAACACACAAACAGAACCAGGAAATATTAAGCCTCAGACATGATTACATGTTTAAAGATATGCTCTCCCACAACATTATTCATCATGAAAGCGTAGGTTCATTTTCAGTTTCCTTTTTATAGGTTTCTGGGAAATGTTACATTTCAAATCAACCAGCACCTCATCAAAAATGTAACTGAACCTTTCCAGTTGCTACTGTAATAATCATACTTTAAATCGAGTGCTTAAATGTCTGCCATGATTCACAAAGTGTTAACCTTTGAGTTATTAAAAGAATGTTTTTTCAAAGTATGTTATTCTGAATAAAAGAGTCCTACTGTATATGCTAGGCAAAGTGTTTATGTTTTACATATAGACTGTTGTTGAACAAGCCAATACCAGTCTGGAACGTTTTTCAGGAATATTAACTATATTGTGTATTCATGTATAAACACATCTTTAAATAAAGTATCAGTTAAAGCTATACGATTATGGCCTATAATTGAATATTTTTTTTTCTAATATGGCAGAAGAACAAATCCAGAACACACAGAGGTTGCTGTGTGCAGTTACCTGCTGCTTCAGTTGTATAATTGTACCTCTCCTTCTGCAGGCACTCCTCCCAAACGAGCTGAGACAATGAACTGGGGCTTTCTCCAAGGTATCCTGAGCGGAGTGAACAAGTACTCCACGGTGATCGGGAGGATCTGGCTGTCCGTGGTCTTCATATTCCGCATCCTGATCTACATGGCGGCAGCGGAGCATGTGTGGAAGGACGAGCAGAGTGGCTTTGTGTGCAACATCAAACAGCCAGGCTGCGAGAACGTGTGCTTTGACTACTTCTTTCCCATCTCCCAAATCAGGCTGTGGGCCTTGCAGCTCATCATGGTTTCCACCCCGTCTCTTTTGGTTGTGCTTCACGTGGCGTACCGTCAACACAGGGAGCACAGGCACAGGAAGAAGCTGTATGTAGATAAAGGGACGATGGATGGGGGTCTTTGGTGTACCTATCTCGTCAGCCTCCTGTTCAAGACGTTCTTTGAGGTGGGCTCACTGCTGGCATTTTACTATCTCTACAGTGGCTTTACTGTGCCTCAGCTATTTCAGTGTACAATGAGCCCATGCCCCAACACAGTCGACTGCTACATTTCCCGGGCAACCGAGAAAAAGATCTTCCTTTACATCATGGGCTCCACTTCCATCTTGTGCATCGCGCTGAATGTATGCGAGATGGTCTACCTTCTACTCCAGCAGTGCTGGAAATGTTATTTTAAGAGGTACGTCCAGGTCATGGAGGAACACCAGTGCCACTGTGCAAAGCCCAGGCCTTTAAACAGCACTGCAGCTGCAATCCCTGTGCCCCTGAAGGTAGACTCCACAAACTCAAGCTTTCACACAGTTTAGGCTTCTTATAATGGGTTTGCATCTTTAAAATTTGAACTTCACATATTTTACATCTGCAATTTAATTTCCTCTATGCTCATCCATAAATTATACAACAGTGGAAACTCCCAATATTGAAAGACTTTTTCATCCATTTAAAGTACTTTTCTTCTGTTACCAGTAAACACTATTTTAAGAGCTAAACATAGCAATTTAAATGCAATACATAGAACAGAGGAAATTCAATTCTGAATCAGCAAAAAAGTCCTGTAAAAGCTCACGTATTAATCTGCAAGACTAGGATATGTTTAGATAGTTTTTCTCATTTAGGGCTTCAATTATACATTTATTTTCTTGGAATGGCATGATTTCATGACAGCTATATACATATTGTATACTGTAGTAGTAGTCTTGTCTGACTAACCTCCAAGACTTCTTTGAAGAGGTTACTTCAAGGATGGCTACAAACCGAGCATTTGCCAGCATATATCTGGACTATTAAAAGACAAAGCTTACAAACCAGTGGAAGTCCAAGGTAATGCATGCTCTTGGATACATAGCTGGTAAAACACATGAGGCACTTGTAAGGGGAGTAGCTGCTAGGTCAGACCATGTGCTTGGTGGGTTGCTGCAGGGATTGGAGCTGCAACCCTGCTCTTTCTAATCTGCATAATAAATGACTTCGCAGGGGAATAAATCAGGAAGAGTGTGCAATTTGAAATTGACAAAGCTTACAAACCAGTGGGAATCCAAGGTAATACATGCATTTCTATCTGCAGCTTCCTGAACTAAGGGGCTAAAATGCAGGTTAAAGAAAAAACTAATTTTTGGATGTAATTCAACACACTTAAAGAAAAAAGTTGTAAACTGGGTAGGATTCTTCAAGAAACTGGGTTTTGTTCTAAAAACGCACACATACGTACTGAACATGCAAATACATTTTAAAGTAAAATAGGTATATATGTGTCTTATATTTGATTGGTTTTATATAACTGTATAAATACTTCATAAAAATGCAAAAACAATATGAGATTGTAACATTCCGTTGGTTGGTGTGGATGAATAGTGAGGAGCTGCCTGCCTTCCCTTCAGTCAGATACAACGACGGAGGCAATAGGAAAGAGCTAGTCCATTGCATACAGGAGGTTCTGGTTTGGACTCCCATGTTCACTACAGTGGAGGTGGAATTGCTCAGATGACAAACAATCACAACACTTAATAGCCTTTGTCATTTAGATATGAAATCTGCGAGGGATTCCTTAGAGATGGGCACAGGCACCTGGAAACCTGGCTACCTGATTCACACATCTGTTTTTCCTACCTGGATATGAAAAAGAAAAAAAAAACACCTAGACAAAAAGGAAATGGCATGTCAGTAGAGTAGTTTCATAATGTGAAACTAACTGACTGTTTAAATACTCCATCTAAATCTTCTCTAGTCATTTTTAATGCAGGGCTTAAAATCTGTTCTGTTTCCAATGCCATAGAGGGTGTAAGACAAGCAAGAAAACTTCTGAACAGATCTCAGGGGGTATGGTACAGTAAAAGACTTTTAATTTGACTATATGACTAATATGATAATTTTACAACGGTATTCGATGCAAGCGTTAAAATGATCAGAAAGCACACCTGCTTTCAGATGTTCAACCTCATCTCTAGATTCCTATTGCTCCAAAAGGACACGCACCAACCATTTTAGGAAGTAAAGCATTAGATCCAAGTGCAAAAAGTTTAATCCAAATCTGAAATCAGTACAGAAAATAGAATCATTATATACAGTATGGTTTTAAAATCCACTTTGGAATACCTGGAAAGGTATTTTGGTATTTTTACTTGGGGGGCCACAGTATACCAAGTAACGTCAAAATCAACGGAACGGTGAGGCCAGCTGTCAGCTCCAAACAGGCACAATCAATATTTGGTTAAATAAAACATGCTACGATTACCTAGCCATTAATAGACGTTGCAGACTTGAATGGAGTTTCCATTACTAGACTACTATACTGGGGCCTGTTTCATAAAAGTCCTGCGATTATGATGTGCTTGCGAGGGCCTTAGAGGTCATCGCTGCATGCGTTTCATAAAGCACTTCTCAAGTGCTGTCGCTTGGACTCACTCTTTAGCGATCTGCACTCAAAACAATCACTAACTCGGTAATCCATTTTAAAACCCAGTGAACGATTAGGCAATTAAAACAATGCAAAGGAAAACCATTTTTTCCCAAAGAAGAAATTGATACAATTAAAGAAATGGTTGGCTAACACAAATTTGTTTTAAGCTGTCAGGAAGTTTAAATAAGGAAGAGAAGAAGAAAAAAAAAGTAGCAGATAATCACGGACGCAGTATATGCTCTAGGGGCGCAGTAGAGAACCGTACCTGAAATAAGAATAAAACTGATAGATCTAGCAAGTAGAACAAAATTAAAAGATGAAAAAGTGGTCTAAATACATTTGGTGAAGTAGCTATTGCTGGTATTGAGATAGGATTGGAAAAAGCAGATAGCAAAGCTTTTCCTGCTGATTTAAGAACTACAAAACACTCCATTGTAAATGATGAGTCCTAAAAGAAAAAAACAGAAATCCTGGATTAAGACTTCTTTAAATATTGTTTTTTTCACTATTTTCTGTTAGTATTGCCAGAGGTGGGTTGAAGGGAACAATTCGGGTTCAGGGCTGAAAATAAAAAGTTTCAGGTTGTTATCACTGGCTCCTTAGAAACAAACAAACTCAAGAGAGACGCATTTTAAAATGATCACTAGGTGGTGTTGCAGTAATGAAGTCATCTAGGTTGTGCCCTAAAAATACATTTTGTTTCAATCTGCATACATTATGGAACAACATTATTTAATGGTGTGAAGTTACAAGGGAACTATTGTTTTCAGTGACGGCATTACACATTGCAACTCACAATTCCCACGAAAGCATCTTTAACTGCAGAAAACTGCAATCCATCAAAACCAAGCAAAACCCTTTCTACGAGAAACAGGATGATGCGTAGTGCGCATTCCAATGTTTAAAGAAAAGTCCTATTATAGAAGAGAATATTTCATAGTTAACTGTCATTTTGGAATAGTTTCTGCTTTCTGTTGTTTATAAATACTATGTTTATGCTATTATAAGAAAGCTGATCTGGAATTATTAGGGGCAAGGAGACTTCTCACTGTTTCTAGTTCGTGTTTGAGCATTGTAAAGTTGAGAAACTGCATTTATTTTTTCTTTCAAAATGGAATATATATATATATATATATATATATATATATATATATATATATATATATATATATATATATATATATATATATACAAAACATATGTTCCCATTTTTTCTTGGAATATAATAATTGGTTTGTTTGAGGCAACAATTGTTTATTCAACCTGGCTAATTTAAATGTCAGAACAAACTAATTAAAGCAGCTACATTTACAACATGGTAAAACCAGAAATCTGGCAAGTTTTGGTATTACCAGAAATATATTTTGGATTATACAAAGCAGTAAACCTTAGGTGTACCATTACAATATTTAACCTTTGCCGATAGATCTTGAAGCCACTGCCATATTTCTTTTTAAAAATACACATTCACATCAGCTTGTTGAGCTAAATGAAGGTATTTAGGCCTAATCTGTACTTTCTAGGCAAATAGTGGAGATCCAGTAGAAGAGTGTCAGAGCTAGCTTCACAGACCCCAGTTAGCATGGATCTATCTCATGTAACTCTAGGTAAGACAGTCCAACGCTGGTATTGACCAGGGCCTGTGAAATCAGCAGATACCAAACTCGCAAGACCATTTTATAAATCGCTCCCCGTTTTCATATTAAGACAACTGACATGCCGAAATACTTTCCTGTAATTTCATTTATTTTTATATTGAAAAAAAAAGTACAGTTGGTTCTTAAGACAATCACATCAAAAAACAGGTGGCTCAATCACGTACTGCCCTGCCAAACAAGTTCAGGTGGCACTCTCTCTCAATGAGGTAGGACATGTACAGGAAATGTCTAAGCACTGTCTCAGCTTGGCAGTACCAGCAGACATTCAAACATTTTAGTTTTCTTTAAACACAACATTGTACAATGGCATCGGGAGTCTATTTGAGAGTCTCTGTGTCTTTGTTCATATTTTAAATAAAAGGTTAATTGAATGCACTCTACAATGTTCAGTCACTTCGCTTCCACCTTCCAGCACAAGGAAGTTCTGGAAAGTAAAATAAATACTGCAAACATCAACACTCACTGTCATTACTTGAAAGCTTAAAACAATCCCCATCTTACATGTAATAAAATGAGCACTGTTGAAAAAAATAAAGGTTTTGAACTTCTGTATTTTATAAGATTATAATTACCACAGTTCACAAACTAAAAATACACAAAAATGTTATAAAACTGTGAATTTAATAGTTTTGACTAACAGTTTTCAAAGAATAAATATATACACAAAAAATATCTACAACTTACAATTTACATGATCAGTGAACAACAGAGAGATTAACCAAAATATCACAGACTATACACAACACTTTCAGTGATGGAAGAAACAAGAAAATCTGTCTAATTTTTACATAAAGGTTTGCAGCAAAATGTCCCATGGGGATATATTGAAGTTTACATGACTGGTATCATGAATTGTCTTATTTTATTTTTTTTGCAAAGGCAACTTCACATGACATAAGAAAAGCTTAATGGTACAAACATGCTCTACGGTTCAGTTTGAATTTTCTACACAACAGATTAGCATAGTTCTGGTTTACAGCACATCTGATAAAAGAGTCAATTGAAAGGCATCATCTAAACCCTTGAAAAGCCTTGTGAGCTTACAAAATCCTAAAATCATTTTATATGTCATTAAAATTAGATTTCGTTCAAAGACAAATATTTGGGATGTAATTGACAGGAGCTTGGTTATCTTCCATATTCATTGTTCAGTTATGCATACAATAATTTTAAAAGCTCCGGTCTACAGACTAAGTATTCCTTGCACTAAAATAGAGAGTAATCCTGAGTACTATGCTTTTTTTGTTACTAGAACCATTTTTTGCTAATCTCACCCTCAACTGTATTACCATTTTTCGAGCACAACTGTTGGTCGCATTTCCTGAAGCTGCTTAAGCAAAAGCTCAGCCCCTTCAGAAAAGGTCCTATCCAAAATGATCTTTACATTCTTTACAGACTGGAGATTCAAAGGGTTTTGAAAGTCAATAAGGTTATGGTAACCGCTAGTCCTGATGTGCAAATCGGATTCACTGCAATCCAAACTTCCACATTTTGGGGGAAAATATTTCTTTCTTTTTGAGACAATTTCAGAGAGAGGATTTTCCTTTGCTTTCCTCTTAGTCTGATCGGCAGATTCTTCCAAGAATTTGAGAAAGGACACTTCAAATCCCATTGGCTTAAATGTACTCAAGTCAATATTGTTGTGCTGTTGCTCCTTTTGAACTGGAACTGTGCAGGAAGAAGTTGCGGATTCCGAGCCACTGCACGGATTGCTTGGATTACATAATTCTGGTTTCAATTTTCTCACTCGTCTGTTTTTTATTCTGATCTGCACGGCTTCTTTGCGTTTTCTCTTCAGTGGAGGTCTCCCTCTCTTGCGCTTGATCAGGGGAACGGAATCAGGAAAGGCCTGTCTAATCGTCCGCTTTCTTCTCCAGACTAGCTTGGGTTCAGAACATTCATTAGCTGAACGTTTTTTCTTAAAAGGTTTTGTGTATTCTGCAACTTTATCCTTTTCAGAGATTAAACGTAAACTTTCTGTTTCATGTAATTCAGGGTAGGCATCTGCCAAGTCTTCATCTGAATTCTCAGATTGAACTTCCTGAGATTTCTTTCCATCTCCAGTAGACTTAGATTTTTTTAAGGGACGTGAACGCTCCTTGCAAATGATAAAGTCACTGCCTTGCTGCAGTAGGAACGCATCAGTCAGCCTGTGAGTTTTGTAGTGTCTAAATATATTGCGTTCACTGCTGACAACAGACAGACAACCTTTTATCATGCATGGGTATTGCAGAGAGAATTTTTTTGTACACATTGCCAAAGCTTCATCATTTGTTTTTAAAGAAGGCTGTTTTTCACTTTTTATCCAGACGGTATTATTTGCATCATTCTTTTTCTTCTTTCTCTCTGCGCTACTGATTTTTGATTTCTTATTATTTTGCCAGTTCTCTTTTTCATTGTCTCCTTTACCTCCAGCAGACTTTGACTTTTTGGACGGGTCTCCATTTACTGAATAACTTTCCTGCCTGTCCATTTTTTGTCTAGGTCTAATTAAATGGGACTTGTGGCTGTCTTTGTGTTTTCTAAAAAGGTGGCGTAAGAGGTTGGATCTAGTGGCATAAACACAATCACAGCCCTCACAGTCACACCTGAACACGCCTTCCTCCGCATCATTATTAAAGAGTTTCTCTGGTTCATGATCCACTTCAAGATGACCAATATACTTCCAAAATGCTGTAAATGAAGCCTTGCACTCTGGCTGGTCACACTGAAATCTTCCCAGGTTCATATCCGACAGTAGTCTCCCAGCTTTTTCCAGACTGAACTTGTGAAGCTGTGTATAATGCTGCAAAAGGCTAGGTACTTCTTGGAATATTCTAGAGCAATCTTTAACTTGGCATCTGAACTCTGTGATCTGGTTCATCTCCTCCACCAAGTCTTCTTTGATCTCAGCTGATTCTTCTTCGTTATCCTGTTCAAATTTAGGCAGGTCTGACTGATGCACAGCCCTGTAATGCAGAATCAGGTTTTGCTGTATTGTAAAAGCTGCAAAGCAGCCCTGGTGAACGCAACGGTATGGCCGGTATGGACTGTAGCTGTGAGATGACTCGTTTGTATTTGCAGCTGGCTTCTTTTGCTTTTTTACTTCCGGTTTTGGTTGCTTTTTAGGCTTCTCCACTTTAAGTTTTTCAACCTTAGGCTTTGGTACCTTAGGTTTTGGACCTTTAGGCTTTTTAACCTTCCCAGTTGCAGGCTCTCCTGGTAAAGGGGGTCCAGGGAGAGGAAATTCTGTAGCAGTGTGTCCTGAAACAGGCAGCTCCATCAGAGGTTGTCCAGCTATAGGCAGTCCCATCATCGGCAAGCCCACTGTGGGCTGTCCCACTATAGGTGGGCCAAGTGGTGACCAAGTCGTTACAGGTGGTTCAGCTAGAGACTGAGTCATTACAGGTGGTCCAGCTACAGACTGAGTCGTTACAGATGGTTCAGCTGGAGACTGAGTCATTACAGGTGGTCCAGCTACAGACTGAGTCATTACAGGTGGTTCAGCTAGAGACTGAGTCATTACAGGTGGTCCAGCTACAGACTGAGTCATTACAGGTGGTTCAGCTAGAGACTGAGTCATTACAGGTGGTCCAGCTAGTGACTGAGTCATTACAGGTGGTCCAGCTAGTGACTGAGTCGTTACAGGTGGTCCAGCTAGTGACTGAGTCGTTACAGGTGGTCCAGCTAGTGACTGAGTCGTTACAGGTGGTTCAACTACAGACTGAGTCGTTACAGGTGGTTCAGCTAGTGACTGAGTCATTACAGGTGGTTCAGCTAGTGACTGAGTCATTACAGGTGGTTCAGCTAGTGACTGAGTCATTACAGGTGGTTCAGCTAGTGACTGAGTCATTACAGGTGGTTCAGCTAGTGACTGAGTCGTTACAGGTGGTTCAGCTACAGACTGAGTCATTACAGGTGGTCCAGCTACAGACTGAGTCATTACAGGTGGTCCAGCTACAGACTGAGTCGTTACAGGTGGATCAGCTACAGACTGAGTCGTTACAGGTGGTCCAGCTAGTGACTGAGTCGTTACAGGTGGTTCAACTAGTGACTGAGTCGTTACAGGTGGTTCAGCTACAGACTGAGTCGTTACAGGTGGTTCAGCTACAGACTGAATCATTACAGGCAATCCCACTGGGGGCTGTCCTGCTACAGACTGGCCCACTGTAGGGGGTTGTGCAGCAGGTTGCCCAGCTAATGGTAGATCTACTGTAGGATACTCTGCTGAAGGTTGTTGAGCTGCAGACAGGCCCACTGTAGGCTGTCCTGATGTAGGTTGCTCCAATACAGAATTAGAAACATTTTCTGAAGTTTGTCCATTTGGTGCATCTTGCAAAGAGCATGAAACTTGGGTAGGAGTCCGTTTAAATGACTCTTTAACTGCTGGATGCATACCCTGCTCTGAATTGCCTTCAGTGGGCTTCAACTTTTCAAGGGCTAGTGTGCTTTCTGCAGGTTCTGGACCAAGTTCTTCTTGTTGACCATCCGCCATGCATGGCCGTTTGTTGGTAGCAGTTTTTTCAGGTCGAGATTTTTTGCTGTATGGTCGTTTAATTTTCAACTGGACCATTTTGTTCTGCGTCAAGCGGTGCACGGTCTGAAAATGTGCTTTGAGGTTTGAGTTTCTTGTAAATGTCTTATTGCAAATGTGACATCGAAAGGGAGCAAACTTAAGTTGGATTTGCCTGATTTCATTCATCATGTCTTCAGTGTAATTATGCACTTTGTAATAGTGTTTATACAATGCATCTTTTGTCATAGCACTATAAGGACAACCTTCATTCTCACACACAAACGGTTTACTCGGGCTTTCCAAAGGTGGAGCTTTATTTGTTACTGTGGAATTGGGATGCTGGGCTTCTGGGCGTTCATTTAATACAACAGCATTACAGTTAAGCATACTAGTGACAGAGCAGCTATTCACAGCAGGACTGTCATCGGTGGTATTTTCCTTTTCCAGGTTTAATCTCTGTAAAGCTGTTAGAATTTCCATTATTTTTTCATCTTCCTTTTGAGAATCACAAGAATTACTCAAGGCTGTGTCTGGTGCATTAGATAAAGTCTGTCCCGATAAGGATGCATTTAACTCACTGTTTAATTTCTCTGTCTGTGTAGTATCACTCGGCAAGCCGTTTGTGTCACCTCTATTGTCAGATCCTGTCATTCCCTGTATCTTTGAAAATGCTGAACCGTGCATGGCCTCTGAAGTTTGTGGGAAGTTGGATGGTATTTTTTGCAAGTGACCATTTCCCTGTAAACTGATATCTTGTGCTGGACCTGATGACTTTCGTGATAAATCATTAGGTTTTTCCAATAACTGAGCACGTAATTTTTTCTTTACATTCTTTATCTTTGGAGCAGAATCCTGTGGGTTGCACCGGTTTGTCACGAAATCCTGGGGATCAGCCGCTGGTATATGCAACACCTGATTAGCCATAAAGTGTTGTGGGAGATTGGCCATTGCAGCCAGTAAATTTTCATTTGCATTTATTTGAGGCTCTCCATTTCCTTCTACCTTCATTGACTGAGAATCAGTTCTCATTATCTGATCTAAAGGAGCTGCTCCAAGATTATTCAAGGAGATCTGTGAATTATGTTCTGCCAACATCTGTGACAGAACAGAGTCAGAGAAGATATCAGCACAAAATTCAGGCTCTTCTGCCTTTACAAAATGATTTGCGGCACAGGCTGTTAATTCATTCCTAGTTTCATGGATCAATGGAATTTCTGCATCCTCCGACTCCATTTTAATAGCTTTCCTTGTATGCTGTATGACTGTGCTTTCTGGCATATGTGCACTTGTTTGATAGGGGCCACAGGGATTTTGGAATGCCTGCTGCAGGATTCCAGAGTTCTCAAACAGGTTTGGAAGTCCTGCTGTTTCCAGGGCTTGCTTAATGACCTCACTGTTTTGTTCAAACTCGTTTGGATTAAAAACGACCCCATTAACTTGTGGGAAAATAGCACTAGGCAAAAATTCTGCAGGATGGTTTCCTATTGCTAATGACTGATCGTCTCGGTCCTTGAAAGATACAGTTGGATTGAAATTTGCAGACAGCTGTTGCTGCTGCACATTCAGCACACTGGATGAATTAATCGGATTAGCAATGAATGAGGAAGAACCATCCTGCTGAAGTGCTGCAGAAGTTTCTGTTTCATCAAATGGTTTACAATGAGAACGCTTTGAGAGATGACCACCAAGTGATTTGGGGCTAGCAAATTCTCTATAACACCTACTGCAGATGAATTTACCATCCCTAACAATAGCTGGCCACTTTGTTCTCTTGCTGGTCCTTTTAACTTCAAGTTTAGGTGGACTCACACAGAGTGGCTGGATAGCAGTGGCAGTCTGTGTGGATTCTGGCTGGGAAGTAAAAACTGACTTCATGACATTTTCCACTTGGGGATTAGCCACTCTTTCTGCTTGAGAGGAGAAATCAGGAAGTGAACGGGCATCTACCTGTGGAAGGAAGAGAGGATTCACGGCAGTTTCTAGCTGACCTGCATTTTTGAAGCTTTCCAGATTTGAAGGTAACAGCGGGTGTGTCGCACTCTCCATCAGTGAAGGCAACAAGGCATTACTTAGACCTTCCATATTGGAAGGCAAATTAGGATTGGAGGGATCCACTTGGGACAACACAATATTTGTTACACTGTCAACTTGCGACGTTACATGTAGGTTATTATTACTTCCCATAGTCGAATAAGCCATATGGGAACTTCCTCCTTGTGTAGGTGGTGCCCCTATATGTGAGCCACAATCTATCTGTAAAGGCAAAAGTGAATCTGCACTTCTTTGTACTTGAGCAGGATGCACTGAATGTGCATTACTGTCAATGTGATGAGAAGGTGGCACTGAATGTGCATTACTATCAATGTGATGAGACATAACTAAATTTGTACCATCTGTTAACTGAGGGGTTAGAATAGGCTCTGTACTATTTTCCAAACGAGAAGGCAAAACTGGAAGGCAATTACTTTCAGCTTGTGAAGACAAAATAAGGTTTGCACTACTTTGCATCTCTGAAAACATAACTGCTTGTGAAGTTAAAGCTGGATTTATGACACTTGCTTGTGAATTTACAACTAGATTATTTGTATTGCCTCGAGGTGTCTGTGGAGAGAGGACTAGATTTGCTGCAGTGATCTGTGAAGACGCAATTTGACTGGCGAGTGCTTGTAAATGTATTGGTAGCTCTGCTGAATGTCCTTTATGGGAAAGGTGAGACAGGTTCAGACCGCTGCCCATTCGTAAAGATAGAAGAGGGTTCGCTCCACGTTCCTTTTGCAAGGGTAACATCTGATTTGAAACCTCTGCCATTTGTGACAATAGGATTGGATTTACAACGTTTTCTATTTGGGTGGAGAAAACTTGAGTTGTGAGGGTTCCAGAATGAGAAGAAAAGGCTGGGGTTGATACAGTAGCTGCAATATTTCCAGTTTGGTAAGGTAACAGCGGGGTTTGAGTCTTCATACCTTGTGTTTTGTCTTCTTGTGTTTGTGATTGAAGAGCACTTTTTCTGTTATTTTTTCGGAGGGATTTGCTTTTCCGAGCCAGCTTCAGTGCAGCATGGTATTCAGGGTGTACTGCCTTCATGTGTTTATTGACGCTCTTTGGTGAACTGTAGTTCCGAGTACAGGTCTCAAACGTGCAGCTAAATCTCTCCACCACTTTGGCTTGACTTGCTACATTCACTTGTTTCTCAGTTGCAGCTTGAGGATGGACTGACGGAGAAAGTATGTTATTGCCATCAGGCATCCTCACTGATAAAGCATTACAGTTGGTTACAACATCACCTGCCGGTTTTGGTGGCTGCTCTGGCATGATCTCTTCATTGCTTGGAGCTTCTATTTTTACATGAAGCAGTTCGGTTGGCTTTTCCTCCAGCGCACCAGTGAGCATGTCAGGTAGCTGGCTTTCCTTTAATTCTGCTGGTAGACCATTTCGATGCAGTGGTGGCTGTTGCACAGGCTGCGGTTCTAGATGTTCACATGAAGCTGGAACACATACATCACTGCTGACTCCCATAACAGGCAGACTGTTTTGAGAACTTCCACAGACATGGATGCTGTCTTTACAATTTATTACAGCTACTTTTCCTTCCTGTTCAACATTTACTTGGACACCTTGTGGGCAATTATTCATTACTGGAGTTGGATCCTGTAAAGAAGTCAGGTTTGGACATGGTATTTCTAATTCACTTTGGGTTTGGGTTGGATCTGGGAGCGTAATCTGGTTTGAATGCAGTAACTGTGACTGACTTGGATCTGGTAACTCCAATTTAAATTGGGTTGGATCTGGATCGGGTAATTCCAATTTAATCTGGTTTGGATCAATTAATTTTGCCAAATTTGGTTCTAGTAATGGAGAATGTGATGGATCTGAATTTGTATCTGGTAATTCAGTCAGGTTTGGGTCCTGTATAGCAGCTTGGTCTTCATTACAGCGAGTCTTTTGCTGTGCAATGTGATCTTCCTGGTGCAAATCCAACTTGGATTGGGAATGAAATATTTTACCACAAGCAGGAAATTTACATGTGAATGTATTGTAGTGCTGAGCTTCATGATCGTACAGCATGTAGGCTTCATAAAATATTCTTCCACAGTCTGGAAACATGCATTTTGCTTTAAACACAACATGCTCTTTCCTGTGTACCAACAGCTCTGAATTAGTGAGGAAACTTGACTTACAATGTAACTGTATGCAGATGTACGGTTTTACGCCACAGTGCATTTGTAAATGATCATTGAGATGGGCGACGCTGACAAACTGCCGACGACAGTACTGACAAACCACCTTTTTGCTTTGCATTTCAAGAAAACGTTTAGCCTCTTCACTGTTTTTATGGCCCCTTACATGGGCTATCAGGTTTTTGAAGTACTTGAATCCCTTTCGACAGTTTGTAACAGGACATGTGTATTCCTCTCTGTATTCCACCCTATGTACAGAGAGGTCAGGGTTAGAACGTTGACCTTTTCCATCACCCTCAGATGCATCCTTGTCATTAAAGACCACAATATCATGGGAATGGGGGCTGTTTTTCTTCTTTGGCCTGTTGTCCGGTTTGTCAGCAGCAACTTTAACTTTCTGAAGAGCAGTATTCGAATTGGGCAGTTTGGTAGGTTTACCCAGCGTCCTACTCTGTTTCATTGCAGCGAGTCTTTCTTTGCAGGATTGCTTTACATGAGATGTTACATGTGGGACAAATAGCTCTTTTTGATCAAAATTCTCCCCACATATTGGACAACTATAAACCCCATCCTTGACATGCTTCTGTGCATGCCGTACTATCCTGTGACCAAGGAACTCTTTATCACACAATACACAGTACTGCATGTAAGCCTGCCAGTTTCTAAACCTAGCCGATATAAACCCTTTCTCTCTCAACTTCTTTATTTCCCTCTTTTTCTGTTTTTCATCAGCCATTTCATTAAGCACATTTGGTGTATCATAAAAACAATCTGCAAGTCCACCAAACTCTTCTACCTGAACTTTGCCCCCATTATCGTCCTCCAGCTGCTCAAAAGCCTCACTGTCATTGAGCTCATCTATTGAAGATACAATGGAGGCTTCCTCCCCCATTAACTCCAGGCAGTGGCGTTTCAGAGTCTTCCAGTCCCAGAATTCAGGGTCGAAGGGCCATTGCGTTTTAAACACTAGCAGAAGTTCACAGCGCAGTGAATTGGGCACTGGAAGACTGTCTACCTCAAACTTCTGGTCTGGCTCATTGTACAGTGTCTCTACAGCATAATAGGACTCAACTGTCGGCTCCAGGAGGAATTCAGTAAGCTGGCAAGCTCGCTTCACTTCCAAGTCATCGGGCAACAAACAGGAGATGGTTTTACAAATGGTGGCTTTAATACTTGGATTTTCACTTGACTCCATTCGTAGTGCTTGAATACAGAGCTCTATACAAACTGCAAGTCCCACGTCTTCCACCTAGATGATTAGAAATCAGACTTTACTGTATAGCACGATTGTGAATGTGCACAATACAAGGCAACATAGTATAGTAAGCTAGATCCTTACATTTTATTCAAAAGCTATCATTTTCTAGAGGGTAAGAGTTCTGTAAAGGCAAGGCACTAACTCACATATTTGAAAGCAGAATCTTACCTCTGACTGAATGACCTTGATCAGAAAGAAAATGTGATACACGGTTTTCGAAAGTTGGGATAGCTGACGACAATGGTCAAGAAACACTTGCGTAGAGGGTTCCGTCCTTTGCTGCAGTTTACTCCAAAACAACGTAAGCTCCCTGCAAAGAAAAAACACAAACACGACTGTCAGAAACATGCTCCCCTCCCACGACTACTAGTGCAAAATCAGAGCTATCAGTATGAGAGACCAACGTGACTTGCATCTACATGCAAATATGTAAGAGAGACACACATCTGTACATTAAGACAACAGGCATTTCCTTATATCCCATGATATGGATACTATCAAAATGTCTTGCTACATAACATACAAAACAGATTTCTAAATATGTCAAAAACTCTAAAGGTGCCACTCGAAGGGATGATACAGGACTAGACAACTGACAGGAAACAATCCATATCGTGGATGTTTTAAACACTATCAGCAAGACACTAAGCTCATTGGAATCTCTAACCAGCATGTTCTTAAAGTAAGTGCAACTCACCAGGCACAATACATATCTCCTTGCAGGAGCTGTCGAGTTAGAAATGCTGTGCATAAGCTGAGAGCAGCTTTTTCATCCCCGTCCGACTCAAGGTTACAGATCATCTCTAGCGCATCCTTACAGTCAACTTCTGAAATCTGGATTAAAGGGAATAAAAAACATAACATAAGGTTGCTGAATATTTAGCGGGCTTCCGCAGTGTCCTGTGTAACACTTTAAAAAAAGAATAACTAGTGCCAGCCATGAGCATGCTTTAAAGGGTTCAGAAAGATTGCCTTAACGCAAGCATACTGCCACCCACCTCTTGCATAAGCTGCTCCTGTTGAGCTATAGCAGTAAGACAGACCAGGTAGGTCTGTTTGAAATTGCTCTTTGCCCTGAACTCGAGATGGTCGGAGCAGGCCTTTGCTAGTGATGCTGCCTTTTCTATGTGCTTCTCTTTGATAAGGTGCTTGATACGCATCTCTAGTAGAACAGGACCCTCCAACCTAAGAAACTCATTAACTAAAAAAAAAAAAAAAAGAGAGAGAGAGGCATGCAAATATTAGCAATTGTACAGTTCTACCACAGCAATTACCTGCTAGTCGACATGCCATTGCTTTTCTAAGCAATGTTGTCACTTATCTTTTCAGGCACTTTAACGCATATGCGAAATATGCCTTAGCAAACCTGTATTTTTTTTTTTTAAACCATGATATCTGACCTTGCTTTCAGCTGGTCTTGCACTTCCTGGGTCATTTCCACTAGCAAGTGAAACCGCCCCCACCCCTTCAGGGTTTAACCAACCAGCTGCTTCCCCTAAAGGAAACTTTAACTTTGACACTGCTGAGGTGAAAAGACCTAGGAAGTAAAGCAGTAACTGAATTCCTGGAAGGCAAGGTTTGTAAATGGACAACTTTCTTTAACCTGGTGTTCTACCAGCTATCATGTTATAAAATGTTTTCTATAGCATGTGTATCTTTCAAAACTGCACATCTGGGACCTACATAGTGAATGAAAGTGCACGACAGGTAAGACTTATGACATTATTTTATTAGCTACAAATCTAAAAGTGTACGGTCTATACAGCAGTAACTGTTGAATTAGGAAGTGTCCGATTGATAAGATCTATCCCCTGAGCATTTCAACCAACCTGTTTCCTCTTGTGGTGCTTCCTTTGAGAGAATGCACTGCAGTGCCGAGTTTGTCCACACACCACTCTCCTGAGCAACGGCACACAGCATCTGGAGCTCAGAGTTTCCATTCTCCAGTAGCAGATTATGGGCGGTCTGTAGCAAAAGAAATAAAAGAAAAACAAATCTAAACAACTGGAAGATTTAACCCACGCTCCCAGCAAAAAATTAAAAATACATGTAAAACTATGCCAAGGCCTCCACAGACTGTAAGCACAGGACATAGTGAATGAAAAGTGTGATATTTTAAGTCAGTGGTCACTGTTTAAACAATGGGAAATGAGCAGTATATTTAAACTAAATGGACTTTGTATACTAAGCTTTTTCTCAACTCCTAGCCATCCGATTACTCATGTTTTATTGTACACTTTAGACTTCACAATCTTTAACAAAACTGCCATTAAGTTTCCGAATAGTTAAATAGGGCTAAGGAACCCTTTGCAAAGAAGCAACATGCACCGCTTTGTTCAAATGCACCGCTTTGTTCGATGTAAAACATTTTCTGTATTCACATACTAAGAGGCCTCTCGCTGCTTCTAGCTAATGGGCATAGGAAGTATCAAGCACACTGAAAACCACAACATGAAATGAAACAGTAGAAAGCATTTTTTTGGAGGGGGTGTGGGGCTCTGCATTTAGATTTTTTACTATTGGCCCCTTGGGCCACTGAGGTAGTGTTTTAACTGGCCCAATAAGAAGTACAAAACTGTATCACCCTGCTTGGCAAGTTAATAGCAGAGTAATGTATTAGGTTGTGTGTTAGCGCCATTCAAAAATAAAATAAACAAGCTTTACTTGCTTAACCATTACGATTAGGTGTATACCATGTGTTTTTTTAAATCTGGCTTTTTGTACATTTAACATGTTTTGACTAGATGACAATATAAAAATAATCTAATGAGTTATCATCTGCAATAAATTCACCCGATGTTTAATTTTTAAACTATTATTGTGTTATTTTATATACTGTTATTTTTGGCTTCAGAGTTGCGTCAGTAAATTAAAAGGAAAAAAAAAAAACTCCCTGTTTTTCACTGTGGAAATTCTGGTAATCCTAAACTACATGGACAGTGTGGGAAACTGAAGCTCTGCTAGAAATTTTGGTCAGACACCAAAATCTTGCCAAACTCGACAAACTCACAAAATAGTAAAATATTCAGTCTTTTCTCAAATTACTTTGTTTAATGCTGAGAATAGTGCAGCATTGCATAAACTGCATTCTCCTGCTGCAGGCATTGAAGAGATGCATCCATTAAATTAGTGAAGTGCTCCCCCAGTGCTTTCTTCCACAGCAATATGCAAGAATCTAAAACATGCTATATTAAAACCAGAGCAATACATCAATAGCTGTCATCTTTCAATATGCCTGCAGGATACTGTAAACATCCGGTTCACACACCATATAAAATGAGCCGAGTGCACTTGCAAGCTTTAGCTCGCCTGCATAATCTGGTGGTTTTTCATTCCTGTATGTTTAGTAATGTGTACGTTAACCAAAGAAAGCCCACGTCTCAAATAAAAAAAGTGGCTAAGCGAAGCCTTTCAATATAAAATTTATTGAGAGATTATATATATATATATATAGTACTGTGCAAAAGTTTTAGGCAGGTGTGAAAAAATGCTGTAAAGTAAGAATGCTTTCAAAAATAGATTATATTAATCAATTAACTAAATGCAAAGTGAGTGAACAGAAGAAAAATCTAAATCAAATCCATATTTGGTGTGACCACCCTTTGCCTTCAAAACAGCATCAATTCTTCTAGGTACACTTGCACAAAGTCAGGGATTTTGTAGGCATATAGTCAGGTGTATGATTAAACAATTATACCAAACAGGTGCTAATGATCATCAATTCAATATGTAGGTTGAAACACAATCATTAACTGAAACAGAAACAGCTGTGTAGGAGGAATAAAACTGGGTGAGGAACAGCCAAACTCAGCTAACAAGGTGAGGTTGCTGAAGACAGTTTACTGTCAAAAGTCATACACCATGGCAAGACTGAGCACAGCAACAAGACACAAGGTAGTTATACTGCATCAGCAAGGTCTCTCCCAGGCAGAAATTTCAAGGCAGACGGGTTTCCAGATGTGCTGTCCAAGCTCTTTTGAAGAAGCATAAAGAAATGGGCAACGTTGAGGACCGTGAGCGCAGTGGTCGGCCAAGGAAACTTACTGCAGCAGATGAAAGACACATCATGCTTACTTCCCTTCGCAATCGGAAGATGTCCAGCAGTGCCATCAGCTCAGAATTGGCAGAAAACAGTGGGACCCTGGTACACCCATCTACTGTCCGGAGAAGTCTGGTCAGAAGTGGCCTTCATGGAAGACTTGTGGCCAAAAGCCATACCTCCGGCGTGGAAACAAGGCCAAGCGACTCAACTATGCACGAAAACACAGGAACTGGGGTGCAGAAAAATGACAGCAGGTGCTCTGGACTGAGGAGTCAAAATTTGAAATATTTGGCTGTAGCAGAAGGCAGTTTGTTCGCGAAGGGCTGGAGAGCGGTACACAAATGAGTGTCTGCAGGCAACAGTGAAGCATGGTGGAGGTTCCTTGCAAGTTTAGGGCTGCATTTCTGCAAATGGAGTTGGGGATTTGGTCAGAATTAATGGTCTCCTCAATGCTGAGAAGTACAGGCAGATACTTATCCATCATGCAATACCATCAGGGAGGCATCTGATTGGCCCCAAATTTATTCTGCAGCATGACAACGACCCCAAACATACAGCGAAAGTCATTAAGAACTATCTTCAGCGTAAAGAAGAACAAGGAGTCCTGGAAGTGATGGTATGGCCCCCACAGAGCCCTGATCTCAACATCATCGAGTCTGTCTGGGATTACATGAAGAGAGAGAAGCAACTGAGGCTGCCTAAATCCACAGAAGAACTGTGGTTAGTTCTCCAAGATGTTTGGGCCAACCTACCTGCGAGTTCCTTCAAAAACTGTGTGCAAGTGTACCTAGAAGAATTGATGCTGTTTTGAAGGCAAAGGGTGGTCACACCAAATATTGATTTGATGTAGATTTTTCTTCTGTTCACTCACTTTGCATTTTGTTAATTGATAAATATAAACTATTAACATGTCTATTTTTGAAAGCATTCTTACTTTACAGTATTTTTTCACACCTGCCTAAAACTTTTGCACAGTACTATATATATATATATATATATATATATATATATCAGGCTGTGTGGTCCAGTGGTTAAAGAAAGGGGCTTGTAACCAGGAGGTCCCCGGTTCAAATCCCACCTCAGCCACTGACTCATTGTGTGACCCTGAGCAAGTCACTTCACCTCCTTGTGCTCCGTCTTTCGGGTGAGACGTAATTGTAAGTGACTCTGCAGCTGATGCATAGTTCACACGCCCTAGTCTCTGTAAGTCGCCTTGGATAAAGGCGTCTGCTAAATAAACAAATAATAATAATATATATATATATATATATATATATATATATATATATATATATATATATATATTGTATTATTTCAGCCATTTAACATGCACACATTGGGGTGCTCATCAAAAAATTAAAATACTGTATTCAAGATTTGAAAATGTATGTATACAAATGATACTCTTTTTACAAGCAAACCTGCAACCGAGCTGTTACCATGGTAACAGCAACGCCAAAAGGTTAACGGATTTATACTAATCCTAATAATACACTATTCAAACAATAATCATAATAAAAATAATCGTTCTCAGATTGTTGTCGCTTGTAGCCTCTCCCAAGTCAGCACCAATCTTACTGCTGATATGAACGAGTCCTGTAAAGATTGTGAATGGCATTTCTGACCTGAACACATTGTACCCCTAATCAAAATGTTAGCTCCCGTTGTCCAGCTTCCACGTGGCGTATCTGGGTATTCATCGTGTTGCAGTCACAGCAGACAAACATCTGCTATCTTGCAAACTATTACTGTGAGACTGGATATGAGGGCAACTAAATGTTGAATTCCCAACAAAAAGCTGCGGTTTTATCTGCAAGTCTGGGTAACTGACATTTGTTTCACTGTCATCATGAAGCCAGATTAAGTCTTTCTTCCACTCCACTCTATTTTCATCTTAATCTTAATTTCTTTTTCTTAATTTCTTTCTTTATCATTATTGATTTAAATGCTTTACTTTTGGCTTATTAGTGCAGTTGGTAGTTTAGTTGGGGGAAAAAAAAAAAAAGGAATTGTAAAAATCTGCCATGTCGAGTTAATTACTAGCAGCACTTCAGTGCGTAGTCTCAGATGCTGACTGTACAACAAATACGACCTGCGGCCGGAAAGTTCAGACCAGTTCAATTACGCCACTATCAGGGGGTGGATATGTTTTTAAAAATGGGTTTGTAATTCGGTTTTCAGCTTTTTGGCACACTGACCCATTTTCCTGCGTTCATTAAATGGAAGCCATATGCACTATACTATATATATATTTAAAAGATATTACCGGCCCAGTTGGGCCTGTGGTGCGTCATAACTACCGGCCACACTGTGATCTCTACCGGCCGGGCGCGGGCCATGGTTAACCCTTGCGGTCCATTGTCGGACCTGGTCCGACATTGCAATTATTCCTATCAGGTCCATTGTCAGACCCTGTCCGACATCATCAAAAACAGCGGTTTCTAGTCGTTTTTCTCCGGAAAAGCCGAGAAAACCATTCAATGGCGAGTGGGGCGACAGGAGCCGAGACAAACCGATAAAAAAAAAAGGCATATCTCATGAATAGTCATACTTGCCCCTGGCATCACATAGGGGCGGTCATAAGGAAACAAGCTGGTTGTTACCGTATCAGCGCACAGAGACTATCACGGACATTTGCAGAGCTTTTTCGAGATGTTATAGTAATAAAATAATGACTTGGATTGCATTATTGAGGAGTTTGGTGATAAAACGAGTGATCAGGAGATGATTGATCGGTATGTACGACTATTATTATTATTATTTATTTATTAGCATATATGAAAGCGATAGCAAACGAAAGGGTGGGGAGGGGCTGGAGATGCCTAGTGAGTGCTTTGTTGATATGCAGGGCCATTTAAACCCGCTTGACTGTGGAAAAAAAATACTTTTAAACAGTGCGTCTAAAATTAACTGCGCATGTGAAAATAAATTGGACCTGACGCACAATTAATAAATGGACTGCAAAGGATTAATATTGAACCTTGGAGTGCAAGTGCCATAGACCAGGGGTCTCCAATGCAGCTCCTGGAGGGCCGGTGTCCCTCCTGGTTTTTGTTCCAACTGTACCCTAAATTACTTTATTGGACCAATTAAGTGCTTATTAGAAGCTCAATTGGTCCAATTAACTAATTTAGGGTACAGTTGGAACAAAAACCAAAAGGGACACCAGCCCTACAGGACCAGGATTGGAGACCCCAGCTATAGACGCATTCAAACACAAAGCAAAAAAAAAAAATCCAAAAAATAATTATAAAAAAATCAACACGGAAAAAAATTGAATAAAATAAAAAAGTCAAAACAAAAAGTTATTTTATATAAATTAATTTTTATTTAAAAATAAGGGTCCACCCTACCTGAACTGAAGTCTGGAACTCCTTCCATAAATTATTTGGGGTTTCTTCTGGTAGTGCCAGCAAAAGCTCAACACAGCTCCTGAAAAAGGAGAGACACCCACATTATACATCCATACACACATGTATTTTCTTTTATCATTGCTTCTTCCAGTCTTAGTTGTGTGTTAGCTTCCAGTGATAGTCCTTGCTGTAGTAAACTGAAGCACTGGCACAGCCTCATAACATTATTAATTGTTCCTTTTGCTCTGTGTGACATATGGTAATTAGAACACAATTCAGTGAAATACATTTTTAAATATATTTCATTTATTTGGTTTACCGAGGAATTTCATCTATTGACAAAAAAGGGTTTCAGCAAGGCAGCACAACAGCAAAAGGAAGGCAACACAATAAAGACAAGTACATTCACAACAATGTTAAATCACAGGTAGCTGAAAATGAAGAAGGCATAATGAATATTATATCTATTTCTAGATCACAGAGAAAACACTGTATTGATATTAACAGTAGTGGGTACTTTAAGCTCGATTTGATGATCTTACAGACAGAATTAAAGAAATACAGAACAGAATACTTACAGTGCTAATCGTTCAAGTACAAGGCTTACATTGTCACACTCGGAGGAAAGCTGGTGTCGAGCTTCAGCATAGCTTAATATGGCTACCATGTAAACCTGGACTAGCGGCAGAGGGCCCTCCGAGATCTTCCACCTGCCTGCATATTCTACAAGAGTCTGTGGACCAAAAGAAGTACATCATTGAAATGGCTTCATTTGAATAAAAAGCAGTAATGCATCCCAGGGCATCATCTACAGGGCCATTGCCACACTACAAAACTACAAAAAAACAACAACCTGCAGCTCAGTACAAACATGAATAACTCAGCACATCCTTAGAAATGATCAGGTACCAAGAACTTGACCATGCAGGACACTGCTCAATATGCTCTGAACTGATCACACTTTACAGTACCACAGCATAAACAAATACCACACAGTCTGTATAAACTGTTTATTAATGAAGGCACACGCCCATTGCTCAAACTATATTTGTCCCTAAAGCCAAGAATTTCTTCGGCCTGGGTGTTATTAGCTACTTAGACATCAAGCATTGGATGTCACAATTTTCTAATGTTGAATTCAGATAAAACGGAGGTTATGCTAGTGGGCTCACAGAACCAACTAAAAGGAAATGTGGGATTACATGAGCTCGACCCTTGCAGTCTCTCATCAAAACTTAAAACTAGAAATTAAGAATTTGGGGGTCATCTTTGATCATGATCAATCATTTGAGACTCATTTTAGGGAAGTTACTGAAGTATCTTTTTACCATTTGAGAAATCAAATTTAAACCAAATTTAGACCAATTATTTCTGTATCTGATGCTGAGAGACTAATGCATGCCTCTGTTTCATCTAGAATTGATTATTGTAATTACAGTTTTTTCTGGTGTCCCAAAATGTGTGGTAACCCGCTTGCAGCTTGTTCAGAATACTGCCAAGAAAAATTATATTACCCCGGCTTTGGCCTCTTTACATTGGCTCCCTGTGCAGTATATTGATTTTGCTGTTAACTTACAAGGCCCTGAATGGATTAGCACCTAGTTATTTGCAGGGGTTACTGACCCCGTATCTTTCAAACCGCACTCTGAGATCACAGGATGTGGTGCTGCTGGTTATTCCTAGGGTCAACAAAAGCAAAACGGGAGGTAGGGCTTTTTCTTGTAGAGCTCCTAAATTATGGAATGCTCTGCCTTCGCTTATCAGGGAAGCTGGGACCGTTACAGTTTTCAAGTCAAGACTAAAAACACACTTTTATAAAATGGCTTTCTTATCTTGGTGGGTTTTAACGTAACTTTAAAATTGCTGCTCTTGAATTATGTATATACTGTTCTTTAAATGGTCTGACTGTGGCAGTTGTATGTGTAATATGCTATACAAATGTATTGTGGTTTGTTCTTTTTTTCAAAGCACTGTACTGTACAGTGCTTTGTGATACTTTTGTATAAAAAACGCTATATAAATACAATAAATATATATAGAAATATAATACCCATCGTGCTCATTTATTGATCCAAGCAAGAACCTCATCAAGCCATTTCTTGAAGTACCTGTGTGAATCAGCTTCCACAACAGAGCTTCATTTTTTCATTCCTTGTTCACATTTTTAGGGCACTTCTAAGATACCCCTGTATGTAAAACATCTGGCCTAGTATAAAAAGTCTGCTTCAAGGAAAGTATTTCTATGTTATTTTGTTATATATAAGAATTAAGAGATTCCTTGTAATTGGAGTATTTGAAGCTGTCCGAAACGCTCTTTTTTATATGTAAGAAATGGTGTCATTTACACTAAGTGTTGCACTTTCTTACCAGTTTTATTTGAATTGTATAGTCAGTGGCAATGACCACCATATGCTGTAGCATTATTAACTTTGTATTAGACTCTTATGCACTTTGCACTTGCAAAAAAAGGAATTTGGCAGCCATTTAACATGTAAGGGACATAAGATCCAAAGTGCATGGTATCATATTGATACTCCCTAAATTAGGTATCGCAGAACACTAAATGCAACAACATGCCTGAAGGAATAAACCTGGCACGAGGTGTTGGTACAAAAGTGATTGAAGGTCTAAATTGTACAGTAACTTATTTTGAAAATGTAACATTATAACATGAATTGCTTAGAACATTTTCTTGTTTTAGTGTCTGCCCAACTTTAACATTTGTTTTCCTCATTTTACTGCACCCTGTAAATTAAGCCATGCAAGTGAAGTCACCCACAATCAAATCTATTCTTTATTCATTCATTCTAAAAACAACAACATGTCATCCACCAAAGAATCGTAATGACAATACGAGGGAGAAAGACTGTTCAGAAGATTCTTAATTAGTGCCCTGGGGGCAATGCCATACATGCTTCTCTCTCTCTATCTGACATGCTGTTCCTATCATTGGGCTTTCACATGTACAAAAAAACAGCATCATTACAAAATGGAACACCCCCCGCACCATTTTTTTCAATCAATAATGCAGATGCAAAATGTTGTGGCTTCTACGATACACAAATATATTTATATTTAGAAGATAAGAGTTTTGTGCAATCAAGCTCAATATCACAGGGGGTAAGTGGTGGACTGTTTTTCTGAAACACTACAAGTGGAAACAGTGATCCCAGCACATGGTTGATGCTGAGTGTGTGAATGAATGAACTGCATGAACTCCAGCCAGTGTCTGACCCTTTCCCTTCCTAGACGAGTGAGTCATGCTTTTATTTGTTTGCTGCTGAGCCTCAAGGGGAAGTATCTTTTTCAATAGCAGCAAAACAGTTAACGCTGCTGAAGCGGAACTTCTCTGAGGATAGAAGAATGGATTCTCATCCTGCAGGGAACCAACACTATCTACTGTACGTTTGAATGACTTTGAATGCATGTATTGCTTTAAAATGCAAGAAGGGGAAAAAAGTGTCAATTTGTTCAATTTACTGTATGAAGTGTGTATTTATTTTACACACATATATATATATATATATATATATATATATATATATATATATATATATATATATATATATATATACATACATATACACACGGCTTAAAACTAACTTTTCAATGCGCTCTCCTGGAAGGAAAAATTCACCGGCCTCACAGACATTTTACCAGCCCAGTATAATTTTTGTTGACAATTCACTAAAACTGCAGTTTTAATATGTGTTGCAATGCGTGTTTAATATATTAAAAAAGGGAACAAAAGAAACTGCAAAAACAATGAAGATGTACGAGCTCCTCTTCCATGACATCACTATCTGTAGAACCATCTGACATCACTGACAGGAACTGCACCTTTTATTTTCTCTTGCAGCTGCCATCTTTCGACCTCAGCAGTGTAGTGCATAAATACTCCTGTTTGTCTGTCATTCCTGTAAAGTACAGTACTTCCTAGATTTAGCCCTTTCTGTTCATCAACCCCATAGAGAGAATCAAATTAATTCCAAAATAATGAAAATCATTTTTAAAAGACATGCTGTTTTATCTTGTCACACTGAGGATCTGCAAACCATTAAGCTGTTTTTTTTCAAGCTTTAAAACAAGTGTCAGTTCAAGATAAATGTGATTCCAGTCATAGTAAATTCCAACATTCACCAAAATTCACCATAAATACCCAATAAGACTTTACTTTATCTAAACGTGTTTTCATTATGGGTTATTAGCAATAATTTGAATCCCCTTTCCAGTAATGCAAGCTTACTGTATATATCGCAAGCAGGCTCAATTATGTGCAAATAAACAACGTGTATTTTTATTTTAATTACTGTTCTATATAACATTTTTAAGCTACATGTGAATGTTTTATTCCATTTATGCATTTGAATGTTTTTGAAATTAAAAGTAGAAATACAAAACTGTGGTATTTTTCTTTGTGAACGTGCTGAGAGTGAAAAACGCCACTTCAAAAACCGTCAAAATCTACCAAGCTAGCAAATCCGACCAATTTAATACCAGCCAAAATTTCCCATTATATGGTACTTTTTAGTTTGATTTTCTGTAAGTCGCTTTGGAGGAGTCTGTTAAATAGTTAAATAATAATAATTAAATAATCACACAGCCGGCTGCTGTACCAAGTTGCTAGTGCCACTGCTTCCTCTTGTTCAATACTGTGGAGTTCGTTCTCTGGTCAACACCATACAACATTTGTAAACAAAAGCCACATGTTTCATGTCTGTTAAGTTCAAGGAACAACGCTGGATTCGAGACAAGTATCTGTACTAAATGCCAGACTCACTGTAGTTCCTAAAACAGCAAATGTATACCATTGATAATTTTTAAATATTTAACTTAGCTATTAGCTATAGAACTGCCTCCTGCCCTTGATGGGCATTTTCAATATCTCATTGAAGAAGCAAGGCGTGAACCCCAGTGAAGTGGTTTCTCACAACAATAAAATAGTCCAATAACTAAACAATACAACTGATACACAATTTACAACATGCTCAGCATATAAAGACAAGCAGTTTTGAAGTTATTGGTTCCTTTTCCTAAAGCATTCTCTCGTGAAACTTATTTAGATTGAAGTTAGCTTTCTCTCAAGGATGTGAATAAAGGACTTGAAACCCACAGTACAACCATGTTTTCATGTAAAACAAAGTACCACATATGCAAGGACAGATTCATTCTTATAGCCAGATTCAAATAGTATCGTAACACATGGTTAACATGCTATTTACCAGGGCTATCACAACTGGATGAGCACTTTTCTAGATATATTAAAATGTGTGATTTCCATACAGACACCCCCATTATAACCCCTGTACCAGGGACATGCACCAGCGGTTTGACTGTTTGTAAAGAGAAATCTCATTACCAACAGACCAGACCACAGAACAACAGACAAATCCTCTTAGGAATGAGAACCGTTATTTCAGGGCAGGTGCTTCAGACAGGTGGTCCGTTCACAAGCACCGCTATTCACTGCAGTGCAGGTCTGATACCCCCATTCAGCAAAACAACAACTAAACAAGTACTGGTCATCTCCTGATACAGCTCCAATGCAAAATGAGAGCCATCAGTATCATGAAAAAGGAAACGATCATTCTGATCACGACAGGCTGATCTACACAGGGATAGCTAGACATTTAGAACGCAAGCAGTCTGAGTGGGTTAAAACAAACCTGCATGGGTGGAACAATATTTCTTCCAGTATCATTATATGTGAACATGTCAAGTGAGACGCTACTTTACAAGCGAGTTGTGCTTACAATTGAAAAACAGCTGGAAACACTTTCACTTCTGGAAAAGGTAATTACCAGGGATAAAATAGCACGATATTTTGGAATTGTAAAGAGCACTGTGACTGATATTAGAAAGTCTGCCTCAGAGATTTAAAAGTTTGCTGTCTTTGACAGTAGCGGTGGGACTTTTGAGATTTATTGTTGCTCGAGACGAGTACTTGAGCATTACAATTTCCGAGTACTCAAATCAAACGCCATTCTCCTCTACATACTGTACTTGTATACATAAACCTCCCAAACATTGCCACAAGTCCTGTTTTAAATGCCAAATTAACACATAATCAAGTAATATATTATTATATTATTTGTTTATTTAGCAGACGCCTTTATCCAAGGCGACTTACAGAAACTAGGGTGTGTGAACTATGCATCAGCTGCAGAGTCACTTACAATTACGTCTCACCTGAAAGACGGAGCACAAGGAGGTTAAGTGACTTGCTCAGGGTCACACAATGAGTCAGTGAGTGAGCCGGGGACCTCCTGGTTACAAGCCCTTTTTCTTTAACCACTGGACCACACAGCCTCCAATATATTAAGTAATTAATGTAATGTTTGCCTTCTTGTGCAGTTAATTGTATATGATCAAGTATTACTAAATAACATATGTTAAAATTCACGTATCCACATAACTTTACATTACATTGTAAAAAGAGATGCCTGGCCTACCTGTTTGAAATTTCAAACTGTGAAGCATTGAACTTGTGTTTTTGTGGTACGGCAATTTTGTTTGGCATAATTATTAACATACCACGGTTTTCTCGTCTGTTTCTTCAAATTACTTCCAAAACGTGACTTCCTTTGTTTAGAGATGAAGTTTTAAATATAGAACACACTCTGAAAAAACGCTGGTCATTAACATTATTTAACCCTGCCGTGGAATTGATACCATACCACACCTACTACAGGCACGAACACACACACACAGTGCACCAATAAAGAGCCAGATCCACCGAGGATAAAACCCGCCACAGTTAGAAAAGCTACTTGGAGGCAATTGCCAAACCCCTTCCTTTTTATAATACCCGCCCTTACTGTGGCAGTAGAGCAGTCTGATATGAGACAGGCTACTGATGATAAATTACTAAAATCAATGCATAAAAAAAAATATGCGTTTGGTGACATTTGTCAAGTGACCAGTTATAGGTCTAGCATATTATTAAACGTTTTACCACTTCTTTAGAGTTCATACGTTTAAACGTTTAAAAATTCCCATCCCTTAAAAATGTATCACTTTCATTTCATGAAGTCTTGCAAAACAATCCAAATCAAACACAAAAGAAACACTGCTACAGTAGTTTTCAATATTGAGGCATTCTATCACCAATCTTCATATGTTTCTTGTAGTCGGACAAAACCAAGTGTCTAGTGGGGTCCATCGAGAAAACAAACCGCAGTGAATTTCAGTTCTATATACTGTGTAACATGAAAACAAACCACAGTGAATTTCAGTTCTATAGCCTGTGTAACATGAAAACAAACCACAGTGAATTTCAGTTCTATAGCCTGTGTAACATGAAAACAAACCACGGTGAATTTCAGTTCTATAGCCTGTGTAACATGAAAACAAATCACAGGACAAGCCACAATTAATTCCAGTTCTCTGGCCTAGTTTAATATGAAAACAAACCACAAAGAATTGCAGATCTCTAGCCTTTACAATATGAAAACAAACCACAGGATTGGTACTGTATCCCTCCAAAACATGTATGCTAAATGAAGTCATGTTGAATGAACACTCCCTGCCTGTTCATACTTATATCCATACTTATATCCATACTTCAACATCCATCTCTCCAACCTCAACCACTCTGCTGGATTCCTCCCTCTCCTTCACTCCTTCGACTTCTGTCTCTCTCCATCCCCTCCTACCCACAAAGCTGGCCGTCAACTGGACCTCATCTTTTCCAGGGCCTGCTGCCCCTCCACCCTCTCTGTCACCCCCTGGACCTCTCCGATCACTATTTCATCTCTTTTTCTCTGTCTCTCCCCTCTCCCTGCTCCTCCTACCCCCACTGTCACCTCTCGCCGTAACCTCCGCTCTCTCTCCCCTCTGTCCTTGCCTCCACTGCTCTTTCTCACCTCCCTCCTATCGACTCCTTTTCACAACTCTCCGTGACTCTGCTACCTCCACCCTCTTCTCCTCCCTCACCTCCTCCCTCGACTCCCTCTGTCCCTCACCTCCCGACCTGCTCGCCCCTCCTCCCCATCCCTGGCTCTCTTCTGCGCTCCGCTCGGCAAGAATCACACTGCGATCTGCTGAAAAGAAATGGAAGAGAACCAAACTCCCTGCTGCCCTAGACCTCTACTGCACTCTCCTCTCCTCCTTCTCCTCTACTCTCTCCTCTGCTAAATGTACTTATTTCCAATCTGTAATCCAAGCCTCCACTAACAACCCACGTAAACTATTCTCTACCTTCTCCTCCCTCCTAAACCATCCCCCCTCCTTCTCCCCTGATGACTTTGCCTCCTTCTTCTCTTCTAAAATCTCAGATATCCGCAAACTCTTTAACACCTCTCCCTCGCACTTCTTTCATCTGATGTACATAATATACAGAAACTGAGAATAATAATAAATAAATAGAGCATTTTCCCTTCACAGGGCATTATTGTGTCAAGCAAAGCTCAGAGGCTTGAAGCTAGTGCTTATCAGTGCCAGCTGAAGACAATGCAGAACTGCATTAAAAAAAATAAAACTAAAATCTCCATGATTATATTCCATTTTAGACAACAGGAAACCACAATTATAATCCATCTTTCACATGTTTTTAAAAGACATCTTTAGAGTTTGGTGTGGAAATATTTGATTAAATGTAATTATTTGTTTCACAAATTTGATCTACATTCTAACGCTCACATTCTCATAAATGTGATTTGCAAATGTAGTTAACTGTACTACATATGGTATTATACATCGGTCAGTAGTACAATCGATAATATGTACCATGAAAAAGACATCATATTTCACACGTGGGTCATCTAAAACTCTTTTCTCAGCAGAGGGTAATCAACAGATATGGATGTATATTAAAGCGTGTGTCAAATTTCATAAAGACATACATTTTGAGCAAGAGGACATATGTTTACACTTGCATAAACACAGCATGGTTGTCGTGTACAGCTACACGATAATCTTTCTCAATTTTGGTCATCTTGTATAAAATTAAAGTTATTGGAATATATAAGGAGTAACGTCATAAGGCGCAGTCTGGACAATATTACTGCAGTGTTTCTTTCATAAAAATGTGTCATTAAAAATACTTATAAATGCCCCCCGTGTCCACCACCAGTTGGCATGGCTGTGCTCTGTCTCGCCCACGACCACCACCAGTGATTTTGCACACCACACCATAAACAAAATATGTTCAGAAATATATTTCAATAATATAACATTCGGCACTGGTCTCTTTTCAACTTGCACAGCTCTGTTCCAAAAGACCATAACACAACGCTCACAGCAGCCAAGGTAAAATAAGGACGGCTTTATATCTTGTCTCACCCGGTGGCACAAAAACCAAAAATGGTAAAAGAATGTCAAGACAGGCATAAAGTTTTATAGTTAATATACACTGCGTGCACAACATCGATTCCATATGCAAACTCATTTTCAAAGTCTATATAAATAATAATTCTAGAACACATTTGTGTAACCATAAAACATTCAAATTAATAAACACACTTAAGACTCCGCTTGTCAGGAGAATTAGTATGTGCAATCATAAAGAGAACCTCAGATGTGGATAATCGCTAATACATGAATATAGGGTGAATGCTGTGTTTTTGCAGCAGCACGTAAGCTACACAAAGGAGCACCTCCCCCCTTTGGCTCTCGCTACCCCTTCCTCAGCAATGGCACTGATTAATATAACCATCTCATTTCTCAGGCTTTATTTTGCATTCGACTGCATGCACAACTCCGCCTTGCAATGTTTTCATTTGTCTGACCTGGCAGAATTTCTGGCAGTACTGGGAAGCGGAATGCATGGCAGGTTCCCGGCTCTCTGTCAGCTCGGTGGCCAGCTCTTGCAGCCGTTCTCTGAGCGCCCCAATCGCGGCGACGCTGCAGATCTCAGTGCTATGGTCCTGTTCGGCCTCCTCGTCCGCCATCTTCACACCCAACTCCGCCGCGTACGCACACAATGTCACGTGATCGGTACTGCTTACGCTCAAGCACGCACAAACCGAGGAAACCTTACGCACAATCACGTGACATAAGCTTCAGCGAGTCGGTGAATCACGTGAGATACACTGCTTTTGTAGAGTAGAGTCGAGGTAGCTGCGCTAGGTGTAAAGGAAGAATGAATTGGTTGAGGTGAATACAGCAGTAATCTTTTCAGATTCCTTATCGGGATTACAGGCGATTCAAAATGGAGGGGAGGGTGATAGAAGAGATTTAGTGCAGGAAATAATGCATTTATTTTCAGAATGTTGCTGTTTGGGTTTATATGTAGTTTTAGTATGGATTCCGGCTCATAGGACTAGATGGGAATGAGAGGGTGGGTAAGTTAGCTAAAAAAACAGTGAAGAAAGAGGAATCGGATATGGATGTGCAGTGTGGTTTAAATGAATATTATAGAATAATTGAGAAACAGATTATTAATGAATGGCAGAATAAATGGGGTAAAGCGGAGGACGTTTTATAAGGTTCAAAGTATGGTTAAAATAAGGGAAGGATGGGCTAGGAAGGAGGAATCAACATTAATAAGGCTTCTTATAGGGCATTCAGCAGTAAAGGAACACCTGTATAGAATTGGAGTGCATGAGAATGGGTTATGTATGGAATGGAATGTAAAGGATCAGTGGAGCATTTGATGGTTGAATGTGTTAGATATAGGGAGGTGAGAGAAGATATGTGGAAAGAATGAAGGGATTGCAATATTTCCAATATATTTTTAAATGGTATAGGTGATGGAAGAAAAACAGAAAAGGGTATTATTGGATGTATTGCAAAATATACCAGGAACACTGGAAGATTCAAGAATATTTCACATACAGAGATTTTAAAAGGTTAAGTGTTTCACAGCAGTTTTAATAGTCAAATCTGAACAGTAGATGGCGACAATAAGTTAATAACTTGGTGGCCATTAACAAAACAGAAGAGGCAGCTGCGCTGTTTGTGTTTTCATTGTGGAGGCGCTATCTGTTCGAACTTGTATCATTTAGTACGGAGCTGCGTATAAGGGACACATTTTCAAAAGAGATGCACGTTTTTTTTTTTTTTTTGGGGGGGGGGGGCAGAGTCGCGGATGCATCTGATTTTCAATATCGGAGTTGCACTGAAACGCTAGCCTTGCGTGGGTGCAAGGTTTTGTCAGAACTTAGTGGGCGTTTCAGGGTGTTCCCTGCTTTCTTTGAACCACCTCCCAGTTTAGCTGCAATATTCAATCACAATGACCGCATCTCGCTGTCTTGCGTCTCTTTGATTTGGGTGTGCTGTGAGTCGCAGTTATTGCAAAGAGCCGTACAATTATTATTATTTGATTAAGAATAGCCGGGTTTATGTGAAATGTTTTAATAAGAGTAATACTGTTACGTTTGCAGTTAAGGACAGCATGTGTGATTTTGACACATCTGTACTTAAACACAAACTTAAGCATAGCTAGAGCTATATGGCATTACATCTTCTACAGTTCAGAATGCTTGAGAAACGAAGGAGAAGGAGGAGATACATTGCAAATAGATTAGTCAGATGCACATGTCTTACAGTGATACCTGCTTGATAAACCCGTCTTTCGAAAGAGACGTAAACCGAGGCCTTATTGTATGTGACTGCGGCATGTGATGCTTAGTTCATCCCCAAGTCTCTGTAAGTCGCTTTAGATACAAAAAAAAACTTCTGCTAAATGACGACTTCATACTAATCATAATCATAATGGATCAACCTCAACGAACTAAAAGGAGCGTACTAACTGGGGCGGCGGATCCCGTGGTTAGCACGGAGGACGGTTCTAAACTAGTACAGAAAGTTAATACCAGGTCAACGAACGGGGGTCATTTTCATACAGGGCTAGTTTTATTCAACGCAACCTGCGCTGCGACTGATTTACGACCACTTCTAAAAATGCAATTTTCAACAAGAACATTTCAAGTCGTAAAGTAAATGAGTATTTAAATTGCCTCAGTGAGTTATAAACACGCCCACTCGCCGAGTGTTGCGGTGAAAAAGTCCGAAAGACAAACAAAAGGGTTACCTAAAAACAAAAAGCAAACTTCACAGAGGAAGAGACGCGCATCATTTTGGAATTATTTGGAAAAAGGCCCCAGGTCAAAACACTGTAAAGCACAAAAAGAAGCCATGGCATACAATATTTAATAACGTTAGTGCTGTGTCGGAGGCTTCAAGAAATATTACAGACATCAGAAAAAAAGGTATTATGATGTTAAAGCCCGTGCTAAAAACACATTAGCAAAATAAATAAATACATAAGCGGGGCACTGGAGGGGGTTGTCCCACAAACATACAATTAACCAGCGCTGAAGAACACGTGTCTGTAATTACGAATGCGCATCTGATCAGGGGAGTCAGTGGCCATGATGTTTTAGGACTCAATGAAGCCGAGTCTAAAGCCATCTGCAGGTTACATTAACACTTCAGCCGAAGCCCAGTTGGCAGTGTTGCTTGCAGCGAACATACGAAAAAAACATGTATTTATTTGAGATCTTAACCAAAGCAGCTGTTTAGACATTGAAGACATACCAGAACCACCCACAGCTGGTATCTGAAATGAGCCGGTTGCATAAAAGGTTAAGGCAGCAGTAACCTTGTTGTGCGCTGGTGGTAGTCGCACTCGTCATCCAAAGCGACTTGATTATAGGGGGTGAACTAAGCATCAACAACTGTTACAATCGCATACAAAAGGACCTCGGGTTAAGTACTAACTTAACACAGCAGTATTACCCTCATTAACACATTTCACACAAACCCGGCTATTCTTAATAATTTAAAAAATGTACACCTGTTTGCGCTGCGGCAAGCCAATAGGTGGTGCAAGGAGAAGCTGCGAACGATTTAATTTGAAACAAATATTAAGCCTATGTACACGTGTTTGAGTACTGGATCTGTTGCCCTTGCAAAACAGCGTGTACAACATCGAAGACGATGTAGACCATACCATGAAAACAGAATTGACAGAATTCGTGAAAACTTTATGAATGCTACTGAGCAACAGATACGAAAATACAGATTCAACAAGCAGACCATTTTGGATATTTGTGAAATGTTGCACACTGATCTAGAACCCCCCACCAGAAGGAATCATGCAATTCCTGTGTGAGTAAGGTGACCACAGCACTCCATGTATATGCCTGTACCCTCACAGACCTCCAACGATGACCGGCAAGCTCTCTCGCGGTCCTCAACATCTAAATGTATTGCGGATGCTTTGATGAACCGAATGACACAATACATTAGCTTTCCCACTACGGAGATTGAGCAAGTAAAGAAACAGCTTAATATTTACAAAACGTCTGAACTTCTAAAAGTCATAGGGCGTATTGACTGTATTCATGTTCCGATGAAACCACCAAGCACGAACGAGGCAGTATTTAGAATCGCAAACAACACCACTCATTAAATGTGCAATATGTGACCACCAATGTATCATTACAGATATTCTAGCAAACTTCCCTGGAACATGTCACAACGCCTATATCCTGTCAAGGAGTGAAATATCCAGGCTGTATGAATCTGGAACTTTCACTAGCAGCTGGCTACTTGGCGAGTGTGACTTTGCTAAGTTACCCAAACGATTAGCAGAACTACAAGAACATAAATCGTTGTTTTTTTGTCCTGCTATATATATAGGTGGCAGTGGTTACATATTAAAACAATGGCTGATGACTCCTATCTCCCAAGCCTCACAACGCGACCGAGAGCCCATTCATGCACAAGAAACGTGGTTGAAAGAAGCGTTGATGTGATAAAGAATGGTTTTAGATGTGTACATATAGAGTAGACAGTGGCTTTTTAAAATACACACCCGAGCAATGTGCCATATTACAATTATAATCACCTGTGCCATATTACACAATTAGGCCACCAAAGAAATATGCACATTGAAGAGGACCTGGGATCTACATTTTGTGCACAATGATGAGGAAATAATGGAAAGTGAGCATTCCATAGGAAATGTTGACTGGAATACTGCCAGGGAGACCCTTTTTTGTACCCACAAAGCGATAGTCATTTAGATATGTCCTGTGAAGATTAATATTAAATAGTAGAAACAATACAACAGTATTAGTATTCTCATTTTATTACACAAGCAGGATGCATATCAGAATGTGGCAATGTGCCCCGCCCCTGTGCATTTGTGTGTTATATGTTGTATGTTGCATGTGTTAATGTTGGTGTATTGTAGTTGGTACACGGGATATAATGTGGGTAATGAGCACGAGTATTTAAAATGTAGAATTGTATTTAGGTACGAGGATGGCACATCACTTCACGTGCATTTAAAGTATTTAATATGTGAGCACGAGGTTGCACATAATTAATTCACGTGCTGGGATTCAAGTGAATAATTAATTGGTAATTGAATCCCGGTACAACAGTATATATAGATGCACGTTTTACTCACTCGGGTTGTGTGTTCGGTGAGTGGAGAACGGGTGTAGAGAGGAGAACTAAAGATAAAAGATAACAATTGCTATCGCGTGCTGGTAGGACCAGCACGATACTTGTTTGTTTATAGACTCACCGTGTTTGTTTGTGTGTCTGTCCGTGCACCTTTTGTTAAGTGTTAGTCCGTTTTGTTTGTCTGTTTATTTTGGCGTAAAGTGCCGTGTCCTGTCTTCTGTTTGTTTAAACCTTTTATTTATAATAAACCGCGCAACAGCGCTTTCATCATTTCATCATTTCACCTCATCTGTCCTGTCTCTGTGTATTCATTTCCTGGATCTGACGGCACCACTCAGCCAGCCGTGTGACACAGAACTTATAGCTTAGCCTGCTTTTCACCTTACAAACTCTCAAAACCAGTTGATCTTAAATAAACAATATATCAAGTTTCAAAGTATGAGCAGATCGAGGGTGTGTCCTCGGCTGGGGACATTGACAGATTGAGAGAGCCCGAGACAGTCCAGAAGCATGTTGAAGTCGGTCACTAGGGGGGGAGGAAGGCAAGTCAACATGAATGTTAAAGTCACCTAGGAGTAGGATTTTGTTAGTAGAAGTGTAGACGAGGGAGAGTTATTCTTAGGTGGAGGGTAGATAACAGCAAGGGTGAGGGACATGGGAGAGGGGAGCTTGATGGCGAGATGTTCAAATGAAGAAAAGGCAGGCAAAGAAAAAACTGAGGAAGCGAGCACAGAATTTGCAATAACAACAGTGCCCCCCGCCTCAGCCAGTGAGGCGAGGTTTGTCCAAGAGGGAACAGCCCTTTGGGGTGGCTAGATGCAGCGAGTGCATGTCGTTTACAGAGTGCCAGGTTTCAGCTAGACAGAGAAGATCAACCTTGGTATCGGTTATAAGTTCGCTGACAAGCAGAGATTTGTTAGTGAGGGAACAACAATTGAAAAAGGAAATTATCAAATTGGTAGCAGGCAGCATAGGGGAAGAAGGAGTTAGTAATAGTATGTGCAGCAGGTACTTATCAGTGTTCATTCTAGGAGTGGAGAAAGAGTGAACCCGCTTTGTCCAGGTGTCAAGATAGGAATGAAGCCTGTAGTAGCCATTGGGAGGGATTTGGAAAAGGTCCTCGCTCCACCTGTCCTCGCTCTGACTTCCACATGGTAGTTTGAGGACAATAACAGCTAATCGTCGTTTACTTTTCACAATAATCTCATGAACCTCACAATTCAACACACCCCAACACAGGTTGAATAACTTAATGACATTTTTTTTTTTAAAAGTGCAGCCTGGTTACCTTTACCAGACAATGATTTTAACTAACAAATAAATTAAACTTACCTGTTTCGATGCTGATTCAACCAGCAACACCAATTCCAGCCAGAAGTAGAAGCATATACCACACGTGTTTGCAGATTACACTCTTAAAAACTGGTGGTTTAAGCAAGTGTTAGACTAGCAGTGGTCTGCTTGTAGTGTCTTCTGACAAAGTACTCCATTAGTGCAACGAAGGAGCTTTATTTCAGTACCAAGGCAAAAGCAACAAGAAAAATGGACTTTGAGCATCAAGGACCCTGCAACACAAGACTAGCTGAAAATGTGTGTGGAATTGGTGACCGCATCTTTAATTGTGTATGGGAAACAGCATGCTGCAGCTCCCATGCTCAGTGTTAGTGAAGTCCTGATCCGACAGCTCCTGTGTCAGTGTGGCAACCCTTCACACTTCACTTTATTAATGTTTGTATCGCGACACATTTGGAGTGGTTTATAAGCCTGCCAGGCACAGCTTTCACATTGCCTCATGACAGTACCCAATGGTGAACAGCCAATCGGACATTCCAAGACGGGTATCACAGTGCAAAGGATCACTGGGTTGTTGATCACAGCATAGGTGCCGGCTCACACAGACCTGATTAGGGTGAAGCTTTTATAATTCATACAAATATGGCACAGCATGAAATTACAATAGAATAACCAAGTCAATCACGTTGAGTGCCGAACTGGCAAAAACATTTTACATAAGCAAGAAACCACACACCAGACACAAGCTTGCAATTCTCCACTCCAAGCATTTATTTATTCTGGGGTATCATTTTCAGAAAATAAAAGTTCTATAGATGGATATGTTTCAGGTGCAGGCTTTAAATAGATATCCAGCAAAAAGATGAATATATATATATATATATATATATATATATATTACAGAGAAGTTAAATGTAAAGGTTTACATTGTGCTTTATGTTTTTGGTTGGTAACATTTTTAGGATTTATGGTAGTAGCAGGTGCTGCAGTGACAGTCGGTGTGGTTCTCCAACTTCAGGTTGGAGTTTTCAATGAGGTTAACCTAGAAATAAGCATACAGCAGGGATTCAGACAGGCACACTAAGGAACGCACCTCAATAGAAATAAGCATAGAGCAGGGATTCAGACAGGCACACTAAGGAACGCACCTCAATAGAAATAAACATAGAGCAGGGATTCAGACAGGCACACTAAGGAACGCACCTCAATAGAAATAAGCATACAGCAGGGATTCAGACAGGCACACTAAGGAACGCACCTCAATAGAAATAAGCATACAGCAGGGATTCAGACAGGCACACTAAGGAACGCACCTCAGTAGAAATAAGCATACGGCAGGGATTCAGAGAGGCGCACTAAGGAACGCACCTCAATAGAAATAAGCATACAGCAGGGATTCAGACAGGGACACTAAGGAACGCACCTCAGTAGAAATAAGCATAGAGCAGGGATTCAGACAGGCACACTAAGGAACGCACCTCAATAGAAATAAGCATACAGCAGGGATTCAGACAGGGACACTAAGGAACGCACCTCAATAGAAATAAGCATAGAGCAGGGATTCAGACAGGTACACTAAGAAACGCACCTCAATAGAAATAAGCATACGGCAGGGATTCAGAGAGGCGCACTAAGGAACGCACCTCAATATAGCAAATTCATCAAGACCATTCTTTTTTTTAGTTTGGTTGTTTCCTCCTACTGCACAAATGGTCTTTAATTGATAATTCTATAAAATAATTGCAGTAAATTGCTAATGAATCCTGGCTGAATACCACAAGAATAACATTTGAATATCTTATGCACTTTCTGAGTTCTGAAGTAATTCGTTTTCAATTCAACATGGAATTACTAAGAGTAATTAAATCCACATGAATTAACAGGGCTAAATTCAAAATGAATTTCTTCAACACTCAGAGGACACCCGATCGGACTGCAATCAATGCATTGAATCGGCGTTATCAAGACACACCAGACCCATTGGAATGGTCTGTGTGATCCCCCATGAGTAACACATGGGGTCCGTTAGGTGATCACCAACGCATTGAAAGGTGATGATAGGGTTACCCACTCTCACGAGAGAAACGTTAACAGATTGACGTTTCTGCATTTCTCCTTTCTGGTGGAAAAAACGTTACGTGGGTAACGTTTTCACTTTCAACCACAGTGCTTCGCGGCAGCTTTTGTCGAAATTCTTTTTTTATATTTATTTTCTGTGAACATTAGTTTATGGATAATCGTGTTTGCTTTTAAACCAATTAAATTGTTACAAAACAATTACTATTATTTAGTCCATTCGTTTTAATTCCGTACATGGTCTTGTAGTAGTGCTAAAATATACACTGCCTTTTTTCTTTATATATTTACGGGAAACCTCGCTTAATATAATTTTAGGAAATGACATGTCAGCACTCTACTTGCATCCAGAACGCGTCTGCCGATGAAAATAAAAATACGGCTAAAAACAAAACAGTATTCGGTTCAACAGAGACAGTCAGTAGTTTAAAAACAAGTAAGTTATATGCTCCGTGTCTATCTGTGTAGTTTGAATTTTGTGCCGCTCCTGCTTATTCTGCAGCGCTCAGCCAGAGACGGGACGTTGAAGAGAATTGTGGGATATGTGGGAGCGAGTCATAGAAGCAAACGTATATTTTAAGGTTTTAAAACGACATATCCCACAATTCTAAATAATAGTAATTGTTTTGTAACAATTTAATTGGGTTAAAAGCAAACACAATTATCCATAAACTAATGTTCACAGAAAATAAATATAAAAAAAAAAGAATTTCGACAAAAGCTGCCGCGAAGCACTGTGGTTGAAAGTGAAAACGTTACCCACGTCACGTTTTTTTCCACCAGAATGGAGAAATGCAGAAACGTCAATCAGTTAACGTTTCTCTCAGGAGACCGGGCAAACCCTATCATCACCTTTCAATGCTGATCACCTAACGGACCCCATGTGTTACTCATGGGGGACCACACAGACCATTCCAATGGGTCTGATGTCTCTTAATAACGCCGATTCAATGCATTGATTGCAGTCCGATCGGGTGCAGAGGAAGTGCATCAGATACTGTGGTGTTTCTCCTGTGGTATTCAGCTGGAATTCATTATGAATTTACAACCATTATTTTAAAGTGTACCCTTTAATCCTTCAATTAACTTGTTAAAAGAGTGCTAAGAAAAGAGTGTTTCTGTTACCTCTTGGCATCAGCAGCATTATCATATATGTTCTTATGCTGAAGATAATTTGGTTCTTTGATTTTGATCTAACTTCTAATACTTGACACCAGGAATCAGCAGCACTGGCTACTTCTGTAGTGTTATATGCAAGCCAGTAGGTGTCGCTGAGGGGACGGAAAGGGGATTATGGGGTTTTTCTTAAGTAGGAGGGTGGGGGTATGAATAGTTCCTTTCTTGTTTGCAGTAAAAACAATACACATGCTCTGGGGATGGGGGTTGTTGTGTGCGTGCGTGCGTGCGTGCGTGCGTGTGTAGTGGCAGGGTCTGTCCTGGAGTCCTCTACCTACTCTATGCTCCGGACCGTTGTATGTTTAGAGGGCAGTTTAAAACAGAGCAGCTTCGCTGTAAGCAAGTGCTGAGCTGTATCAGTAACAAAACAGCCAAGATCAGAGGTTAAAGATGTGCTGCATAAAAAAAGAATTAAAGAATGACATGAATTTTTGTAGAACAAGATATTTTTTAACCTTATATAGAGAATGACATTGCAGAACAGCAACTTTAAACACGATTGTTAACAGCTCTGAACGTCTCAATATTTAAGTAATTTTTTGAAAAAATCTACAAAATTAATTATTTGAAAATAAGAAATATATAAAGCAGAGAACCTTTTAAGATGTCATTACTCTTTTAAGTACTGCCACAGTACAGCATGTTACATATTACTCAGGGCACAGAGACCCCTTTCCGACGCAGTGTGAAAGCCCGTACCCTTTTAAAATCCTTCGCTACACAGCATGTTACATATTACTCAGGGCACAGAGACCCCTTTCCGACGCAGTGTGAAAGCCCGTACCCTTTTAAAATCCTTCGCTACACAGCATGTTACATATTACTCAGGGCACAGAGACCCCTTTCCGACGCAGTGTGAAAGCCCGTACCCTTTTAAAATCCTTCGCTACACAGCATGTTACATACTACTCAGGGCACAGGGACCCCTTTCCGACGCAGTGTGAAAGCTCCTACCCTTTTAAAATCCTTCGCTACACAGCATGTTGCCTCTGAAGTAATGTTCTTGGGAACCAGCATGGTCTTCTTGGATCTCAAAGGAGTGGGATAAGCTCTTGAAAAGCAGCAGCCCACACACTGGAAAATCGGAGTCCCTGGCTTGGAGAAATATTTGTTCTCTTTGAGTTTACACTCGTGACAACCTAAGAGAAGTAAGGGAAGAGCCATCACAGGATTGATTTTAAAACAATTCCTAAATGCAAGGTTTGTACCCACAAACCCTGTCCATTATTCTCCACATTGACATTGCATTTATTTCCCATTAAACTTGCCTTGTGTCATGTCTCTATCTGGATCTGAATGCACATTGTGAATTATCAAGGACAAGACAAACAGGGACACTCCAATACACTTCCCATAGCAAGCCATGCTACCTGGAGAAAGAGAAGGGTGAGATTCGTGAATTACCAATGTGTGGCATACTGCACAGACTGCATACATGCACAACTAATGACAGGAAAAAAAGTTTGATTTTACCAAAACATATTACATACAATACACATATAGATTGACAGAGCTATACTTTGGTTAAATTATATTAAATGATAAGAAATGTGTATGGATTTGCAACAGGATTCATTCATTTCATTTGGTAATACTTTATGTGTCTGTAATTAAAAATGCAATTTAAACAAGCATAATAAATTACTAAATTCAAATGAAGTGAAAAAAAACAACTACACTTAACCCTTTTAATTGTGACTAAGCCCATTCCTCAGTATGAGTAATTATTGAGTGCATCCAGAATACATGCTTAGTTCATATTGAGTTCAATATGAGATATATTAGTTAATAGTCTAATTTTATAAATATTGTATGTGTGAGAGTTGGCAGTTTTGATACGTTTTCTTGTGTATGGATGTCTGGGTGTTTGTTTCTACAGTGCATCTGCAGCGTGAGCACCATCATTGTAAGTGCACAAGGGTCTGATTTGCTATGTTAGGCAAAGTTCCTTGCTGTAAAGTGTAACCAAAGTTTAAAGTGTATCGAGTGGATAGCATGCAAGAATATGCTTTTAGAAAAATACAATGTTACCTTTTTCAGTCCCAGGGGAGTTCTCTTGTGACAATCTTTTCCGCCAGACCTCTTCGTTCTCTGGGCTTCAGGTCTTTTATAGCCCTGAGTAGCCTCTACACATGAGCCTTGGGATTATCTTCAGCCAGTTGACGTCATTGCTGCTGATCCCTCTAGGTAACTATCAGATCCCATCTGCTAAAAGCCCACATATGTTTTAGCAACACACAGTTTTCCGCTTCATGAACCTTTACCATGATATAATTGACAGCACCCAGGTCAACAGGTCCAGATAAATAGATGGAAATCACATATAGCAAACAAGAATCTCAAATTACATGGGGACACAGGGCCTCTTCACAGAGATACAAGGCGAGACTACACCCTGGACGGGAGGCCAGTCTATCGCAGGGCACCACACACACAGAGGGCAATTTAGAATGACCAATCAACCTTGACAGCATGTCTTTGGACTAGAGTACCTGGGGAAAACCCATGCAAACACGGGGAGAACATGCAAACTCCACACAGACAGTACCTTAGGCTGGATTAGAACCCAGGACGCTGGCGCTGTGAGGCAGCAGCGCTAACCACTACACCACCGTGCCGCCCTATAATAAATACATTGTTATATATATATATATATTGTGTTGTTAAGTAGAGCAGTGAAAAGGTAAGGGACACTAGTTTTTGCAGGGTTGTGTCCTGTGGGTGTTCTCCTATGTTTGACAGCTTAGTGACATCCTGCAAAGTAAGGAATTGCTAAAGATACTGCTGCCAGGGTACTGGACCAACACACTGTCTGCTGTACCAAAATCTGCAGTGCAGACAGACTCAATTTTATATTGCACTGTTCTGTCAGGTACCAGAGAGCGGACACTTCTATGAATTATTTGACATTTCTATGAATTATTTATTCATTCTTTTTTAATTAATCTCACCATACGTCAAGTATATGTTTTATTTTAATACCATTACTATAGTGATATATATATATATATATATATATATATATATATATATATATATATATATATATATATATATATATATATATATATATATGTGTGTGTGTGTGTGTGTGTGTGTGTGTGTGTGTTTGTGTGCATGGGTGTGTGTGCGTGGATGTGTATGTGGAATGAATTATAAATGTAAGCAGAATATTCTGTTGTACATTCAAGAATCATTTGTGAAAAGGTACTGTTGGTAGTTGATGTATGGAAGAATCCACACACTGACAAACGTGAAGTGGCAACAGGAATCACTATAACGCCAAATTCATGCCAAAGAAATCAATGTTCTTTATTAGCAGAAGTATACAGTGCAGTGCAAACAGTGCAAAAAAATAAATAAAGTGCTCCATGCAAACGTTTCAATCAAATAGTGACCATCCTTAGTGCTAACACATCAAGAACACCTGTGTATTTAAGGGTTACATTTAATAGGCAGGTTGTTCAAGCCTATATTAATGAGAGGTGTTTGACTGAATCAACCATCACGTAGAAGGACCAGTAATTACATACTTGTATAGATAGGCATAAAAAAGTTAGAATGCGTAAGCTTACAGAATTATAGAAAAAGGCAATCACAGAAAATGAAGACATATTCAAAGTAAGGATGGCATTATAGAAAATGATATTAAGTATCTTAAATCCTAACATGAATTTAGACATCACATCATCATATCATAAATGTAATAAACACTGGAAATATCATCAAGCATTTATACAAGATGGCTAGAGATTTCCCTTCGCATTGAGGAATATGCAAATACAATAACCTTAATAGAATTAGATTTCCACACCTCAGGCAACCTTGGCTACTCCAATCCATGTCTTTCAACCATTCAATCCAATCTGACCAGGTCTTAAAGGACTGGGTACCTCTGTTTCTCCAATGCTGTTTTAACTATTTTTTTTTGGAGGCTCTGAATTGTGTTCTGTATTGTCACCTGGATGGCTTGTGAGTGACGTTAGACCAGGAAATGCAAACAACAGTACTGTGGATGGAAGCGCTGGTGCGCGTGTTTATTATAAAACAAAAGATTTAAACAAAACAAAACAAAACAAAAAAAACAAAAGGCATGATGGACAAAACAGACAGACAATAAACAACAAGACAAAACAAACAAAAAAGTATCGTGCTGGTTTCAAGCCAGCACGAGTAGCAATTGTTATTCTTATCTTTTAGCTCTCTGTAACTCGCGTTCCACCTCTGAACAACCCCAACCCGATCAACAAATCAGCAATTGGGGTTGAGGGATAAACTGGCCATCAATTATCTAGTTTCTCCCTCGACCACATTCTGCAGACTTTCTCATACGTGCGGTCGCCACGTCATTCATAATCTCAATTTGAAACAGTGATGATCACACATAGACAGTGGAAAAAGAGATGCATCTTTCTTTGTAGTTGTTATGCATGCAAAATGACTTACTCAGATTCTATGATGTGTGTTCTAAAAATAAAAAAATAACCATCAGTATTAAGAAGTAATATTAATGATGTGAAATGGCTTAAAAGACCACATTGGTTCTGTTGGCAATTTAAAACTTTTTGTTGTTTTTGTAATTGCAGTAATTGTATTGCTGACTGTAAAGTACATGTGAGCTGCAAGGTTAGCATTGCATCATTTTTCTGATTCGTATCTTGTAATCTCAGGTTTTTGTTTGGTCTACCTCCTCTTCACTTTGGAGACAGGCTATGTAAATCAATATGAATGTGGGTATCTAACCCTGAGCTGTATAATTATACTGTATCTCCTTACAGTGTAACTCCTAGATGTTCTGGGCCCAGCTATGTTTGTTCCCTAAGCCCTTCTGACTGACCTTCACTCTTCATGTTGAGGATTTGAACAGGATTCTGTGTGCTTGGATGTTGGCTGACAGAAATTTGGTCCAGAACTGTTTCTATGTGGTTTCCCAACATGCTGCCGCTGCTCTGAAGAGACTCCGTTATGCAGCAGTTTATTCCACATTAAAACATTTCTGTGAAGTTACCCTTTGATCTTTTCATTGATGAATTCTACTAATCTTCTAAGTGGTTGTGTAGATTTGAAGAGAAGGGGAGTGCGGAGCAGATATATTGTTGATTAACAAATCCACAGTTTATGTACAAATTCACAAAAAACTGTTGATTCGTCAACAGTCAGAACAATTCAACAGAAAAGCGAACACCATTTTATTATGCAACAATCATTTCAACAATTGGTTAATTAGAGTTTTACACATTTCAAACATAACATTTAGAACAGGGCTTTGCGATTTCAGTTTAGCATTTCATATTGTTAAAGAAAAGTAATACAATTATACATTAACATAATGTAAGTTTTCAGAATTACAAATTGACTTCCACATAAACATCCCCCCTTCTAATTTGTATTTCACATTTCTTCTGGACAGGTTCAGGAACAAAACCAATTTCATCATAGTCCTCTCTACTATCTTCACTTACAACAGACACTCTTGTCTGTGTAAGTGGGATTTCAAACTCAAACTCAGAGGAAACCGTGACGCCATTCCCACAATCCGAGAGACAAACATTTTAAATGTTTGAAGCGTAACAAAAGAACAAAAAACAAATCAAATTACCAAATTAACAATCCATTTATCAAACTAGTATCAATGAGGAAAACATATTTGAAGTGTTGGTGCTTTTCCCTGAAAGCTCTTCAGTGCTGCAATAGGGCATTACACACATGATTTCTATCTGCCAGGTGACAAATACTCCAGGAATATCCACAGCCTTCATGAGGAACTTCACATAAACCTAATCCTAACCTAACCTAAAAAAACAAACAAAAAAAGTCTACCCTAAATCTTTAAATGAATCCTAATATTAAAGTCACTATCAGATTCTAAAAGATTCAGTCCCCTATTGAAATATTATGGAATAGATGCTCATCAGAGTGTACTGTAAACTATACTGTATTTAAATATTAATCTTGCATTGTAACCCTGCTGCCCTGTGACACCTGTAAGTTGCCTTGGATAAAGGCATCTGCAAAATAAATAAATAGGACTACTACTACTACAACAACTACTACTACTACTACTACTACTACTGCTGCTTCCAGAGTGTTAGTCACCTTGTGAATCACTAACCTCTGTATTATAAAGCCTCATCATAACCTCCCTTGATTTATATTCTTTAATATTTAACCAATTATTCCATTAGCCTGATAAGCTGCGTTCCCTGTGTTGAGATGAATCCACTTCTTAGTAGTTCTAGTCCAATACCACGCATTCTAGGGGCAATTTATATCCTGCATTTTATGACCAGCATGTAACACTTGCTAACCATAAATTCAAAGATTCACAAGGACTTTATTATTATTATTATTATTATTATTATTATTATTATTAGGCACCATTAAATACAGACCAATAGATATAGAAGATATTAGAACATTATAAGTTTGCAGAGCTCTGATGCTCTGGCACCTTGATACTGAGGTGAAGGCAAGCAGCAACTTGACAGAGAGACTGACCCACTGAAAAAAAACAAATAGGTTTCATCCATTATCATTAACTCCTTTACAGAGTCCTGGGTGAGCTGGAGCCTAACCCAGCATACAAGGCAAGACTACACCCTGGATGGCACACCAGTCCATCACAGGGTACCACACACAGGGTAATTTAGAGTGACCAATCAACCTAGACAGCATATCTTTGGACTGTGGGAGGAAACCGGCGTACCCGGAGAAAACCCACACGAACACGGGGAGAAAATGCAAACTCCATACAGATAGTACCCTAGGCTGGATTGGAACCTAGGACCGTGGTGCTGTGAGGCAGCAGCGCTAACCACTACACCACCACACCACCATGCTACCATGCTACCATGCCTGGATATCAGGTTATCCAGTAACTTCAATTCCTCATTCATTGGTTTATAGTGACACCTACTGGCAGAAAAAACACCTTTGAAATAGACCTGTAATTTGATTTAGTAATAAGTATTTTTGTGATTCATTTCTGTGCTTTTAAAATGCTGTCAGCCCGGAATCGATACATGATAAAAGTCCTTTGTTTTATCACTGTTTGTCATGTAAATATTAATACTCTAAGCTGTAGTGTCATCTAAATTAGAATGCACATTATGTGATCCTTTTATACAGATTTACATATATTACCATGATATGGCCAGTCTACCAACATTTCTCCAGCATCAATGACAAGCTTTATTATTAAATATAGACTGCTCGCAGGCTGTAGCCATTTTAATGAAGGTACAGTCATTTCAAGTCTTTAAAAGATATGCCACAGTGCTTTTTTTTTTTTTTACTATATACTTTATTGAAAAAAAACAACAAAAAACATTCCAATAAAGATGTCATGACGTAACAATAACAGGCCACCATTTTGTTTTGTTTTTTCATGAATGCTCTTTGGATCTGACCAGTTTTTTAAAAGTAGACTTAAAATCTTCATTAAAGCTTGTGTAGAGCAACGGGTTCATGAGAGAGTTGGCGTAGCCAAGCCAGGTCAGAAAGTCAGAGACCTCAGGAGATGCGGTCAGGAGCTGAAGTCCCACAAGCAGTTCCTTGACGAAGAACGGCAACCAGCAAATGACAAAAGCCCCAGTATCAGCCCGAGGATCCGGGCTGCCTTGGCGCCTCTGGAGCTTGAAAGCTGCTGCCGCTCACAGGACTGCTCGGTTACGGTCTCAAATGGGGGGACTTGAATTGTAACGTTAGTTTTATTCAACTCCATCGTTGGATCTGAAGTAGAGAAATCAGACACACAGAAAGTCTGGGAGAGTTTGCAGTTGGTAAAGGAGCTTTGGCTGTCAGTGTTCCTGTTGCGCAGGTGTCTGCTTGAGCCCCTCTTTTGGTAGAGGTGCTTTGCGGCATGGTAAATCCTGTAGTACAAAATTAAAATTAAGGTCAGCGGAATATAGAACGCCCCAAACGTGGAATAAACTGTATACACAATGTGGCTGTGCTCAATGATACAGTGGGTGAGGTGGTTGGTACTGTAGCTGTGCCTCCAAAACAAAGGAGGCATTGAAATGAACACAGATATAGCCCAGACTGCAGCTATCATCACTGCTGCCGTCTTCGCTGTGCGCTTCCTAGCATATTCAATAGCATTAGTGATTGCCCAGTACCTGTCTAGTGCGATCATGCACAGATGTAAAATTGAACAGGTGCAACAGGTCATGTCCACAGTAAGCCACACCTCACAGATTATGTAACCAAAGGACCACGTTTCCATGACAATGTACACAATGCTTAACGGCATTACTAAGGTTGAAACCAGAAAGTCAGTAACAGCCAAAGAGCAAATCAGGTAGTTGGCGGGTTGATGCAGTTTCTTGGTTGTGCAAATGGCTGCGATGACGGCAAAATTCAACAGCGTTGTGAGGAATGTTAGAATGCCCAGCGTTACGGCAATAAGCCTTTTTTCTGTGCCGGTTTTTGTTTGGAGCGCAACACTGGGCTCGGGAGCAGTGCAGTTTGTGAGATTCATTGTCCCAGTGTCATTCAACAGAAAGCTGTGCGTTTCCATCACATCATTTTCAGGTCCAGAATATCGTCTCTTTTCTTTTGAAGAAATACATAAACATTATGACTGACTTTGATCCACTTCTTGATAACTACTGTGTTCAGTCTTCCTGAAAAAAAGAACATAAAAAGAACATAAACAGTTTTTTACAGTAAATCAAACAGTGCATTCAACACCTGAATGTTTTTCAACTGCAATGCCAAGCAGACCATTGTGCTGTAAGCTGCCTCTTTATTTTGACCTTCATGTAAAGACTAGCTAACCATTAAGAGCAGGTGGTCTCAATGCCCTCGTTATTGCCGTTCTACAGTTTTGCTACCACAGAGGTGTGTTTGGGGAGTGTGTGTGTGCCCACCTATGATCTGATATTTAATAGTGCTATATAACAGGGTGAATCATGGGTCATAGGGCATTTTTTGATTTAAAAATAGATCATCTCAAAATACTGTTCAGGCTTTTTTTTATATATATATTTTAATCTTAAAAAGTACTATGCAAGACTATAGAAAATTAGCTTTACTTCCAGAAAACAGGGGTAAATAATTGCCTTTGGAGCAGGTCATTAATAAAAGCTAGCTGTTTATCACAGTGCTGCCAATAATAATCTGCCTGTGTTAATCTGTTTATGGGATACAATTGTTCAGCTGTAACAATATCAGCATAGCAAGATTCAATTTAAGGACCTGGCCGGTTGAATCTTGTTTGATACAGTGGCAGGGGTCAGGCCCTGCACACAGGGCCTGTGTAGTGTTAATTTCAGGTATGCGGTAAAAAATGGTATGCAGCACACTGCTTTAATTGAATTTATCATGTTTTCCAGTTTTTTACATCGTTGTTAATGTAATTTATCATATTATTTCCACCATTATGAAAATAGTATGCAGATTTTTATGATATGCAATACACTGGGTCTTGTACATATTTTTTTATTTCTGCAACTTTGCGGTGGACTTCTCATTTTGTCTTGTTGGTTGTAAATTTTTTTCTTTTTAGAGAAACTGGTGGGTTGTTTCCAAAAAAATAATGTATAATGAATTGTAAATGTACCTCTGTTTGAAAACAGGAAAACACCCATCAGATCGCAATTGATTGCACCTGTACCAAATTCTGACAGTATACCACTTTCTAACACTACACCTGTGCTACAACTTGCCGTCCTAGACAAAGCTTAGCATGGCACCCTTAAATCAATAAAGTTATGATTATTTTATACATTTTTAAATCAACAGGTTTTTGATTCAGCTTGTACTGTACAGTCGCTCTGTGTGCTCGTATATAACTCACTCGCTTTCTGTTCTGATTGTACAGACCATGTACAGATTTTAAATTGGGTTTCCCACGGGATATGGGTTTTTGAAATGACTGTTTCATAACTTCAATAATGTCATTTGAAACTGTATAGAGCTTTTTAACTTACGTAGCACACATTATGGATCACAGTTCAACATGAATCTGTGCCATCAAATAATCTAATACATTGGAAAACAAAACTGTATCTAAACAGAACTATTTACATCATGACAGTATTATCAGAAATACACACTCCCAGTGTACCATACGTTTTGGAAATGCAAACTTGTACAAAAACTGAGCAGAAAGGGCTGCAGGGCAACACAGGTGTTGTCACGCCAACTATTACCTTCCCAGTACTGTCAGTGTAATTACACACACTATAATTAATCTAAATGCATGCTTAGAATATATATATATATAAACCTTTTTTTTCTTAAGGGTAAGCATGTAGTAAACAGGAAGGCAGCAAACGTACTGCAAATACACAAACATGACATACAGTACTTAACAAGCTTATCATCATTATGAATACATTTCTCAGTTATAATTGAGATGGACGAATGGCTTATCACGGATCAATTGAATAACCCGACACGCTGTCTGTTAATGCATTGGTGATGATGGGAGTCTGTAAACTTGTCTCAGCCTGTCCCGGTGTTATGCCAAAATAGTATCTTCGGAAGTAAAGTGTCTCACCAGTGACAGTCAACCCGTAACAACGACATTTGGGTAAGCAGGAAGATTTGAATCGGTTCCCCTCAAATAGTAGCCTATTAGTATATTGGTATATAGACAGAATGAACTCAATTTACTATTGATCACTCCATACCATGTGAAAGAGCATGTTTGGATAGGATTCTTTAGTGCAATGCCAGTTACCCTGGTGTTAAACGTTACAGGAGCAGTGCTTTGCACAGAATGCAGATTCCTTGTTTTCATTTTTCTTTTTTTTTTTGCAGCCCCCCTAAATTTGCTGCCCTAGACGGCTGCCTAGCTTGCCTAGGACTTCCTCCGGGCCTGCCTGCACATGTGTATAACCACACCCCCTATCACAGATACCCACAATCAAACCTGACTAAAAGAATCGTCTAACCACACCCCCTATCACAGATACCCACGATCAAACTTGAAGAGAATCATCTAACCACACCCCCTATCCAGGGCTGGATTAACCTATACGCAAATTACATTATAGTGTAGGGCCCACAGCAGAACTGGGGCCCTGCAAGGTCAACGTTTGTTTGGTACATTTTACAAAAACTGCATGTGGGAGGACGAGCCTACACATACAGCTTTTACATGCTTTTATTTCTTTCTCGATTACAGCATACCTGGTCTCTGAGTCTCTCACGGAAGCAGCTTCCTGCTAATGTACAAACAATACCAAATGCCCCACGCCCTCTACCTCCTGGGAGAGATCTGTCCCTAGTCCTACTACGTCAGAGGCATCAGTCTGCAGGATCAAATATATGCTAAAATATAAGCGCTGGATTACAGAAGGAAAGGCGAGGAGAGGTACATGGTTCTGATTGAGAGGGTCTGCATCAGAAACGCACAACCAGCAGGACTCGTGATGGCACCCCCTAAAGCGAGGGCACAGAAAATAATGAAGGAGGATGACCCAGAGGGATACCTGGCTGCCTTCAAGCGGTTGGCTACAACCTCATTATGGCCTCGGGAATACTGGGCTAGCCAGCTGTACCCCTGTTTAATCGGGGAGGCCCAAGCAGCATACCAGGCCATGACCAACGAGGAGGCCAGCCAATACGACCTGGTCAAGCAGGCCATCCTCTGGGGACTGAACATCACGGGGGAAACACATTGGGTGCACTTCAGGGAGTACCAGCAGACACTGGAGACCCACCCCAGGGTGGTGGCCCAGCGATTGTGCGACCACATGGTGCACTGGCTTTGCCCCCTCATGAAAACGGGGGTACAAATGGGCGAAGCCATAGCACTGGAACAATTCTGCCATGTGGTCGGCACCAAGACCCAGGCGTGGATACGGTGCCACAATCCGGCCACCCCGGAAGCCGCGGTCCAACTGGCAGACTGGCCGCGGTCCGCCCAGACTGACCTACTGACCTCTCCCTCCCCACCGAGAAGCATGGGACTGGCTCCACCTCCACCACCACCCCTCATCACGCTGGGATCCAGACCTCCCAGTCCCCCGACCCCAGTGGGCAGCCTAACCTCCCTACCATGGAGGCGACGGCTGGCCCCTGGCTGGGGTAGATTCAATGCCCCTGACCCGCTGCCTTATCAGCAGTGGGACAGATATGTAACCCCAGTGCCTTCTGCCCCACCAATCTGTTCCTCTATATAAGTAAAAAAATGCTCCCCTGGGAGCGTAACTACTCCGTCATTGAAGAGGAATGTCTGGCCATTTAATGGGCCACTCAGACCTTACATTACTACCTCTTGGAACATTCATTCAATCTCGTCACTGACCATGGCCCACTCAAGTGGTTAAGCACGATGAAGGACAGCAACGCCCGATAACTCAGTGGTATCTGGCGCTGCAACCATTCATGTATTTTATGACACACTGTGCCGGGAAAGATCGGATTGCAGATTACTCTTCCTGGGAGGGGGGGGAAATGGGCAAAGTAGATTCAGCCAAGTGTTCCTTCAGCTTCACTCTGAGCGGTGGGATATGTGAGAGGGCGAATGAATCCTAGTCAACAATCTCCCTCCCGACCTGTGAGGGCACTGTATAACAGGAACAGAGTGCCTCGTACTGGATGGTTTGGCAGTTCACTCCAGTCTGAAGTTGGCCATCCAGAACGGGGGCAGAGTCATAATACCAGAAGTTATCGCCTTAATGCGGTAGGCGATGTGTCAGTCATGGATTGGAGGATACATAATTGCACTCACTACCAAAGGGACGTGACTGAGGGTATATCAGGGGATGTGGCAAAGCAATCTGTTCCTTTGTTATGGTTACGAAAGGACTAGTGAAGGAGTACTGTGTTATAAGGAAAAAATGAGTTTTTGTGTGCTGTTTTGTTTCTCTTTTAAACTGTTACGTTGTCATTTATAGAAGGCTAATATCCGGGAGCTGTAGCTAAACAGCCGGCAATTAATCCAAGACTACACTTCACCAATGCATTGTGCATGTTAAACCTGTAAATCACCACTTTCACTAAGAGAACTCACTCTGGACTTGTGACCGTGTTGTGTTTGTGCGTGTCTTATTTAGTGTCAATTATTATTTTGGGACTGAACCCCGTGATTTACTTGCGTAATACACATTGCTGTGTAGAGCCAGGTATTATTATTTCTGGTTGCAAAACAAGCAACACAGCCACATAACGAGCTGTTTAACCGTGATCTGTGTTGTTTCAAATCATTCCTGAACACTGCATCACCTCAACACCTGCACACTGCAAACCACTTTGCCACAGTCCTCCAATTAAAACCTGTGCTCAGATCACGTCATCTGCTACTGCTAGTCCTGTGGTTAATAGCAGATAGGAGTATATAACAGAGACTTGCCACCTCTGAGGAAAAAAGCATGAGTTTTAATTTCAGCTCTGTTCTTGCAGAGAATTCAGTGAGATCAGGGCAAAAGCATGCTGTGCTGACAGGTGTACATTCACCCTCCCAGGGAGCCCTCATTGTGGGAACAATTTCAATACTGTCTGTGTCTGTGCTAGACTAGGCGTAGTGTTGTTTTCAGAGTTGTGTTTGCTCATGATAT